>OZ022245.1:20044201-20685313 GCA_963978895.1 Erpobdella octoculata
CACTAATGACTGATGAACAAAGAATAATTTACGACCACATTATATTGGCAGTTTTGGAAGGACAAGGTGGATTCCTTTTTTTTTGGATGCACCAGGTGGAACTGGGAAAACATTTCTCATTTCTCTAATTCTCGCCGAAATACGATCAAATAATGGCATAGCTTTGGCCGTTGCATAGTCTGGCATTGCAGCAATTTTATTGGATAGAGGCAGAACAGCTCATTCAGCACTTAAGCAATGTGCACCATAGAAAAGCAATCATCCATGGCCACAGTGCTGAATCATGAGTGGCTGGCAGAAAGAGTCATTTTGTAGCAAAAAATGTGGATGTCAATGATTTAAATTTTAAGATACAGCAGTTGTTGCCAGGCGAATTGGTGTCATACAAATCGATTGATACAGTTTGCGATGCCAGCGAAGCCGTAAATTATCCAACCGAGTTTTTGAACTCATTGGATTTGCCAGGCATATCACCGCATCATCTACAACTTAAAGTTGGATCTCCGGTTATTCTATTTCGGAATTTGAACCCACAGCAGCTGTGCAATGGCACGCGATTAGTAATTAAAAAATTGATGAAAAACATTGTCGAAGCTAGCATTTTGAATGGCAAGTTCCGAGGCGAAAGTGTTTTGCAACCATGGATCCCAATAATTTCTACAGAAGTGCATATTGAATTCAAATAAATTCAATTTACAATTAGATTGGTATTCGCAATGACAATTAATAAGTCGCAAGGCCAAACAATGTCTGTTTGTGGCTTAGATTTGGGCACGCCATATTTTTCTCATGAACAATTACCTTTACGTGGCATGTTCTTGCGTGGGCAAACCATCCAGTTTGTTTGTGTTGGCTAAAGATGGTCTGACAAAAAAACATTTTTTTTAAATTGACAGAATTTGTACATTAAACTTTTAATAAAAAAAACTGAAATAATTTATAAGGCAAAACAACGTTTGGTGGGTCAGCTAGTATATATATATATATATATATATATATACATATATAACTTTCCGCTCCCGGTCGCTTTCCCACTCCCGGTCGCTTTCCCACTCCCGGTCGCTTTCCCACTCTCGGTATTTTTCCCTCTCACGATCGCTTTTCAGCTCCCGGACAGTATCTTTTTCCCGCGCGCTCCTTCACTCTCGGTCAATTTTCCGTTCCTGTTCTCATTCCCGCTCATAAACCAGTTCCCGTTTCCGCTCGATTTCCTGCTCCCGCTCCGCTCCGTGAGAGTAAAACGATAGAAAAATCTCTAAAAACCCCGGCAACGCCGGGTCATCTCTATATAAACAAAAATAAAACGAAAAAAGTAAACAAACAGAAAGAGCCGAAATTGTCAAAGAATTAGACATCAATAAAAGATTAAATTCTCCACTTACCAAATCAACAGAAAACAAGGCTCTGCAAATAGAACATTAGTTAAACAAAAATGCCATGGTGTTTACGACAGGAATCATAAACTAATGTAATCACAAAAACTTTAACAGTTAGATTATTGGAATACACCATAGTTTATTATTTCTGTCGATTGGGAGCGGGAGAGCAAGCGGATAGGAAACGGGAGCGAAAGAAAAACGATAACTAAATTATATAAACCCCGGGCAACGCCAGGTACACCGCTAGTTCCGTATATTAATTTCAGCGCCAGTCTTTCTTGCTTGCTTAATTCCTTACCTGCTTGCTTGAATGTTTGCAAACCTTGAAAATAATAAAGATAAATAAAAAAACCTTTTAAAAACTAGTCTTATCATAAGACTAGTTTTTAAAAGGTTTTTTATTTGTTTGTATGTGTGTGTGTATGTGTTTGTATGTGTCTGTATGTATGTGCGTGTATGTGTGTATGTATGTATGTATGTATGTGTGTATGTATGTGTGTATGTATGTTTGTATGTATGTATGTATGTATGTATGTATGTATGTATGTATGTATGTATGTATGTATGTATGTATGTATGTATGTATGTATGTATGTATGTATGTATGTTTGTATGTATGTATGTATGTATGTATGTTTTTATGTATGTGTGTATGTATGTGTGTATGTATGTGTGTATGCATGTGTATATATATCTATATATATAAAAGAACATGTCCTGACTGACTGATAATCAACGCCGAGCTCAAACGCCTCATCCTAGGAACGTGAAATTTGGAACTTATATTACTTTTATAGCGTAAACATCCGCTAAGAAAGGACTTTTAAAAATTTTGCTCCTGAGGGGAAAAAACTGGAAAACAAACTTTTTTCTAAAACAATGTATATCTCGAAAACCAAAAATGAGATTCTTTTTAAAAAATAAAAAGATACGTGTTTCACCATTTTTTGAAAATTCGGTTTCCCGGACCTCAAATGTGGGTTGGAAAATTGGGTAATTTGGTTTTTAAAGTAGCTTCTACTCAAAAACTGTTAATGCTACAGGAGTAAAAATTAGTATTTAGTTTCTACTTCAAAAATAATAAAATACGTGTTTTAGCATTTTTTCAAAATTTGGTTTCCAGGACTTCAAATGTGGGGTGGAAAATAGGGCTAATTGTCTTTTATAGTAACTGCTACTCAAAAACTGTAAATACCACAGATGTAAAAATTATTATTTAGTTTCTTTTCTAAAAATAAAGATATACGTGTTTCACCATTTTGTACAAATTTGGTTTCCCGGACCTCAAATGTGGGTTGGAAAATTGGATTATTTGCTTTTTAAAGTAGCTTCTACTCAAAAACTGTTAATGCTACAAAAGTAAAAATTAGTATTTAGTTTCTACTCTAAAAATAATGATATACGGGTTTCACAATTTTTTGAAAATTTGGTTTCCAGGACTTCAAATGTGGGGTGGAAAATAGGGTTATTTGGTTTTTAAAGTAACTGCTACTCAACAACTGTAATTGCCACAGATGTAAAAATTAATACTTAGTATCAACTCAAAAAAAAGATATACGTGTTTCATCATTTTTTGGGTTATTTGGTTTTTAAAGTAGCTGCTACTTAAAAACTGTTAATGCTACAGAAGTAAAAATTAGTATTTAGTTTCTACTCCAAAAATAATGAAATACATGTTTTAGCATTTTTTGAAAATTTGGTTTTCAGGACCTCAAATGTAAGGTTGAAAATAGAGTTATTTGATTTTAAAAATTACTGCTACTCAAAAACTGTAAGTGGTAAAATATATATCTATATATATAAAAGAACATGTCTTGACTGACTGACTCACTTAATCACTGACATACTGACTGATAATCAACGCCGAGCTCAAACGCCTCATCCTAGGAACGTGAAATTTGGAACTTATATTACATTTATTGCGTAAGCATCCACTAAGAAAGGATTTGGGAAAATTTTGCTCCTGAGGGGAAGAAACTGGAAAACAAACTTTTTCAAAAACAATGTTTATCTCGAAAACCAAAAATGAGGAGAATTTGAAATTTGGTAGATGGATTCTTTTTGAAAAATAAAAAGATACGTGTTTCACCATT
The DNA here is from genome assembly GCA_963978895.1 of Erpobdella octoculata. Taxonomy (NCBI): domain Eukaryota; kingdom Metazoa; phylum Annelida; class Clitellata; order Hirudinida; family Erpobdellidae; genus Erpobdella; species Erpobdella octoculata. Next base: position 20,047,674 of record OZ022245.1, read on the forward strand.
TTTTGAAAATTCGGTTTACCGAACCTCAAATGTGGGTTGGAAAATTGGGTTATTTGGTTTTTAAAGTAGCTGCTACTTAAAAACTGTGAATGCTACAGAAGTAAAAATTAGTATTTAGTTTATACTTCATAAATAATGAAATACGTGTCTTAGCATTTTTTGAAAATTTGGTTTCCAGGACTTCAAATGTGGGGTGGAAAATAGGGTTAATTGTTTTTTAAAGTAACTGCTACTCAAAAACTGTAAATACCACAGATGTAAAAATTAGTATTTAGTTTCTATTCTAAAAATAAAGATATACGTGTTTTACCATTTTTTGAAAATTTGGTTTCCAGGACCTCAAATGTGAAGTGGAAAAGGGGTTATTTGATTTTAAAATAACTGCTACTCAAAAACTGTAAATGCTACAGATGTGAAAATTAGTATTTTGAGGTTTTGGGCCGGTTAAAAGTAGATGAGTTCAGTTTATCACCGGACGGACGGGCCAAGCCGTTATTTTAGGGTTTTCATACGGCCCTGCCCAAACCTTAAATCAAGGTGGAACGGGCCGATATTTTTAAACAAGTATATAGACATTTGAGTGATTTTAGGGTGTTCAGACGGGCCGGGCTAAACCTGAAGTCAAGGTGAGACGGGCCGAAATTTTTACATCAAGTATATAGAACTTCTAGGCCTGTAAAAACGGGCCGGGCCCATATTAGACGGGCCGCGCCGGGCCAGGAATTTCGGTTTTTGAATCGGGCTGGGCCAAGTTGTCGACGGGCGGAGCCGAGACCTAAAAAATTGATCCGTGCAGTGGGTACTCTACTATGTATGCACGGTTCAAATTCTCTAATTTCATGCGAGCGAAGCCGCTACGGGCACTACTAGTATATATATATATATATATATATATATATATATATATATATATATATATATATATATATATATATATATATATATATATATATATATATATATATATATATATATAGATATATATATATATATATATATATATATATATATATATATATATATATATATATATATATATAGATATATATATATATATATATATATATATATATATATATATATATATATATATATATATATATATATATATATATATATATATATATATATATATATATATATATATATATATATATATATATATATATATATATATATATATATATATATATATATATATATATATATATATATATATATATATATATATTCTTTTAGGCAAACTCGATTGAAAAAAATGGCGCACTTGGCTGAATCGATTTTATTTTTAATTTTTCCAATACTCTAAATCGGTTTAAAAATAATTTATTCCCAAACACAAACTCCATAATCTTATAGGCTAATAGATCTATTTCGGCAATTTTTTGCCATCATCAGAGCCGTTTAACTTTTTAAAATAAAATGCAGTGATATATTTGTGACAGCCAAGATCAATTTATATATATATATATATATATATATATATATATATATATATATATATATATATATATATATATATATATATATATATATATATATATATATATATATATATATATATATATATATATATGTATGTGTGTGTGTGTGTGTGTGTGTGTGTGTGTGTGTGTGTTTGTGTGTGTGTGTGTCAGTCCCATTAACCTGACAAAGCAAGTTAATATAAGACTAGTAAAAACTAACTTCCCGTCATATAATTTAGCTAAATTGAGCAAGAGAGCAAGCGTGAGCGGGAACGGAAAAGTGACCGGGAACGGGAAAGCGACCGGGAACGGTAAATCAACCGGAAACGGGAAAGTGACCGGAAACGGGAAAGTGACCGGAAACGGGAAAGTGACCGGAAACGGGAAAGTGACCGGAAACGGGAAAGTGACCGGGAACGGTAAAGCGACCGGAAGCGGGAAAGCAAGCGGGGAAGGAAATGGGAGCAAAAGAGAGAAACGATAAAAAATCTCTTAAAACCCTGAGCCCCACCGGGTAACTCCATAGTGCATTTATAAAAAAATTTAAAATTTTTGAAAAAAATTGTAATTAAAAATAATAATTATACATTCATTAAAACAAAAACACTCAAATACAATTAAATAATTGTTTGCATATATAATTTCAAAAATGTCGCTTTTAAAAGAACATTTTGCAATAAATGAAAAGCCGGCAAATATTGAAATATATAAGGAATTTGTGAAAAAACTCGTTTTTTATGGCTTGTTTTTTTTCAAAAAACACAAATTTTTAAGAAAGTACTTTATTTTTGTTATTAACAATTCAGTCCTCAGTAAAAATCTATTGTAACACAAAATAGCTCACTTCACAGCAATTCACAATTAAAACTTCAAGAAGAGGTAAGTTATATAACTAGTATAAACATAGATAAAAAATAGTGATGTAAAAGCAAACACATAAATAATGATTTAACTATAAAAGAATTTAACAAAAAGTGAAAAATAACAAGATCGCTAGATAAGCAAGATTCACTCGAGACATAACAAAGTTATACTTGTGACAGCCAAGATCAATTTATTTGCATTTTCAAGTGTTACATTTTTTTAGCTATTTGATTAAACATCTCAAACATTTCTTTATCGTATGCCATTTGACAGCTATCAACACAGAAACATTCAACCAAGGTTTCTTCCTCATTTTTTTTAACCATGCTCTGTAAAATAAATAAATTGTTTGAATAGAAATAATGCAAGAAAGTCAAGAAACCTACGCCTCTATAGCACCGACTTTTATACAAATGTTACAGTGTACCAGTTACGAAAGTTATTTATATATAAATAGAATGCAACTGTTTGTTTGTTATACGCCCATGATCTCTCAAAGTTTTAGACCAAGTGCTTTGAAATGTTGATACAATATAGTCCTTGTTGAGGAAAAGGTTTTAATCTAATTTAAAACAAGTAAATTAAAAACGAATTTTTAAAACCAATGCTCTTATATGTAATTAAAACACAAATTTTGCAATCAATTTTTTCTTATATTACTCTTTTATTTTATATTAAAGTCGAAATATCTTAATTATATCGAAATATCGAAATTAATTAAAATTAACTAAATTAATTGACTTATTGTAAAACTAATAATTGAATATTGCGTTGTCTTCTATTTTGAGCATGTATGCAAAATTTGAAAAAAATCTATCATCAGGAAGTGACTCAAAAATTGATTGCAAGATTTGAAACAGACAGAGAAACAGAGACGACGAGTTAATAAAAGCATTGGTAAAAATCGGCATATTTTTACGTTTTATGAATAGAAAACCATTTCTAGGCTTTTATTGCGTAATAACTATCATAGTTTTTCTATGACAGTTCTGCCATGGCAAAATGAAACAAGTCCATTTTCAGGCAGACGAGGAAAATATGCACCTGCTAACAAGAAGACTGTCGACCAGAAAAAAATTGTTCTCGACAGGGACGTAAATTCGGCATTTTCCAGAGGGGGCAAAATTTTCCCGCCATTATATAGCTTACTGAAAGGGTTACCCGCTGTTGCCCGGGTTTTTTGCTTAGTTTTTCTCTTTTTTGCCAATGAAACGTCAAATAAATAACTTTTTTTTAATTTGTAAAAATGTTCTTATCAATGAAGTCTACCTGAATGCCAAATGTTGTTTAGATTGTTCCTGCGGTTTTGATGTGATAAGCGAATGCTCTCACACACATTACCTTCTATATCTATATAAATACTTAGGTACAAGCAGGGAGAGGTGAGGAGATGCATTCCCCTACCAGAGTATCAATTGAATTTTTTCTGCTTATAATACGTGGTTTTTGGAAAATGACAGTAGCTTTTTTGGGAGAGAAAGTGGAAGTCTTTGAAAAAAATTGGAAAAATACTTACGACTACCCCTCACCGTTCATCAGCTTTTTTGAAGAGAATGTGAAAAATTTCTGAAGTGCATCCCCTACCAGGAATTTCTGGATCAGTCACTGGGTATAAGGGGTATGAATTAATTATCATATTGCAGGGGCAAGTACAGGATTATTAAAAAAAAAGATGTCCAACATGGAGTGGGTAGAATTTGGTTTTTATTTTTGTGTAATAAATAATAATAACTTTGATGTAGACAGCTGTGCGTGAATTAACGTTGTATAAATACCACTAATAAGGTAAAGTTCCACGAGTTCGCTGATTGTATTTTGGCACAGAAAACAGCTTAACGTTGGACCAACGCTGATACACAATTTATTACTCTGCAGTTATTGGTAAATTTAGCATCGAGCTCAGATATAAAATTGGTAACTCCGCCTTGCTTTTGCGAGCCAGTCCCAAGCCTGGAGAAAGCAGGAGGGAAAGTCAAAGGATCAAATATGATCCACGACAGGAAGTACTTAGGTGCTTCCTACATACAGCCATTGCAGTTTTAAAACACCTGGTTTAGAGGACTATAAACTATTTTTAAAAAATTGTTTACACACGCAAAAAAAGATTCCAATACGCATTGAACCATCACGAGGTTAAGTAAAGTTAAAATTAACAAATTATATAGTAAACTCTAGGTAAAAAAAATTTAATTTTAGAAATCAAGGGGATTGTCTACACACGCCAGAAAATTCCAATGCGTATTGAATCATCACTAGGTTATTAAATAAAGTTAAAATTTAAAAAACATATAGCAATCTCCAGATAAAAAAAAATCAAATTTTGCCCCCCCCCTCAATTTACGTCCCTGGTTCTCGACCACATCGCTTCCGGAAAGTGCTACAGCATCGGACTTGCTTACTTGTTTTGACTAGCTCTAACAGACATTGACAACAGTCATGAGTGAACAGAATAAAGCATGCAGTGACTGTTTTTGTGTCTTAATGATTTTTATTGTTCTAAACTTTATGATGACATTATTGTTAATTTATCATTTTGTACCAATGGGCTAGTCTTTCTAATATACTTCCTTTTGACACTGAAACTTTACACACACTATCTTGCCATATTCCCAAGGCAAAAGGAAGCAAGAGTCATTTTAAGCTTTTTTGATTTAAAAAAAAAGTGTACTACTTTTAATTAATAACAACATTTTAAACCTTATAGGATACTAGCACTCCCGTCGCGGCTTCGCTCGCTTGAAAAGGAGAATAGGCATCCACAATAGCGTACAGCACGGGGCGATTTTTTACGGCCTGACTCGGTCCGGTCCGTCGACAACTTGGCCCGAACCGCTTTATAAGCCAAAATTTCAGCCCCTGCACGACCAGTCTAATTAGGGCCTGAGCCGTTTTTACAGGCCTAAAATTTCTATATACTTGGCGAAAAATCTCGGCCCGTCCCACTTTGACTTCAGGTTTGTCCCATCCGCTCTGAAAACTCTAAAATCACGCCTGGCCCGGTCCGGGCAGCACTCTAATCCACAGTGCCCTACACGGATTTTTTAGACCCGGTCCGGCTTTTTTCATAGACAGAAACCTTCAGGCCTGGCTTGTTATTTAGGCCCGAACTGTCCCATTGCATTAGCACAAAAGTCAAGGCCTGCACTCAACCAGTTTTAACGGGCACAAAACCGCTACATTTTCAGTTATTGAGTTTTCAAATAAATACAATCTTTTTCTCCACTTTACATTTGTAGCCCTGGAAGCCAGAACAAAAAAATGGTAAAAAATTTGTAACTTTATCTTTTAAGTAGTATCTAGTTAATAGTTTGTATATCTGTAGTATTTTTAGTTTCAGAGTGGCAATTATTTTACAAAAAATATAACCCTATTTCCCCTTCACATTTGAAGTCCTGGAAACCAAATTTTCACAAATTAATAAAACATGTAATTTATTATTTTGTAAAAATAATCTCGGTACCAAATTGCAAAACTTCAACATTTTTAGTTTTTGGATTTTTTTAATCAAATTCCAATTTCCACCCTACATTTGAGGTCCTGGAAACCAAATTATCAAACATTTATAAAAATTAGTATATCTTTATCTTTTGAATAGATACTAAATACTAATTTTTACATGTGTAGCATTAACAGTTTTGAGTAGCAGTTATTCTAAAACCAAAAAACTCTATTTTCCATTCCACATTTGAGGTCCTGAAAACCAAATTTTTAAAAATGGTGAAACACGTGTTTTTTATTTTTTAAGAAAAATTTAGATACCAAATTTTAAAACTTTTTCATTTTTGGTTTTTGAGATATGCCTTGTTTTAGAAAAAATTGTTTTAAAACTTTTACATTTTTTTCCACCCCACATTTAAGGTCCTGGAAACCAAATATTCAAAAAGTGGTAAAACGCGTATATCTTTATTTTTCGAGTAAATACTAAATACTAATTTTTACATCAGTAGCACTTACATTTTTTAAGTAGCAGTTATTCTAAAAAAACAAATAACTTTATTTACAACCTCACATTAGAGGTCCCGAAACCAAATTTTCAAAAATGCTGAAACACGTCTATCTTTATTTAATGAGTTGATACTAAATACTAATTTTTACATCTGTAGCATTTACAGTTTTTGAGTAGCAGTAATTTAAAATAAACTCTATTTTCCACCCCACATTTGAGGTCCTTGAAAACCAAATTTTAAAAAAATGGTGAAACACGTATATATTTATTTTTGAGTAGATATTGAATACTAATTTTACATCTGTAGCATTTACAGTTTGTGAGTAGCAGTTATTTTAAAAAACAAATAACTCTACATTTGAGGTCCTGAAAACCAAATTTTCAAAAAATTATGAAACACGTATATCATTATTTTTTGAGAAGATACTAATTATTAATTTTTACATCTGTGGCATTTATAGTTTCTAAGTAGCTGTTACTTTAAAAACAAATAACCCTATTTTTCAGCCCACATTTGAGGTCCTGGAAACCAAATTTTCACAAAATGGTGAAACACTTATTTTCTCAATTTTTAAAAAGAATCTAGATACCAAATTTCAAAAGCCCTTCGTTTTTGGTTTTCGAGATATACATTGTTTTAGAAAAACATTTGTTTTCCAGTTTCATCCCATCCAGTTTCATCTGGTTTCTGGTTTCATTCCCAGAGCAAAATTTTCAAAAATCCTTTCTTAGTGGGTGTTTACGCTATAAAAGTAATATAAGTTCCAAATTTCACGTTCCTATGATGAGGCGTTTGAGCTCGGCGCTTGTTATCAGTCAGTCAGTCAGGAAATGTTCTTTTATATATATAGATTAATATTGCTTATAATTGCAATGAATCCAGAGGGGTTTAAAAAAATATTAGTTTTGCGTTTTCTGCGAAATCATGTTTTATTGACTTGCTTCCTTTTGCCATTGTAAGACAGTATAGACTCCTTAATTAGAACTATCATTTTTCATTAAGGGGTTCATAGTTTGACCTTCGCGCGTGAGTGCATAATGGTCTATGTTCGTGTTTTGTTTGGCGTGCTGAGTGCATACCGTCTAGACGTCTATATCATGCGTTATAATGAGCAAGTGGCGCTTGGTTGTTGTTGTTGTTTATTTAAGTCCTTTTCACTTTTTAGCGCTTGGTCTGGTTTCAGGCTATATATAGAGTGGCTGGCTAGGACGCGATAGGAGATGTATGCGTGTATGCAAGCAGCGACTTTATTTTTTTACACTAGGTGCTGGGACGCATTAATAATTAATGAAATGCAACAACACCTGATTGGTTCCTATAAACAAGCCGGAGAAGAATTTTTTGTGTTCAGTTAACAAATTAACAATTTCCTGGAACGTTTATGTAAGAAAAGATTTTTTGTTTAAAATTTAATAAATACATTGATTGAATCTCTTATTTGGTCGTGATATCCATTCCTACATCGATGTATTATTATCTCTAGCTGATAGCATGCTACCAAGTTTTCCACGTGGATAAAGTGACCAAAACTAGTTTATTTTTTACGCTCTTTCTTTTCAGCATCTAAAAACAGTAACTAAATGTGTTTATGTTGTTCTTTTAGTGTTCTTTATTTGGTTATAGCATTGTAACATATTAAGAAATAGTTAATAGCAAACAATGCCGCACTTGGTATAGCTGATTTGATAGAGCCCGTGAATAAGGAATGAGAGTCTGGCAGTTCGATACCTACACCGTGACTCATATAATTTTTGGCTGTTATTAAAAACTTATCCAGAAAACTAATTGTAATAAAAACTTTTTATCACAAATTTGCATACTCATTACAAAATTACAACTTATTAAACAATTTAACTTTATTTATCCAATAAGTTATAGAGTCGTCAAACAAAACCTGTTTTAGCTGAAACAAAAGTACGCCAAATAATTTAAAATATCATCTAACAACTTTTTCAGCTATTGTATTTACATAACGATTCCATTCCACTTATGATTTTAATATTCGGTTCAAGTGGATAGCCTAATGTTCTACGACTCGGTTTTCTTCATAGGAACCAATCAGGCATTGTTGCATCTCATTATTTATTAATGTATCCAGGCACCTAATGTAAAAAATAAAGTCGCATGCAGGCAGACGAGAAAGTAGAGGTGTGCGCCCGCCGATCTGCGCCGCCGCCGCCATTTTCTTCGCGCCGCCGCCGCCATTTTCTTCGCGCCGCCGCCGCCATTTTCTTCGCGCCGCCGCCGCCGAAGTTTCTGGATCGGCATATATGTATCCCTCTGTCTTATTAAAAAAAAAACTATCCAAAATTTTAGTGACTTTAATTTGCTATTCTTCTATGACTGTAGCGTGTTTCAGACAGTTGAAGATTATTCGATATATCTTTATTATTAATACATCTAATATTTGTTATTAGAATTCTAAATTAACTTCCTAACAATCTGTGGTCTTTCGTTGTCAAGTTTGAGCTATTAACCTTGAAGCGCGGTGACTGACAATAACCAATGGGACCTTTGAGTGTATTTCATCAAATCCTTTATAACGCGTGGCCGGATATGGCTAGATTTAGAGTTAATAAATGCAGGTTTTTTTAAATCCCTTATAATAACTTCACTGGTTCTCTTGTTTGCTTGCTTGCTGCTTGCTTGCTTAAATGGTTACAAATCTTGAATGTTTGCAAGCCTTGAAAATAAAAATTAACTAATTTCCCGTCATCCATTTAAACTGAAATTTGAAATATAAGCTCACTCTTCATGACAATCCCCGTCGCGGCTTCGCTCTCTTGAAATTAAATAATTTGAACCGTGCATCCACAATAGCGTACTGCACGGGCAAATTTTGTACGGACCGGCTCGGCCTTGATAGTCGACAACTTGGCTTGGCCCTTTTCATAAGCCAAAATTCTAGGTCCGGCCCAGCCTGTCTAATTTGGGCTAAAATTTGTATATACTTGGCAAAAATCTCAGCCCATCATACCATGGTGGTAAATGAAGGCCTGAAGATGACGTGTATGAATTAAAAATTGATGAAAAAAGCTCTGAAAAACCGGAAAAAGCTGAAAATAAAATTGTTATAGGAAGAAACATAACAAACAAGAAAAAACAAGGTAGGAAAAGAGTAAACAAGCAAAAAAATACTTTTTGGCGGTCAGGTTTTTAAGGCAGTGGCCAGTGTCAGAAAACAAAAATAAAGAAAATAAAAAAGGTTTTTTTGGTAGCAGTTTGCCTGAGTGTGGTTTGGATGGCTAGGCTATATAGTACTAGTCGCAGAGACGGCTAAGGCAGTGATGCACACGGTTTGGGAACAGCGCGTTGCTGGTGAAGAAAATGTTGTGGGTTGCTGCGGCGAAACCCAGTTTGAACCGAAGTCCACCAGCTGTGTCTCAGAATATGTGACAGATGACGATCGGACAGACTGCAAAATTCAGGTGGGGCACGACGAAAACAAAAATGCGACTTGTTTTTTATCTATTGCATCAATAATACTTGCCATTTCGAGGGCAAAGTTTTTACAATTGTGCATTTAAAATCTTTTCACTAAATTTACAATAAAACTTTTGTTTAAATAACGCGTAAAACATTCGTGGTATAAACATTAAACGTGTTATTTGTGCTACCAATTTCGTGTTATTAATAGTTTTAACAGTCTACAATTAACGATGCATCCGTGCAAAATTCCTTTTGTACAAGAATGTTGGTCAAGCCGCGTTTTCATTAAAAAAATTTCAGGATTTTTTTACCTGTGATAACAAATATGTATTTAGAAAACACTTACAAATTTGATGGTTTTAAACTGAACGTTGATTTTTCTTTTCATCAAAAATTTTGCTGCAAACATATTGTTATTGCGTATAGCAGTCATCAGTAAGTTTTCTCTAAACTGAAATAAAATTTTATGTTTTTTAAATGTAGTATTAATGTGTTACTTTCTATAACCTTCACAGAAACTATGAGACAATTAAGCTGTGAAAAGGCAGTTTTCGCATAATTCTTTAATTGACCCTCCTAAGATTTGGAGTCCCCAAGATTTTACCTTTTTCGTCAAAAATCGTAAAAAAAGATTTGGAGAATCAAAAGGGTCAAAGGGCTAGTTTTATTCAGAAGCATGAAATTCTAAATATCCAAGCCTTTTAGTAGGCAGAGCATAATCGCCGGTCGGTCAAGCATATTATGCCCTTTAACCAGGGTCGTCGAGAGGGGGCGGCAAAGGGGGCAAGTGCACAGGGGCCTGGAGCAGTGCAAAGGGATCGGACCATTGAATATATATATATATATATATATATATATATATATATATATATATATATATATATATATATATATATATATATATATATATATATATATATATATATATATATATATATATATATATATATATATATATATATATATATATATGTATATATACATGGTGTCTACCTGAGTTGCCGACCTCGAAGTTGCCGACCGCAATGACGTATGAACTTGCCGACCGATGTTTTTTAAGATCGTACGAAGTTGCCGACCTCGTCAAAAAATTTTCTATTTTATTTTTTATTTTTAGCTAATAGAATCGCTCAAAAATAACGAATCATTTAAATAATCCAACTGAGACTAAAAAGAATCGTTCAATCTTATTTGGTTCATTTACATAATTAGCGTGGAGGCGGAGCTCAAAGAACTTGCCAGCCAATGTCAAAGAGCCTCAACTTTGGTTTATTACTATCACACGGTCAGTTTCTCACGAGGTTAAGCAAAAAGTAAACGTAAATTAAAAAGCAGCTCTACTTTATTCTACTAGCATAATAGAGTTAAATATGCAAATAATGCATAAATAAATAAACTTAACTATTGCGCAGCGAATCAGTAAGAATCATTTTTATTGTTAAGAGAAATTTTAATTAATATTAAAAATAATTATTGTTAAAAAAATTTAATGAAGAATAAAAATATTATTTTTTATTTAAATTGACACTGTACTGAACAGTACGCAACAGTCTGTACGTATCAATTTTACCAGCCACATGCTGGGAGTGTGCCTTTGAAATTCTTTCCTCCAGTCGGATATATTTCGGCTTTCTTCTCGGAGGAGATACACCAGCTTCAGATTTGCTTATGTCTTTCTCCGCAGAGGCTTGACAAATCTTGATTGCGTGAATGTAAATAAATATGTTGGGATGGACAGGCAAACATTTATTCAGTCCAGAGTGCCAACCCTCCATGGCATTGTTGGTTCGGTGTCGATGATCCATGCCATACCTATTCCACGTGGTGATTGAAAATAATCCATCCAACCACGTGGAACGGAAATATGCAATGAAACACCGCAGGATGTCTTCGTTTCCAGCTTTTAATGCATTTTCCATTTTTTCAAAAACAAATGTAACTTCGTGGGACGGAATGAATGCAAGGGCAATGCACTGTTGTACAAACGTGCGGATTGCTGGTTTGCCCAAGTAATCAGTTACCAGACCGAACTCCTGAACTTTTCTCCAAATCGATTGAGCGAAATGAAAATGACACCCTAAATGAATGGCAGATGGAAAAACAATAGGAATTTTTTCCATTACAGTCTTTGGTTACATCAGGAGACTCGTAAAAAATGAGGGCATTCAACGAGGCCAATGAATACACTTGGCCACGCCTACTTATCTTATATTTGATCATCACAGACAAGCAGACCAATGAATACACTTGACCTAGATTTGATCACCACAAACAAACTAACTAACCAACAAACAGAGAGACGAGTGAAGTTAAATAAAAACATTTAAAAATCACTTCCTTTAGTTTTACCAGTTGGTAAAATAGTTATTTTTTTATGCCACGAAACCATTGTTTGAAATAATATTTTTTTAAACTGATGAATATTTTTGTCAATTTTCATTTATCTTCCATTAAATATATAAACCACAAATAGGTGTTGTTTGTTTTTTAATACCTTTAGAAACGGATAAAGGGATCTGCTTGAAACTTGGCTTGATGAACATTTGTCGCCCAGAATTGTTTCTAGACTTATTTTTCTAATTTTTGACCCAGTTAGTATTTTAAATAATAAAATATTTAAACAAATTTTAGAAAATAAATTAAATAAAAAATAAGCCCACAAATCTTATAAAAACAAAGTAAAACTGTAATAAAATTGTGTATAAAATTTAACATAATTTATTTTTGCAAAAATGTCTACGGGGAGCCTAGATTGCCGGCGCCCCGTGGTTTGTCACCTCCTGATTCTCCTTGCTTTTCTAAATCTGCGGCGACGATAACAAAAATCTTGCCAGGTAGAATTTTTAACGGTCAAATATTGGAAACACAGTTAATATCGGCTTGTTTTTCTTTCAAAAGACTTTTCAACTGGTCTATATTGCCACTTCTAACCGCTTCGTGCATTTTCTGACACTGAAATAATCAAATTATCTTCTTAATGTGTGTGGCGATAAAAAAAAACCCTTGACATTTTTTTTCAAATTTAATGTCATTTAGAGAAAAAATGCTTTGCTGACTTACAGCAACTACACACATTAACATTACCATGTCTTTTTTTATGTGTTTATTTGTTGACGATTATTTATTTATTGGGCATAATAAAACATTTTTACAATGAAACCAGTTAACAAAAATTATTAACTGAATAAAAACAACGAAACAGAAAAAGAGTAATGCCCAAAGGAAGCATCCGAAGAGATGAATCTCGCTTGAGGATGACCAGTGCAGGTGAAACATTCATAAATAAATTAGATATACATTCAGTACAATAATACATAGAATAATAAAATAAAAGACTAAAAAAGTGAACCGTAAAAAACTTCGTTTTTTAAAACTCCTTTATAATTTTTTACTCGTCGACTAAAATTGTTTTGCAAAGCATCTTTTGATGATAGTAAGTCTATAAAATAAGAAAAAAACTAAGTAGTTGTAAGGCGACTAAGGCACCCGTTAAATTTAAATAAATATTTAATTATTTTCTACTTTATAGTTTTTTCTTCAACTGTTATCTAGTTAATGAAAACCTAATACGCTTGTGAAAATAAAATTATATTATATGTATTAATGTATTGCACGCAAGTGTAGTTGTAAGGCGACTAAAGCGCTTGTTAAATTAAATTTTAATTAAATAGTTATTGTCTACTTTTAGTTTTTTTGCTAGATAGCAAACCTTAGCCCGATAAATTTTGAATATTATTTTGTTATTTTCTAATTTTTATTTTTTTTTCAATTGCCATCAACCGAATGTAAGGAAAACCTTAGCCAGCGACTCATGCGATCTATCGGGAAAATGATTCTTGTCAAAACGCTACCGTTACAGATTCGACACTAAGTGACATAAAAAAGCTATTTAAAAACACCTAAGAACTCTAAACTCCGCCTTGCTTTTGCAAGCCAGTCCCAAGCCTGGAGAAAGGAGGGAAAAGTTAAAAGGATCAAATTATGATCCACGACAGGAAGTACTTAGGTGCTTCTTACACACAGCCATTTCAGTTTTAAAACACCGGGTGTAAAGGACTATAAACTATTATATAAAAAAAACCTAACAACTCCGCCTTGCTTTTGCAAGCCAGTCTCAAGCCTGGAGAAAGGACGAGAGTAGAGTTAAAAAGATCAAATTATGATCCACGACAGGAAGTACTTATATGTTTCCAACATACATCTATTACAGTTTTACAACACAACCTATCTAAAAAAAACCAGCGGGGTACCCGGCGTTGCCCGGGGTTTTTAGAGGTTTTTGTAATGCTTGTCTCTCTCGCTCCCGTTTCCTTCCCCGCTTGCTCTCCCGTTCCCGGTCGCTTTCTCGCTCCTGGTTGGTTTCTCGCTCCCGGTAGCTTTACCGCCCCCGGTCACTTTCTCTTTTCCGCTTGCTCTTTTGGTCGCTTTCCCGCTTTTGCGTGCTTTCCCGTTCCCGGTCGCTTTTCCTTTCCCGCTCGCTTTTTCGCTCTCAGCTGCTTTTCCGTTCCCGTTTCCGCTCATTTAAGTATATATATATATATATATATATATATATATATATATATATATATATATATATATATAAAAATAAATGTTTTTATATATGTCCTTTATGCATTGCTACACCATTCATCCGATCGTAATGAAATTTTCACACAACCTTGAGAGTCAAGGGGAATCAAATAAAGAAAAAAAAATTTTGAAATCCGTCACAAAATGAGCGGAGTGGAGCGGGTCAGCAAGTGGGAACTATATATATATATATATATACTAGCGGGGTTACCCGGCGTTGCTCGGGGTTTTCAAAAGTTTTGTTATCGATTTTCTCTTTTGCTCGCGTTTCCTTCCAAGCTTGCTCTCCCGCTTCCAGTCGCTTTCCGCGTTCCCGGTCGCTTTCCCGTTCCCGGTCGCTTTCCCGTTCCCGCTCACGCTTGCTCTCCCGTTCCCGGTCACGCTTGCTTTCCCATTCTCGGTCACGGTTGTTCTCCCGTTCCATTCTCTCATAACTTCTTTTAGCCCATAAAACGTCAAATAGATTTGCTAAGACTATATATATATGAATGTTTGTGGGTTAGTTTGTCTTTTATAGAAACGGGAAAGCGACCCGGAACGGACAGCGAGCGGGAACGGAAAAGCAAGCGTGAGCGGGAACGGGAAAGCAAGCGTGAGCGGGAACGAGACAGCGACCGGGAACGGGAAAGCGACCGGGAGCGGGAAAGCGACCGATAAGATAAAGATAAGAAAAAGATAAGAAAAAGATAGATAAGAAAAAGATAAGAAAAAGATAAGAAAAAGATAAGAAAAAGATAAGAAAAAGATAAGAAAAAGATAAGAAAAAGATAAGAAAAAGATAAGAAAAAGATAAGAAAAAGATAAGAAAAAGATAAGATAAAGATAAGATAAAGATAAGATAAAGATAAGAAAAAGATAAGATAAAGATAAGATAAAGATAAGATAAAGATAAGATAAAGATAAGATAAAGATAAGATAAGATAAGATAAGATAAGATAAGATAAGATAAGATAAGATAAGATAAGATAAGATAAGATAAGATAAGATAAGATAAGATAAGATAAGATAAGATAAGATAAGATAAGATAAGATAAGATAAGATAAGATAAGATAAGATAAGATAAGATAAGATAAGATAAGATAAGATAAGATAAGATAAGATAAGATAAGATAAGATAAGATAAGATAAGATAAGATAAGATAAGATAAGATAAGATAAGATAAGATAAGATAAGATAAGATAAGATAAGATAAGATAAGATAAGATAAGATAAGATAAGATAAGATAAGATAAGATAAGATAAGATAAGATAAGATAAGATAAGATAAGATAAGATAAGATAAGATAAGATAAGATAAGATAAGATAAGATAAGATAAGATAAGATAAGATAAGATAAGATAAGATAAGATAAGATAAGATAAGATAAGATAAGATAAGATAAGATAAGATAAGATAAGATAAGATAAGATAAGATAAGATAAGATAAGATAAGATAAGATAAGATAAGATAAGATAAGATAAGATAAGATAAGATAAGATAAGATAAGATAAGATAAGATAAGATAAGATAAGATAAGATAAGATAAGATAAGATAAGATAAGATAAGATAAGATAAGATAAGATAAGATAAGATAAGATAAGATAAGATAAGATAAGATAAGATAAGATAAGATAAGATAAGATAAGATAAGATAAGATAAGATAAGATAAGATAAGATAAGATAAGATAAGATAAGATAAGATAAGATAAGATAAGATAAGATAAGATAAGATAAGATAAGATAAGATAAGATAAGATAAGATAAGATAAGATAAGATAAGATAAGATAAGATAAGATAAGATAAGATAAGATAAGATAAGATAAGATAAGATAAGATAAGATAAGATAAGATAAGATAAGATAAGATAAGATAAGATAAGATAAGATAAGATAAGATAAGATAAGATAAGATAAGATAAGATAAGATAAGATAAGATAAGATAAGATAAGATAAGATAAGATAAGATAAGATAAGATAAGATAAGATAAGATAAGATAAGATAAGATAAGATAAGATAAGATAAGATAAGATAAGATAAGATAAGATAAGATAAGATAAGATAAGATAAGATAAGATAAGATAAGATAAGATAAGATAAGATAAGATAAGATAAGATAAGATAAGATAAGATAAGATAAGATAAGATAAGATAAGATAAGATAAGATAAGATAAGATAAGATAAGATAAGATAAGATAAGATAAGATAAGATAAGATAAGATAAGATAAGATAAGATAAGATAAGATAAGATAAGATAAGATAAGATAAGATAAGATAAGATAAGATAAGATAAGATAAGATAAGATAAGATAAGATAAGATAAGATAAGATAAGATAAGATAAGATAAGATAAGATAAGATAAGATAAGATAAGATAAGATAAGATAAGATAAGATAAGATAAGATAAGATAAGATAAGATAAGATAAGATAAGATAAGATAAGATAAGATAAGATAAGATAAGATAAGATAAGATAAGATAAGATAAGATAAGATAAGATAAGATAAGATAAGATAAGATAAGATAAGATAAGATAAGATAAGATAAGATAAGATAAGATAAGATAAGATAAGATAAGATAAGATAAGATAAGATAAGATAAGATAAGATAAGATAAGATAAGATAAGATAAGATAAGATAAGATAAGATAAGATAAGATAAGATAAGATAAGATAAGATAAGATAAGATAAGATAAGATAAGATAAGATAAGATAAGATAAGATAAGATAAGATAAGATAAGATAAGATAAGATAAGATAAGATAAGATAAGATAAGATAAGATAAGATAAGATAAGATAAGATAAGATAAGATAAGATAAGATAAGATAAGATAAGATAAGATAAGATAAGATAAGATAAGATAAGATAAGATAAGATAAGATAAGATAAGATAAGATAAGATAAGATAAGATAAGATAAGATAAGATAAGATAAGATAAGATAAGATAAGATAAGATAAGATAAGATAAGATAAGATAAGATAAGATAAGATAAGATAAGATAAGATAAGATAAGATAAGATAAGATAAGATAAGATAAGATAAGATAAGATAAGATAAGATAAGATAAGATAAGATAAGATAAGATAAGATAAGATAAGATAAGATAAGATAAGATAAGATAAGATAAGATAAGATAAGATAAGATAAGATAAGATAAGATAAGATAAGATAAGATAAGATAAGATAAGATAAGATAAGATAAGATAAGATAAGATAAGATAAGATAAGATAAGATAAGATAAGATAAGATAAGATAAGATAAGATAAGATAAGATAAGATAAGATAAGATAAGATAAGATAAGATAAGATAAGATAAGATAAGATAAGATAAGATAAGATAAGATAAGATAAGATAAGATAAGATAAGATAAGATAAGATAAGATAAGATAAGATAAGATAAGATAAGATAAGATAAGATAAGATAAGATAAGATAAGATAAGATAAGATAAGATAAGATAAGATAAGATAAGATAAGATAAGATAAGATAAGATAAGATAAGATAAGATAAGATAAGATAAGATAAGATAAGATAAGATAAGATAAGATAAGATAAGATAAGATAAGATAAGATAAGATAAAGATAAGATAAAGATAAAGATAAGATAAAGATAAGATAAAGATAAGATAAAGATAAGATAAAGATAAGATAAAGATAAGATAAAGATAAGATAAAGATAAGATAAAGATAAGATAAAGATAAGATAAAGATAAGATAAAGATAAGATAAAGATAAGATAAGATAAGATAAGATAAGATAAGATAAGATAAGATAAGATAAGATAAGATAAGATAAGATAAGATAAGATAAGATAAGATAAGATAAGATAAGATAAGATAAGATAAGATAAGATAAGATAAGATAAGATAAGATAAGATAAGATAAGATAAGATAAGATAAGATAAGATAAGATAAGATAAGATAACATTTATTATAGTGGCTTAGAAGACTTTACGCCTATAGACAACCACTTCGAATTAAAAATAAATAAATAATAATAAAAATAATCTATATTATAGTAGCCCACGTCACTCACTTAATGATTCTGTCACGCTTACGTAATTAGTCGTATAGCTACTATATTATCGAAGATATTTCTATTAGTATTCAGTAGTTATTAAATACAATTTTTTTATCATTTATATATATATATATATATATATATATATATATATATATATATATATACATATATATGTATATATCTCGTGATAGAAATGCAAATGCTGCCTCGCAACGTCATCGAGTCTTGCAAATGTCTCCCAATGAATTGCATCTACGTCGAGAAACCAATTCTGCCTCGCAACGCCATCGAGTTTTGCAAATGTCTCCCAATGAATTGCATCTACATCGAGAAACCAATGCTGCCTCACAACGTCATAGAATTGAGCAAATGTCTCCCCATGAATAATAATCTATTTATTTCTATATATATATATATATATATATATATATATATATATATATATATATATATATATATATATATATATATATATATATATATATATATATATATATATATATATATATATATATATATATATGAGATGCACCGATTAAATAAAAGTATTTAAATAGAAATAATACGAAATTATGAAAAAAGTCATTTCATTTAAGTGAAGAGCCGTTTTTCCGGCATATATATATATATATATATATATATATACATATATATACATATATATATATATATATATATATATATATATATATATATATATACATATATATATATATATATATATATATATATATATATATATATATATATATATATATATATATATATATATATATATATATAAGAGATGCACCGATACTATAGGTATGGATATCGGCAGTATCGGCCTTTTTTCAGGTATTGGTATCGGTATCGACATGGTGAAATTTTGAGGATCATTGGCCAATACCGATACTTTTGATGACATAGGATTCAACCGCCTTATAGCAACAAGTTAAGCCTAATTATTGCCTTTCACGCCGCAAGTACTTTTCAGATTAAGTGCCTCCTGAAATCTATAGCAAAGTGCTCAGTAAGGTTAAGACTCTGAAAAAAAAGATTCTGAAAATATAAGCTTCACCACTGATATATGGACTAATGTTTCAAATCATTCTTTCGTCACCCTTACCGCCCACTGCATTAACGAAAATTGTGACAGAAAAATGTTAGTACTACGGGTTGCACCATTCTCTGGGTCGCATAGAGCTAGCAGGATTGCAGAGGTAATTGAAAATGTAATCTATGATTTTGAAATTCCCTTGCATAAAATTCATTTTTTTGTTAGGGATAACGGTGCTAACATGGTAAAAGACATTTCAGAAACTGCAGACACTGGCTTGTCATGTTTTTTGCTTACTCTACAATTAGTCATTCATGATGGTCTTTTTGAACGAGCTGTCTTGGTTGTTGCTTTGATTTTGTTAGAAAGCAAAATTAAAAAATGATGCGGTAGTTTTTGTTCCAAGAATGCAAAATAAAATAAAATTATTATTATTATTATTATTGTTGTTGTTTTTTTATTTTTTATTTATATATCATTTATTAATCGCTTAAAACAAAACAAATTTTGATCGAAAGCGAAAGTTGTTACTTATTGTTTTAAATTAGAATCCTAAGTATAATTATTTTAAATATAGCTGATGGTTTGGAAGAAGTTTTTAAAGATACAACAAATGTTTTTTCACAACAACATGAAAAAGTAAACAAATGGAAGATATTGTTGGAGAGTGCCAACAAATATTGCAAAGAAGGACTTGAAATCTCAGAATCAATTAATGATGGGTCTGAAGTTGAGACATATATATATATATATATATATATATATATATATATATATATATATATATATATATATATATATATATATATATATATATATATATATATATATATATATATATATATATATATATATATATATATATATATATATACATCACTAATTCGGCTCGATTGTTACGCAATAAAAACGTAGGACATTTTTTGTTCATAAAAAGAAGAATAATGAGCCATTACAAAAAATAGATAAGAACTTTCTCCTCAATGATTACTATGTTGTGTCAAAATTTAATAACAATTGGTTCAGCCGTTCTCGAGTTTAGCTTTTAGCAACACTTTTAGGGACTTGTTTTTATTACAAACTTTTATTTAGGTTTCAATCTTTGCTTGTGTGTGTGTGGCTTTCTCTGTACGCAAATCTTGCAAGTAAAACCATTTTTTTGACTAGCTAGGAAGCTGAAACTTTCAGCATAGCTTTATATTGGATGACAATACATGATTCAATTAAAAAAAACTTAATTTGAACATCTTCCGTATTTCTAAATCTAGTGTATTTGAAATAAAGGTTTTGTGTTGAAAAACTCGTTTTTTTTCTTTACTTGTTTATATAGATTTCGCATTACCAGTGAAGAAGCATCAATGCCACACTTTTTTGGAGCACAATTTCCTATAACATTGAATACAGTTACTTTTGTTAAAGTCTATAATGAGCAAGGTGAATTGATTTTAAATTTTTTGAAATTTTAACTTATTACTCTATTGATTAATTTTAGCTTGGCAAAAAAGTGCCGCTGCCTAAATAATTGATTAAATCATTTGACAAAAAATTATTAACTTAACACAAAATCTGAAAGTTGTCCAAAAAAGTGCCGCTGCGTGAATAATTGATTATATCATTGCTAAAGCAACAACGTATGCCAGATTTTGTTTTAATAATTAAACACAGAATCTAAAAAATTACACCCATACTATATTTTATTTGGCGCAAGGCCAATGATTTTATCAATACATTGGTACCTCAAAATACGGATTTAATTCGTTCCGTAACCTTGCTTTACGTCAACTTGCTTGTACAAGACTTGCTGGGGGATGTATCTTTTGGCTTCTATGAGTTCGGAAAAATGTTTGAGGTAATCCTCAGCTGCCTTCACATCCGAACTTGCTGTCTCATCATGTCTGATAAAGTTATCAAACTATGCTCGACTGGCTTTAAAAAAAATCTTCCGTAGCCTCGACCGTGGAAGAGCGCGGTGTCTGTTTAAGCAAATCACTGTAAATTGCTTGTGCCTTCTAGTCTTGAATGTTCAATTGTTGTGCGACTACCTAGGTTAAAGTAACTGAATCTTAAAAGATTAAGTTAACTGACTGTTTCTGTTTTCAGATTCAGTAACTGTAACAACCCTATACGTGAGTAAAAAGAAGTTAGGAGGGAAAGAGAAAAAAGCGGGAGTGGATTAGAACGAGAGGGATTGAGAAAGCGAGTGGGTGCGGAAAAAAGAAAGTGAGCGGGAACGGAAGAGCCAGTGGGAGCGTGAACGGGAGAGCGAGTG
This sequence comes from Erpobdella octoculata, assembly GCA_963978895.1. NCBI lineage: Eukaryota > Metazoa > Annelida > Clitellata > Hirudinida > Erpobdellidae > Erpobdella > Erpobdella octoculata. The sequence goes on from OZ022245.1 coordinate 20,069,278, forward strand.
GGAACGTGTAAACAAGCAGGAGCAGAAAAGCGACCGGGAAAGGAAGAGGAAGAGCGAGAAAAAACACGAGAGTTAGCGGGAACGACATAGCCAAGCGGAGAACAAAACGGAAACAAAAGAAAACCGATAGAAAAACGTCTAAAACGCTGGGCACCCATGTAGCTACATAGAATTGTCGTAGCTGTTTTTCAAATATTTTTTAGACTGCTAAATGTTTCTTTCTAATTTTAAGGTGATGAACGGAAGAGGTTATTTGTAGCTTTTTTTTAAATACGTTCTCAAATTTGTCTAAACTTTTTTCTTAAAGCCCAAGGGGTAACAATGTCCCAGTTTTTGGTTAGAAAGTAAAATTATGGGTGGCAGCCGGCAACTGGGTGTTATACCACGTGTATATAAAGCCTTTATTATTGCCTGTACTTGGTATTTTTTGAAGTAGCTAAAACCGTGGATATTTTTTGTAAATTCTTTATATCAACTTTATTGCTGGTAGTGCTTGCTTGCTTGAAAATTTGCAAACCTTGAAAGTGAAAATTAATTAATTTCCAGTCGTTCAATGAAGCTGAAGTTTGAAATATACCTAGGCTCGCTCCTAAATACAATGCATTCTATTAAAGTTTGAAAATTTAAAGTTTCCAAACATTCAAGCAAGCAAACAAGACCGACGGTGAAGTTAATATGAGGCATTTTAAAAAAAACATTTGTCGAGGTCCAAGTAAAAATGCAAATAATTTTCTTGTAAAAATGTTTAATTCTATTTTTCTATTTTTTTGGTCAAATTACAATATTTATTTATTTTATTATTTATTTATTATGTTGTCAACCCGAGTTAAATAACTCCTTGCCAAATTACAAAAAAACCCACGAACAGAAGAAAAACACAACACGACCCCACAAACGAACCGGAAACAAAGAAAAATGTCAACACCACCACTGAATCAATTCAAAAGTAATCAGAAAACATATTCAAACCCAGCACGACATCACAAGCAAACCAAAAACATAATGTCAATTAAACAGAAAACATATCTAAAAACCCTACACGATCTCATGAGCGAACCAAACACACAGCAAAATGTCACACAATTGGAGTCAGTTCAAAAACTAAACATAAAACAAATCTAAAACTAAACATAAAACACATCTAAAACCCCCTTCTTCACAACTCATAAACCTTTTCACCTCAAAAAACATCTTATAATATCCTAAAAGTATATCTATCTCCACTGTGGCAATCTATTCCACTCCTGAATAGCTCTATTACCAAAGAAATACTTCCTGCAGTCTTTGTGTGCATCTGATGTCACCAGTCACCAGCTTTCTATCGTGGCCTCTGGTTCTTTCATACGTACAGATAGTCAGGGACGGACAAACCATGCTCCTTAGATCTCCAGCCAATAAATCGAATAATAAAATCAAATCCGCTCTGATTCTTCTATATTTCAATGTCGGAAGTTTTAATTTTATCAGTCTCATTTCGTATGACATTCCCACACAGGATGGCCGCAGTTTAGTCGCCCTTCTCTGCACTCTTTCTACTGCATCGATCAATCCTTGCCTATATGGGTTCCACACTTGTACTCCATATTCTAGCTGGGACATCACCAAGGCCTTATATAAAGTAATAAAGGTTTCATCTGACAATGTTCTAAAATTTCTTGCTATTATGCCTAACATCATGTTGGCCATTTTAACCCGAGATAAAATGTGTTTTTTAAATTGCAGTTTTGAATCCATAATAATACCGATATCCGAGACTGATTCAAGTGTTGGTATCTCACACGTGGTGCCATCCAAATCTATCAAAGGATATTTGTTTAGGAAATGCTTCCCCCCCAACATGGAGAAGACAGCATTTTCCAATATTCACCTACATCTGCCATCTATTGAACCACTCCACCACTCTACTGATATCATTCTGCAACCTGCTGCAATCTTCTTTACTGCTCAAAAATTTAAATATTTTAACATCATCCGCGAAAAGAAACATATTTTCGCAAACAGTACAAATGTCATTGATATAAATCAGGAACAATAAAGTGCGCCACACACTACCCTGAGGAACACCACTCTCCACCCGTAAAGCCTCGGAATGCTCTCAATTTAGTTACACTTTAAACGTCTTGTTTTTCAAATAACTTTCAATCCACTTTAGAATCTGTTTATGCACTTTGTATCTCTCTAACTTATATAACAATTTTTCATGCGGAATTTTGTCAAAGGCCTTTTCCAGGTCAGTATATAACACATCGACTTCATTTTCCACATCCATAGCCTTAGAAAGCCCATCAAGGAAACCAAGCATCTGTAGAGTTGTGGAGCGTAAATGAAGAAATCCAAACTTGTTCCTGGCAAACAAGTTATTTTTCAAAAAATATCCGAGCAGGTAATCTTTAATGATTGACCCCAGAATCCTGCAACAAACCGATGTCAACGTCACTGGTCTATAATTGGTTATTATCTTTACGACCTTTCTTAAACAGTGGAACAACACAACTGGATCTCCAAACCCTCACCACTTCTCCCGATTGCAATGAACATTCAGATCATAACAAGGTCGTTTGTTACTGTTACAACCAGAGCTGTTTCAATCTCCAAACAAACATTGAACAAAATAATCAAGTGATCGCTGCCTCCCAATGGTAAAAGATATCTTATGCTATATCTATAATCTCCCTTGAAGTTACCACAAGATCCAATAAGTGTGGAGTTTGGCCAGGACTAAATCTGGTTGGCTCAGTGATGTGCTGAATCATAAACCTGTCATCCAAAAACTTCAAAAATCTATTTTCGATTCTTGTATATAAACCCTGACAGCTCGAAGTCAGCCAATTTATCTCAGGAAAATCTCCCAGCAGAAGATGATCACTTTTCAACAACATAAATTCTTCTAGCAGGTCAATAAGAACTTTATTGTTTTCGGATAAACTATTTAGGCTTCTATAAACTAATAAAATATTCAAAAAATCTCTAGAAATTAGCAATCTAATGCATAATTTTTCCTGGAATGTTATTTTTATGTTTATTTCAATTACAGAAAGACTCTCTTTATAATACAATAATAATCCTCTGCAACCATTTTTCTGAAACCCAGAAGATAATATTTGTCATCCATTCAGCTGGTATTCTGAAATTGATTGTGGAAATCTTAAATTTTTAGGATTGACCTCATTTAGCAATATTAAATCTGGCACTTCTGGCAGAGAATATGCAGACCCCAAAAGCAACTGCAATTCCATAAATTTATGTGATAGAGAGTCTACATTTGACAACAACACTGAAACATAGTTTTACTACCTTTATTTTTCTCAAATCATTGTTTCTACACCAAACATTCAATCTAGTTTTCTCATCTCTACTTTGGCCGGCCTTTACTATAAATTTTGATTTTTAAAAGCTATTACATGATAATCTCCAACCTTTCCTTTAATCCTAAAGATCCACTTACTGACATCCCCTATCAAAAAATCCGTTTTTTATGACGGGCAATCTCTAGTATATAAAATTTGTATTTATAGTACTTTTTGTGGAGGACGTCGCTTGTTACAATTTACCCCGTTTTTGGGGTAAGTTGTAACTAGTGTGGGGCAAGTAGTAACATCATATTAAAACAACAGGTTTTATTACAAATAATAAAAAAATGTATTTTTTACGAACTAATGAGGTAAATACTTACTGTTTTCTTTAACACCAATAATCATTTTATTAGTCGCATCGGATTTATTTAGGTTAATTAAACTTTTAATAAACTCAATCATCAAAAAAAAATTTTAATGTTCAGAATCTGAGTTTTCATTGAAAAATGTTTTCTTCACGTTATCAATCTTTGTCTTTTGAAGTCTATTTGACTTTGCTTTACCTTTGCCCTTTTCCGTTTTTTGGTTTTTTGGTTTAGCTTCTTGTTTCTGTTTTTTTATCACTTTCTCTTCAAATTCTTTTTCTAGGGTTTCCTTCTCTTGGGTGTCAGTCGAAACAGCTGACTTTCGCTATCGTACAGCCCTGTTTTTTTGTGGTGCTTTAGGTAGAGGTCTGATCTTTGAAGGTGAAAAACAGGTAGACATATTTTGGATATCTGAAGGGTTTGGACGATCAGTAACAAAAGCACCAGCAAAATCAGAATTTTGAAAGATGTTTGGATTCAACGGCCAAATTCCAGTTGTTCTGAAACCGCTTATAATGTTGCTCGGATTTAGAGCCAGTGGCAAACTGTCCCTGACTATTGCAGGAACGTCATAAATGATCATAGTTTTCCCTGCATTGCTAGCCATCCAAGATGTTTGAGTTCTGTTAACATAGTTTTTTAACGGACCGTACACACCTACGTCCAAAGGCTGCAATTTGTGGGAGCAATGCAGTGGAAATAACAGCATGATAATGTGGTTTTCTTTGGCGTTTCTTATTACTTCAATTTTGACATTGGAGCTATGATTATCCAGTAAAAGAAGAATTGGAGCCTGTTCTGTTGGTTTTACGTGCTGATTACGTGTTAAATGAATTTGACAAATTCATTTTCAGTCATCCAGCCTGAACTGTTGCCAGCTCCATTACAATCAGGTGGGCCACTCTGGATGAACAAGTTCTTTTAACGAATACGCGGAAACACGAACATGAGAGGAACATTATTGCCTGCAGCGTTCACAACGCAAACAAGAGTCACAAGCGCTCCTCTTTCAGCAGACGTCATGGCTCCAATCTGTTTTTGGCCTCGTGCGGCTACAATTTTCTTTGATTTCTGAACGGTGGTTACTCCTGTTTCGTCTATATTCTAATTGCGAGAAGCATTCATATTATGCTTTTGGAGAATGGACTCAAATTTTTGGAAAAAATCACTTATATATATATATAGAAAAATAACTAAAAAAACAAACAAACAGAGAGACGAGTGAAGTTAAATAAAAGCATTTAAATAAAAAAAACCCATTAAAGTGCAAGCTTGGGGCAAGTTGTAACTAGTTACATTTTGTTACATCTAGCCCCAGACCCAAATTATTAAAATTTTTATTTCTAGAAAAAAATGATTGGCTTGGGTTATGTGAAAGTACTATCATTTGATAGCTTAATAAATGCATAATAAAAAATAATAAAAACATCTTTTAGTTAGTGACCATATGATCTTAGAATCAAATTTTACGAACTAGTATTTTTTAGGTTTTTTGTCAAAAAAGAGTACTCCTGACACCGGGTCATGGAGCTTTCTCGCGCAGTACTAATGGGCTTACGTCGTAGGCCCTATCTTAAAGAGCACTTGAGTTCAAAATCAAAACAAAATTTTTTAAGCCGGATGAGTTATTAAGCTGTTACTACTTACCGCCGTTACAACAAGCCCCGGTCTCCCTACGTCTGTTTTAAATTTGTGTTTTATTTCATATCGTTATCGTTTTTAATAGAAAAAATCAGAAGAAACGCGCCGAACGCCGCCGTTAATAGACAAGCGCCGCCACTGCCGTTTAAAGTTGGTCAGCCGCCGCCGATTGAAACAGACCGGCGCGCCGCCGGCGACGATATTACCTCTAGATTGCTTAAGGCACGAATTGCTGGGTGATATAGTTTGTCAGGGTCACTGGAATGATTTTGCCAAAACGTTAGGGCATCACCACATCACCAGTTATCCTCATATAAAGATATCTAGTCAACTGTGCATTGACATTAAGGCAGGTGTTATCTAACGCTGCTAAATACTTGTGAAACAACTTTGACGAATATTTTAATAGAATAACAAGTACTAGTACTAGTACCAAGGCTTTGAGTACGAGTACGAGTACTTTAAAACGGTACTCGAGTTGTACTCGAGTACGAGTACTTAAAAACGGTACTCGAGTTGTACTCGAGTACGAGTACCAAGTACTACATCTCTGGTATATATGTATATTCTGGCATCAAACGAAAACCGCCGAACAGATTTCATTGCAATTTGGTGCACTTAAGTAAGATAATCATCCGGTAGTTTGGTTTAAGTTTGGAAAAAAATTTGTTAATCCATTGGTGTTTTATGGACAAAAAACGTTTCGGTCAGCCGTTGTTAGCAAAAGTATTTTTTCTGTAAACTTGTTTTCTCCAAAATAGAAATAAATTATAAAATTTTATCAATTTCAAAATTGAACTATAAATTTTTTAACAAATTGTTTATCAGTTTAAAATATCAATAAATTTGTGTGTATTTTAGTGGCGCTTTGATTTTATCGAGCTCTTCACTTTACGAAACGACAGCTGAATTTTTGGTGGTTTATAATATAAACTGTATATTTAATTTTTAGTGATTGCAAACAAGTTATTTTTTAAATCCAGATAGTTTTGGTTTTTGGGCTTATTTCGGTGTAAACAGTTTTCAGGCCTAATCACTAAGTTGCAAGTTTTAGTATAAGTTAGTATAGTTAAATTTGAATAATCTAGGTTTATTAGCGTTTAAGTTTAAATTATTTTTAGTTTAAGTTAGGCTTTAGTAAGCCAGCGTGAAGGCTTTGAAATTTAATGGAGGAACAGAAAATGGATTCTGTCGTCAGAAAAATTAAACTGTTTCAACTTGGAAAACCACCAGAAACATGAAAAAGATGTGTTTAGCTCTTACATTCCTACGGGTCAACAAATCTTATATTTATTTTAACAGGCTGGGATTTCCAATTTGCGTATTCGGATATCATCGATGCTTAAGTTTGAATTTGTTAATATTTAAACTATAATTCATATGTGATCGGACAAAATGCATCTGATGTTTAAATTATAACTTATACGAGACAAAATAGCGGTCTATACAAAACGAAAGAAATCTTAATTAAATATTTTAGTATTTTAATAAAAACGAGTTTTGTTAAGTCTCATTACAGATTTTTGTAAATGCAATTATGTCAAAACATATTAAAATAAATCAAAACCATAGACTAATAATATATTGTATAAGTCTATGGTAAAAACGTATATTCAAGCTAACCTGTGTCAAGCACCACAATTCAAAGCGGCGTTTACTTTTTTTCATAACAATTTATACGGTTTAATAAAATCTGGAAATTTTGAGTTAAAAATATCTATTATTTCGTTGAAACCGCGAAAAACTATAGATAAATCCTTATCAGTATGCAAATCTTTATTTAAAAGTCAAACCAGCTCAGAAATAGTCTACTTCAAATTTCAACGGTTCCACACCAAGTCTTGAATCTTTTATACTACCTGCTGTAAGAGCTAGCAATATATATATATATATATATATATATATATATATATATATATATATAAAAGGCAACGTATGTTCATTAATAACGCCAAAACCAATGAAGGGATTTGCACGAAATTTTACATAATAAACATTTACCACCTAACAAATAATCTCATTTATTTAAAAAAATTGTTTTGAATGTTTTTAGAAAATTAATTTTTAGAAATATTTTATCTATGCAATTTTAGAAAATTAATTTTTAGAAATATTTTATCTATGCAATTATATCGCGGCTTAACGAGCTTAGGGTTGCTTTCGACTTCTGTTCCGTCGTTGTTGGTTGTCGCGATTTCTCAAAATCAAAAGTGAGTATTATTTTACTTATATCAATTATATCAATATATCAAAAGTAATATATAATATACTATATACTATACTATTATTTTTTTAATTACTGTATATCGTTCAAATGTTTTTGAATGTTTTAGAAAATTAATTTTTTTAAATATTTTCGCTATTGTATCAGAGCTATGTTTTGTTTACATTCGCTGTTTATCGTCTCGGTTTCTCGAAATCAAAGTAATTTAAAAACTTAGGCTACTATTCTTATATTATTTACTTAGGCTACTATTTTTATATTATTTAATTGTTAATTATTGTTGTGTATATATTAAATTGTAAATTGTTTCGGTCGTTGTGTGTCAGGCTATCATTATCGCTCTACCAGTCTAACCACTCTAACCAATCTAACCACTCTAACCTCTAACAGATATTATTTTGTGCTACTTTTAGTCTAACAGATATTATTTTGTGCTTACAGACAAGAAAATTGAAAAATTTATTGTGAGTGAGTATATCAATATAACTATTAATGTATTTTAAGTATAATAGTATAACTATTAATGCACCTTATGGAAAAACAAAAAACATTGTGTATCAGAAAGCTTTGCAATAAAATGACTGTATGTGTTTGTTGTATTTCTTTTAATTAAAAATCAAAAGTATCTGCATAAATGTTTCAATAGATGCAAAGATGCCCGGGCAAACGAGCGGTTAAGGAAACGGGAGCCAGAGAGAAAAACGATAAAAAAACCTTTAAATTCCCCGGGCAACGCCGGGTAACCCAGCTAGTATATATATATATATATATATATATATATATATATATATATATATATATATATATATATATATATAATATTTCGGCACTAAATGTTCATTCAAGAGATGACATTGATTTCTGGACCTCTATTTACCAGCCTGGTTAGGTGTTGATGGCGTGTGTGTCTTGTGATGGTGTGTGTAATCTTGAGGGAAAATAATTTGATATGATAAAAAGCTTCTTTGTCTGTTTCACATTTCATGAAACTCTTAACGAATTTTATGAATTTAAATTTAAATTATTATCTCTTGATTTAAATTAATGTATTTCTCTAAGTATTTTTATTTTGCTTTTATTATTTTTTACTTATGCTCTGCTTAATTTAACGTTCATCGTCCAGATTTTAATTATTATTATTTACTGTATGTATTAACTTTTAGTTACATTGAGATAATCAAAACAACCCTGATGATGGCCGCAAAGGCTGAAACTTGCAAGTTGGTTGCAAATAAAACGATTGATTTTAGATTTAGTAAAAGTGTTTTCTCTTAAAATATTTTAAGCATTTAATTGACAAAACCGTGTCTTCTAAATGGCGTGTATACTTCAACAGAGAATGTTTGAAGGAATATCTATATATATAAAAATCTCGTGTCATTGTGTTTGAAATTGAACTACTCCGAAACGGCTGAACCGATTTTTATGAAATTTTTTGTGTACATTTGGTAGATCTGAGGATAGATCCATGGCTATTTAAAATATTTTTTTTAAATTATTTAAAAAGTTCTTTTGGAAAAACCAAAAGGTGCAAATATGTCCTTTTTATAGGAAAACGAAACAGGTCATATATATATATATATATATATATATATATATATATATATATATATATATATATATATATATATATATATATATATATATATATATATATATATATATATATATTTTTTTTTATGGTTAGTGAAAGGAGTTGTTAACCCCGCGAGACACTCAACCTGAGCAATGCGTGTAAACTCCTTGCTTAAGGGAGCTACGATGGTGATGCCAGTGAGATTCGAACCGCCGATCTACGAGGCGACAGGCGAACGCTTTACCGCTTAGCCACCACCGCCATGTATATATATATATATATATATATATATATATATATATATATATATATATATATATATATATATATATATATATATATATATATATATATATATATATATTTATATCTACGGTTTATAATCAAGGCTGATAAACCTCAGAAGATTTATAACTAAGAAAGGCAAATAAATAGAGTTTAGCGATTACATAACTTCAATTAACTAGTCTTAATTACAGTTACTAAGACACAAGTCTTTGATTAAGTGTGTATTTCTTCTAATAAATTTTGGACCATTTCGAAAGAACCTTAGTTTGGTTATCGATATTATAACAACTGGTGTCAGAAGCGAGATAAATTAAAATGGTTCATCACAAATTATTGGAAGAACTCTCCCTGTTTGAGTTGAGGCGGGAACTAAAAAAACGAAAACTCAATGACAAAGGAAAAAAGTCTGAGCTCGTGGATCGCCTCCGAATGACATAAGAAAGCCAAGGTCTGGATGCAGACGACTTCGAATTTGATATGGACGAGGAATTAACAAATTTCCTGAACAAGATGACGGAAGAAAACAGAGCAGCACAGGAGCAAAACAGAGCAGCACAGGAGCAAAACATAGCAGCACAGGAACAAAACAGAGCAGCACAGGAGGAAAACAGAGCAGCGCAAAAAGAAACCAAAGCCGTTATGGAAGGAATAAAAGAATTAATTCTCGAAGGTCAGCTTAAATTAACAGATGTGGAGAAAAGAGTTAATAACCTGGAAAAATTGGTAGAAGAGAATACCAAGGAAATCGAGAAGAGAATAGAGAGCAACCTGGAGATAAAATTGAACAATCTGGTCAAACAAGGACAGACTGGTTGCCAAGCCCAAGAAAGAATTCATTCTGTTGAGCATGTCAAGACCCCGGCTTTTGATGGCACTGTGTCATGGTCCGTCTACAAAGCTCAATTTGAAATTGCTGCCAGGAAAAATAACTGGTTAACCAGCCATCAAAAGGCAGAAAATCTGGTATTTTCCTTGAGGGGAGAAGCTTTACAGCTTCTCGAGCTTATTGTAGATAGAGATGATTACGATGCGATTGCGAAGGTTCTCGAGAACAGATTCGGTAATCAACGCGCGCCCGAAATTTTTCGAGCTCAACTCAAGAGTCGACGCCAGAAGCCCGAAGAAAGCATGCAACAGCTGGAAGCGGATATAGAACGGCTTGCTAATCTGGGATACCCCTTGTGCCCTCGAAATGTCCTCAACACAATTATTACGGATGGATTCATAGCGGCCTTGAAGAACTCTGAAGCCTCTGTGGAGCCATCTGATAGGTCTCGTCACGTAAGAAAATTGGGAAGCGAGGACGAAGATGAACTGGATGATCGAGTCCGGAGAGTAATTAAGAAAAGAATTAACTGGAAAGGGAATAACTCACCACGCTGCTGGAGTTGTGGAAGACCGGGACATCTACAAAAAGACTGTATAATTCAGATGTTTAGACCCGTGCAACAGGAGAAAATGGATCACTGTAGGCGTAATGATGTCAAACAAGGAATACCCATAAAGGCCCAATCCAACAAGAAAAAATCAGATTCTGTGAAGGTAAAAGATAATTTGCCTTGCAGAGTTGTGCCAGTTACCGTTCTTGGAAAAGGAACTAGTTTATTTGTGGAAGGTAGATTAGGAATGAGAAACTGTAAGTTTATTATTGATACGGGAGCTTTTTGTTCAATCATAAAACCTTGTTTGGCGAAAGGAAAGGTTTTACAAAGTGGAAAGCACATCCGTTTAAAGACTGCAACAGGAGAGCTTGTTCCAGTAGTTGGTAAAATTCAAACTGAAATAAAGCTGGGAAATAAGACTTTTCAGCACCAGTTTCTGGTTGCTGATATAGAAGAAGAATGCCTACTTGGGCTTGACTTTATGAGAATTCCGGGGTTTGCAGTGGACTTAAAAATGGGAACATTCAGACAGGGAAATATGGAAATACCTGTTTGCTATAAAGGCGAAACAAATTCGGTAAAGCGAGTATTGGTAACAAAGAGCATCATTGTACCTGCTCAGTCGGAATCTTTGGTTTGGGCAAGAATTGAGAATAAGAAAAACTTAAGAGTTGTTGGGTTCATCGAGCCCCTGAACGGAGTTGAAAAACATGGATTAATGATCGGAAAAACACTGGTACGAACGGAGTCAGGAAGCTACGTGCCAGTCAGAGTTATGAATGTGACAGAATGCGACAAGCAAATAACAAAAGGCGATGAAATTGCGGTATGCAGCCCAGTCGATCACATAGTGGCATGTACCACAGTGATTGGTAAAAATAATAATAACAAGAGAATGAAATACTCGCAAATTCAGGAACTGCTTGAAGCCGCTAAAACTTCATTAAAACCAATGGACTATGTCAAAGCGGAAAAGCTGATTGAAGAATATTGTGATATAATAGCTATTGACGAAGAAGACAATGGGAAAACAAAGATCGTTGAACACCGAATTTGAACTGGTAATACAGAGTCCATTCGTCAACTGCCACGAAGGCTTCCACTGGCAAAGCGAGAAGAAGCTAGATAGATGCTAAAAAAGATGAAGAAACAAGGAGTTATTGAACCATCCAACAGTCCATGGAGTTCACCTGTAGTACTTGTTAGGAAGAAAGATAACTCGCTACGTTTTTGTGTCGACTACAGAATGTTAAACGAGGTCACACAAAAAGATAGTTACCCTTTGCCCAGAATCGATGACACCATCGATACACTTGCGGGATCTCGAATGTTTTCTACTTTAGATCTTAAGAGCGGATATTGGCAGGTGGGAATACATCACCAGGATCGCGAGAAAACTGCCTTTTCAATAGGTGAAGGATTGTGGCAATTTACAGTGATGCCATTTGGCTTGTGCAACGCACCCGCAACTTTCGAGCAACTTATGGAGTATGTGTTACAAGGATTAAATTGGAGAACGTGTCTTGTTTATTTGGACAACATTATTGTTGTTGGAAAGACGTTTGAAGAGCATCTACACAATCTTTGGGAAGTTTTCCAAAGGATCCGGGATGCTGGTATGAAGCTAAATCCGGAAAATTGTGCACTTTTCAAAAGCAAGGTGAAATATCTTGGTCATATAGTTTCTGCCGAAGGGGTAGGAACCGATCCTGAGAAAATTGAAGCGGTTAACCATTGGCCTGTTCCGAGAAATTCTCAAGAATTAAGAAGCTTTCTTGGTTTGTGCACATATTATCGACGATTTGTAGCCAGCTTTTCCAGCATTGCAAAGGAACTATATAAGCTTACAGAAAAGAATGCATCGTTTGATTGGTCAGAGGCAAATCAACAGGCGTTCGAACGGTTAAAAACAGCTTTGAGTTTGACGCCAGTTCTGTCGTATCCAATCCCTGGAAAAGATTTTGTATTAGACACAGATGCAAGCAATGAAGGAATAGGGGCAGTGCTTGGTCAAATTTTTGACGGCAATGAAAAGGTTATAGCTTATTATAGCAGAACTTTGTCGAAACCGGAGCGCAATTATTGCGTCACCAGACGTGAGTTATTAGCAATCGTTGATTCTATTAAGCACTTTCACAAGTATTTATATGGTCAAAAGTTTTTGTTGAGAACGGATCACGCTGCTTTGAAATGGCTTTTAAATTTTAAAAATCCAGAAGAACAAGTGGCTAGGTGGATTGAACTTTTACAATCATACGAGTTTGAAATTCAGCATCGGAAGGGTGAACAGCACAAAAATGCTGACGCACTGTCACGACGACCTTGCAATTATGAATGTAAGTATTGCATTCGCATGGAGGGGAAAGAAATAAATAATCAGTGTTTTCAGGTACGGTTTCAAATCGACGACACTTGGTCAGATGATGTGATTCGAGACGAACAATTAAAAGATGATGATATATGGCCGATTTTGAGATGGATGGAAGAAGGGAAGAAACCTGACTGGCAAGAGATTTCTGAATTGAGTCCTGCTACTAAATCGTATTGGGCACAATGGGACTCTCTAAGGGTTGTGAACGGATCTCTAAAAAGAATTTGGGAAAGCGCTGATGGTTCCACCAATGTTTTGCAATTAATTATTCCAAAAGTAAAAGTACCAGAAGTGCTCCAACAAATGCACTCCGGAGTATCAGGGGGACATTTAGGGATGAATAAAACGTTGGACAAGATCCGCCAAAGATTTTATTGGGTATACTGTCAAATGGATGTAGAGGAATGGTGTAAAAAATGTGATACCTGTGCCGCTAGTAAAGGACCACACGCTAAAACATAGGGCCATTTACAACAGTACAATGTAGGTTCCCCTTTTGAAAGAATTGCTATAGATTTAGCAGGTCCATTTCCAGTGTCAAAATCTAGCAATAAGTACATTCTTGTGGTCATAGATTATTTCACAAAATGGCCAGAGGTTTTTGCTATACCTAATCAAAAAGCAGTGACAGTTGCCAACGTTGTTGTTGATGGCTGGGTTAGTCGCTATGGAGTACCAATGGAGCTCCATTTAGATCAGGGCAGGAACTTTGATTCACAACTGTTTAGAGAAATGTGCCGTGTTTTAGGCATACATAAAACCCGCACAACTCCCCTTCATCCTCAGTCTGACGGTATGGTGGAACGATTTAATAGAACTATTCAACAGCACTTGTCTAAGATGGTCGGTGAAAACCAAGTTGATTGGGATAAACACATTCCGTTATTTTTGATGGCTTACAGAGGATCGGTTCACAACACGACAAAGGCCACCCCAAGTAAAATGTTATTTGGACGGGAGATGCGACTTCCTTGCGATCTTATGTTTGGAAGTCCGGGAGACAAAGTAGAATCGGAAAGCGAGTATGCCTCACAATTTCGGGCTCGTTTAAATGAAATTCATTTTGTAGCCCGAAATAGGATCAAAGCAGCAAGCGACAGAATGAAAACTCGGTATGATCGCCAATCAAATATGAAAGAGTTTAAAGAAAATGATTTGGTGTGGTTCTACAATCCACAACGTAAAATTGGGAAATCACCTAAACTTCAACAAGACTGGGAAGGACCATATAGAATTATTAAAAAGATCAATGATGTCATCTACCGGATTCAAAAGGGCCAACGTACTAAGATGAAAGTAATTCATGTTGACCGCCTTGCGAAATATTATGGAGGCAATGAAACTGTTCGGGACGAACAGGATTAAGAAGGGGGTAGTTTTATATCTACGGTTTATAATCAAGGCTGATAAACCTCAGAAGATTTATAACTAAGAAAAACATAAATAAATAGAGTTTAGCGATTACATAACTTCAATTAACTAGTCTTAATTACAGTTACTAAGACACAAGTCTTTGATTAAGTGTGTATTTCTTCTAATAAATTTTGGACCATTTCGAAAGAACCTTAGTTTGGTTATCGATATTATATATATATATATATATATATATATATATATGTGTGTGTGTGTGTGTGTGTGTGTGTGTGTGTGTGACTGTTTTGTTTTCCTATATATATATATATATATATATATATATATATATATATATATATATATATATATATATATATTAATATATATATATATATATATATATATATATATATATATATATATATATATATATACATATACATATATATATATATATATATATATATATATCGGTTGATACTAAAGAGCTAGACTGTACTGGCGGGGTTCAAAGCGCTATATATATAGTCTCAGGAAACGCGTCAACAAACAACAAGAAAACAAACGTCTGCCAATTAATGTCTATACAGGTTGACGGGTGCACGATACACTTGTCAGGAGGTCCGGTAGAGCGACCCCTGACATAACTCCCCCTCAAAACGAAGATGTTGAACAGTCTTTCAATATCTTAAATGTTATCTTTCACAGTACTGGATGAAGAATTTTCGTTCGTCGATGTATCATGCCTACCAGGGCTTCAAGGTCGGGGACATCGAAGAGGACGACGAGGAAGATGAGGAGGGGGTGGAATCGGAGAAGTAGAACTTTGTAGATAATCTGGATGAAGAATGGGCGTTCGTTCGTCGATGTATTGTGTCTACCAGGGCTTCAAGGTCGACTTTAAACTGGAGATGTCCTTCCTGAAAGTAACTTTTACTCCCACCAGTAAAACCACCCATATAACCAGCACGACCTATCTAAGTTTAATCCCATACCGGTCTGAATTGTATTACCGAAGGAATTATCATCACGTCATATCAAAGAAGTTCAACTACTTCAACAATATCATTAATTATAGAATATCACAACGATCTGAAACTAAGACAACAAAAGAGAAAACCTATGCACCTAGAAATACAACTAGTACAATGTGCCTCTGGGCTTATGCTCGAAAACAAATTTTCAAAGTTTATAACAGTAAATAATAAACATAATTACGACAAGTAAAAAAATGTCGTCCAGCTATCCGTGTTGAGAGACCACTCCCCTATCCGGGAAAGGAAATCGGCGGCTCCGTGAGATAAAAGAGAGAGTTATGATCAGAATGTATGGTCACCATGGAAAGCAGCAACCAGGAATTATATTTCTTACGGGTGTTATAATGACGCTCATAGATATTTTGTTCGTAATCTCCATGTAGAGTTTTTCTGGCTCTATCTGAAGCTGCCAGATCTTCCTGAAGTTGGAGAAGTTCAGCTTCAAGCTGCTTGTATCTTTTGTCACTCTCTTTACTGGCATCTGACATCTCTTCTTTGGTTACATTGATAAATTCGACCTCGTACATGAATTCTTTGATCTGGACCTGGTAACGTTTGAACTGCTTCACAGCTTCATCTTTGACCTTCAGAGCATTAGCAAGTTGTTCCTCAATAGTTCTGAAGTCAGCTTCAAGCTTGTTCCGGGCATTCGTTGCAAGCTGCTTCTGTCTCCTATTTTCTTCAAGTTCAGCTTCCACGTCTCTTATCTTTTTAAGAAAACCCTTTCTACCTTCTTTATCCATTTCCTCTCTTGACTGAGCCTCTCTCATCAACTGATCATTCAAGGTTTGCATATTCACTTCCAATCTTAATTTGGCATTTTCGGTTATTTGAACTTCCTCTTCGAGCTCTCCGATCATCAGCTTCTGGGCTTCCATCTGAGCTTCAAGAGTTTTCTTGTCTTCTTCTAATTCGTGAACATTCTTTTCGACGTCATCTTTAGAAAAAAACAGGTCATCAAATTCTCTCTGCAGATGACTTCTCGCTCTGTTTGATTCGGTCAAATCTTCGTTCAGCTCATCAACTTGTCAAGTCAGGTTGAGAATTTTTGTTTCTTTTTCTCTGAGATCCTTCTCAAAGTTATCTCTTGCAATTGTCAACCTCTCAGAGATGGCTTTTTCTTCGGCCAGGCTTTGATCGAATTTTCTTTGCTTTTTTTCAATTACTGAGAACTTTGACTTTTCGTTGTCCAGAAGAACGGTGATGTCATCAAACTCGGATTGCAGTTTCTTCTGAATATGATCGGAGGTGGATGAGACCGGAAGATCCATGTGAACGGCCTGGCTCTCAACTTGCACCTCGGGGACTATTTTTACTATAACTCCGGCTACACAAACTGGTGTAAGTGAATCAAAAACTGTCTTTAGGTCGGAGTTCACCGTATCCAGTGAGCTTTCAAGGCAAGATTTTGTTTTTATATCAGACGCCAAAGTTGGGGTAGGCAAGCTATATAAGGCAATAGTCTGTATTAATTCTGCTACAACTCCGCCTCGCTATATGCGAGCCAGTCCCAAATATGGAAAAAGGAGGAGGGACAGTTGAAAGGATCAAACTTTGATCCACGACAGGAAGTACTTATGTGCTTCCTATATACAGCCAATTCAGTCTTAAAACACTTGGTGTAAAGGACTATAAACTATCATAAAAAAAAATAAAAAAATAATTCTGCTACACTAGGGGTAATGATTGCTTCTTCGTGTAAGTGGGGAATAACTGCAAACCATTCCAAAAATTCAGGAACTATATTGGTAGTATTAGGATCTACTGCTCCTAAAATAACAGGTGCTTGCACAACATCCACCAGCTGTGGCTGGCCACTTAACCCACATAACTTAATTTTTCTCAGCACACCCAATTTCAAGGATCTAACCAAATCTGCCCTCACACAACAGATTTCCGCTCCACTATCTATTAAGGCAACAACAGGTGAGAGATTACTTATTTTTATTTTCATAAATGACCTATCATAAAATTTAATAGGATTATGAAGTACATCATTTTCCGGAGACGATGGATGAGAAGGTTCGTTACCAATACTACAACAATTGATATAGGCCGATGGTGCGACCTGTGAAACCTTTCGTTTCGGACAGTTTTTCCTTACATGGTTTGGCGAATTACAGCCAAAACAACGACCAGATCTTAAATCGACCTGATGGTTAATTAAGCTATCTGATTTGACTACTTGGCGAAAAAACGATGACTGGCTTTGAACATGAGCAGCCGCATAATTATCGGCCACTTGAGAAAGTTCTTCATGAGACAACCATCTATTTTGTTCTTGGGTCAAAACAAAATTTCGACAGTCAGCAGATAACTCCTTGAGCCGGTCGGCGCACAGCAAACTTATTAATTGATCATAATTCCGATCAATCCCCCTACTTTTAACATAGTATGAAAGTGCATTATGTAATTCTCAAGCCAAACTAGAGAACGTTTGGTCTGGTTTTTTAGTTAGAGATTGAAAATATTGTTTTAAATAGGCAGGACTAACTCTGTGTTCGGCTAAAAGAGCCGTTTTAACATTATCATAATATTCTAATTGAGTAGGAGAAAGACGGGTTATTAAACTCCGCAGGCCCGTAAGCAGGATTTAGTGAGTGGGGGGCTATGAAAATTAGTAGGGGGGCTACTGACGAACGAAGGCACCGAAGAAGCCTGACCGCGAGCGCCGCAGGTGCGAAGCCCCTCGCGATAAGGAGATTCGCCAAAGCATTTTGTAGCATTTGACAAAAAATGGCATCCAATTTCGGATATCCTATTATTTAATTTTATATTTTCTAAGAGTTGCAATATGTTGCTCGTAATAACAAAAATTGACAATTTCCACAGGCAATTTTGTCAAATAACAGTATGCTTGTTGTTATCCACAATCTTGATTTTTGATGCGTGCATGGCACACCACTGGGATGACAGCACTGAATCAAATTGTCCATATTTAATTATTGATTAAGACAACCGTTATAGTCCACAATACAATAATTTACTTATTTTATTTTTGATAAAAACTTGTACATCTGTATCAAATGCCAAGAAATCAATAAAATAAAATTGGATTTAAATATTTGTTTTGACAAAGATCAAACCACATTATAATAAAATGTGCTATTTGATTTACTTTCTCATTTTAAGTTACTAATACTTACTAAACATCCATTCATGTGTTACCCATAAAACTTGTCATCAGTTTCTAAACAATCTAAATAGAAGATTAGATTATATATCAAGTCTATCATTAAACTTATATTGTTGAAAAGATTGTGTGGTTTGACAGTAAGCTTTAAATTGTTTCTTTGAATTAATCAGTTCAGAATATTGGGGTTAATAGTATTGCAGTGTCAGACTAGCACTAAAAAATACTAAATTATGAAAATAGTTTGAATTATTGAGAGTCATTCAAAAATCAAGAGCCAAAGTTTGTCAGCTAAGCTGAATTAGCTTCTTTCTCTGTTCTGAAACTGTAAGATTAAAGTTATTATAATATTGTAAGACTACGTCCATGCATTGATTATGAAACTCATGACAATTTTCATGTGTAAAACATGAATGGATGTGTAGTAGCTTGAAATGAGAAACTAAACTAAAAAATCCATTTCATTATAATATGGTTTGATCATTGTCAAGACAATTATTTGAATCCGATTTTATTTTATTGCATTCTTGGTATTTGATAGGTATCCATACCAATTGCTTTACAGAGCGATTTTTCAAATGCCAGAAGTACAAGTTTGCTTTTTCTCTCATGGGACATTGATCTTCTCTGTGGTTGTAGTACTCGTGTTAGACAATAAAATGAATTTTTACAAGTGGCAATCGAGATGCCGAGAGTCATTGCAGCTGAATAGTGCCAATTTAGAGTAGGAAATGCATCTTTATAGTCCAGCATAAATCCATCATTTCCTGGAGACTCTAGCCCGGTTGAAATTTGTTTTTTAGAAACCTACTTGTAATGAGAGCCTCGTCTGCAATATATTTTTCAACATCGTCATGCCTGTCTTGTTTTAGCATTTGCGTCAACGGTTTAAGGTCGTTGACATCTAAAAACTTTTCTGATGTTGGTAAAAGGGCAGACACTGCACAAGTCAAACCTTTAGAATAACTTAAATAACTATCAACAAAGCTCTCCATCAACTCTCTTATATACCATTCAACATGCTAAAATAAACAGCACAAATCTGATTCCACTCTGGTGAACACTATATTGCTCATTACAGAATCACGTAGCGTGCTAATCTGTACTTTTGCTCTTTTTTGGTATGGGTTTTACCAATTATTCATTCTCCAGGCATGCAAATTATTATTAATAATTTCATATTTAAATTTACCTTTATTTATTTATTTTTATTTAATTTTATTTAAAATTTTAGTGGGGGGCCCCAGCCCCCCCGCTAGCTACGGGCCTAAAACTCCGAGCCTTACAAGTCAAACATGATTGTAAAATCCTGGCTTTAATGTCATTATTGACATTATTAATAATAAATTGTTTTTCTAATAATTCAAAAAAACCTAGAATTTCCTGAATATTTGAAGGAAATTCACCTACCAACGGTCTAATATTTGATATACACCGACTAGCCCGACTTTCAACCGAAGTTTCAAAATTTTCTCGAGCTATCATTCGTTCGCGTTCTTCTATTCTCCATCGTCTTGTTTCTTCCCTGTCTCTTTCAGCTCGTTCCTCCCTCCTTCTCACCTCTTCTAATTCTAGCCATCTTAGCTTTCTATTTTCTCGTTCTTCTTCTAACCTCATCACTTTTAATTGCAATTCTCTCTTTCGCAATGCTCTATCTTTCGATTCATTTTCCAATTGTCTCTCTATTTCCAACTCTTTCCTCTTTTCTTCACCATCCCACATACCTATACGCTTTTGTTTTTCATGACGTTCTCCTCGTCGATCTCCCCACGTCGGATCTTCGCCAAACCCACTAGTGTCTTCCCTCCTAACGTTCCCCGCATCCTCCCAATTTTCTGGAGACACATTCCCTCCAGGTAATTGCGCTGGGTTTTCACAACCCTCAACACCGGACGACTTACTATCCATCTTCAATCAGATAAGTATCAATATAAAAGACCTACTTATCTAAACTCAGACCGGCGGGAAAACTCGAAAAGAAACTCAAACCTTGAACACGGATGGGTCGGCCGAAGTTTCGGTAAACGAGCATTCGAAGTTTCCGGGTCCGGTGCATGGAACCAACTACCTAAATCTATCCGAAGTGCTGTTCTAAATGAGGACTTCAGAGCATTGTTAAAAAAACACTTATTTAATTTGACATATTGTTAATGGGATTCTCTGTGCAAGACTCTTGTTTTGTTTTAGATACAATAAATAATAATAATAATAATAATAATAATAATAATAATAATAATAATAATAATAATAATAATAATAATAATAATAATAATAATAATAATAATAATAATAATAATAATAATAATAATAATAATAATAATAATAATAATAATAATAATAATAATAATAATAATAATAATAATAATAATAATAATAATAATAATAATAATAATAATAATAATAATAATAATAATAATAATAATAATAATAATAATAATAATAATAATAATAATAATAATAATAATAATAATAATAATAATAATAATAATAATAATAATAATAATAATAATAATAAATAATAATGAAATAACTATCGGGAGGCGTTTTTCTTTAGATTTACGTGAATCTAAGCCCCGGCAATAGTTTGCCATCCCAGTGGACAGTTACCGTATCCGGGATATTGTTTTGAAAATTAACTTTTATAGTTTCAGCCCGCTCTCTTCACATTTCTGTACGAATTCTATGGATTGAGGACTTGCTTATACAAACGTCATCCGTGTTATGCCCTAGTGCCTCAATAGTAGCTTCAATTATAAATACAGAATCTCTCAATTTGACTGACATCCAGTAATGGGTTTTAACTACATTAAAAGTAGTTAACTACTATATTTAACTACTCATAAAAAAAGTAGTTTGTAACTATTTCCTAACTACTTTTAACAGCAGTAATTATTAACTACCTCTTAACTACTGCCTAGTAGTTAATTACTAGTTAACTACTGCCTAGTAGTTAACTACTAGTTAACTACTTTTTAACATTAACCAAAAAAACCTTTAACATTTGGAATTAAATACAAGTTAAATAAACCTGGTTTTTCAAGCTCCTTGGTTCATTTTATTTATGTATGCCAACAAATTTTCTTTAATCAAATATTTTTTGCTCATTGTTCAAAAAATTCAATTCAAATTGGGAAATTATTGCTGTTGCTAAAAGATATTCTTCATTTTCAAAAACAGGACCAAATCGTTTATCTATACCTTGAGATAGTGCTTGTAAAAGAGCATTGATGGTTTTATCTGAACATGGTGTTATTTTTTTAATCCTATGATGGTTTGAATAATGTGACTAGTGTATGACTTTTCACTTTGGAAGATATCCATTGCGGTGACCATTGGTTTTATAATCTGAATGAATGATTTCAAAAAAGCAAACCCAATCTTTCAATCAATGCAGCTTGCCCTAACTTCTTCTGACAATCACAAACATTATTGAAAACTAGATTAACAATCCTTTCAACGAAATAGAATTTTGAGCACCGCCGTGTAACATTTGGCTTTATAAATGTTGAACCACTAATGTCTGTACAACCTCAGCATCTTTTACATTGCGATGAATGGAGTTTTATAATGGTACAACATTTGCCATTGTTCTATCATAAAGTTTTTTGTATTTCAAATTATCCCTTACTTTCAATGCACCAACACTTGCCACGAAATTTAAGGTATGACTAGAAGTAGCCTGTCAAAAATGATCATTTTTGTGGTTTTTATCGAACTATCAGATATTAAATAAAGAACGTTTTCTTCTATACCATTATTAAATGCGGATGCTTTACCTGCTCAGCAATATAAAAAAATGTTCAATGCTTTGGATCAGACCTGGTTTAAGCAAATTAAAATCACTTATTTTTATGCGTACCTTTCAATATCTAGCGATGTTTTATTTTAAACTTTAAATCCAGCATTATGTTTGATTCAATCAGATAAAACTCTTGCATAATAAGCTTAGGAAAAATGTTTTGGATCTTTAGTAATGACAGTGTACAATTGTGTAAAAACTTTTATAACACGCAATCAGATAACTTCTTGCATAAAAGCTTAGGAAAAACGTTTTGGATATTTGGGACTGATAGTGTACAATTGCGTAATAACTTTGATTTCACGACTGCGTGCACTAATTTTACTGACTACTGACCACCCCAGCCTCCGCGTTATGCAAAATTGCTAACATACATACATACAGACCATGGATATCTTGATAAAACAATGTACCGTTTAGGCCTATTTTATTAGGTTGTGGATCCAGTAGTTATATCAAGATATCCATGATACAAACATAGGTAATTATGTATGTTGATTACCACAGTGCTTATGAATTATCAATATTATCTTGCTCACTTTCTATCAGATTTAATATACTTTCACCACTAGATCTTCATTATTTACATACGTCATATACTGGCTCATCCACTTCAGTTTCATCATCTATAGAGTTTTTTTCAGATACCAAAAAAGTAAAAAAATAGTTAACTACTGTAGTTAATAACTATTTTAAAAAGTAGTTAACTACAAGTTGTTAACTAGTTTAACAAAAAGTAGTTATTAACTATTTCTTAACTACTGTAGAGTAGTTAATAACTAGTAGTTAACTATTTATAGTTAATAACTACCCATCACTGCTGACATCTAATGCGGCAACCAACAGTTAATTATTCGAAGAACATTTGTTTCACTAGCCATTCTATTATATTTAAAAAGTAATAAAAACAATGGGATTACGAAGACTACAAAACAACAACTATATTTTACTTACTATAAGTAACTATACCGATCACCGATTAAAAAACGGAAAAAAAAGACAAAGTTCGCATTCTATTTAGATAAAACAACCAAAGATACTAACACTACAAATTAAATTAGCGATAATGTTTTTACAGTTTAAAATGTTTTAGATTTTTTTTTCTTCTAAAATCAAGACCACTCGAGAACAATCAAGTCCAAGAGTCCAAGTCCAAGATCAAGTCCGAGACCTTAACACACAAGATCAAGATCAAGACTTTGAAAAACGAACTCGGGTGCACTCGAGTTCAAGACCAAAGTCTCGAGGACAACAAGTCTGCCATAAATGCGTGAAAAGTTAGCAACCGATTTCTCAATCAGTTTTTACTGATTTACTCTGTTAATTCTTGTTACATTTAATCTTACAGTTTTAGAACAGAGAAAGGAGCTAATTCAGCTTAGCTGACAAACATTGGCTTTTGATTTTTGAATGACTCTCAATAATTCAAACTATTTTCATAATTTAGTATTTTTTAGTTCTATTCTGACACTGCAATACTATTAACCCCAATATTCTGAACTGATTAATTCAAAGAAACAATTTAAAGCTTACTGTCAAACGACACAATCTTTTCAACAATATAAGTTTAATGATAGACTTGATATATAATCTAATCTTCTATTTAGATTTAGAAACTGATGACAAGTTTTATGTGTAACACATGAATGGATGTTTAGTAACTTAAAATGAGAAAGTAAACTAAATAGTACATTTTATTATAATGTGGTTTGATCTTTGTCAAAACAAATATTTAAATCCGATTTTATTTGATTGATTTCTTGGCATTTGATACAGATGTACAAGTTTTTATTAAAAATAAAATAAGCAAGTTATTGTATTGTGAACTATAACGGTTGTCTTAATCAGTAATTAACTTTAGACAATTTGATTCAGTGCCGTTATCCCAGTGGTGAGCCATGCAGGCATAAAAAATCAAGATTGTGGATAACAACAAGCATACTGTTATTTGACAAAATTGCTTGTGGAAACTGTTAGATTTTAGTATTACGAGCAACAATATTGCAACTCTTAGAAAATCTAAAATTAAATAATGGATATCCAAAATTGGATGCCATTTTTTGTCAAATGCTACAAAATGATTTGGCGAATCTCCTTATCGCGAGGGGCTTCGCACCCGCACCTGCGGCGATCGCGCTCAGGCTTCTTCAGTGCCTTCGTTAGTCAGTAGCCCCCCTACTAATTTTCATAGCCCCCCCACTCACTAAATCCTGCCTACGGGCCTGCCCACATTTGAGGTCTTGTAAACCAAATTTAAAAAAAATGGTAAAACACGTGGTATATCTTTATTTTTAGAATAGAAACTAAATACTAATTTTTACATCTGTGGTATTTACAGTTTTTGAGTAGCAGTTACTTTAGAAAACAAATAACCCTATTTTCCACCCCACATTTGAAGTCCTGGAAACCAAATTTTCAAAAAATGCTAAAACACGAATTTCATTAGTTTTGGAGTAAAAACTAAATACTAATTTTTACTCCTGTAGCATTCACTGTTTTTGAGTAGCAGCTACTTTAAAAACCAAATAACCCAATTTTCCAACCCACATTTGAGGTTCGGGAAACCGAATTTTCAAAAAATGGTGAAACACTTATTTTTTTATTTTTCAAGAAGAATCTATATACCAAATTTCAAAATTTCCTCATTTTTCGTTTCCGAGATATACATTGTTTTAGAAAAAAGTTTGTTTTTTTAGTTTCTTCCCCTCAGGAGCAAAATTTTCAAAAATCCTCTCTTAGTGGATGCTTAAGCAATAAAAGTAATATAAGTTCCAAATTTCACGTTCCTAGGATTAGGTGTTTGAGCTCGGCCTTGATTATCAGTGAGTCAGTCAGTCAGTCAGTCAGTCAGTCAGTCAGTCAGTCAGTCAGTCAGTCAGTCAGTGAGTCAGTCAGTCAGTCAGTCAGTCAGTCAGTCAGTCAGTCAGTCAGTCAGTCAGTCAGTCAGTCAGTCAGTCAGTCAGTCAGTCAGTCAGTCAGTCAGTCAGTCAGTCAGTCAGTCAGTCAGTCAGTCAGTCAGTCAGTCAGTCAGTCAGTCAGTCAGTCAGTCAGTCAGTCAGTCAGTCAGTCAGTCAGTCAGTCAGTCAGTCAGTCAGTCAGTCAGTCAGTCAGTCAGTCAGTCAGTCAGTCAGTCAGTCAGTCAGTCAGTCAGTCAGTCAGTCAGTCAGTCAGTCAGTCAGTCAGTCAGTCAGTCAGTCAGTCAGTCAGTCAGTCAGTCAGTCAGTCAGTCAGTCAGTCAGTCAGTCAGTCAGTCAGTCAGTCAGTCAGTCATTCAGTCAGTCAGTCAGTCAGTCAGTCAGTCAGTCAGTCAGTCAGTCAGTCAGTCAGTCAGTCAGTCATTCAGTCAGTCAGTCAAATCTTGCAATCAATTTTTGAGTCACTTCCTGATGATAGATTTTTTTCAAATGTTGCATACATGCTCAAAATAGAAGACAATGCAATATTCAATTATTAGTTTTACAATAAGTCAATTAATTTAGTTAACTTTAATTAATTTCGATATTTCGATATAATTAAGATATTTCGACTTTAATATAAAATAAAAGAGTAATATAAGAAAAAATTGATTGCAAAATTTGTGTTTTAATTACATAAGCATTGGGTTTTAAAAATTCGTTTTTAATTTACTTGTTTTATATATATAGATGTATGTATGTATGTATGTATGTATGTATGTATGTATGTATGTATGTATGTATGTATGTATGTATGTATGTATGTATGTATGTATGTATGTATGTATGTATGTATGTATGTATGTATGTATGTATGTATGTATGTATGTATGTATGTATGTATGTATGTATGTATGTATGTATGTATGTATGTATGTATGTATGTATGTATGTATGTATGTATGTATGTATGTATGTATGTATGTATGTATGTATGTATGTATGTATGTATGTATGTATGTATGTATGTACGTTTTTGTACTAAGTTTCAGTGGCGTAGCTAGGGTTTTCTGCGCCCCTACATAAAATCTGTTGAACTTCATAGAATATAATAACTGTCGTACTCAGTATTTGCATGTAGTCTCTGGCGCCTATATACATGCATTTCAGTGTATTTAAGTTTCTATATGCATATTGCACCTTACATCATAATTGTATTATTCTTTCTTAGCTTTATACTATTATACTGTTTTTCTTACAATTACAAAATATTAATGAATATGATTAGGTATATAATTAGATTCTTTCAATTTATTTTCCAGTAGTTTTTATAATTCTGTATTTTTCTTGTCCATTGAGTCAGAAGTGCGAAAGAAAAATTATAAAATTTAAAAGCAAAACAACAGATAGGTATTGTCTAAAATTGTGGTTAAAAATGAGCTGAGTTTTAAACAAAATTTATTTTTCTTGCTTTTACTGCAACAAACTGGTTAATTATATCGTCAAAATCAATCTGTTCAAGAACTTCCTTCACACTCATTAGGGCCAGATCTATCTCGGGTCTATATTGTCCCATGGATGCTCGAAGGTAGGAAAGAATTATTTTAAATTTACTGAAGGATCGCTCACAGCTGGCAATCGTGACAGCTATGGTAAGAAGGATTTGTAGAGCAACACGCAAATTTGGAAAAACATCTCCGTAACTAACAATGAACGACAAGAGTTCTGTAGGAGTCTTTGGTGCAGTATCCTGGCGGGTCTCAAGGAGCATTCTGCAGTCAAATATTTCATTTAATAACTCAATTCCTTCAACATCCGAGTCATAAAAATTTCCAAATTCAATACAATGATGACGGAGACTGTCAAGATCTTTGTCATTCAAAAGTTTGTCAACATCAAGTAAGAATCCGAATTTGAAGTTCAGATCTTTGAGACGAGTAAACCTTGTTGTCATCTCCTGTTGAAGTCGATCTAAAATACTCTTCATGATCCGAACAATTTCTTCTTCTGCCGAAAGTCCTGCATCTCGGGCAAGTTCTCCAGGCATCCTTCTCCGTCGCCTGATTCTACTTTCTACAGCAACACCCCATAGCTCACATCTTTCCTTTGCTTTTAGCACTGAATCATGGCTGGATGCATACCGATGCTGTCGCATCTTCTCAGCCTATTCAATGTGTATTGTGTAAATTTGTTTGTATCAGTAAAATTTCATTCCACTGCTGCAGGCACATAACAAAGTTATTACTGTGCACTCAATGCTACATATTTCTCAAAACAGATTTTACTAGTTTTTATTCATAATTGTAATACATAGACTCAGTATATTAGTGCTATTATTAAGTCCCGAGTCCAATGTCCATGTGTCATACTAAGGAAGATTATCTACATTATCATCCATTTCTCCAGCAGCCCATTGGTCCCGTGAGACAAAAACGAAACTAAACTTAGTAATAGCAGTTATGTGTAGGCGGCTACACTAAATAACCCAATGTAGCTATACCACGGATATACTATATAGAGCATAATCTATACAAGCTTTTAACTGCACTGCTTGACTTGACCTGCACTGTTCTAAAGGAGAGTCCTAGAAATTGCTAGGTAAAGCAAAATAATAATTAAAAAATTTTGGTCACTGATATTGCGCCCCCCCAGCCCTGCGCCCGGAGACAACTGTCCCCCCTGCCCCCTCCCTACGCCACTGCTAAGTTTATTATCACGCATGAGTGTTTTTATCAGTGGTTTCATGCATCACTAACCATATCTAATTTCTAATCAGCATCTTTTAATTGCTTTGTTCGTTGTGTTAATCAAAGTAGTTATAATATATATCTGAATATAACGTAAATTTATATTTGTATAGCGTCTTATTACAGCGGTGAAAAAATTTGAGTTCAACATAAGCTATATTTATAAAATTGAATCAGTAGAAGTCTCAAGATAAAATGCGCTAAGTTCAAATAAAGTATTAACCGCGATACAATCTTTTTTAAACTTGTTAGGTAAATTAATTATTGCACATCCGTGACCTATAAAGAACCAAAAAAAGCTGATTCGTTAATGTATTAGAGTTAGAAAGTTTATTGGTCGAAATATTTAGCTGGCTGTGTCGTCACATTTAATTAATATTCATTAGAAGCGGGAAGCGACTTTGTGGTATAATTTCCGGTCTATGGCTATATGCTATTCGACCCATTGTTTTGGATCGTTTTTGCGTTCAACTTCGACCGAGCTGGTGGCGTCCGTCGAATTTATTTCGTAGTTTTGCTTTTAATTAAATTTGTTTGAGTTGGATTAGTAGTTTGTAATCAATGGAGAAACGAATTGAACTCGAAAAACGAGGAAGGCAATCTGATGAGGTACGTTAACAAATGTGCTATTTTTCACAAGATTGTCACGTGTAGTATCTAATTTTATAACGCTGTGAGGATGTCGCTTTCTTTTAAAGTGTTCATTACCATCGTATCATTTCATGCTTTTCGGTCTAAGTCGCCATGTTTATCAACTTCGGGTATGGAGGGGAGGCATCCTATGTGGTATAACTATAAAGTTAAAGCTTTTTTGTGTGACAAAATACCATAGCGAGTTGGATTTTCTCTTTTTGACAGGTTGTCGATCTGAACCTAGATAACTGTAGGTCTACACAGATACATGGACTCACAGATGAGTTCAAAAATCTAGAATCACTTAGCCTAATCAATGTTGGTTTGACAACACTTAAGGGATTTCCTAGTCTTCCAAAGCTTAAAAAGGTATGTTTATATGTAGCTCATGAATGTTTAAACTTTTTTTAAATTTTCGATGTGGTTAATAGACAGTTATGCTATGATGTAGAATAACTTTTTTATATTTTAGTTGGAACTAAGTGACAACAGACTTTCCTCTGGTTTAAATGCATTGCAAGGCTGTGAAAACATCACAACGCTGACCCTCAGCGGAAATAAGATAAAAGACCTTGAAAGTTTGGAGCCATTGGTAATATCATACTTAATAAAAATTTGATATAATAAAAAATATGTATTTTGAGTTACTGATTTATTTTCCAGAAATCGATGCTTCATCTTCAAAGTCTTGACTTATTTAACTGTGAGGTGACTAATGTAGAAGATTATAGGCCAAAGGTGCTTGAGTTACTTCCCAATTTAGTTTATCTTGACGGGTTAGATAGAAACGGACAAGAAGCAGAAGATGACGAGGATGAAGATAACGAAGGCTGTGATGATGAGGGTAAATCATTTTACTAACAATTTTCTATACAGAAATGACTTACTTATATTTTTTAATAATGAACTCTTAGAACCCAATGGTGGTGATGTAGATGTTGAAGAGGAAGAAGATGATGATGACGATGAAGATGGATCAGAGGAGGAAGATGGAGATGATGTAGGTCTCAGTTATTTGCAGAAATCAGGTCTTGAGGTAGTTGGCACGTCAACAAACAATCTTTTTTGAATTTGCATTGATTTGTCTATTATATGATTAGTCTAGTTATTGGATGAAAAAAGTTTTCTTAATGATTATTGATTATTGTATCCAGGATGAAAGTGAAGGTGAAGACTTTGAACCTAATGAAGATAACGAAGATGATGAAAGCTTGGACGAAGAAGAAGACAGCGAAACTGATGCCAATCGATCTGCGGAGATTGTTGAAGGTTGGTAAAGATGCTGTGTAGTTGTAAAGTAGTCCAGATTTTTAGTCTGTTTAAATTAATTTTTAGGCAGTCGAGGAGTGAAACGGAAAAGATCTGACGAAGATGAGGGACAATGATATAAACGAACTCTCGAGCTATGTTAAAGTGACTGCAATGTTCAAGTTTTGCATGATGGACCATGTTTTGTAGATGGCTCTATTGCAATCTAATGTTTCATAAAACTGACTGCATGTCTCATCGACTTTTCATAAAAAAATTTGATGTTTATTTTATATAAATACGTATGACGTCTAGCCCCATCACTCATTTAGTTTAGTGCTTAAGTGTAAATGCAGGCACAAAATGTCAATTTATAAAGTTGGTACTTGACCGAGGTGGGCATGAAGACATTCTATTTTGCTAAGATGTTTCCTTCAGTGGTTTGTTTTTAAATGTATCGAAAAAATAGTCACGAGAGCATTTAACAAGATAAGATAAATAGTTTTTTATTCATAACAATCGAATTGTTCTATGGTTTGATATTGGAAGTTAATCTGTTGCTCTATATATAGCTGCTGTATCATGGTCTCCGTATCCACGTGCTTTGGCCTTTTTGAAGAGCTAGAAAAAAACTTGTAGTTATAATGATCATAAAAGAATGTAAAGATCATGAAGCTTACCTCATTTGTTGCGGAAGTTATGTAGAGGGGGTGCTGAACATGTTCAGCTAATGTCAATGCTAATCTTAGATCCCTTTGCATGTGCTCCAGTGACAGTTGCCTGGTGCTCAATTGGTTGGTTATCATAGCTGCAGTAAAGTATTTGTTAAGCTGTTAAAAATCATTTAATATAATAATTTAAGTAGGGCATTTCTAAAATAAATTGTGAACTTCATTTTTCTGCACTGGAAAGCATCACAGTTTGCCCAAATAGTGTTAACAAAGCAGCTATTATTTTTAACAGGATCTGATTAATTTTTTAGACCATCGTACGTTTTACGAACACACTTATTTTTGGCATAAAATTAAGCTGTAATTTTTTTTCTGTTAAAAGTTTTTTTTTATTTTTTAAATAATTTTTTTATTCGTATTAAGTAGTTTAATCTAGGTTAGAATATGAGCAATTTCAAGGTTTTCGACCGATATTACTTAAAAAATTTATTATGCTAATATATTGAAAGTTATAACAAAAGTTTGAAATATCGAATGTAAACAGCAACGTTAATTAAATTTTATTGTGTTTACACTAACCCACAATCTGAACATGTATGAGTCATGCTCGTTCTTCAAATACTTTATGCGAACGAGTCAAAACTAGTTTATTCAGCTTATAGTTGTGCAGTGGTTGAATTGGTGATAGTGTTTTTTGCAAATTTCATTCTTCGAATGAAATGTTTGTAAAGTTTAAAAATGAAAGGCGTCAAACAGAGCGTTTTTTCACGTTGAAAGAAGCTATGTAACTAATTCTTGATGGTGATGATAGCATTGAGGTTGACATACTTGTCATTCTTCCGCCCGGCGCATCATAACACATGACTGTTGAATAAGCAATGTTATTCTTTGTAATATATCCGGGAAGGTAGAAGTTGATTATACTAGTGATGGGATGGGATTAGACTGTGTCGGTTCTTTGGGTGAAGAAATGTAGGTCGCAAATACGGTCAGTTCAATGCCGCAGCAACCAAAACGCCAAAAACGATTGAAATGCACTTGGACCAAAAAGAGTCATTTGAATAGCCACTGTTAAAACAGTCTATATATAACGAGTTTGAAACACCACAATGGTGCTTTGCTTGAAAAACCCCATATAGGTTGTTTTATACCGATGAAATGAATTCATGCACGGTTGAAAAAACAAAACGATAGGGAAGATTCAGCAACTGGCCATGGTCACAATCTGGAAAAGGTGAAACAGTAGGTCGCTACAAGCTGGAAAATTGTGGCAAAGCACTCTGTACATGTGGGCCAAGTGCGGCAAACCACTTCATCGGAATTGTTTTGGTGCTTTCCGCACACTCCGGTTCTGAAACGACTATCATGAACTGCTTGACTGATTTATTGAATGTTAAATTTTTGGATTTTAATGAACTGTGTTACTGATAAAGTCAGAAATGTGTTTTTAGCTTTTCTGTTTATAGCCTAAAATTTATATTATAATTGTTTGCGTTGAGAAAAAAAAAGAAATTGACTTTTAAACATTTTGTCGTTTTCAGTAGTCTATACGACCACCGTTCGAAAAACGAGCATAGTGAATTTTCAAAGATTTCTTTCAAATAAAAAATAATTAAAAATATCTGTTAAAACATAAGCAAGTAACTTAGAAATAAAAAAAAATAATAGAAATCTAATTAATAAAGTTTTGGACCTAAACGGGTTAAGCAGATAAATAATGTATATAATGTGATGAAATTTTATTATTTCCACTGGCCAGCAATGTCACAATGAATCATTTTTTGCAAAATTCCAATCTTATCAATTTGGGTTTTGTAATGACCAATGTTTATTATGTTTATGCCATCATTATTAGATACACAGAACATGTATGTAATGCATTGTTTAAGCTATTTGAAAGGCATGAATGGTTTATTGCATCCATGGCAATAACAAGTAAGCCATAAAAACAAGTTTTGTTGCAGAAATCCCTTATATTTCTGGATTTGCAAGCTTTTCAGTTATTGCAACAACTTTTTTTTAAATGAATATATTTTGAATTTATACATGTACAAATTTATTTAATTGTATGTGATTTGTTTTTGTTTTAAAACATAGCTAATTACAAACTTTTATTTAGGTTACAATCTCTGTTTGTGTGTGTGTATGTGGATATAACAAACTCTGTATGCAAATCTTGCAAGTAAAATTTAACCAGCTGTGCTAGGAAGCTGAAACTTTCAGCATAGCTTTATATTGGATGACAATACATGATTCAATTAGAAAAAAAACTTAATTTGAACATCTAAATCGAGTGTATTTGATATAAAAGTTTGTGTTGAAAAACTCGTTTTTTCCTCTACTTGTTATAATTTTCAACTATAAAATATTTTCAAACTTTAATAGAATGCATTGTCTTGGAGATATTTTAAATTTCAGCTCGATTGGATGACGCGAAGTTAGTTAATTTTCACTTTCAAGGTTTGCAAACATTCAAGCTGGCTGTGAAAGGGATTTAAAAAGTGAGTCGGTTATTGACGTTTTCTTACATCTATTAGCCAGCATGGCGTGTTTGAAACAGTCTAAAGCACGAGCTCATTTTTTATTTCATCTCTAAAGTTGTTTAAATATGTCTAAGAAAGGTAAAGCAATCGTGTTGGAAACACAAAACAATGTCCATGTGATTAAAAAATAAAATGTTTTCAGTAGTTGGAAGTAATTCACACTGGTTATCCATCTTAGACATCAGAAGTTGACGAACTATTTTAGACTGCCTCACTGACGTTTCACGAGCAATAAATTATTTGTTATCTACTTACATAATCTCCCAGCCTCATTCAGACATTCACTGTAGAACTGAGTGGCTTACCCAATGGGGTCTTTCTTTAGTTAGAACTCCCCATAAAAAATAAATTCCTGAAAATAATTTACCTAACTGGTTTAGTGTTGATAAAAATACAGAATGGTCAGCGTAAAATCTTTGTTAAAAACCCATTATACATTTGTAGGCCATTACAAAGCAATAGCTTGCAAAGAAAATAATCAAGGTTTTTCATATATAAATATTGCCTAAAAAAATATCTAAGAAGTTCTTTATCAGAAGAAAATCCCTTCCGAACAATGCTCAACTGGATCAGTAAGCATATAATTGTGACACTTGTACTAAGCCCACCCTTATGCATCATAAGGAACAAAACCACATGTGCACATGCACATACATAAACATCATGTCTAGCACAGTGGTGGTTTTTGACATCTAAAATTTTTAATCTTGGCATATAACTTTCTATCTAAAATTTTTAATCTTGGCATATAACTTTCGTTATTTAAGTTGCCTAAAAGTATCAATGTGAACTCAACTCGTTAAATTTTTATGTATTAATTTTGCTGTATTTATTATGAAATTTAAATTTTCTTTTTTCTCACCTACAACAATTATCAATTCTATTTGAAAAAGAATATTAAGAATCTATTTTGGAAGCTTACATGTTGGTTATTGTAAAGATATACATGTGCATATGCAATTATGCCTGTAGAAGCTTACCTATTGGCTATTGTGAAAAAATAGACGTGTGTATGCAAGTATGCATGTCGAAGCTTACCTGTTGATTATTGGGTAGATTATAGGAGCCAGTATGGATCTTATTTGATTATTCTACAACTAAAATTATGTGCCTAGATGTTTAAAAACACAGACACATGCACTGACCAAAACCTATTACAGATATACTTTATCACAGAAATACTAAAAATGTCCTAAATATATTAAAATATTTCAAAGAAAATATGGAATGAAAAATGAATATAAAAATTAATGACACATTACCATCACCCTTGAGAGAGTTGAGCTTTGAGGAAACTGGCAAAAGAGACATGATGTTGAGCATTTGAGCTTGGTCAAGTCCAAGTTTCTCTCCAAGAGCAAGTGATTCAGCTAGGCCTGCTAGGAGAGTTCCTTGAATCATGTTGATGATGAGCTTGATACAGGTTGCACTGCCTATGCTACCTACAAATAATATAATTGTGACACTCAAACAACAAAGTTGATGCTGTGAAATTAATATTAGTAGCAAATATTACCATGCTCTTCATAGCATGTCTAGAAGTTTTAACAAATATAATTAAAATCAAACAGGCCAATCACAGTTTAGCATTGCAAGCAGACAAACTAAAATGTAAAAAATAAATAAAGATAAAATATAATATAACTAGTGGTTTTGCCCGACCCAAGGACAGATGTTTATTACGATGAACAATGGATATATTTTTTGGATTAATATAAGTTAATTAATTATTTTGTTATTTATTTATAACACTAAATGAAAAATTGTTTTATCTTTTGTATGCATTCCAAAACAAATGAAAGAACAAAAGATAGACTGAATTATAAATAAATTTTTAAAGCTAAACAAACTACAATATACTGAACAAATTATAGTCTTTTTAGCTCAGATCTCTGATAAAATTCAATACCCACTATGGACAATGTGCTTTTTTTGTTTCACCTGCCATCTAAAATGCTAATTCATAATTGACAGTATAGAAATCCTTTATTTATTTTAACACAGACTTTGATAGCTTTGAGTAGTCTATCAGGTCTGCTCTAGAGGTGTTCACGGTAGTGGGGACAGCGGGAATACCGCGGATTTTGCGGAAATGGGGACAAGCAATGTGAGGATACCATGGTAATGGGGATAATGTTATGGGGTTACTGCAGGGATGGAAACAAACGGTGCGGGAATACCGCGGGGATGGAGACGAGTTTTTGCGGTAAATGTGTAAAATCCAATTAAATCCTAAGTAAAAATCGCACGATGGTACCAGTGGTTTAAGCACTCATATCGACTTTTATTTATTCATGGACTTAAATAAATAAATAAATTGTATTGAGTCATATTACGGAGTAATTATAATTCTATATATCAACACTTAAGTTATAGTTGGGTTGAAATGATGTACTGAAAAATACAGGATGATGTACAAGATTGATTAAAAATTAGGATAAAAAGTGCAGGGATGGATGGGGATGAAAAACTGAAAGACTGCAGGGATGGTTAGGAAAACATAAACTGGCGGGATGGATGGGAATGACACTCACTGGGATGGTTGGGGATGGGGACGAAAAGTCGTCCCCGCGCACACCTCTAGTCTGCTCCATCTGTTTCTTCTAGCAATCTGTAGCTCAAAAACAGATGACCACAAAAACAGTCTGCTACTCAAGCGGTCAAAGAATGAATTGATAATCCATGGCACACAGCAGGAGGTTGTGGAGTTCGACAGTACGTTTGCTGAAAGATATTGAAAGATATGATTTGCTGATGCCTCCATGCAGTGTTTTAAGTCAGTTTGCTTCCTGGGAGGCATTATTGATCAATATTTAACGCCATTGATACCATGCAGTCGTACAATTAATATATTCATAGTTTTCATCATGATCATTGGTTGAATGATATAAACACACTTCCATGCTCAATTGTCACATCTTGATTCAATTATTGCAACTCACTGCTATATGTAATTTCAACTGCTTGTCGAGTATTACGCAAAAAAAAACTGCATCTTGGTCCATCTTTGTTGTTTCCAAAAGGGTTAAATAGGTTACCAATCAAATAGTGAGTCCAGTACGAAATAGCGATGATGATTTACAAAACACAATTGCATCAGCAACCACAGTATCTCTAGGAAAACATAAACAATGCAATTGTCCAGCTTAAGTTCTACAATCCTTGATCATGCACTTCCAAAAATACAAATAACAACTGCTATTATGGTTTTTTGCAAATCTGTAACTATCAACCTATATTATTCCTGAATTAACATTATTCCATGATATCTCAATACCTTTTAAAAGTTCTCAAACATTATTACTATTATTATTAAGATGGCAAAGCATATAATTTTACATTAGAATGTTGTAATAAATGCTATAACCATGCATCCACCTCTAAATTCTATCCTAAATACAAATTCTTCAGGTAACATTAAACAAGTGAAAGTTAATTTAAAAAATTAAAACTACGATTAAAAAAATTGATGAAAAATTTCATAGCGACATTGTATCATAGAAATATTACCCCGTTGAATAGTAAACAAAAGATGTTTGTAGTTACTATGTTTATTTTTAATAATTTTTGTTTTTCAAAATTTTTTCATAGTTATGTTTGTTAAATTAAACCTTAAATTTTTATGAAGTTGGTTAATTTTATAATGATCTTCTATGATGCTTCTAAATGCCGGACAATGAAAGTTAATAAAAGCAGATAAAAAGGACATAAATTTTCTGGAATGAATGGATAAAAACCTATTTGAGACAAGGTTAAATACTAAGCTTCTGCGTCCTGTTATTTTTTTGGAACGATATGATACGATTTCTGAAATTCGTCTCAAATTAAACGATACGATACGAGACGCCTCGAACAATAACGATACGATACGATATCGGGATCTCGACTAAAGTGGAAATTTTGTCTCGAATAAAACGAGATAACATAGAATGATGAACTATACGCGACAGACAATATTAATAACTACATTAAAGGAATTCATTGAGAAAAAAATATATAAATATTAAAAAATATATAAATATTAAAAAATTTATAAAAATTTACCAAACTTAATTTTTTTTTACAACTTGAAATAAGTTTCATTTGTTTAGTTTCAGTACATCTATTTGTCTAAATTTAGACTCTAAATAAAACGCTACCGCCGATAGTAAGTATTTATTTAGTTCGCATTATGCGGTAGTTTATCAATTTAATTAAATGATTTTACTTGCCGATGAAAAGAAAAATTAAAATTATTTTTTCAAGTAATTGAAAAGTAGAAAACCTTCTAGCACACCAAAAGAATGACATTTTTAGGCAATTCAATAGTGAAAGTGGAAAAACCAATGGAGATAGAAATAGATTGCAGATTACTGAGATTGAGATTAGTGAGATTATTAGATTACGTGAGATTGACTCCTCTGCTGATTTTGAGATGTCCTCGCATGCCTGTGGTGTTACTATCGTTAAATTGATACTGTTTCCTGCAGTCGCAAAGACTGCAAGAAACTGGCAAGATTAACTTCTACATCATTGTCATTGACTTTCTGCGTGACCGTCTCTTCCTCAAAGTACTCCCAGATTTGACCCCGGTGACGCGGCATGATGACAAACACGAGAAAGTGCCTCTATGCAAGAATTAAGAAAGTGAAAAAAAAACCCAGCGGATTTATTTATAGGCGATGGCGAATCCGGTTAGCAATAGAAAGAAAGACACTGAGAAAGTTTCTAATTCCAGCTGCATACGGCGTGCACTATCGTGCACACTACAGGTGACACACACACATACTCACACACAACCAAGAATATAATCGAGATTATAAAGATATATCTTAGATGAGCTACTATTACGGTCAATTACGGATATCGAAACACTAAAATAATCATTCCAATTCTATGTAACAAATTTGAAAAAATAAGTTTATGAAACAGACTAAACCAAAACATAAACATAGAACGATCATTACAATTACATTCATTAATAATAATAGTCATCGACGATTGCCTTGTAGTGTCAGTAGTATGCAGAGGTCGACTAGCAGCCTAAGACGAGCTGGTTTGATATATATTTATATATTGAAATATGCTGCTGGTTCCCAGACTAAAAATAGTAAATAATGGGGCTACAGGCTGTCAGGAAAACCGATTTTAAAGTGGAGATGATAATAGTTATAAACTTCTGTCAATAGGTAGATTAATTAATGAATGTTGATGAATCAATTGCAAATATTCACAGTTGTGACAATCGTTAATTAAATATGTATGACTTTCATTATTTATTGGAAAATATTTTTTTTAAATCTCGGTATTTCTTTCGGGACTTTATTCGAGAACCAAATTTAAGTCTCGCTCTTTTATATCGATACGAGACTTCTTCCGCAGGCTGTATCGTTTCAATGGCGATACGGGATCTCCCGTATCGTTTTGAAATCTTGATTGAATTCGAGATAACGATATCAGGACGCAGATGCTTATTAAATACAAAGCATGTTCACTATGTAGTTGGCATATGTTCATGCTTTCTGGCTGTGACAGTGCAGTTTTCAATCATTCAAACAATTTGTATAGCACATTTAACTGAGACTCAAAGATGTTCGCCTAGGAATCGATGAAATAGATGTGACCTCATATCTCACCAAAGAGCAGAGAATGTTATTAAAACTGGAAGAAAAGATAGCTTTACAAATATGAACAGTTGAGAGAAAATGAGCTCTGAGTAAATAAGTATTTTAATACAAATGAACTCAAGATAAACATTAATTTGATCTGATTCATTCACCTTGTAAACATTATATAAAACTAGAGTTAGCCCTTCAAAAATGACGGATTTTTAAAAATTTAATTATATGTTCTTTTCTAATTGCAGTACCACCTTTTTTGATCTGTGAGGCTGTCATTGTACACTTGCGTAATAACTTTTATTACACGCCTGCGCTCACTAATTTTTTATCAACTGCTGATTGCTGACCCCTGCGTAATTGCTAACATACATACATAGTGGTTTTGCCCGTCCCAAGGACGGATGTTTTAAAATTACGATGTACTTTGGATACATTTTATAAAAAATAGTCAATGAAAACAAAATGACATTTGATAACCATAACAATTTTTTTGTCTATATAAGCTAATTTGATGAAATTTTTTATTTTGTTCAATTTTTCAATTTACTAAAGTATTTCATATAAATTCAAAGGATGTGAAATTAAAGAGTGCAATAACTAGTTATTAAAGAATTTCAGTATACACGACATTTCTTGTGAATTGACGGCCATTGTTGAGAAGTGGTCCTTGCTTCTGAGATTTTTTTAAATCTCATCATATAATATTTTTCGATTGCTGCGCCACTTCTTTTGCTCTCTAGGACTGAGAGTGTATATAGGTACAATTGCATAACTTTTATTACACGCCTGTGCGCAATAAATTCTTACGTGCACATCGATATCGTCTATACGACTAATTACGTAAGCGTGACAGAATCAGTGTGAGTGAGTGAGTGACGTGGGCTACTATAATATAGATTAAAGAATGAAACCAAAAGCATTACCAAAATAAAAAGCTTTCTTAGCCACAGCATTGAAGCACATTGAACAGCAGTCATCAAACAGATTTCTATCACCAGAAGCTACCACCACGAGCTGACCAGCTTCTTCATTTGAGTCAAGACTTCCAATCACTGGACTCTCTAGAAATCTTCCACCCCTGCTTAGGATGGCCTGCAAAAATCAAGACAAATCTCAATTGGTAAATTACGTTTAATTACAAATTCAGGAAACATTTTTCTGGCTCGAATCATAAAGTCTAATGAAGCTGAGATTTTTAACACAAGTGAAAAACCGTTGGTCCACTGCATGATTTATCTACCTCCAATTCGCAGAAAACTGCTATAAGCATGAAATATTATCTCTGACGAATTTATTATTATTAAAAAATGTACAGACTTACAATGAAATAGATAATTAATACATTGTCTTTTCATCACTGCAGACCATCTTTAATATTTTGCAGTCAATGCAGATTTCTCATACATTTTGGCAACATTTAATTATTTTGATAAGCTTAATGCAAACAAGTACAAGCAAAAAACAAAGTTTTTTTAAAAACACACTTTTATATTTTTACATTATGCA
The DNA here is from genome assembly GCA_963978895.1 of Erpobdella octoculata. Classification (NCBI taxonomy): domain Eukaryota; kingdom Metazoa; phylum Annelida; class Clitellata; order Hirudinida; family Erpobdellidae; genus Erpobdella; species Erpobdella octoculata. The sequence goes on from OZ022245.1 coordinate 20,109,582, forward strand.
AATCGATTTATGAATGCAACAATAGTTTTTCCATTGTTTATAGTAATACTTTAGTCAAAATTTTAATAAGTTTTCGACATAGTCATGATCACCTAAAAGTTTATTTAATTGACCCCATGTAGTGAATAATTTACGGTCGTTACAAAATAAGTATTGAAATTATTTGAAATAATGATTAAATCGCTTCAGAAATGGTTGAATATTGTTTTCGTATGTAGCTAAAGTCTATGCTTAAAGTTTCAAAGTTCTAAGTAATCTAAAAGTTGGTAAAAAATCAATTCAAAAATTTGATGACAGACACACAGAGAAGTCAAGTTAAGTAAAAGCTGCAGCTGTAGTATGTTGTGGAGCAAAATGTTCTTAGTTTCATTCATGATACAACAACAATAACAACCTCATTAAGTTCCATGATAATCTGAATGTCCACAGTTGACATATCAACAAATGACTTTCCCGGAACTATCGATTCCAACACTCCATTTGCACCTGAAATGAGCTTTAAAAAAACTTCTTGTAAAGTTACATGTAGCAAAATCACTTTAAATAAATAAATTAATTCTAAAGTAACATTATAAACCTGTAATAAATTTTTTTTTCAAAATTAAATAAATTACTTTTTACCGCAACCACACTAAGCAGCCATTTATACTAAAAAAAAATTAAATAAAAAAAAATTCGCAGAAGAAAAACATACATCTCGCAGAGCTCTAGCATCAGAAACACAAGAAATAGTAATATCACAGGTTTGCACAACTTCTGCAGGAGTGCTACCCTTTTCAGCACCAAGTTCAACAAATGTCTTGCACTAAAACAAGAATAATATCACTTCATTTTAAAACTAAAATATAGACATGCTTCAACTAAAACTAATAATTCAAACAATTTTAAAGCAAGATCACTTCACAAAGCGACAAATATATTTAGGAAAAACTTGCTTTGATATATTTTTTAAAATCCTTCATGTGTTTGCTTTCTTGCTTGAGGCATGCATTGATATCTTTTGAGGCTTAAAAAACATACTTCCCAACATCCAATCAGGGAGAAATTTGGTGTATTGAATTGTTATTGATGACGTTGCATTCAAATAAGTTTTCAGAGCAATTAAACAAAATTTTAAATTAAATTAATAAAAAAATTTTAAACTAAAAATTTTTGTCAAAGAAATAAAACAATCAGTTTCAAATTCATTAAAAAAAAGAAAAATTAATTTGTCATTTCATTTTTTTTATAATCTTTATAAAAAAAATTCCTTTTTTTTATAGTGATTTGAATACATCTTATATTTTTTTAAAATCTTCATTTAAAAAAAAAACTTAAATTTGTTCATCCTCGCATACTTCACATATCAAGTATTTAGAAGACTGTAGTAAAAGATTTCTTATTTTAATTACTTATTATCATAAAAACAAGTAAACCGTATATAATTCGTTTTTCACAAATCCTTTTTATTTCCTAATTCAGCAGTTTCTAATTTTTCTCAAATTATTTTTTGATGATGATTAGTATATAAAACAGAAAAACATTGACCACAGTCTTGTAAAAAATCTTATATGTGAAGTATTTGAGATGGCAAATATATAAAATTTTCAAATTATTATGGAAAAATTAAATATTACTTGAAAAAAACTAATGGTTTATTTCTTAGAATAAAATTTGTAATTTTTTTAAATTTAAATAAACTTTATTTTATAATTCATTCAAATTTTGTCCATTCGATCTGAAATTTTAATAGGATGCAATGTCATTGCAAACAATTCAATTTTCCAAATTTTGCTCTATCAGATGTCGAAAGAATGTTTTTTTTTAAGCGTCAAAAGGTCCCAACGCATGGCTCAAGCAAGCACGGCGATTAGCGCTGTTCGGACAAAACCAAAATAAAAGGAAACACAGATAAAATAAAACAGTCCAAGGTGGGATAAGGAGCCAGACAGAAAAATCCTGTAAGAGAGAATGTCATGATATTTCATAAAATATTATGTAATATAATAATAATAATAATAATAACATGGATAATTTATATAGCGCAGTACAATGAAATAGTCATCACAAGAGCGCTGTACAAAACGTCAAAAATCCGCGGATAAGCACACACACAAAATTATATAAAAAAAAAATAAATTAAATAATAAAAAAAAGTTTAGTTATAAGACTTAATGAACAGATGAGTTTTAAGAGCTTTTTTAAAAGCCTCAACAGAACAAGATAAACGAATAGATATGGGAAGACAGTTCCGTGCTTTAATAGCGGCGACAGAAAAGGCCCGTTGTCCAAACTTGGTAGTCGTCGCAGGCACGAACAGGTCTCCAGCGGTCGCAGAACGCAATCGCCGACGGGATTCAACTGAACTGACGGGCAAGCACGTTGACATGATGTATTCAGGCGCGTGTCAATGCATGGCCTTGAAAACCAGCAGACACAGCTTAAATTCGAACGCTCTCGAGCCCTTAACCAATGAAGTTTGTCACGCATGATATCTGAGATGTGGTCAAATTTCTTCAGACCGAAAACAAGTCTCGCTGCAGTGTTGAGTACTGACTGAAAGCGACAGAGGACATAGTCAGGTTGATCAGCGAGCAAAGCGTTGCAATAGTCGATTTTTGAGACAACAAAAGCTATTAACCAGTGACAACGCAACCGATACTGGTATGCATCAGCTGCATGTCTTGAGCTGTCGCAGCTTGTAATAGCACTCTCCGACCACTTTTCCCACGTTACCAGTCATGGACATGTCTGAGCTGAGCAGCACACCAAGGTCCCGCACCATAACGGATGGAATGACAGTTGAACCACCTAGGTCAATTGGGTAGCAGTCGAGAATGTGCTGTGGCACACCACATACATTCAGTTTTGCCAGCATTCAGTTGAATCCTGTTGGAGGCCATCCACTGTGCCACCTGTTGTACTGACTCGGCTGTTTTTCTTTTAAGGGTGGCTGCATCAACCGGTCTGCTGCTACAGTACTGTTGAGTGTCATCGACGTATAAATGTACAGATAAGCCAAATGACTGAATTATTTTTTCAATGTCAGCAGTATATAAAATGAAAAGTATTGGTCCAAGGACAGATCCTTGTGGTACATCACAATAGACAGTATCGACTTGTGACATAGCACCGCAAAAACTGACAGTGTAAGATCGTTCTGACAAATATGATAGTGTAAGATAAATACTAGATGGAGACATTATAGAAATAAAAATTATATGACACTCACATAACTATTTAGAAGTAGGGAAGTTAGACAGGTCAACCTTAGGAAGAAGACTCTTCAACCTACTATAGGTAGTTGAACTAAAAATAGGTGGTTCCATATAGAGGCAATACTATTGGAATAAAAGAACTCAGTAACCTCAACTCTATTCAAAACCCATTTTAGCTTGAAATGATGACCCCTAGTTAAAGGATATAGAGAAAGTCGAAATCTATGCCTCAAGTCTGAATCCAAAGAGCCATGCAAAAATCTGTAACAAAGGTCACTTGTGAGTTTTCAACTGATTGGAGATTAAGAGCTGTCAAGATCTGCCTGTTAACAATCCGTCAGTTTGCAACGTGCAATCGGTTTTTAACAACGCGTGCATATTGCCTTAAGTAACTTAGTAAGACTGTAGTTTGCTGTAGATTAAACCGTGTGAATTTTTACATCAACACCATCTCTTCTAAAAAACGTACCCTGGATATAACATACTGAAATTTTGGTTCTGACACATTTGTCCATCTCCCCTTCCCCTTGTTAAATTAGGTTTATTTACGCAGGGGGAATAAAAAAGTGACCCTCAAGTTATCAAGCGTTTGTTGTCCCAATTTCGGGACCCAGTTTTGACGATTTTTGCATCTATTAACCACGCATAGCGTTGACGGCTATCAGCATGTGTTTGAAACAGTGGAAAGCATGAGCTCGTATTTTATGCAATGTCAATAGTTTTTCAAACATGTCTCAAAACCTTTAGCAATCATGGTGGAAAGTAAACAGATATGTAAACACTTAGTAATATAAAACCTTTGCACAGGTTGGAGTTTTTTTTGGCAATATAATCTTATTAAACTATATTGTTGAATAATAAACTGACTCAGTCGCAGCCATCAGTCATATTAGAGACAAGACGTCATCAGTCACTTAGCTTTTCCAAGTCAACTTGAAGTCGGCCAGTCAGTCATATTGTTTGCCAGTCAGCCCCATTGGAAAATGTGACTGACTCCAGGGACCAGATGTGAGGCACATTTTTGGAAACTTGTTTCTAAAAAGGCAGCTTAATAAAACACTTTGGCTGGCTGGCTGGTGAGGAAAATAAACTCGAAAACTAGACAACGTAGAAACTTCAGTTTTTTTTGCATTATGTTTGTGCCAAAACGTTATTCCGTTCCGGAGGCAATTTTTTATTTTTCTTAACTGTTTTTATTTTTTACATAGATTCAAAACAAATATTTCCTCTAAGTCTCTCTGCTACTGTTTAACGCAAATAATAATAAATTTAAAATATTGGTAGTATTAGTCAATTAAATTAAAAAACCAACACTGATTATTTAAAAAGATATTTGCAATCTATTTTTTAAATGCTAACAACAATGTACGAAGCACCAAGAAATATTTTTGAAAAACATGATTTCTTTTAAAATTATAACATTTAAATTTTAAAACTGACTAATCTATTTTTAAAATGTTAGCATTTATAAATGAAAAGAAAAGCTAAGCATTTTAATGTAATAGTCCAAAATGTGCTGAAGTCACTTCGATATTAAACAAATACTTATGTAAATTTTTAATGTTTAACCTTGAATAACAAACAACATTCAAATTCTAACCTTTGAAGGTGTCCTGTTCCACACCATGACATTCAATCCTGCATTAAGAAGTCCCCTCACAATCATAGAACCCATTTTTCCAAGACCAAGAAAGCCTATTTTAAGACTTTCCTGACAAGGACGAGGCAATATGTCAGGCAAAAAAGTTGATGACGTGAATTCCTGGGTGAGTACAACAGTGAAACAAATTTAAAAAAAAAAGCAAAAAATTGCTTAGTTCCAATATTTATCTTTAACACATCTGAAAATCATAACAAAGGCAAATTCAACTACTCACAAATTTAATCTTGCTGATGTTACTTGGAGTTGAAAGAAACTTCTCCACTGCTTTATTGGTTGGTGGTATATCAAAAAACAATTTCTTTGACTTTTTTGATAAATGTTCACTTTTTTCATGAACTTCAGAAAGAATTTTTTTTTTACTCCTTGTCTCGTCGGTAGACACTTTTTTGCCTTCAATCTTCTTTTTATCATCAATGGTTACTTTACTCATTTTTTTAACTTTCTTATTTAGAACTTCAACCACTGTCTGGTCAGTATCTAAAGATTTTTTTCTTTTTTTACCGTCCCCACCGGATTGAATGCTAGATACAGAAGATTCTGTGTCAGGTTCATTTTGCTGCTGAAAAAAGGCTAAAGAAGACTTCCTTCTTGGTAAACGACGACGTTTCTGTAAAGATCATACAATTTGGTTATATAAGTAAGTAAGTCTTTATTATCCAGCCTGACAATGATGCACAGCAGTGTAATTCAAATAATAAAAATTGTCAATCATAAAAAACATTTAAAAAAAAAAAAAGTTTTTCTTGCGCCCTAAAAAGTATAAAATAATATTCCTATAATTCATTTACAACGAAAAACCTTGCGGTGCATAATTTTTTATAACCATTTGTTTTACTAAAGTTTTGATGCTGTAGCCTATATGCGCCTACAACGTTTTTCGTTGTAAATGAATTATAGGAATATTATTTTGTACTTTTTCGGGCACAAGAAAAACGTTGTTTTTTTTAAATGTATTTTTTTATGATGTAAAAGTTATTGTCTGCTTTTTCGTTTTTGAAATTTTGTAAGCATTTGAGTTTTTTAGTTTTTTTCGCTAGTTGAAAGCAGACCTATGGTGTGCAGTAGTGTGCACGCAGTAGTTAGCATGCACGCAATACGCACATATATAATAGCAGTCTGAGCCAATCTCAAACAACTAAGAAAGGAAAGAACGAGAGAGAGAGAGAGAGAGAAGGGGAAAGATAGAATAAAGTCTCTTGCGAGTTGTTAGCCTGCATACGATGATCCGATGCATGCACGTGAGAGAGAGGGTGAAGGGGAGAGAGAGCATAAAGTGGTTTTCGTGGACAGACAAAGTCTCAAACAACTAAGTGACCTAATACAAACATTGTAAAAAAGAAAGTGGCCCAGTTTACGAAATGCTACTAAAAAACTGAATTCTTATTATGGCACGAGTGGTTTGCCCTGAAAACATCAACAATAACACAACTTTTGTTAGATGAAAGACTTGTGGATTACTTAGTTGATACTTTTCTGTCACTTAATCATGTTGATACCTGTTTATTCAGGTTGTGAACATCACACGTTGGTGCTAATCACAGTGACTTTTGTTCACTACATTTTGTGCGCGACATTTTTTCCGATGACATTTTGTCATAGAACCTGATATCGGTATGGTCCATACTATTTATGGCGTCTTTTCGGATTGTTATTGTCATTCATTTTTTTTTAGATATTTTTAACAGCTCTGTCCACTAAATACCACTGAAACAAAGCAAAATTTTAAATCACTAATTATTTTAAAAAAATGCTAAATAAAATTAAAATTCTATGAGCAAAAGCATATAATACAGCGACACTCTAGTCAGACAAAACAATTTGTCAAAAAATGTCAAACAGTTGAAAACAATTTGAAGTTTACCTGAATTTCTTCATTGTCAATTACAGGTTCTTCTTCCTAAATAAAGGATTCAAACATGAGTATTTCTATAAACTAACAAACAAAAGACGAGCTTAAAAACCTTCGTTGATTCATCTGAAGAGGATGATTTATCTTCTAAATGTGTCTCCTAAAAACAAGAAATAAAATTTTTATGGACGATTTGATTTTTAAAAATAATTTAGATAGATATTTTACAATTCAGACATTCATTCAGACTGTCGTTGCCGAAAAAAGCTCTATCTGCTCTAATAAATTTCTTTATAATACATTTCTTATTCCATGTCTTGCTCCTGTTCTAAAACACCCAAAATTCTGCTCATCTATCTAACCATTCTACAGAAACTGCACTTCTTAAGGTCACCTCTGATCTCTTTCGACTAGAGATGTTAAACGATAATCAGAAATCCGATTATCGGTTTTTTTATTTAGCAATACGACAACCGCTTTATATTTTTTTCAACCTTTTGTATCAACAAAATTGAATTTCAGCATTAAGTCTTTCCATTTCCCACCAAGATTTATTGTTTATGTTATTCAATATGGCTGCCACAAAGGATGCGTTTTGCTTAAATCATCATGGTCGGCAACCTCAAGTGGAACAGCCTTGGAGTGATGGAAACAGAATGAGAAACTTTTTCCTAAAACAGCTCGTCTTATGTATTATGCAACCTCGGTGCAATCAGAACGATTATTTTCAGCCACTGGACGTCTGATCAGCAAGCTGTGTAACTGGCTCCTTCCAGACAATGCAGAATCTTTGGTTTTTTTAATAGGAATCAGGACTTATTTGATATTTAAACAAAGTTTGGTTTCTGGATTTAAAAACTCTGACTTGCTTTTGCGAGCCAGTCCCAAGCCTGGAGAAAGGAGGAGGGAAAAGTTAAAAGGATCAAATTATGATCCACAGCAGGAAATACTTATTTGCTTCCAACATACAGCCATTTCAGTCAAAAAATACTTGGTGTAAAGGATTATAAACAATTAAAAAAAAATCTGGATTTAAATACTTTCACATACTTACGTACTTTGCAATTTTTGGATTTTAGTCTATGGATATTTTTTTGTCTATGTTTTCGGATTGTTTATTTTACTTTTTTTAAACATTTTTCTCTTTGTATAATGTGTATAACTATAATTCTGAGTGAAAAATAAAAAACACATGCCTCTTGAGTAATATGCTTAACCTCTTTTGAAAATGATCTTCCTTTCATCAAGACGGTCTGACAGCAGATCATTTCATGAATGGCTTTGAAGAAAAGATCGCTAACGTCCGAGCGTCTACCTTTGGTTCAAACCCACCTGAGTTCAACGAATTTTCAGGAGAACGTTTCTGGGAGTTCTCACCTTTGACTGAGGCTGACGTTAATGACCTAATTAAGAAGTCCCCAAACAAGTAATGCGGTCTGGACCCGGCGCCAGCATGGCTCATCAAGCAATATTCAGACACGTTGTCTCCGTTTATTACAAACCTGTTCAACAAATCGTTAAGGGCGGGTCACTTTCTGGCTACTTTCAAAGTGGCTGAAATCTCACCTATCTAGAAGAAGTCTACGCTTGATGCTACTATGCCTGCCAATTATCGTCCGGTTTCCAATCTCCAGTTCATTTCCAAAGTTCTGGAAAGGGCTGTGAACAAACAGCTCTTGCAACAACTGAATAGCTGCAATCTTTTACCGGAGCATCAGTCTGCCTATCGGGAATGTCGTTCAACGGAGACTGCCCTACTCAGAGTCACATCGGACGCTCTTCTTGCAATCGACCGTGGAATGTTATGCTTGCCATGCTGGATCTCAGCGCTGCTTTTGATTGTGTCGATCACGAAGTCTTTGTGGCCAGGATCGAACAATCATTTGAAATAAATTCCGTTGCTCTCCTCGGGATCAGTTCATATCTCCGCGGTCGCAGACAACGTGTTCGGTACAATGGTGACCTCTCCGGTTGGTCTTTTGTCGAGTGTGGTGTTCCTCATGGCTCGATTCTTTGACCGCTGTTTTTCCTTGTATACACTTCGAGTGTCTTCGGCCTGGCCATTCAGCATGGTTTCGAGATTCACAGCTATGCTGATGACTTGCAGATCTACGACCACTGCGACGTTCAAGACATTGGCTTGCTTACGGTTCGACTGGACGGCTGTGTTTCCGCGATCACGCAATGGATGAAATGCAATAGATTAAAACTCAACTCTTCCAAAACAGAAGTCAAGGAAATCAACCTAGCCGGAAACGCCACTCGTCTTGTTGACATGGTCGTAACCTTGGGATTACCATCATCGACTCTTCGTTAACTTTCAGCAAGCATGTAGCAAACGTGGTCAAAACCAGCTACTACCATCTGCGACAGATGAGGTCAATTCAAAACTCTCTGGCGGTTGTTCCCTTTCACGCCCTGGCCCGCGCTTTGATCTTGTCTAGGATGGATTATTGCAACGGCCTACTTAGTGGAATTCCAGACCTATTAATTAAACAACTCGACGGTGTCATGCGTGCTGCTGCTAGACAGATTCTTCGATTGCCCCGGTTTGGTCATGTCACGAGGGCAATGAGCAACCAACTGCACTGGCTGGACATGAAAGCACGCATCGATTTTAAGCTCTCTCTAACTGCGTTCCACTGTCTGCATGGCGTACCCAGCATACCTCTCCAGTCTGTGCATCCCATCATGCAGAACCAAGACGTTCGGACCAAGGGCATTTGCAGTCGCCTGCCCAGTTACGTGGAACAACCTGCCGGAGGAACTTTTCCCAAAACTTCCGCACTTTTTAAACAAAGCAATTTGCAAAAAATTGTCTTCTACAAATGTTGCCACATATAAGAAGTTGTGCCTAAAGGCCATGGCTTTATTGGTCTAAGGCATAAGGTGGTCCTGCAGGTAGACAGTAGTTTGTTCACCCTTTGTTAAAAGAACATGAAATATGAAAGGGTCTGTGCTGAACTGTAAATGGAAATCACTGCCATACAGCCATTATCCTGTACATTTAAAATTCTTCAAATTTATCATTCACCTACCCCAGCAGCTATTAATTTCCTCCTTTGTAAAGCAGCTTCAATTTCTCTAACTGCATCATCAAAGCCTTCTGGAACTTTTTCTTTTATTGTGTATTTGCTTTTCAACTCTTCATAAGGCCATAACATATCCGGATGAACAAAGGAGCTGCAGAAATATATACATGTGTGTTATATAAAATAAACAAATCCAAATCTAAATAAATAAAAAAACTAGACAACTATGTGTCAGATCCATAAAATGTAACATATTCAAAAGTCCCAGATGTTGGAATCTTTATATCATCATCCTCTTTAGCTTTAGCAACCTAAAAATATAAAATTAAATTAAAATTTTAACAAATTAAAAATTTTCTTCAGAAAAATAAAACATAGTTTTAAGTTCATTCAAAGGGAATAATAAGTAGTTTTTCAAACCAAAAATTTATAATAAAAACATTTTTTTTCATATTGATTCAAAAATTTCATATATATTTTCCATCATCACATACTTCATAGATCAAGTATTTAAACAACTGTGACCAATATTTTACGCATATCAATCGTGACGGCAATAACACTCTATGCTGCTTTAAACTGCCAAAAATAGGTGATGCCTTGATTCACATCCATTTATCTCAGTTAGTAATGAACCTTTTTACCACATTTTTCTTAGCTTGCTTTCTGTCCAGGTGGGAAAATGTGATAGATCTTTGAAGCACTTCCCATCATCCAATCTTGATCTATCTATGACGAGATTGGTTATATAATCCGCTTAAAATGAATTTGGATATATCTAGTCCTGCTTAGGACGAAATCAGTTATAATGAAGTCCGCCACAAAATTGCTCACGTATTTATGGATCAATATAACAAAATTATACATCAAAATACTCATACAATATGCCTTATTAACCCATATAACCCGACAATCCTTTATAAGGGATCTATGTTAAACTAATTGCAAATTCTTAATTTTTCAATATAATATCAATGTTGCAGTAAAAATCAGTTAAGTGATATCTATAGAAAACGATAGTATTTTTTGTTTTATTTATATTTTTCATGTTGGTTAAAATATAGATACGTTTTGAAGTTCACTTGTTTTTTTTTATGGAAACTGGAAATAGGTTAGCTCATAAAGTTTTGTAAAAACAGTGCACTAGAACCCTAATAATGTTTTTTTTGTGTTCTTATGTTGATGCAGAATATCTTTAAAAAATGTAAATATAAAAAAGAGTAAAAAATGTTCTGGTGTGTGCCGACAATCCTTTACAGAGGATCAATCTTCATAAGAGAAAAAAAATACTAAATGTTAAAATATTTTTTTTTTAATTCAAATTATCAATAAGACCAATATGAAGAACAGCTGATATTAATATAACATGCAAATTCAAACTTCGGCATATGTGGGTTAAGATGGAAGATATATAAAAATTTTAGAATTGTTCAATTTCCTTAACTCCGCCTCGCTAATTGCGAGCCAGTCCCAAGTCTGGATAAAGGAGGAGGGACAATAAAAAGGATCAAACTTTGATCCACGACAGGAAGTACTTATGTGCTTCCTACATACAGCCAATTCAGTCTTGGTGTAAAGGACTATAAAATATCATAAAAAAATTCACTTTCCTTTTGTAACGGTTGTTACTAATTTTTACTAATTCGTAAATAATTATTTTTATTTTTTTATTATTTATTTTTTTATCTGGGGTATTAAATTAAATATCTATTATTTTATCTTTTATTTCTATGCTATGTGACGATAGGACGGATTTGTTGTTAAAAGATTATTATTTTGGTTTTGGTGCTTCGTGCTTTGCTTCGTGCTAATAAATTGTTGCTGTGTGCTTGGTGCTTTGCTTCGTGCTAATAAATTGTTGCTGTGTGCTTAGTGCTTTGCTTTGTGCTATTAAATTATTGTTTCGTGCTTCGTGCCTGACTTCGTGCTAAGTTGTTGATTTGATTTCTCTGTGTGTTGTACCTTGGGAGCTGATAAAGTTTGTGGGTACCTCAGAACTTGTGGTGTCTAAATAAATAAGAACCTGAACGCCGGCTCCTGTTGAAGATTTTCCTCATCGGACAACCGACGTTACACCTTTATTTTCAAACCAAAGTTATGTAGAACTTTTTGAATAACTTCTGAATTAACCCTATTCGAATAGGAGGGTCTGGACACTGCACACTAGAATACTGCACGAGCCCATCCGTGATTTTAGGGTCTTAAGACGAGCTGAGCCGGAAGTCAAGCTGCGCTGGGCCGAGATTTTTTGCTAAAAATATAGGGATTTTACTGGACATGTCGTACAATTTGACTAAAGTGTTGTTTCTGAACCAAAAAGATATGTAAAATTGTAGCTGGTTTCTAAATTCAGATAGAATGAGAGAATGGTTGAAAAACAGGGAGGAGGAAATTCAGAGAAAGAAAGAGGAAAAGCCGTCATCGACCACTCACGTAAGTCCGTATACCTTAGTGTTTGGTGGTGTTCCTCGTGGCCCCCTATACATTTTAAAAGAGACTTGGTGTGGTCGCGAAGCCCCGGTCTTTTCGATTGGGAGAAATCCGAGTGACTATCTTAGTGATTTGCGTCGTAATCTTGCTATAGCCAGTGAGTACGCCAACAAGTATAGCCAGCACGAACAAGATCGTTATACCACAAATTATAATTTGCGTAGTTCGCAGCGCGAATACGAGGTAGGTGACATAGTATTAATACTCGCACCTGATAGTGGTCGCAGTAAATGGCTAAACCGCTGGCAAGGTCCTGGGACCATTGTGGGCAAGCATGGTATCGGATCATATATTGTCGATATCAACGGTGCTCAGCGACATATCCACATCAATAAAATACGACGGTACCATCCTCGTATAGAGGAAGCCATCACAAACAATTGTTCCGTCGTATATGACAAAGACCAAGACTTTGGACAGATTAATCTAAATGATACTTGTAATAATTTCACAGAGCTATCCACCTTGAGTTTAGGGCACCTTTCATCTTCTCAGATATTAGATATTCAGGAGATAGTTAACCGCTATCCCAATGTTTTTTCCAAAAAATTAGGTAGATGCGAATTAGCAAGTCATCGCATCCGGATTAGTGCAAACTTCCAACCCAAACGTTTCAAAGCGTATAAAATTCCGGAGTTGTTGAAACCAGACGTCGCTCGTCAGCTCGACGATATGTTAGCTCAGGGGATAATCCAGCCGTCTAGAAGCGAGATGGTGAGTCCGGTGGTTTGTGTCCTTAAAGGACATGACAAAACAAAAGGGGTCCGGCTCGCCATTGATTTTCGATACATTAATAAACATTCTGAAGGGGATGCCTTTCCTTTACCTGATGTTCAGGATATCTTACAGAAGGTGGGAGCAGCACAATACATCAGCTGCTTCGACGCTCAAAGCGGATATTGGCAGGTGCCGATACATCCCGAATCTCAATGGCTCACAGCATTCATTTGCAATGATAGCTTATATGAGTTCACCCGAATGCCATTCGGACTAAAATCGGCTGGCAATACTTTTATGCGTCTTATGAAAGAAATTTTGCAACCGATTAATACTTTTGTTGCACCTTTTGTAGATGACGTCTCTGTCTATTCATCAACGTGGGAGGAACACCTGGATCATCTTAATAAGTTTTTTAAGATCATTAATTCTTCAGGTTTAACATTAAATATGAGTAAGTGTCATTTTGGGAAACCAAAAGTGATATACCTAGGTCACCTCATTGGATCCGGAACCATTGCCCCCGATCCCGAGAAGGTCCGAAGCCTCCATAAGTTGAGACCCGTTCAAACGACGCGAGACGTGAGAAGTATCATTGGTTTTTTTAGTTATTTTCGAGGATTTATTCCACAATTTGCAGAGGTAGCTGGGGTCATCATCAACTTAATGCGGGGTGGAAAAAACCAAAAGGTAGAATGGCTGGACATACATGAAGAGGCGCTGAACAAGCTAAAAAGACTCCTAGTAGAATCCGTCACCCTCTACACAATTGACTACCAACGAGAGTTTGGTTTGGCTGTCGATGCAAGCGCGGGAGCCGTTGGATGCTGCCTCTTCCAGTGGAACGCGAACCGAGAGGAACAACCCATCGCCTTTGCCAGTGCTAAACTCAGTGACACACAACAAAGATGGGCAACCATCGAAAGAGAAGCCTATGCTGTGGTGTGGGCGCTCCAAAAGTTCAAAGGGTGGTTGCTGCTTTCACAGGTCACGGTCTTCTCCGACCATAATCCCCTTACGTTTCTAACGGAAGTATCGACAAAAAGTTCAAAACTCACAAGATGGGCCCTTGCACTTCAAGAGTTTGATCTTCAGTTCAAGTACCGGGCGGGACGAACCAACATTCCTGCCGATTTCATGTCACGGTCCATAGAAGACGACGGCGCTGAGGTTCCCTCCACAACGATCAAGAAAACTATACAATAATGTAACTTGAGTTACGGGTGTTGATAACATTGCATTCCACCCTTAACTACACTCTTTTTGGGTAGGGAGGTGTAACGGTTGTTACTAATTTTTACTAATTCGTAAATAATTATTTTTATTTTTTTATTATTTATTTTTTTATCTGGGGTATTAAATTAAATATCTATTATTTTATCTTTTATTTCTATGCTATGTGACGATAGGACGGATTTGTTGTTAAAAGATTATTATTTTGGTTTTGGTGCTTCGTGCTTTGCTTCGTGCTAATAAATTGTTGCTGTGTGCTTGGTGCTTTGCTTCGTGCTAATAAATCGTTGCTGTGTGCTTAGTGCTTTGCTTTGTGCTATTAAATTATTGTTTCGTGCTTCGTGCCTGACTTCGTGCTAAGTTGTTGATTTGATTTCTCTGTGTGTTGTACCTTGGGAGCTGATAAAGTTTGTGGGTACCTCAGAACTTGTGGTGTCTAAATAAATAAGAACCTGAACGCCGGCTCCTGTTGAAGATTTTCCTCATCGGACAACCGACGTTACACCTTTATTTTCAAACCAAAGTTATGTAGAACTTTTTGAATAACTTCTGAATTAACCCTATTCGAATAGGAGGGTCTGGACACTGCACACTAGAATACTGCACGAGCCCATCCGTGATTTTAGGGTCTTAAGACGAGCTGAGCCGGAAGTCAAGCTGCGCTGGGCCGAGATTTTTTGCTAAAAATATAGGGATTTTACTGGACATGTCGTACAATTTGACTAAAGTGTTGTTTCTGAACCAAAAAGATATGTAAAATTGTAGCTGGTTTCTAAATTCAGTGTTCAAAACTTGAACATCGGCTATACAGTATACATTCATGTTTACATTTGATTAGGACCAAAAATGGTAGTGCTAGACCTATGAGACAGAGGTTTGTTTTGGCAGAATTGACCAAGACACTGAGGAGGCTTTCACGGTCCAAAAACATGCCGCGACACCACTGCCAATTACTCAGCAGCATGTTTTGCCAGGAAGTAAAGTATTCTGAATAAGTAATATCAATATTGAGCAAGCTCATGCAGTGATGTGTTATCACGCATGAGATGTGAAATGCAGGTGACCCACTTTTCAAGGCTCTTTCGAGTTAGAGATACGATCTTGATGTGTGAACATCAAATCGATTTATCTTCATTGATATAACTCGTAGAACCAAAATGTTGGTATATTTAGTTTTCTTTTATTTTCTTTTAAAAAAAGTATACTTTTTATTATGTTATTTTTTTATTAAGATTTTTCGTGCGACAGCCTACTCTAGAGTCTAGATGTATGACAACTACTTTCATTTTTTAAATTGCTATATCTCTTGAAATATAAGTCATACAATACAATTCTTTCTGTCATTATAAACTCTGATATTTTGAGAACAAAGTTTTTTTTTAAATTTAACAAATGCTACTGCTTACCTTAGCTGGCCATGGAGGAAATCCTTTTACTTTTGCCCTGTAATACAAAACTTGTTTACATCCTCATTTATGTAAAACATTGTGATAAAGTTTCCACAAGTGGCACCCTATTTTTAAAATCGGTTGAGTAATACAATCTCAGCTATAAACATGATGAAAAGTAGCCACTAATTAAAACACTTGACACTTAGTATGCAATTATAAATTATTTAAACAATTCTTTTAAATAAACAAATATATCACAATATAATTACAGTATAATAAATAAAATATTTAAAAAAATCTTTTGAAAATACCACGTTTTTGTGAACTAAAAAGAAGAAAATAATTTTTCTCTGGGCTGTGTGAGAAATGTTTTGATGGAGGCATGCATTAATTGTGGACATTTGTATATCGAACAAGCCATAATTTTTTAAAACTTAAAACATGGTGCACCTTTTACTGCTATTTTTCAAACAGGACAGAATGCTTTTCACAAACTTTTATTAGGTTACAATCTCTGTTTGATTGTGGCTTTCTCTGTACGCAAATCTTGCAAGTAAAATTTAACCGGCTTTTTGGCTACCTGGGAAGCTGAAACTTTCAGGATAGCTTTATATTGGATAACAATACATTATTCAATTAATTTCGAAATATTTTAATAAACTAAACAGATAAAAATCGTGATTTGACATAATATTTCTTCAGCTCCAACACTGGTTAGCATCATGCATGTGATGCACGAGAGAAGAGAGAGAGAGGGATAAAGAGAGAGTGCGAGTATAAAGTCGTTTCGTAGACACACCAACAAGAAAGTGACTTTATGTAAACGTTGTAAAAAGCGTGATTATCATGCAGCAAAGCACCTGATTCATCTGAATCTCGCGTAACAAGACTCGTGCGCTGGTAACTTTTTTAATGCTGCCACACTGCTTCCCTTAATTCAGCAATGGATTCTTCCCGGAAGCCGAATTCTTTCAGATATGTGGGCAGCTTACAGTGGGATACCAAATCTCCCTCAAGGATACACCCACGCAACAGTCAACAACAGTGAACACTTTGTAGGTCCTGTCATTGGTGTACGTACGCAGAAGGTTTGTATGCCATCATTAAGTTTCCTAATGTTAATTATTAACTATTAAAGAAAGTTTTTCTGTTTACTTTAACTATAGGCGAAAGGGCTGTGGTCGAATGTGAAAATAAAGTTCAGAGCCATGAGTGGCACTTCAGCTGAACTTTTTCATAGCCTCCTTTTTGAGTTTCAGTTTAGTCAGAGCCACAAAGAAAACTTATTGTCCGCTCTTTGTATAATATTACTATTTACTATCCAGTTTGATTATACATTTTTTTGATTAAACTAATTTGTGAGCTTTTTATTAAGGCTGGGCCCGATTAATCGGCGCATGCATAATCGGGCCGATTATTGCCGTAATCGGCATAATCGGCAAAGGAAAAAATAATCGGTGCCGATTAAACTTTTTCTGAAAAACTACCCACTTACAATTTGTTGGTATATTATCTAGTGAAAGTACGACAACTAATAAAAAAAATCTTTCAACATGCAGTGAATGAAAGTTGAAATAATAGAAATAAAAATGACATCAAAGGAAACGTCGGCGTTCTTCAGTCATTCGCGAATGAAAGTAAAGTATTGATTGAAAGAAAATTCAATTGATAAAAGAATTTAAAAATGACATCAAAGAGTTGGGCGGAATGTTTTGAAAATTAACTGGTTTAAAAATTAAATTATCAAAAAGAATTTAAATTTTTAATTCTCTTTGATCTTGATATTTTAGTGTTGGCAGGAAAACCACTAACCATTATCACAGCATGCAAGCAGCAAAACACGCGCTTGTATTATGGCGGTATGTTTCGGAACAAGCATTTCCACTTAAGAAATAGTAATTATAAAATAATCAGCGTCATAATCGGTATCGGCAATTTTAATAATCGGCTATACTCGGTATCGGCATAATCGGCAAAAAGTCATATCGGAACAGCCTTACTTTTTATACTAAAAATGTGTGTACCACATCCGTCAGCGTATTTCAAATATTTTCGAAAGCAGTAGGTTGAGTAGGTACAGCAAGCTTTGTATTCGGAAATATATATAGATGTAATATATAAAATTAGTTTTTACATAAAAAAGAATTAATAATGCTAAATTTCTTCGACTACAAACCATGGAATTGAAGACAATGTCTTAACATTTCAATTGGAGCTACTAAATATAACTATATTATATCTAAATATAATTATATTATACATATCTAGGTAATCCCCCAGTATAGCATCCCGAACCGATTTCTATAAAAAAACGGTTTAAAAAACTGTTTAATAGAATAACTATATAACATATCAAAACATATTACGAACAAGTATTTTACAGAAAAACTTACTAAAAACAAACTTTAAGCAAAAATATCCAAAGGCAGTGTTGACACGCGGAATAATACAATCCAAGGAATGAAAAGCAAAGAAGAGTTAATATTAAAATAAAATAATAAATACATTTTAAAAAGTTACAAATAAATTTTTAATTATTTAAATTTTAAAAAATCAGAGCGCTGAGGGAAAATTTATCTATGACTAGCGGGGATCCAGCATTGCCCGGGGTTTTCCCATATTTTTCTCTCCCGTTTCCTTCCCCTCTTGCTTTCTCGCTCCCGATCGCTTTCCCGCTCCCGATCACCTTCCCGCTCTCGGCCGCATTCCCGCTCACGATCCCGCTTGCTCTTTTCTTCTTGGTCGCTTTCTCGCTTGCTCTTTCGCTCTCTAAACAATTCGGCAGCCACATGACCTCTAAAACTCAAAATTTCTGCTCCAAGAAATATGATCGAAACCGTATCAAAGACAGCCAAGTCGCCAAGTACTTTTACTTTGATATTATTTTATTTTTTCTTGGTGTTCTGTTGCTAATTAATTGTTTTCAATGTTTTTTTAAATTTTATTAAGGCATATTGACAAAAACCGCCGCATTTAAAGAAACGGTTTTAGACATGGAGCAGCTTACGCAACTCGTACTTCTAAAGCAAACTATTATTTTTCAATTTTTTACTTCCATAATTTTTTTATTTCTTTTCCTAAATTTTTTATTTTAAATGTTTTTAATTTTTATTTTCTTTATTCCGATTGTTCACTTCTATCGCTATTGACAAATAGATCTTCATCGGGAACTACGTTAACTTCGGGAGTAATTTTTAAATGTTCTAAAGTGCTATAATTTTTGGTTGTTTTAGTTATTTATGTTGTAATTAGTCTTTATTTATGTTTTAAATATCATTTAAAAAACCGGTCATTTTTCATCGAAATCGGTTCAGGACGCTATACTGGAGGATTACCCATATCTAAATATAATTATATTAATATATAAACCTTACGTTCACCTTTAATCTTGTTTACAATTTCTTAACGATATTACTTCGCTTATGAATAATTAACTCTGGCCCAGCCCG
Source organism: Erpobdella octoculata (assembly GCA_963978895.1). Lineage (NCBI taxonomy): Eukaryota > Metazoa > Annelida > Clitellata > Hirudinida > Erpobdellidae > Erpobdella > Erpobdella octoculata. The sequence goes on from OZ022245.1 coordinate 20,128,603, forward strand.
TCAAAGTAATTGATCAACCACCCTATTCTCCACCTTTGCCAAAATCCAGGCAAACAGTAACTAGTAAATTTAGTAAAGTAGTAAGAAAGTAACGCAAAGCCAGCGTACTGATGTGTACTCTGTGCAGGTTGGTCGTTTGCATGAAACAAAAGTATCCAAATAAAAATATATAACAAAAATTACCACACTAAATCGCCTCTGTGGAATTTCTTTGCAGCCATAATAGCATACCACTAAAAAAGTTTTGAAACTTGAAATCGCTGGCGACCCAAGCAAAGACAGTCGATATTTACATAGACACCTGTGATGGGTATGGTTTGTTTACTAGTTCGAATCGAGCACTTGCATGAGCGGAGACCTAAGTATAATGAAGCGGAGCGGAATAGTGAGTGGTCTCACTATAGATATATAATAGCACGTTCGGGTGAAGGAAGGCAATAGCTCCTCCCAAAGATTTTCCTAAAAAAAATATTTTTATAGAAGAAATATATAAAAAATTTTGGAGAAGTTTTTGTAAAGGTAGCTATGAGGCGCCGTAGCACAGTGGTGAAAGCAGTTATGCTGTCATCCTGCTGTCGTGGGTTCAAATCTCAATCGCGGAGAGGCGTAATTCCGTTGAGCAAGGAATTCACTCACACTGCTCCCATATGCACTAGCAGTTCCCGGCAGCGCCGGGTAATAAAATAAAATTTTATTCACAAATTGATATACGAAGTAGCGCCCTAATGTTATACATTTACATTTTATAAATATTACCTCCACCTCTTTGTCATCAGCAATTTTGTGAGAAAAAAGTTTATAAAATTTTGGTTTTTCTTTTTTTAGAGTAGCCATCAAAGCTGGACACATGGTTTTGGGAACCGGGGGAAAACCATGCGTTAGCAAATACGTAGTACCCATCTATCTATATATATACGACTCTACTAGGAATCGAACCCACGTGTCTACGGCAACACCGCCTCGCCTAAATGCAAGCGCTCTTACCAACTGAGCCACCGACCATCAACAAAAAATGATGGCTAGAAGTTTCAGTCTTTCGGAGCTACTTAACATTAGACTACGACTATGATAGGCTCAGAACTCCTTACTTCGGCTCGACAGCTAGTCTGCTGCCAGATAGATAATTTTTTATGAAGGGAAACATTGCGTTGAAATGTTTCGAGAGCCTACAAAATAGGATGACTAACTGTCACCACAAATAACGCAAATATTTATACGACTCTACTAGGAATCGAACCCACGTGTCTACGGCAACACCGCCTCGCCTAAATGCAAGCGCTCTTACCAACTGAGCCACCGACCATCACCAAAAAATGATGGCTAGAAGTCTCAGTCTTTCGGAGCTACTTAACATTAGACTACGACTATGATAGGCTCAGAACTCCTTACTTCGGCTCGACAGCTAGTCTGCTGCCAGATAGATAATTTTTTATGAAGGGAAACATTGCGTTGAAATGTTTCGAGAGCCTACAAAATAGGATGACTAACTGTCACCACAAATAACGCAAATATTTATACGACTCCACGTGTCTATATATATATATATATATATATATATATATATATATATATATATATATATATAATGTAAGATGGCATAATAGTAGCAGTAATAATAATAATAAAAGCAAGTATTATGATAATAAATGATTAAATTAAGTCGAAATTACATAAGATATTTAAATAAATAAAATGAAGAATATCTCCGCTTTCGTCGAACAGTGATGTTCTCGTTTGAAAGTAAATGGAGGAAGGAACTGGATGAGTACGAACAATTGTCACCAATCGGACATTCTTCTTCGACACAGGTGCGCGCGGTATCATCAGGTTGATCCAAGTCATCAACACCGGTCGTGTAAGAACAAGGACTTTCTGTGAGGATATTTTCTAAAGTTATCTTTATATGACGGATCTTGCGTGGTATCGAAATATTGCGAAAAAGAGCATGCGTCCAAAACGTCAGGACTGTTTGTTTTATACATATCACACTAATGATTAGGCTGAAACTCATCAGGTGAATCAGTCTCAAGAAAATTATCAAGTGATTGAACGAGATCAACAGGGCAGCAGTTACCGTGGAATTCATTAACAATGGAAACATCAAGAGTCGCGTTAGAAAAGGTATCGAGAAGATGACCATTTGAAGGATCAATAAGACCCATGCTATTTCCGTTAATCGAAGTGTCAACATTGTCAGAGGCAGTCAAAACATTGTTACTCTTTTCAAAATTCGGTCGTGAAGCAATGTCCTCAGTGAATCCAAATAATCTAAGAGTTGTAGAAAACTTTTCAAATTGTTTATTAATTGAAGGGCAGAGTTTCTGAATATAAAGAGCTTCTTTTATTTTAAGTCGAAGAGGATCGTATTCTTTAACAACAATATTCGAATTAGCAACAAGAACTTCACGTGTGAGTTTTCGATGATGTATTGTTTCAAAATGCTGTCGAATACTGCCGGATTGCAGATGCATTGTTAACCTACGAGACAATTTAGTTCTGGTATGACCAATATATTGTTCCACCTTACTGTGTGGCAACGGACATTTAAATTGGTATACCAAGTTGGTTTGCTGTAGGATATCATCTTTTTTCCGGGTTCTATTATTGGCTAAATAAAGGTTAAAAAGTTTGAGGTTTTTATAGTAAATATATAACTTCAACACGTTATTATTAGGATGTATAACTGAAACTTCTTTACTGATAATTCTACGTAAAACAGATTCGTCCAATTTATAATCGGAATGCATCTGATTTCTATAGAACAAGGTTATTAGTTTGATGTTGTCCTCTTTCACCTTCTGTGTAGAGGATTCTTTGGTAACCATCTTGGTAACAAAACTATTGATGGCGTTGTCGACAACGGTATTAGAGAAGTTATTGTTGATAAGAACTTTTTTAATCCTTTCGACTTCGATGTTGAACTCCATCCAATTCTCAGAAAATCTATATATATATATATATATATATATATATATATATATATATATATATATATATATATATATATATATATATATATATATATATATATATATATATATATATATATATATATATATATATATATATATATATATATATATATATATATATATATATATATATATATAAATCTATATATATATATATATATAAATAAGATTATGTAAGTATGTAAGTAAGTTCTTTAAGCATTGCTACACCATTCATCCGATCGTAATGCAATTTTCACACAAACTTGAGAGGCAAAGGGAGAAGGTTTTTGTAATAAAAAAAATAAATAAAATCGGACACAAAATGAGCGGAGGGGGGCCAAAAAACCTTTCCATGCCAAAAGTGCAGTGATGGGCAACAAACTACTTTCAAGTAGTTAAACTTTTCTGTAGTTACATTTACTTTTTAGTAGTTAAACTATGTAGTTAACTACTCTTTGTCAGAGGTAGTTTAACTAAAGTAGTTAAATACTGTAAAGTAGTTAACTACTTTTAATTACTTTTTTCTATAAACTTGTACACTAATACAATGCATTGCTGTATTAGGCCTCACATGATCACCTATAATTATGTTCACCATCTAATTTATTAAATAAAGCCATGACAAATTTTTTTAAATTTATTAATGAAAAGACACATTTCATAAGGTAATTATCCAGTCCATCAATCTACTTTAGACGGTGTCAAACATCGTTTTATTACCTGTAGATGATTATCGTTTGAGTACATGACGCAGGAAAACAAGCTTTTCAAACAATCTGTCAGACACTTTGCACCGTCTTGGCACTGATATTTGACCCGCACAACTGAACAGTCTCTCAACAACAGCACTGCTTGGTAGACTTGTATTAAACTTAAGAAAAACTCTTGTTATATTAGCATACATGAGCAGTGAGTTTGTTGTTGAGTCATTTTAAGCCAGATCTTTGCGTAAAATATTATACAGGCTGGTTTAATTTTTTTTAGACTTTAACTACTTTTAGGTAGTTAAACTAATTGTAGTTAACTACTCTAAAAAGTAGTTAAACTAATTGTAGTTAACTACTCTAAAAAGTAGTTAAACTAATTGTAGTTAACTACTCTAAAAAGTAGTTAAACTAATTGTAGTTAACTACTCTAAAAAGTAGTTAAACTATTCTTTAACTACCGGTTACTTTCGGGTAGTCAAACTTTTTGCCTTAACTACTCCCATGTAGTTAAACTAGTAGTTAACTACTGAAGTAGTTAAAAGTAGTTAACTACTAAAGTAGTTAAAAGTAGTTAACTACTAAAGTAGTTAAAAGTAGTTAACTACTAAAGTAGTTAAAAGTAGTTAACTACTAAAGTAGTTAAAAGTAGTTAACTACTAAAGTAGTTAAAAGTAGTTAACTACTAAAGTAGTTAAAAGTAGTTAACTACTAAAGTAGTTAAAAGTAGTTAACTACTAAAGTAGTTAAAAGTAGTTAACTACTAAAGTAGTTAAAAGTAGTTAACTACTAAAGTAGTTAAAAGTAGTTAACTACTAAAGTAGTTAAAAGTAGTTAACTACTAAAGTAGTTAAAAGTAGTTAACTACTAAAGTAGTTAAAAGTAGTTAACTACTAAAGTAGTTAAAAGTAGTTAACTACTAAAGTAGTTAAAAGTAGTTAACTACTAAAGTAGTTAAAAGTAGTTAACTACTAAAGTAGTTAAAAGTAGTTAACTACTAAAGTAGTTAAAAGTAGTTAACTACTAAAGTAGTTAAAAGTAGTTAACTACTAAAGTAGTTAAAAGTAGTTAACTACTAAAGTAGTTAAAAGTAGTTAACTACTGCCCATCACTGCAAAAGTGCCTATTTACGACCATCAAAGGTAATTGCGTAATAAAATTTAAATTTAGTTTACGTAACAACGTTTGAAGGCTTTAAGCAACTTTAAACCAGTTTTAGCAAATCTATTTTCCGTTTTGAAAGGCTAAAAGAAATTAGGAAAAAATGTAAAGAGAAAATGAGCGGGAACGGGAGAGCAAGCGTGAGCGGGAACAAGAGAGCAAGCGTGAGCGGCAACAAGAGACCAAGCGTGAGCGGGATCGGAGAACAAGCGTGAGCGCGAATGGGAAAGCGACCGGGAGCGAGAAAAACAATATTAGAAATACCTCTAAAAACCCCGGGCAACGCCGGGTACCCCGCTAGTTAATCGGTAACATTATGTTAACCGATTCCGACTTTGTCATGTTTTTATTATACTGTCTTTCATGTTTTACCTTGTGCTTTCTAAATTTAAATCTTTTATTGGTGACAATTAGGGATGTCACGGGTACCCGAACCCGAACCCTAGTTCGGTACTACCCGGTCTTTTTCTGATACCCGAACTCGAACCCGAAAGTGTGAAAATGTGATACCCGAACCCGAAAATGTGAAAACTTGATACCCGAACCCGAACCCAAACCCGAAAATGAGAAAACTTGATACCCGAACCCGAACTCGAACCCGAAAATGTGAAAACTTGATACCCGAACCCAAACCCGAAAATTTATAAGCCTAATACCCGAACTCGGAGTTGTGAACCAATAAATCTTTATAAAAGCTGTGTCTTGGAGATTAATAAATTACAAGTTTTGTTGACGTAACATATTATACTAATCGCGAGCGTAGAAGTTTTGTATTATCACCTTTGCGTAACAAATAACACAAATACGTCATTTTATTAGTGATTGTGTAAACTAGACCACTAATCCGTTTGATTATCAGGCCGGACCAAGCCGCGAACGAACTAAAATAATTAAGCCTCCTTTGGTCGAAGAAATCGCGGATAGCCATGACTCTAAACTTTTTACTTCAGTTATATAACCTTATATTTATTCATTGATATACTCAAAGTTTTTCTGATATAACAAAGACTATTTGTTATAAAGATAATCTTGCATAATCCTAAGCTTTAACTGGCAAAGTCTATAAATGATCTATGCGCCACAGTCATTTTATTGGCAAATGTGTAAGCTAAGACACTAATCCGCCTGATTACCCGACCGGACCGAGCCGCGAAAAAATAATAATAAATTACAATAATTTAAGAGGTAACATATATTATACTAATCGCAAGCCATGCAAGTTTTGTATTATCACCTTTGCGTAACAAATAATTTTTTTTTTTTTTTTTTTTATAATAGTTTATAGTCCTTTACACCAAGTGTTTTAAGACTGAAAAAACGTAACAAATAACACAAATATGTCATTTTATTGGTGAGTGTGTAAGCTAGACCACTAATCCGCCTGATTATCTGGCCGGACCGATAATTAAGCCTCCTTAGGCCAAAGAAATCACATTATTTGGAAAGCTAAAAAAATAACTTGTTAGAGTTTATTCAATACGTGTAATGTCTATTGCATGAATTGATCGCTCTCGTTTGTATATGTATATACACTAGGTAAATTTAAAATCAATCCAGGAATTTGAAATCATAAGCCAGTACCTGAACCCGAACCCGAACCCGGTTTTTGGAAAAACTACAAATCCGAACCCGAACCCGAAAACTCGAGTTTTACAAACCCGAACCCGAACCCGAAAACTCTAGTTTCACAAACCCGAACCGAAAACTCCAAAAAGTACTACCCGTGAGATCCCCAGTGACAATGAAACGTTGCACAGTCAAACGTCGAGAATACTAGAACTACATGCACAGGTGAAGGCACTATGATAAAATTTTGTTTTTTTTTAAGTTTATTTAGTAGTAGGAAGCGTAGGTTATTAAACCAGGAAATTTTTTTTATGCGTAAAGGCTTAACATCTCGCTAATTAAACGTCGGTTGGTGAATACGGCCCCTGCTGTTGCTTCTATTGCTATAAAATAATCGAAACAAACACTTGTGTATCCAATTATGATTATGATTATGAATCTTCAAAAGAACTTCAAGACCACTGTAGACGTAAGGGAAAAGATTTAGTGAACAGAAATGTCCTTAGTGCTGTGTGAAAACTGGATGAACTGGATGTAAAATTTGTCTACTTGTCTACGTACACTACTATAATTAATTTAAACATTATGATTAAATTAATTCGAAATAGTTAATAATGGCGCAAAGAAGCAAAATTTGGGAATCAATGCGATTGAAAAATCGAGGGCCAACTGTTTAGTTGGCAATGAAAAACTAAAACGAGGAAGAAGCGATGCGCGCACTTTTGGTACGAGCGAATTGATTACACATCTGAGAACAAGACACCCAGACAATTTTTCTAAATATTCTGGAATCTGTGAAAATGACAAGAAACGAAAAGCAGAAGACGAATTGAAAGCTGCCAAAAAAAAGCGAAAAACGTCCTGGGTACCCAACAAAATAGTTTTCAGAAGAATCGGCAAACATTTTCGTTGATGTGAAATTTTTCATATTAGAGATTGCCGATTAATCGGCCGAAACCGGAATCGGCAAATTTTTAAACCAAAAATCGGAAAATCGGAAATCGGCAAAAAAAAATTGAAATCGGTCACTCCCTAATATATATATATATATATATATATATATATTTGTTATATTTCTGGTACTGGTTTCGCTTTTCCCATCTATTGATACACCGACAAGTATTATTATTAACATTTATTATATTAGAAGGTATAAGTAGCATTAACCAAACTTTATTTATTATCATCCAATAAACTACAAAACCATTCTTCTGGACCTGTAATACGATTTGACGATATTATAACAGAGGTGATCAGAAGTGAGATTACAAGAATGGTTTTGAAAGCTTTGGATGAAGTCTCGATACTCAAGTTGAGGCGGGAACTTAGAAAACGAGAGCTCAGTGATAAAGGAAGAAAGTCTGAGCTCGTGGACCGCATCCCAGAAGAGTATGAGTTCGAAGCAGAAAATGAATTGATGAAGGCTCTGAACAAAATGGCTGAAGAATACAGAGCAGCACAGGAGCAAAACAGAGCAGCACAGCAGAAATGAAGAAATTTCTTGAACTCCTCAATGGTGACACAAACAATTGCGGAAACAAGAAACCGGTCGTGATGATGAGCCATGCAAAGTTGTTCAAGATGAACCATGCAAGGATGTTCAAGATGAACCATGCAAAGTTGTTCAAGATGAACCATGCAAGGATGTTCAAGATGAACCATGCAAAGATGATCATGATGATGAGCCTGTCAAAGACGGTCGTGATGATGAGCTTGTCAAAGACGGTCATGATAATGAACCTTGCAAAGATGTTCAAGATGAACCATGCAAAGATGGTGATGACGAGCCTGGCAAAGATGGTGACAATGATACTGTCGGCTTGGACGTCGACATCAAAACTAAAAAAGATGAAAAGAATGTTGAAAACGAAATGCAAAACGATGAGGATGAAAGTGATGATGATTATAATAATGACAATAACAGCGATGGCTTTTACCCATACAGCGACGGTTCTGAAACGGAAGGCTCCATAACAGACGACGGCATCGAATATTCAGTGTCAGATTTTAGTGACGAATCTGATTCGGATGAAGCAACCGAGGATTTAAAAACGGACGAAACTCCAATGGAGAAATACGTCGAAGCTAACTTGACAAAAAAACACTTATTTGAGAGACGATGGCGATGATTTGAAGAAAGATCCGCTGGACGATACGAAAGTTGACACCGATGAAAGAGCCAAGTTGAAATGGAAAACGTTCAATTATAGCTTTGAAGAAAACAAAGATGACAAAAACAACAATAACAATGCAGCCAGCAAAAACTCTGAAAAAGATGAGCCAAGAACAGAGAACGGTACCGAGGACTCTGAATCAGATGAATCCACTGAGGATTCTAAATCAGATAAATCCACAATGGATTCTAAATCAGATGAATCCACAGAGGATTCTAAATCAGATGAATCCACAGAGGATTCCAAATCAGATAGACTAAGAGTCATTTTAAAATCAAATAGCAGTTTGATGAAGGGATTTATCGGATTGATGGAACGTGTTTTCGAAAAACCTTTTGAAGAGTTTCATGAGAGAGATCTTGAGGAGTGGAGGAAAAAAAATCAGCCATAGAATATTCGATGGAAAGATGGTGCTTATTTGAATCATGATTTCAACAAAGATCTAAAAGATGTGAAGGTAGAAGAAAAAGCAGACAGTTCCGATAAACCGTGCAAAAATGTTCGGGACGAGGCATGCAAAAAAGGCTGTGATGAACCGTGCAGAAATGGCGACGATGAGCCAAAGAAAGACTGGAAGAAACTGCGTCAAACGGTCAAGAGACTTGACTATGTTGTTTGCGAATTGCGGTCAAGGCCACGAGTGAAGATCAAGGTATTTTGTATTTGTGGCCGAGTCGCATTTCCCAAAAGCGACTATGCTGTTCGAGACGAACAGGATTAAGAAGAGGGTAGTGTTATATCTATGGTACTGCTTTCGCTTTTCCCATCTATTGATACCCCGAAAAGTATTATTATTAACATTTATTATATTAGAAGGTATAAGTAGCATTAACCAAGCTTTATTTATTATCATCCAATAAACTACAAAACCATTCTTCTGGACATGTAATACGATTTGACGATATTATAACAATATATATATATATATATATATATATATATATATATATATATATATATATATATATATATATATATATATATATATATATATATATATATATATATATATATATATATATATATATATATATTGTGCCGAAAGGTCGAGAATTTGGCTCGAAAAGTTGTTTCTGCCAAATGGCGAGTTGTGTTTCTTGGAGCGTGTCTCAAAGATATATATATATATATATATATATATATATATATATATATATATATATATATATATATATATATATATATATATATATATATATATATATATATATATTGTTTTATATATATATATAGTTTGTTGATTTTCTGTTCTGATTTCTGTTTTAAGTTGTTTTATTTTTCGGCTCTGATGATGGATTTTTTCCGAAACTGCAGTCAGCCTCTGAAATAAAATGACTGACAAACCCGATAATATTCGTTTTTCTCCCGCGTTTCGCAACGTTGAGAATTTGGCAAGAAAATTAATTAACGCCAAATGGGCAGTAATATTTAACGGAGCGTGCATTATTAAGGCTATTTATACCTCCTGATCTATTAATAATGTCTATAATGATTGTTCTAAATCCTTTAACGTTTATCAATGGGAAACTGATCCCCTTCTTAATTCTGTTCGTCCCGAACAGCATAGTCGCTTTGGTGAAATGCGATGTAGATGCCTATTCGAAATACCCGTGTATACATCCGACAAGTTCCATAACAGCAAAAACAACAACTCAGTTTTTGGATGAAGATTTCGCACATTTTGGTTTTCCCCACACTTTGGTGACTGATAATGCTCCAACCTTTACTTCCGAAGAATTTCAGAAGTGGTGCAAAGAAAGAAGCATCATTCATCTTTCTGGAGCTCCTTATCATCCTGCAACCAACGGGGCAGCTGAGCGATTGATACAAACTTTTAAAAAATCACTCACGAAGTCTGCACATCCTCTCCAAAGAGCTTTGCAAGATTTTCTTTTGCAATATCGGAGAACGCCCTTGGAATCTGGATTTTCCCCAAGTGAACTCTTGAATGGACGACAAATCAGAAGCAAATTAGATTATCTTTTGCCATGTCCTCCTTGCCTTGTTCGAGAGATGCAGGATAAACGAAGTCAAAGAACAAACAAAGAATCTTTCCAAATACAACACAAGTACAAAATTGGAGATTTTTGTTACGCTCTACACTGTGGTCCCAGACAGGGTAAACAACCAAGATGGATTCCTGCAATCGTCAAGAAAATATTTGGAGCACGAAACATCCAAGTACGATTGTGCTCAAATGGGTCGATTTGGAAACGCCATGTGGAACAACTCCGCCCACGTTATGTTACACGTTACTCCACATCATCGAGTCTTGGAGACGACGCATTTGACGAATGTAGGACATTCCCCCCCCCCCCGGACATTTCCCCCCCCCCCGACAGACCCTAGGAAATTTCCCCCCCCGGACGTTTCCCCCCCAAGGTAGGACATTTCCCCCCCTGTGGTTATGTAGTAGTTTTTCTAAGAAACACAAACACCTTTTTAAATTATTAAACATTTATTGGTTATTGGTTTGCCAGAGTTAAATATTGTTAAAACGAATAATGTGTCCTAGACCCTCTAGGACATCTTCCAATGTTTTTATGTTTTTTCGGCGTGCATCCGTTAGCGAAAAAAGAGCCGATTGAAGCGCCTTCGTCGATCGCTTCACTCTCTTGGCTGGTGGTTCTCCTCCAGCCTCCCTTAGGATTGAGGTTGACGCCATTGCTTCGTCCTAACCCTAACCCTAACCCTACAGAACGGCTGAGGTTGACGCCATTGCTTCGTCCTAACCCTAACCATAACCCTAACCCTAACCCTACATTTCTATGCAAAGAACGGCTGAGGTTGACGCCATTGCTTCGTCCTAACCCTAACCCTAACCCTAACCCTACATTTCTATGAAAAGAACGGCTGAAAATATCAAATGTCTTTGAAATGTCTTAGAAAGGGGGACTTAATCGAATGATTCGGCTTAATAAAATTGATTACATACAATTACTCATATGAAATGTCCTACCCGGGGGGGGAATTGTCCTACCCCGGGGGGGGGGAAACGTCCGGGGGGGGGAATGTCCGGGGGGGAGGGGAATGTCCGGGGGGGGGAATGTCCGGGGGGGGGGGAAATGTCCGGGGGGGGGGGGGGAAATGTCTGATCCTCTATTTGAATGCTTCGTCCTAACCCTAACCCTAACCCTAACCCTACATTTCTATGAAAAGAACGGCTGAAAATATCAAATGTCTTTGAAATGTCTTAGAAAGGGGGACTTAATCGAATGATTCGGCTTAATAAAATTGATTACATACAATTACTCATATGAAATGTCCTACCCGGGGGGGGAATTGTCCTACCCCGGGGGGGGGAAACGTCCGGGGGGGGAATGTCCGGGGGGGGAATGTCCGGGGGGGAGGGAAATGTCCGATCCTCCATTTGACACCACGTCAACGAGGAGTCCAGCGACCACGTCAACCAAGAGTCCAGCGACCACGTCAACGAGGAGTCCAGCGACCACGTCAACGAAGAGTCCAGCGACCACGTCAACGAAGAGTCCAATCACGACGAAAAGTCCGGCAACCGTGTCAACAGGAAATCAAGCGACCAGTTTGCCAATGAGTTCTCCATCCAGTGCGACAACCGTACCAGGAGAAATTCTACCGACGGATCTGACAAGATCAGCAACGCAAGCGAATACTTCAGTTGAAACCGGACCACGACGTTCGGAGCGCCTGCGGTTGAAGAATTTAAGATTTTGACACGATTTTTTTTTCTTTCGTTAGAAGACATTTTTACATTTAGTTTTCGCTTTTGAAAAGACTCAAAAGCTTGTGGGAAGGTGTTGTGACGAGACACTCCAGGTGTAGTCAGGTGCGCCTTCCAAGCTAGCTACCGAGTTGTTGCGAGAAAGTTCTGTTTAGTGTTTTTTGTGAGTTGCGCGGTATTTACATTACACGTTTCTTGTTATTTATATTGTGTTTAGAAAGAATAAAGTTTTCTGAAAGACACAACAATATTCAAATAAATAGGTGTTAATTTTTATCGATACAGGCTCGGTTAAATTTTATTGACCTAGTTTTGTTGCAAACTTTTTCTATTAAATGAGATAGTTCACGTAATTTAACTCGCCCACACACACACACACACACACACACACACACACACACACACACACACACACACACACACACACACACACACACACACACACACACACACACACACACACACACACACACACACACACACACACACACACACACACACACACACACACACACACACACACACACACACACACACACACACACACACACACACACACACACACACACACACACACACACACACACACACACACACACACACACACACACACACACACACACACACACACACACACACACACACACACACACACACACACACACACACACACACACACACACACACACACACACACATACATATATATATATATATATATATATATATATATATATATATATATATATATATATATATATATATATATATATATATATATATATATATATATATATATATATATATATATATATATATATATATATATATATATATATACACACACATATATGTTTTAAGATATATATTATAAGGAAACATAGCGTTGATATGTTTTTACGAGCCACATATATCAGAAACTTGGATGGCTCGGAGTACTGTAAACTGTTTCAGTAAGAAGAAAAGAAAATGACAGATGAGATGAGATAGCTGTAATAGGAAAATACAATTGGTTACGAATTTGAGATCGCTTGAATCTTCAATTTCAAATAAGCATACGACATAAAGAAGGCTTGATGGCTGTATTCTAAAGATTAAAAAGTTAAGGATATCCAAGAGAAAATTAAACAACCCGCATTAACTAGTTAATAAATGGAACGATGATAAAAGGGTCAAAATATGAAATCTTTATATACTCCGATCGAAAAGAAAAAGAAATGCAATTAATTATTAATTGAGATTTGTTTGATGTTTCAATTTTAATTAAGTGAACGACAGAAATAAGCTTTGATCGTTGTAGCCTAGCGATTAAGAAGTTATCGGCTTCCAAGAACAATATAGCCGGCTTTAATTACCTAATCAACGTAGCGATGACTTGGGTAAAGACTCAATAAGCAGCAAATTGAAGATCATTTGATGTTTCAATTTTAATTAAGTGAACGACAGAAATAAGTCTCGATCGATATTTTTTGCCTTTTGCATGTTTGGTTTTACTTACGGTTAACTTAAACTAAATGTTTGATAAGTTGATTGTTGCCAATATGTATTAGTTTCATGCAGTCATACACACATACTCTGCTTAGGTAAATAAATTGGTAAATAGAAACACCACAAAAATGACTTAATAATTAGTTTCCAAGCGATCTTGACATAATAAAACAAAATGTGTATTTTTTAGTATGAACATTTTGTTGTGAACGTTGTGTCGTGAACGTTTTGTCGTGAACATTTTGTCGTTGAACATTTTGTCTGTGAGCATTTTGTCTGTGAACATTTTGTGCGTGAACATTTTTCGTGAACGTTTTGTCGTGAACGTTTTGTCGGTGTTCATTTTGTCGTGAACATTTTGTCGTTGAACATTTTGTCGTTGAACATTTTGTCGTTGAACATTTTGCCTGTGAACGTTTTGTCGGTGTTCATTTTGTCGTGAACATTTTGTCGTGAACATTTTGTCGTGAACGTTGTGTCGTGAACGTTTTGTCGGGAACATTTTGTCGTTGAACATTTTGTCTGTGAACGTTTTGTCGTGGAACCCATACAGGGATTGTAAATACGCTAACCGGACCCACTCGTGTCTTTTATCTCTACTATGATTTTCTTTTTCATCACTTTATTTGCATTTAACGACGTATGAACAATGTTAAAAATAAATTCTGGCCGAAAACAAGAAAATGGAGTTTGGCGTTATTTAAGTTACGAACCCTCTACTGATAAAAGCCGGTGCAACATGGTTTGTAGTGTGGGAGAAAAAAGATTCGGAAGCTCACGTGGTCGAAACTTGCGGAGCTCTGTTGAAAAGTAAATCATCTAAGTCATAGACATAAGGAACGGAAGTGGCAAAAGAACTTGAGGTTTTGGAGACAAATCGCAAAAAGCTAAGGGCCAAGCGCAAACTAATCGAAAATTATATAGGAAACATGGTTAACCAGAATGGTGCACAGACTACTACGTTGACTAAGATCGATCCCAATGCCACGCTAACTTTTTTTAAAATTGTAGATAAAAAAAACTGATTTAAAAACTCTAATTGATTGAAATTCTAAAATAATTAAATTGAAAATAATCTTCTGCTTCTTTTAAGTTAATTTAATTATTAAATTTTGTTAAAAATTAGAAGTTGTTTGTTGTTTGCCTGCCACCGATTTATTGGTGAGTCTCTTCAAAAGAAATACCTGGAAAAAGAAAGAAATCACATCTCTGATCAAACAATCTGACCACAGACAGGTTGAATCTTTTGGCAGGACCACCAAACTTAAGCGAGATCATCATCAACATTTTGAATTCTTGAAACGTTGACGCTACAAATTCTCAGCTTGGTCATACTAAAGAATTGGTTCGAATTTATCAAAAATTTCAACGACAATTTTATGTATAACATTTTATGCAGTAAATTGCTAAAGTTTTACATTTAAAAAAAGCTAATTAAAGCAGAAACTTCAAAATTATACAATCTGAAAGTCTCAAGAACTATTTCATCTCAACGTTGATATTCTCTACTTAATATCTCTAATAAAATTAGTAATTAAACTCGAAAAACTCATGAAAATTAAAATAAAGAAAAAATGAAAAGAAGAAATTCAATGCTAATGATTTTTAACAAATAAATACAAATTAAACAATCGAAAATCGCTATTCTTCTACTGTATCTTCAACGACAATTCTGCTCAAAAGCAGACGTCATAAACGCATTCAGCAAATCAGAAAGCTCAGAAGAAACTAACTCAACCAATCAGCAAAGCCCGTACAATTCAAGCGTGTAGTAACACCATCTTTTGATTTCAATCGCCATTATTTTTTTCAAAATTCAGTCGTGATTTTTAAAAATTTTAATTATTTAATTTACCTCTTCAATTATAATTTTATTCTACTGGTCATTTTACTTTAATTTTTGTTATAGTTTTTATTATATTTTAAGTGTGCATACATTACATTATAATTTTCCATAATTCTACAGTAGTGATTCTCAAAATTTATTTTCCAATTTACAATTGTTTAAAAACCGTAATTATTTATTCTGTACTAAATTTAAAAATTATTTACTTCAGTGTTTCATTTATTTCGCTTTGATTTATTTTCGGTGATTTATTTTTCAAAAATGTCCAAAAATCTGAAAAAATGTAAGATATGTGAAATGTACGGAGAAGTTGACAGTTTTGCCGGACATATATGCAAAGGTTGTGAAAGAACTGCTGTGTTGGAAAAGAATATTGAAAAGCAACAGGAAAGGATTGATATGTTGGAAGAAAAATTGGTGGAACTGCTTAGACATAAGGAAATAGTGGAAAAAGAAGAGGTCAAGCATTATGAGGAACATAAATCACAGATTGAAGAAATGGAGGAGAGGTTGAACAGAATTAAGATGACAGAAGAAAAGATGATACAGATTACATTACGGGAAAAAACAGAAAAATGGAGCACTGTTGTTAAAAGAAATGTTGACAAAGATCTGAAGGCAATAAATGAAAAAGTGAAAAAAGTAGAGGAATCCATTGAACGCAATATAGAAAAAAAAACTGAGAGAAAGAAAAAAAATAACATTATCTTGAATCGATTGGCTGAAAAAAAAGACATGGAGCACGGTGAGAGAATAGGTGAAGACAAAAGAATGGTGTTAAGCCTCTTGAATGATGTTTTGGAGGTGCCCTGCGATGAAAAGTTGGACATAAAAAACATCTACAGATTAAATTAAGATTAGATTAAAAAAGGAGAAAAGGAAAGACCGTTACTTATAGAGTTCCGTAATGTTGCAATCAAAAACAGAGCTCTAGAGTCATTGTCCAGACTTCAAAAAGCAGAAGAAAAATTCAAGAGAATCTCAGTCACTCATGACTTGACAAAAACTGAAAGAGAACAGTGCAGAAATCTGGTTGAACAATGCAGAGAGAAGCAGAATGGAGAAACAACGGGAAACTGGCTATACAGGGTAAAGGGCTTGCCGGGGGACATGAGGCTAGTAAAGCTGAAAAGAAACTGAATATAGTGGAGCATGGTGAAAAGAAGAAGGTGGCACTCAAGAAAATGGAAAGAAGAAACAATGAAAAGAAAGATAGAAGAGATTTGACTACGGTGGACGAAGGCAAAAAAATATGTAAATGTTTTTATGCTAATGTAGGAAGTCTGGCTAATAGGATAAAAATGCCTGAATTGGAAATATATGTGAAAAATGAAAACCCAGATATTATTGGCTTAACAGAAACCTGGACAAACAATAAAATCAGTGATGATGAACTAAAGTTAGTAGGCTATGATATGTTTAGAAAAGACAGAGAAAATCAAAAAAATACTGGCCATGGTGCTGGGGGTGTACTGTTGTATGTGAAAAATGATTTGAATGCAGTGCAAAGAGAGGACCTAAACAACAGAAAATTTAAAGAAAGCGTGTGGTGTGAATTGAAGCTGAAAACATATAAATTAATAATTGGGGTTTGCTTCAGAACTCCGAGTTCTAATGAAGATGCAGACAAGGGATTGTGTGAATTGATTTCCAAGGCAAATGAAAAGCCAGTGATCATTATAGGAGATTTTAATTACCACGTTAATTGGGATACTCTTGAGGGTCAGACACACAAAGACAAGCAATTTCTACACTTCATTAATGATGAATTTTTGACACAGCTGATCAGAGCACCAACAAGAGGAAGAAATACTCTTGACTTATTATTAACTTCTGAAGAAAATATAGTTGAAAATATAATAGTGGGTGAATGTTTTGGTACAAGTGACCACCAGATTATCAGATATGATTTGACAATAAGTGATATTGAGCAAAGAACATCAAAAGATGTTAGATACAACTACTTCAAGGCTGATTATGATAACATAAGAAAATATATCATAAATAAAAATTTAATGAGCAAAATAACTGGATTGAATGTAGAAAATAGCTGGAAAGTGTTTATTCAAAGCATGCAAGAAGTCATTGAGGGACAGGTTTTAATTCAGAAAAACTGGAAAAATAAAAATCCATGGATGACGAGACTGATAATTAAAAAGCAAAGAGCAAAATGTAAAGTATGGAAAAAATATCGAGATCTAAATTGTACCATTGGAAGGGATAATTCAAACACAGAAAAATTAAAGGAATTAAAAGAAAAATACAAAAAGAAAAGAAATGAAGTGAAAAAAACAATTAAAATGGCCATATTGGAGTATGAACAGAAACTGGCAAACAATATAAAAATGGATTGCAAAAGTTTTTACAATTATGTGAGAAGTAGACAGAAGAAAAAAGACAAAGTAGGTCCATTAAAAGATGACAAAGGGCAGGTAATAACGAACGATGAAGAAACAGCAGACATTCTAAATAACTACTTTGGATCTGTTTTTACTAAAGAAGATATCCAAAATATCCCTAAGGCTAAAGATTTGTTTCAAAATGATACAGACAAATTAATAACTGAAGTTGTTTTTACAAAAATGCAAGTTGTTGAAATGCTAAGAAAATTGAAAACTGATAAAAGCCCTGGGATGGATGAGCTGCACCCAAAGTTCTTGCTTGAGGTCAGAAATGAGATCGGAGATGTGCTGGCAGAATTGATGAATAGGTCAATGCAAACTGGGGAGGTCCCGCAGGACTGGAGGGATGCTGTTGTGGTGCCACTGTTCAAAAAAGGCAACAGAAGCGAAGCATGCAATTACAGACCAGTTAGTCTTACCAGTATTGCTTGCAAAATTATGGAAAAAATGATTAAAAATGAAATTGTGATTCATCTGGAGAAATATAAATTAATTAACAATAGTCAGCATGGATTTGTGAAGAAAAGATCGTGTTTGTCAAATTTGTTGGATTTTTTTGAAGAGGTTTATGGAGGTATGGATGCATGTCAGTCGGTGGATGTGATTTATTTAGATTTTGCCAAGGCCTTCGACACGGTTCCTCATCAAAGGTTGTCTTCAAAGTTGAAAGCAGTTGGTATAGGTGGTAATCTGTTAAGGTGGATAGATTGTTGGTTGCTGGATAGAAGACAAAAAGTGGGAGTGAGAGGAAGTTTCTCGAAATGGATGAAAATAACCAGTGGAGTACCTCAAGGTTCTGTGCTTGGACCACTTCTTTTTGTTGTCTATATAAATGACATTGATGAAGGAATAGCAGCTGAAATATCAAAATTTGCCGACGACACTAAATTATGCAAAACAGTGTGCAATAGTGACGATGTCGAAGTGCTGAGAAACGATCTTGTGCAGTTATTCAAATGGTCGCAGGAATGGCAGATGCGGTTCAATGTTGACAAGTGTCATGTTATGCACTTGGGTAGAAGAAATCCAAGATATAAATACGAGTCAGAAGGCATACAGCTAAAAAAAACCAAAGAAGAAAAAGATCTTGGCGTATTAGTAAATTAATATGCTAAACAGTCTAGACAATGTGCAGAGGTTGCAAAGAAGGGAAACAGAATTTTGGGCACGATCAAAAGAACCATAGTCAGCAGAGATAAAGATAGAGTTTTAAGATTGTATAAATCTCTAGTTAGGCCACACTTGGAATACTGTGTGCAGGCATGGAGCCCTTGTCTTAAAAAAGATATCTACATAATTGAAAAAGTGCAAAGACGAGCTACAAAGATGATTGCCGAGTTAAAAGGACTGAATTATGAACAACGTTTGAGTAGATGTAATCTGACCACACTTGAAAAAAGGAGGACTAGAGGAGACTTAATTGAGACTTACAAATTATTGAACGGATTGGTTGACCTAAATCCGGAAAGATTTTTTGAGAGATCGAGATACAAAAGTACCAGAGGGCACAACTTTAAGCTATATAAGAAAAGGGAGAGTTCAATGAAACATAAATTCTTTAGTGCAAGAGTGACGAATGAATGGAATAAATTGGAGAATGAAGTTGTGAATGCTGAAAGTGTTGAAGAATTTAAAATTAAATTATGTAAATATGGTTTTTAAATGTTTGATAGTGGATCTCACACACGATTATTATTAATTGTTCTGATTCACTTTAAAATAAACGTTATGTTATGTTATGTTAACAACGTTAATATATATCAGCTATCTTTGGCGCTCTTGTAGCTGCCGGACGCGTCAGTTTATATGGCACGTTTTTATCGAATTTAACCTCGGATAATACTTTGTATAATCTTTCATTTGTCAGTTAAACTTTTTTTAACTAAAGTCGTTTAAATCGATATCTAGTTTGCTTATAATAAATTGATTTAATCTTCATACTTGAAGCTATTTATGCATCAGCCGTGCAAACGCTGTTTTCTGCTAATTACTGATTTTGCTTTGTTTTTTTTTTTTATTTTTCTGCACCAATGGGTTCTAATAGATTGCTGTATAAGCTACTGATTTTTAGAAACTAACTTATGTATCAACTATTGCCGTTATAATTGTTGGCGTTATTTTCTTGAAAGAGCGCCATGGTTTCCTTGGTTCCAGTTGCGTTTCTACGTCCAATCTCCGCACGTTATTCGTATACACGTGACCAACTCTAACCCCTCAATAAAAAAACTGAATCTTGGATCTATTATCATCCGCTCCATAAATAACAAGGTCGATGCTGCACGTCAACTGTTGACCGATCATGACTTAGACATTCTAACAATGTGCGAAACGTGGCGTGAAGACTCTGACTCAGTATGCATTCGTCGTTTAAAATCAGAGGGTCTCCGTCCTTGAATGTGCTCTCAAAATTGACCCAAAGTCAGACCGAAATCGTACAAATTATGTTAACCACGGTGGCGTAGCGATTATAGCCCGCTCTGGAGTCAGACTGGTTAGACTACAGCTAGCAATTGTGTTCACGAAATTCGAATATATCTGTGCACGTGCTTCAGTCGTCGTCGTCGTGATCTACCGTCCTGGTTCCAAAGAAGTGTGCACGATGTTTCATAAAGAGTTCGGTTTACTCCTAGAATATTTGACATCATTCCTGAACCCAGTACTGATCACAGGTGACATCAACATACTAAATTGAACGTCAAAGCGACTCGCACACAATTCAACTGCAAAGCACACTGTCGTCGTTCGGTTTGGTTCAGCACGTTCACCAGCCAACACACAAGATGGGTGGGACGATCGACATCATCGTTACTCGCTCTGCTGACGTCGTCTCCCAAGTCAACACTTTTGAAACTGGCCTGTCAGATCACCTGCTGCTACAGTTGAGCATCAACTTAGAATCGCCTGCTACACCAAAGTTCTCTCTCGACCCTGGCGTAAACTAAACCTCAACCAGTTTCGTATTGACCTACATCAGTCATTGAATACTGCGATGAAAGAGGTACTAACATCCGTTGACGAAATGATCGGCGTTTTCGATAACATTACTCGGTCTGTACTGGATCAACATGTTTCTGAGAAAACTATTTCACGTCGTCGGCGATCCTCAGACGAATGGTTTGATGATGAATGTCGACTTGAGCGCCGTTTTAAACGAACTCTTAACGAGTCTGATCGTGCAATATGGCTTTCATCACATCGATCGATGCACAAGCTTAACGATTCCAAGCGCAGTCGGTTCTGGTGCCGATATATTGTGTCAAAAAAATGCAACCCACGTGAGATGTGGAGATCTATCGACCGACTCCTTGCCATCACAAAGCGTCTGCACCGATTCTTGATTCGATCGATGCTGATTCGATAGCGACGTTCGTAAAAAAAAGTCGATGACATTCTTGCTTCTACCGTTGATGCCAGTGACCCAACTTACAGTATTGTTTCTTTTACAGGCTTTGAACGAACTAATATTAATTTCACGGTTAAACTAATTAGCGCAGCACCAGCCGTGTCGTCACCAATCGATCCGCTGCCGATGTGGCTGTTGAAGGAATGTGCTGACGTAGTGGCCCCTTTCATCACGGACCTGTTCAACCTGTCGAAGTCTAGCGGTGTCGTCCCGGCCACTTTCAAAACAGCCATTGTGACACCGATTCTTAAAAAGACCGCCCTGGACGAGTCTGACCCAAGAAATTACCGGCCAATCTGCAACTTGGCCACGCTGGGAAAACTTCTCGAACGCGTAGCTGTTGGTCAACTTACATCTTATCTAAATCTCAACAACTTATTTCCGGAACTTCAGTCTGACTACCGCCAACATCGCTCAACCGAAATTGCACTCGTAAAAGTTGTTAATGACATTATCCTATCCATTGACTCTGGTGACATTGCGTTACTGTCGTTGTTAGACCTCTCATCGGCATTCGACACGGTAGATCATGATATACTGCTGGAGAGACTTAAGCTATCCTTTGTCGTCCAATCAACGCTTTTATCCTGGATAAAATCATATTTGTCAGAACGATCTTACACTGTCAGTTTTTGCGGTGCTATGTCACAAGTCGATACTGTCTATTGTGATGTACCACAAGGATCTGTCCTTGGACCACTACTTTTCCTTTTATATACTGCTGACATTGAAAAAATACAGTCATTTGGCTTATCTGTACATTTATACGCCGATGACACTCAACAGTACTGTAGCAGCAGACCGGTTGATGCAGCCACCCTTAAAAAAAATAGCCAAGTCAGTACAACAAGTGACACAGTGGATGGCCTCCAACAAGCTTCAATCAATCAATCAATCAATCAATCAAAAAATATTTCTAAAGCGCTATTTCCGCAGTGTTCAATAGCGCTCGGTCGTGAAATTATTAAACAGATATGTTTTAAGTCCACGACGGAAAACTGTGAGAGAAGTAGAGTTAGTAAGAGAAGAAGGAAGAGAGTTCCAGAGATAGGGACCCGATAGGCTTCAATTGAATGCTGGCAAAACTGAATGTATGTGGTGTGCCACGACGCGTCGACCGCACATTCTAGACTGCTGTCCAATTGACCTAGGTGGTTCAACTTTCACTCCATATGTTATGGTGCGGGACCTTGGTGTGGTGCTTAGCTCAGACATTTCCATGACTGGTCACGTGGGCAAGGTGATCGGAGAGTGCTATTACAAGCTGCGACAATTCAAGACATGCAGACGGTGCATACCAGTATCGGTTGCGTTGTCACTAGTTAATAGCTTTGTTGTCTCAAAATTCGACTATTGCATCGCTTTGCTCGCTGATCAACCTGACTATGTCCTCTGTCGCTATTAGTCAGTACTCAACACGGCAGCGAGACTCGTTTACGGTCTGAAAAAAATTGACCACATCTCAGATATCATGCGTGACAAACTTCATTGGTTAAGGGCTCGAGAGCGTGTCAAATTTAAGCTGTGCCTGCTGGTTTTCAAGACCATGCATGGACTCGTGCCTGAATACATCACGTCAATGTGCTTGGCCGTCAGTTCAGTTGTATCCCGTCGACGATTGCGTTGTATTTGACAGGCGCCGTAGCACAGTGGTGAAAGCAGTTATGCTATAATCCTGCCGTCGTGGGTTCAAATCTCAGTCACGGCGAGGCGTAATTCCGTTGAGCAAAAGAATTCACTCGCATTGCTCAGGCCAACTCAGCCTTTCATCCTTCACTGGTCGATAAATGAGTACCAGTTTCACGACTGGGTTGTAATAGGGTTCGGCACATTCCGATTTCGGAGACACGTGCGGGTGGCAGGTAATACTGTGTGATCCCATATGCACAAGTCGTTCCCGGCGCCTCTGAAGCTTAGCAACTGGCGCTTCTATTCGATCCTATTATTATTATTATTATGTGTGACCGCTGGTGACCTGGTCGTGCCTGCGACGACTACCAAGTTTGGACAACGGGCATTTTCTGTCGCCGCTATTAAATCATGAAACTGTCTTCCCATATCTATTCGTTTATCTTGTTCTGTTGAGGCTTTTAAAAAAGCTCTTAAAACTCATCTGTTCATTTAGTCTTATAACTAAACTTTTTTATATAATATATATTTATTTTTGTGTGTGTTTATCCGAGGTTTTTGACGTTTTGTACAGCGCTCTTGTGATGACTATTTCATTGTACTGCGCTATATAAATTGTCCATATTATTATTATTATTATTATTATTATTACAAAGTTAGACCGAGCCCACTACCTTGCGGAACCTCACTTATAACAGCTCTCGGTTCAGACAGGCAACGGTCAACTTGAACCATCCGGAGGCGATTCTTTATCTCCACCCACTCCATAAGCTTTCATCTTTCTTTTTAGTTTGATATGAGAAATTGAGTCAAAGGCTTTTTGAAAGTCAAAATAAATTATTCAAGTAGCTTATGACTGTAAAAATCCGTGCTGGTGTCGAGAGATGAGATTGTGTTCGACTAAATATCGTAGCAGGGCTTTATTAATTATTTTTTCCATAGTGCAACAACATGTACTAGTAAGAAAAATGGGTATGTAGTTAGAAGGATTGCTAGTGTGACTTTTTTATTTTTATATTTAAAGACGTGTGGAAAATATGACAAGGAGGAGTTGCTAGGCTGGAAGCACATTTTTTCTAAAGTAGTTTCGGGATGCCATCTGGACCAAGAGAACATGAGTTGTTGAGATCTCTGATGAGGGACTGACACGTAAACACGCTTGCAAAATATTTATTGAAAAAGTTGGCAATTTCGGTTGAGTCAGGTGTAAAGTCACCATCTCCCGAATCAATGCTTCCAATTTGAGGGTGAGTAAATAACTTTGAGTTAAAGTATCTGTAGAACCTTTCAATGTTACCTCCTGAAATAAATTTCCTCTCTGTGGTAATTTTGGCTCCCGTGGCCAAATCAAGACATGTCTTTGAAAACACACCATAACAGATCTTGTATTCCAAAGCATTTATAGTTTTTCATCTCTTCCAAAACCATAACTTGGCCTTGTAAATCATTCGAAGAGTTCTACAAACCTTTCCTTTTTTACTCCTGTCCCTTGATATTTGGACGAACAAAAAACGTCACTGCTATGTCTAAATGTTGTTTAAAACCGATCAACAGCTTTACACATTTTACACATAAAAGCAATATTGAAAAACCCGATTCCAGTCGATGGTGCTTAGATAATTATCCATTTTCTTAAGTGTGGAAAAAGTTCCAGGCTAAGGGACAGGAAACTCGGAAGGAGTGGTCACCGATACAAGTATGCGTAGACGGGACGAAAACGTTGAGTGTTTTAGAGGACCGAAGACGGCCGGAGTCATCGGCTAGGGGTTTTATGTGACGTTGAAGGTACAGTGGTGCAAGCCCGCGGAGGCACTGGAAGACAAGCAGACAGAGTTAAAATTGGATGCATTCATTTATTTTAAGGACGTGATG
Organism: Erpobdella octoculata; assembly: GCA_963978895.1. Taxonomy (NCBI): domain Eukaryota; kingdom Metazoa; phylum Annelida; class Clitellata; order Hirudinida; family Erpobdellidae; genus Erpobdella; species Erpobdella octoculata. The sequence continues at coordinate 20,153,502 of OZ022245.1, forward strand.
CTGGTCGCGCAGAACTGGGGTGATGTTGTCCTACCTGCCAATGCCGCCAACGATCTGTGCGGCGGCATTGACAACAGCCTGAAGCAGCGGTAGTCCAGCAAATGTGGCATTTCAATAGTCTAGATGTGACAGGATGAACGACTGGACCAGCATGCACGTGGCAGCGATCTGATGACGGCGCGAATCCGCCACAGCACCCCGAATCAGGTTCGAATGAACTTGGTGATGTGTATAACCAGTGTCAGGCCGCTGTCGAGTTGTAGTCCGAGGTCATGCACCACACCGACAGGCCAGACGAAGTGGGAACAGACCAGGAACGCGTCATTGTCGAGTTGAGCAAGCATCCGAGAAGAAGACCAAATCCGTTCAGTTTTTGACGGGTTGAACTGTAGTCGGTTGGACTTCATACATCCCATGACCTCGGATATACAAGCCATCAGTGCATGACGGAGACGCGAGATGTCAATCGCAGATGGCTTGCACGATCCATATAATTGAGAATCGACATCTAGATGATAAAGTAGACCATGTCTTTGGATGATTTCGGTAACATCAGCCGTGTATAAAACGAATAGGATAATGCAGAGGACTGAGCCCTTAGGAACCATAAGAGAGTGTTGTGGTTGTCGAAAAATGACTGGAGTGCAGTAAGCTTTGTTGTCTGTTCGCCAGGTATGACATGAACCACCCCAGAACCGACGAGAAAAGCTCAAATGACGTGTTCAGTCGTTGAACCAGGATCTGATGATCAATGGTGTCGAAGGTAGCCGACATGTCCAGCATTGACATTAGCACAAAGTTATGACCGTCGATGGATGAGAGGTTTGACAGAACCTGCATCAGCTTCATCTCAGTGGAGTGGACCCTCTGTGTCGATGTAGTTGACAACCTGTCAGGCAACAATCTGCTCTAGCATGTTTGATAGTACAGACAGATTAGATATAGGTCTGTAATTGTCAACATCAGACAGCTCCAAACCTTGCTTCTTTAGTAGAGGAGTGATAACAACAGACTTGAAAGAATGTGGAAACGGTTGATAAGGAATTGTTGAAGAAAAAAGTGATGAAGGGTTCAATGGCGGACGCATTCAACAGCCATGTCGGGATGGGGTCGACAAAACATTGTTTGTTTTGAGAGTTACGGATGGCGGTGATTCAAGTATTCAGAATCTTTGGTTTCACCGTCAGGTGGTTTTCACACAAATTTGAGACAAAAGTGGAGTCAGAAACAGCATAATCCAATGTCAGTCAAAAAATAATAACATTATTCGATCTTTTTTTCTTTCCTCCTTTTCTTGTTCATGCAGCACAAATGTGCAAGAGTCATTCCTCTGCAAGCTAGCGCCATCTATGGGCTTGTTTTCCAGCTTTTCCAGCCTTGCCTCGATGATATTCACTCCAGAAGCAAATAATTCAATTTTGGAAAAAGTCTCCCTATATGATTTCCTTAGTACTTGAACCAACCAAACTGTTGAATACCAGCTCAAAGTGGAATACCATCATCTTTGTCATATTATTATTGAATCCATTAGTGATCTTCCTAAGTATTGCCTCAAGGTTCTCGAGATTAATTGATTTGGCCATTATCTAACTTGAAAACCAGTTGCAAAATTGATTCAAACTCGGTAAAAGATTTTGATTGAAGCACAATATAAATTACAAAAACAGCGTACAAGCAGGCCCGTAGGCAGGATTTAGTGAGTGGGGAGGCTATGAAAATTAGTAGGGGGGCTACTGACGAACGAAGGCACCGAAGAAGCCTGACCGCGAGCGCCGCAGGTGCGAAGCCCCTCGCGATAAGGAGATTTGCCAAAGCATTTTGTAGCATTTGACAAAAAATGGCATCCAATTTTGGATATCCTATTATTTAATTTTAGATTTTCTAAGAGTTGCAATATGTTGCTCGTAAAAACAAAAAATAACAATTTCCACAGGAAATTTTGTCAAATAACAGTATGCTTGTTGTTATCCACAATCTTGATTTTTGATGCGTGCATGGCAAACCAATGGGATGACAGCACTGAATCAAATTGTCCAAATTTAATTATTGATTAAGACAACCGTTATAGTCCACAATACAATAACTTACTTATTTTATTTTTGATAAAAACTTGTACATCTGTATCAAATGCCAAGAAATCAATAAAATAAAATTGGATTTAAATATTTGTTTTGACAAAGATCAAACCACATTATAATAAAATGTACTATTTAGTTTACTTTCTCATTTTAAGTTACTAATACTTACTAAACATCCATTCATGTGTTACACATAAAACTTGTCATCAGTTTCTAAACAATCTAAATAGAAGATTAGATTATATATCAAGTCTATCATTAAACTTATATTGTTGAAAAGATTGTGTGGTTTGACAGTAAGCTTTAAATTGTTTCTTTGAATTAATCAGTTCAGAATATTGGGGTTAATAGTATTGCAGTGTCAGACTAGCACTAAAATATACTAAATTATGAAAATAGTTTGAATTATTGAGTCATTCAAAAATCAAAAGCCAAAGTTTGTCAGCTAAGCTGAATTAGCTTCTTTCTCTGTTCTAAAACTGTAAGATTAAAGTTATTATAATATTGTACTGATTATGAAACTCATCACAATTTTCATCCTGAAACGAAATATTAGTCAATTTCGTAAGAGATTTTCTACCAGTTTGTCATGGATTAATGAAATAAATTTTATATATGTTTATATAGACACATAATATCTTCAAAATAAAACCTTAATCAATACAAAAATTTAATTACTATGAAAGATATAAGGCTTTTACCAAACGCCATAAACCTGATGATTTTGTTTACATTTAGAATATTAGAAAAATTCGTTTTAAAAAAATCTGTTGATGTTGCGACAATAATTTTTTGATGATATAATTTATTTTTAGTTGTTTTATTAATACCGATACTTTTTTTTTAAATATTTTGAAATTAAATTGAACGCCTGCTAGCTTCACACATACATTTACATACACGTTATCCCATACTACGAACGCCCACTGATCTCTATAATATTATATATTATAGAGATCTGATCTCTATAATATTATATATTATAGAGATCAGTGCGAACGCCTGCTAGCTTCACTCCAGTAATGGATGTGTAGTAGCTTGAAATGAGAAACTAAACTAAAAAGTCTATTTCATTATAATATGGTTTGATCATTGTCAAGACAATTATTTGAATCCGATTTTATTTTATTGCATTCTTGGTATTTGATAGGTATCCATATCAATTGCTTTACAGAGCGATTTTTCAAATGCCAGATGTACAAGTTTGCTTTTTCTCTCATGGGACATTGATCTTCTCTGTGGTTGTAGTAGGGGAGAGTGGTACCAAATGGTCACACAATTTTACACTTTTATTCAAATCAATCATACAAAAAAACTATAAGTGATAGAAATAAAATTTTTTCACATAATGAAAGCAAAAACATTCCACTACTGAAAACCGCTCATTAAAAATTTTCATATTATAACAATTTTATAAAAAACGATAAATAACGCAACCTCTTCCAAAATTTCTGGCTGGCCATTCAGTACAACCTGGTAGTATTGAATGGACACCCCCAAGTACTCAATGGTCACTCATGCAATTTTTATTATAGAAGACAGAATTCTCAACAAATGGTAAGGCAAAATATTTTATTTCACAGAAAAATCTTTATTATTGTTAATTAAAAAAAAAAAAAAAATTTTGTCATTTTATTAAAAAGTTGTAGCCTATAAACCAAGACTATATGCTGAAAAGTCAAAAGAAAATTTTATATGTCCATTTCTGCGTTTCGATTTTTGAAGGATTGGATCTCCTATTTTTACAACAATCTGATCCATATCAGCCTCACAAATCCCTTTATCTTTAGATAAAAATTTGGCCTCTTCGGTGTCTTTATCTTTGTATACAAATTTCAGAAAATCAGCCGAAACTTTATCCTCTTTTACTTAAACAATTTTGCCTACATAATAGGTTTTTGAGTCAAAAAAATATTCAAAAAGACACCAATCCCCTATTTCTATCTTGGCGCTGTCAATGTTAAAATGAGGATCTTTACTGGTGAGCATATTTTTAAATGTTGATTTCCCGTCAGGCTCGATGTCTGGGAAGCTTTTAGAAATATCCCTTCTTGCTGCAAGTTTTGATGTTTTTAACTTGCATCTCCTCAAATCTCTTTCTGTCCTTTCTTTCTGCAAAACATTCTTTACAGGAGTATCTGTCAATATGGTAGAAGACAGTTTCTTCCGACCCCCGCCTCGTTTGCGAGCTGCAGCTTTCGGAAAAGGGCGGATCATCTGAAGCGTTGCCGATAACTCTGATCCACTGGGTTCGACAACGACCATAGAGCTGTTGGGAGTTTGAACTTTTTCTTTAGTCACTATTCCATAAACAAGCTGTTGTGGTGTAAACAAGATGTCTGTAGCAAGAGGATCTGGATTTGGAAGCAGATCATCTGTATTTTGAAGCTGTAGATAGTCTGTTTCTCATTCTGAAACATAACCATAACAACATTAAGTAGTGATTAATATGTATATGTCTTTAATATATTAAACAATTTCATTATATTACATTAACATTTTGATCAATAATGAACCTAAACACATTTATGAACATTTAAACATTTAGCAATACTGAATAACTATGGTCATTAAGTACGACCTTACAGTGGTCATTTAGTACGAACCGAGATGTACGAGCATTTTAGTCTGCAACGAGCAAAATAATAATTTTTGACATCCAAACTTTAGATTAAAATATTAATCAAACATCTCTTTATTTACTAAAAAAATCTTACAAAATATAAACTTAAATATTTGATAAGAATAGAATAGTTCTGACCTGACTCGTTTTCACTTTTTCGTGCGAAAAAACAAAAAGCTCTATAAATGCTGAACGAAATACACGAGACACAAAAGAACAACACGGAACAAAGAGTTCATATATATACGCATTTTAAACCAGAGATGGGCGTAAAAAATAATTTAACAAATGAGAAAATCTCAGTGTCCGTTCTGTACAGTGTCTATTCAGTCCGGTTCTCCCCTACTCGTGTTAGACAATAAAATGAATTTTCACAAGTGGCAATCGAGATGCCGAGAGTCATTGCAGCTGAATAGTGCCAATTTAGAGTAGGAAATGCATCTTTATAGTCCAGCATAAAATCCATCATTTCCTGGAGACTGTAGCCTACATGTAATGAGAGCCTCGTCTGCAATATATTTTTCAACATCGTCATGCCTGTCTTGTTTTAGCAGTTGCGTCAACGGTTTAAGGTCGTTGACATCTAAAAACTTGTCTGATGTTGGTAAAAGGGCAGACACTGCACAAGTCAAAACTTTAGAATAACTTAAATAACTATCAACAAAGCTTTCCATCAACTCTCCTAACATACCATCCAACATGCTAAAATAAACAGCACAAAGCTGATTCCACTGTGGTGAACACTATATTGCTCATTACAGAATCACGTAGCGTGCTAGTGAAATGTTTCGTTTTAAACTCTTCCTTTGAAAACATTAAAAATGTGCATTTTTGGTGAACCCACCTTCTACACCATTCGCACTCCACCCATGCAGTCCCCACCTGCACCCTCTCCACCGTTCCAGCAATACAAACAATAGTTTGTCATGTTGTCCGATGCCAGCAGGATTTCTTTTAACCACTGTTCCCTTTCACTATCTGGATTAAAAGAACCACTCAGATCTTCTCCACGATCCGGTCTTCTAATGAAAACGCCTACAAAAATACCACAATTGTAGGCATCATTCTGATGCTTAGTCACGGGTGGCTTTTTAATGTTTAGACGTGATGGATTTATAAAAAAACCATTATTTTTCAAAAAAAAATTTTTGTTAGAATACGCAGGAGGTGTTAACGAGTAGCCACTTTGCATATTTTGAATATTTTGCATAATTAGCCACAGTGAGCTAGACTCGATTGTCCAATCGCAGCGTCTGTTTATGTTTCGGTTTGCTCGAAGAAATTGGTATACGGTCCGACGTTTTATTCGATAACTTTTTTATTTATTAACTTTGAGAAGCGAAAGTTATATTGTTGGATTTGAAATTGAATTATCTAAAAACAAGCATCTTGGATATATCCAGGGCAGCAGTTTAAAACAAATTCGATTTTCTCAAAGAAGAGCCAAGGTTGATTTGTATGCAATTTGCGGCGGAAAATCGTCGTTTTTCGCTTATAACTTTTTTATTTGTTGAACCGAAGACAATCCAAATATACCATTCGATTTTATTTTTTAGACCCCATCCAACAATGTATAGCATAGCCCCAGGGCAAGCAATTTTTAAATTAGCATTGCCAGCCTCGAGGCTAACTTCACACACGTGCATTTTACAAATTTTACTGCACATTTTCTATGTTACGAGCGCCTGCTGGCTTGACTCCAGTCAACTTTTTGGGGGCAATACCGAAGATCCTGCCGTTGTTGAATATTCAGCTCCGCCCCCAGGTGGAGATTATTTTATTAAAAATATTTAGCTCCGCCTATTTTATTAATAATATTTAGCTCCGCATAAAAGTTTATTTGGCGCTTATTCAGCCCCGCAACTAGACTTCATGCTCTGGGGGGGGCGAGCTATCTTTAAAGGGGGGCGAAATGAAAATGGCCAAAAAACCACTAAAATTATATCGGGAGTTGAAAAAGACAATGTAAATATTATATGTAAAACCAAGGTGCATCAGCAACACCCATATTGTTTATTATTTTTATGACTTCATTTTGAATTTGCTGGAATAGTTTATAAAAATAAAATGACAAAAAGTGCAATAAATAAAAATAATCAATATTTATCGTAAATCTTTGCATTACAGAATTAATTTTCTGTTTTGTTTTTTAATTTAAACACAATCTGTAATTTTATATAGGTACACTTCAAGCTTCTATTCTGATATTTTAGGTTTTTGAGGTTGGATAGGCCAACTAGTGGGCCCCTAAAGTGGTTTAACATGTATGGATAAACTACTTCCGGATAGCCCCCTCTCCCGGTCATCAGCTATCAGTTTTTATACAGAAAAAATAAAAAAGTGGCTTTGAAAATATTTTGAAAAAGCAGCCCCCCGGTCATCAGTTTTTTGGAAGAAAAATTAAAGAAAGGCTTTAAAAAGTTTTAGATTTTTTTCAAATATAAGTGGGCCGTGAGAAAAAGTTGCATCCCAAGGTTTTGCTTAGATGTTTGCAGTGATGCGTTAATAAGTTAACCGCATTGGATACAAAATACACTATATTGCAGGTGTGTTGATAGATACCCAACATTCCCAATTTTGTGACTATTCCTGAATACGCTGCTTTAGCCAGCTATGTACCAGAATAATGGTTTACAGGCTTATAAAGTTCAAAAATGTACATAACTTAGAATTTTTCAGTAAGGGGGAGGGCGAGATACGCTGCCTTATCTAGCTAAACACTACATAACAGGTTTATAAAGTTCAAAAAAGTACATGTCTTAGAATTTTTCAGGGGGGGGGGGGGCGAAATTCGCTGCCTTATCGAGCTATGAACTTGTATACAGGTTCGAAAGAATAGATACGTATCTTAGAATTTGGGGGGGGGGGCGAAATCTGCTGCCTTATCCAGTTATGAACTTGTATAATGGTTAACAGGTTTTAAAAAGTAGGTACATATCATAGAGTTTGGGGGGGCGAAATCCGCTGCCTTATCCAGTTATGAACTTTTATAACAGCTTACAGGTTTATAAAGTTCGAAAAAGTAGGTACATATCTTAGAATGGGGGAGGGAAATACGCTGTTTTATCCAGCTACATAACGGGTTTATAAAGTTCAAAAAAGTACATGTCTTAGAATTTTTCAGGGGGGGGGGCGAAATCCGCTGCCTTATTATCGAGCTATGAACTTGTATACAGGTTCGAAAAAATAGGTACATATCTTGAATTTGGGGGGGGGGCGAAATCAGCTGCCTTATCCAGTTATGAACTTTTATAACGGTTTACGGGCTTATAAAGTTCAAAACATTACATGTGTTAGAATTTTTCAGGAGGGGGGTGAAATCCGATGCCTTATCCAGTTATGAGTTTGTATAACGGTTAACAGGTTTATAAAGTTCGAAAAAGTAAGTACATATCTTAGAATTGGGGGGGGGCGAAATACGCTGTTTTATCCAGCTATTTACTTGTGTAACGGTTAACAGGTTTATAAATTTCAAAAAACTACATATCTTAAAATTTTCCAGGGGGGGCGAAATATCTTATAGGGGGGCTTTGCCCCCCCTCGCCCCCCCGTAGTTGCGGGGCTGCGCTTATTATATAATGTAATTTGTTTAGTTTTATAATATACATGTATATATTTTTAAATTAAATAAATTGTATTATAAAAATTTAAGATTATGTCAGCATAGACAAAAGCGCAATTAATATCTCATCGACTACCTTCGTTAATGATATGGTCATATGCTAGGCCGACAGTTGATGGTTTTTCTTAGCAACCAGCAGTTTCTTATCTACTACTCTTTTCGTAATGGTCATATTAGTCATATACTCAAAAAATAAATGACTTGACATCTAGCAGTTTCTTATCTACTACTCCTTTCGTAATGGTCGTATACTCGAAAAATAAATGGCTTGAAAACAAGCAGCTTATAAAACGAGACCAGACAACTGTAAAATGAGATATATAATAGCTTGACCGACATTTTGTGATAACGAGATGCCAACTATAGTAGTTTATAAATTTTTGACCGCCGAAAATAGCACAGAGACCATTGAATCTTGTTTCACACATTTGTTTGGTAACCTGGCCCGGTAAAATAAATTTGTTAATTTGTTTTGTTTCACTTTAATTCTAGGTTAATTTTTTTGTTATGATTGTATGTTATGTTTATTTTCTTGTTCTATTAAAATACTATGTTAATTTTTCTCTCCCTTTCTCTTTTATTTTTTGCCCCTGTTCCGATCAATTTTTGAGCGAAGCCGAGGTGGTGCAACCGTACGCTACGCCACGAGATTAAAGTTCTAAAATTATGTTTATTTTTCACAATTTCTGGAGTTTGTTGACACTAAACACGAAAAAACTTGTAGCAAGAATAGAAACATTTATTGGGCAAAAAACATGTGTTAGTAATAAGAATATGTGTTAGTAATAAGAACATGTGTTGGTTATAAGAACATGTGTTAGTAATAAGAACATGTGTTAGTAATAAGAACATGCGTTAGTAATAAGAACATGTGTTAGTAATAATATTTATTTACAAAAACTATAATAAGTTCTAAGGCTCTACACCCATCGGCGGTAGCACTCCTTTTCGCAAGTTGCATTTGTGTCTGACACAACTGACAGAATTTTATCCTTGCTATGAGGCCCTGCATCATAGCCCATCCCACAGTGTCATCTTCCACATCTTTATTTAATTTAGAAGATAATATCCCAGTAAGGTCATGATAAAACAATTTGAGAAAATGAAAACTATAGAATAACATTATTCGTGTTCACTTTTAAATTTATAGCCATGGTTTGTTAGTGGAGCTGATTATTATTAGTGGTTGGCGGCCTGTCAATCATGGACATCACATACCTGCCAATCATTGCTTGTTTATCTCAATAACTCCGGTAATGGCAGGATCTTCGGTATTGCCCTTTTTGGGTTAGGGTTTGAGATTTTTAAAAAACCGGGTCGGATTTTCAAACATAGGGTTTTCGATTTTTTAAGTTTTGGGTTCAGGTTTCAAAATTGAAAACTTTCGGGTTCAGGTTGAGTAGTACCCAGTGTTGACGTAAGTACTCAGAAAATGTACTTAAGTATAAGTACTAAGTACTCTGTGTTAAATGTACTTTAAGTACAAGTACAAATACATTATTTATCTTGTACTTAAGTACAAGTACAGTTTTTTAAATTGTACTTATAAGTACAAGTACTCAAGTACCTTGAAAATTTTTATTGATCAGCATAGAACCAAATATTTATTAAGAAACATCACCAAAATGTCTTTTTGAGTTGAATCATTACTTTCTGAACCTGGTTCATAAAACCCATAGAAATCACCAGTTGATGCTGTCACAACCTCTGCTTCTGGAAAAGTATTTGTTTCATTCATACGATTGACTTCAACTACGAACAGTTTTTCAGCCATCTTACAATGTGTCAATGGCAGCCAGCGAACCTTAAAGTAGGGGTGTGACACGGCGGGATATCTGTATATGACTAGTTTCGTATTCGATGTCCCAGGATCACTGTATTTGCTCTCTGATGGTTCCAACTCTAATATGCTTGATTCAGCATACTCTTTAAATGCTTTTACAAAATTTTTCCCATTATAAGTCACAACATAGTTTTCTGACATTTTGTCTAACCGTATGTACTTGCATATGAACTAGGGCTATTAACATTTCCAGACGCCTTTCGTTTGACTTGCATGCTTTGCACGTGGAATGAGTCACTGTGGTTTTTACCATGAGCTCTCTAAAACCAAATAATACAAAATTTAAAGTTCTTAGTCTACAAATTATCAAAATTCTTATTCTTAAAATACTTTAATATGCTTGGTGAAATTCGAAGGAGCTTTGTATTGACCGCGAATGGCATTCTTTTTAGGCTTGCAAAGACGGCAAAGAGCATTTATATAATCTGAAATAATCTCCATCGTCAGAAACTATTTCACTGAAATAAGTCCTCACAACTAAAGGGAAAACTTAACTAACTTTGCAGTTATAGGTACGTTACAATATATCAGCCATCTTGTAAGAAACCCTAATGTAAAAACTAGAATGACAAAGCATAACCTCGACAACAGAAAATGCTCGATCATAGAATCTATTACATAAACACTTATTTTTTAGGTTTACAAATTATAAAAAATTGAAATAATTCGTTTTAAAAATAAAAATGAAGCAATTTTTTTTAAAGTACTTAACTACTTTTGAAATGTACTTACTTAAGAAGTACACTAAAAATGTACTTAAGTACAAGTACTAAGTACACATTCGCAAAAGGACTTAAGTACAAGTACTAAGTACACATTCGCAAAAGGACTTAAGTACAAGTACTCAAGTACACCTATTGTACTTAAGTACATATGTACTTAAGTACTCGTCATCACTGCAGTGGCGTAGCTAGGGTCTTCTGCGCCCGGGGACAAAACACAAAATCTGCGCCCCCTACATAAAATCTCGATTGTTTTCCCTTAAATCAATCTGCGCTCTGCTCCTTTCCATGCATTAAATGATTTCCGGTGGAAAGGATTGTTCTCGTGAGCCGCTAGTTTCTCTGGCTTCCTCCACTTGCTGAATCCATTAGATAATTCAAAAGATGATTTATTATTTGCACTGGATGAGGGAAATAACAAGCAGCAAAAACAATACGCTGCTTCATTCAATGGTGAATAAACTAGCCAGACCCGATTCACCTCATCACCCTTTCCATTGGCAAGTCTCCGCTTGAACCATGGCTTTGTCATAGAACGGCTGTCTTTCTTAGCAAATGGACCATTATTATTTTGAAATACATTAGAGCCTTGAGATACCATTTCTGTGCAGAGCTGTTGAGAAATTATAGGCAGTCGTGATGTTTGGTCGAAATCCAAATAGCCAACGTCGCCGAGCATAAGCACAGCTGGAATTGGATTTGGCCTATGAGAAATGATATCAATTTCTACTTCAGAGTCAGATGAAGTTGATAAACTACTACTGTTCTCTATGTTTTGCTGATTCTGCTGTACACTTGGTTGATCATTGAATTCATCAACATCAGTATCCTGAGGCTGTTGGCTTTCTTCTGGTGTTGACTTTGCCTTCTTCAAAAAACATTCCAGTAGTTTGCTGGACTTACTAGCTTCTCTTATTTCATCTGCCTTTTTTTTTCTTCGCTGAGCTCCACTAGGCTTTTTTTCAAACATATCTGAAATTAAGAAAACTTTTTATATAAGATACAATATTAATAAATAGTTATTTATATAATTAACAATAATTAAATTTTCTAATAAATTTTAATATACGTTTTTTAATTTTATTTGACAAACTGAAAAGTATTTTTTTCAAATTGCTTTAACCATATAACCAAGTTCAATTTTATATAAATGAACCATTCCAGTGAAGAAAAAATTCAAGAAAATAATAATCATTGTTACTCACTTTGTTTATTTGTTTTCCTTCAAAAAAGAAATGCAAAATCCAAACAACTTTTCTTTTTGATGATTGGTTAGTAGTTCATTAACATAGTTGGTATGGTATATAAGCCAGAAAGTAAATTCATCGGATTGATCGAAAAATCTATTTTGAGGTTGATCGATAGAGGAATCTCCTAGCTGATCCGGAAACTGATATTCAAGTGAATCAAAAAACTGGTCGTGAGAATGAGATTTATCAGAATGTTGATCATCATGCAGAACCTGACAATTTCTCGATGAGATGGAAATAGCACACTCAAAAAATATAATATAGCTGTATTGTACTTTATAGCCCTATGCTTATATCACTATGTATGCCAACATGATTTTTTTTTATCACCATGCAAACTGACTAACTTTTTTCAATACCTATCCCCATAAAAATAAAATACATATTCAAACTTTCTGCTTTGATCTTTGTTCATTGTTTCAGAAGTCATCTTTGTGGTTTGACGTTTCTTAGTAAATACAATGGATGAATTGGAGATGTATTTGTCAGGAATTGATATGAAAGAGTATTATGAAGTATTCCAAAGACATGCTCTTACTCTTAATGATGTGATGGACTTAACTTGTGATGAACTAGAGAAGGTATGAGAAAGATTTTCTTCAGATGATTTAATACATTTTTTTATTTCGTTGTGTTGTTTCAAAGTTGGGAATTACTAACGAAAATGATGTAAAAAAGGTTTCCGAACTTCTACTTAAAGTAAAGAAAACTCCTAAAACCTCAAAAGTTGTGTCAAAGTAAATTATTTTGTTTTTTTCTCAGTGCAATCTGACTTATTCTTTCTTATATAAATAGTCTTAGCTCATGTTGGCTCTGGCATTGAAAAGTTTGTTTATGTCATGAAAAATCTTTGAATTGAAAAACCTTATTATGAATTAAAAAGCAGCTCTCTTAATTTTGACCGGTGTTGATATAACGAGACAGAGTTACTCGAGTTTTAAATTGGTTCCGTTTTTTTTTTAAATAATTCATGGTTTTATATACAAATAGCAGTATTTATAAAATACTAAAGTGTTTACTGTCTTAGATTAGACAGTTGCAAAGCTGAAACATGCAGGCCAAAGGTCCCACGCGTGTATCTCATCAATAAAGTTTACTATGCATGGGTACCCATTGCAAAAATGGTATTAAGAGAATGCTTATTGCTCGCGTGTTTTTTTGGACCAAAAATTTAAATCATAGATTAAAATAATTGTAAAAGATGTCTACATTTTCCTTAGATTTTGATTCAAGGTAAGCCATGTAGAACTTTCTGTTATGGATGAGCTGAATTCAATAGACGTCGGTGGTGTCACAATGTCGAGATTAATTCCCCATTCTATGACATGTAGTCACTGGTAAAAAAATCATTAAAATTGAAGCAGTTTCTGGGAGTAAATTAGTGATGGAACCATCAGATAGAGAAAGAGCAGGTGTTTTGACAGTATGTTATCAGGTTCTTGTCATTAAAACTTCCTATCAGTTTCTTTTTTGTGTGGTGAACTGTACAAATAACCATATACAGTAGAGTACTGCACAGGTCGATTTTTCATTGCCCGGCCCATTTCATAAGCCAAAATTCCAGACTTGGTTTGTCTTGTTTGGGAACGGAGTATTATTTAGCAACTTTTTTAAGTTCTGGGTATTTTTAGACCGAATGAAAAATGAAAGAGATGTTGTCAGAAAAATTATTTGGTATGGAAATAAAGACAGTTTTAATTACAGGAATTAATAATCAATAGCCATCTTCTAAGGATTTTCTAGCATTAACCATTTTCATAGAATTGTTCAAATAAACATAACATTATCTATATTTTCTTTAAGGTATATATACTCTGCTGAAATTTGTAAGCCATCTATCAGCTTTTCACCATAATTTTCAAAGCCAATGCTTATATTTTGGTAATATTTTTATACCAAATAAGGTTTTTTTATGTAATTGCTATTATTAAAATTTTTTAATAATATTTTTTTAATATTTAATTGTTTTTACAGGGATGGGTGGGCAGAAACTGCTTCTGATACAGCACAAGCAGTCTCAAAGCATTTGTCAGTTCTGACAGATCTTTGTAGTTCTGCTCTCAATGAGGACCAGTTTATGAAGTTGACACTTCCTGCTATGGTTGGTACTACTACTTTTGAATACTCAACTAGTTGATTGAGAACAGATTTTTATAGAAAATATGTGTGTAAGTTATTAAAACAAAATTGAAGTCCTCAAATTATGGTAATAATGAAATAAAATTAAGACAGTGCTGTCCAACCCATGGCCCATAGAGAAATTCTGAGTTGCCCACTAAAACCTATGATAATGTTGGTCATTTCAGTTTTATACCCGTACTGCCTTATGCATACGACAGAAAGCATTAATTATCCTAATCTTATCATAGAATTATAGACATAATTATTTGTTTAAAAGCACTGAATTTGAAACTGCATGGTCCGCAGCAACTTCAGCAAAGATTTGCCAACCAAACAGCAAAAAGCTCCGCTGTTGAGCCACTCGCTTCCAAATCTAACACCAATTCTCTGTATTATTCTAACTTCAGGATGTTTCTGGCCTCCATGTTGCTTTCCCACAGCACTGTCAACCAGTAATATTTCAGTTACAGTTACAGTTAAAGTTACAACATTTTTCAGTTTCAGTTGAAGTTATTTTTCCACAAACATTTTTCAGTTACTATTACACTTATTTATTTTTAAGTTAAAGTTACAGTTAACTGTAGATTCTATACACAGCCAAAAAAAATTTTTTTATTTATTTATTTACAAAATGGTAAAACTTCGAGTTCATTAAAAAAACACGAGTTTCGAGATTCTTGGAGAGCCTGTTTCTGTTTCATATCACTGCAAACCGAGAAGATGCGCTCCACATATGCCTCTGAAGCAGGTGCAGAGATAAGGTTTTTAGCGAAGGCCGCTATTAGAGTATACCCTGTCTCTGAGGCTGTCCAGAAACTTAATCCAGTTTGATTAGCAGCTAATCTTTTTGAAGCCCCAAGATAAGCATTAAGTTTTTCCTCAACAGAACTTCCGTGCCTAGATTGCTTGCTCGGAGAACTGGAAGCTTCAATTTCTTGGGCAAGCCTCTTAAATCTTTTTAAAGGAGGTTGGCACAATTCATCAGAAGACGATTGCAATAGCACTATCAACTATCAATAATAACAAAAGGCCGCGAATAACTAAACAGCACCATATATACTATTTGTTAGGTAACACCAAAGAACTCGATTTTTATCTTTAGATAAAAAAATAAATCTAATAATTAATTTATTTAGAAAAAAATTACATTAAAAATATTTTTCAGTTATTGATTATTTTTATATTATTTAACTGAATTTATTATTCAGTTACTATTACAGTTAGAGTTATTCGCCGTATTTCAGTTACTATTACTATTACACTTAACTGACCATTATTTTTCTATTTTCCGATTTCAGTTAGTGTTACAGTTAACTTGAATATCACTGCTGTAGACCCATTATTTACTATTTTTAGTCTGGGAACCGGCAGCATATTTCAATATATATATATATACATATATGAAACCAGCTCGTCTCTGTTCTATAGCTTTTTTTTTTTTTAGTGCCACATTGAGAATAGTGATCTAAAGCCACGCCCCTCTTAGGCTGCTAGTCGACCTCTGCATACTACTGATACTACAAGGCAATCGTACTCGCTGACATCGATGACTATTATTATTAATGAGAATAATGAGTAATGTAATAGTAATGATCATTCTATGTTTATGTTTTGGTTAACTCCGCCTCGCTAATTGCGAGCCAGTCCCAAGCCTGGAGAAAGGAGGAGGGAAAAGTAAAAAGGATCAAATTCTGATCCACGACAGGAAGTACATAAGTACTACATACAGCCATTAGAGTCTTAAAACACCTGGTGTAAAGGACTATAAACTATTATAAAAAAAAAAAAAAAAAAAAATATGTTTTGGTTTAGTCTGTTTGATAAACTTATTTTTTCAAATTTGTTACATAGAATTGGAATTGTCACGCCCGTGTTAAACACAACGTGCATGCCTAGCCATTTGTATATAGCAGTGCTCGGCGTAGGTAGTTAAGTGTGTGATGCGCAGTTTATAAATTTGAATTGCGTGTATTACTACGTTGTTGTTTTGAATATTTTGAGCTGCAGCCAATCAGATTTGAATATTTGCGCGCTAGCTTTCAAATTCCTTTATAAGGAGGCTTGGATTATGAATCCTGGAGATTTGCGCCTGTTTTACGTGGAGCACGGACCTGTTTAGCTTTATCGTGTTTAATTGATATTTTCTCGTGTTTTGGACATTATCGATAATTAAAATAACCAATTGTCAACTGGAAAGTGTTGAAGTTGTTTTATCCGGAAAGATCTCCAACAGTTTCGGCTATTACAAAGGCGATAGTCATGACAGGAATGATTATTTTAGTGTTTCGATATCCGTAATTGACCATAATCGTAGCTCATCTAAGATATATCTTTATAATCTCGATTATACTCTTGGTTGTATGTGAGTGCCACCTGTAGTGTGCACGTCGTATGCAGCTGGAATTCGAAACTTTCTCAGCTTCTTTCTTGCCAACCGGATTCGCCATCGCCTATAAATAAACCCGCTGGGTTTTCTTCACTTTCTTAATTCTTGCATACAGGTACTTTTTTCCGTTTGTCATCATTTAGAGTCTAAATTTAGACAAATAGATGTACCGAAATTAAACAAATGAAACTTGTTTCAAGTTTTAAAAAAAAATAAATTTTGTAAATTTTTATAAATTTACTAGCGGGGTTACCCGGCGTTGCCCGGGGTTTTTAGAGGTTTTTCTAATGTTTGTCACTCTCGCTCCCGTTCCCTTCTCCACTTTCCCGTTTTCGTAGCGTTCCCGGTCGCTTTTCCGCTCTCGGTCGTTTTCCAGCTCCCGGTCGCTTTCCCGCTCAGAAGTTTTGTTATCGATTTTCTCTCTTGCTCGCGTTTCCTTCCAAGCTTGCTCTCCCGATTCCAGTCGCTTTCCGCGTTCCCGGTCGCTTTCCGCGTTCCCGGTCGCTTTCCGCGTTCCCGGTCGCTTTCCCGTTCCCGGTCGCTTTCCCGTTCCGGTCGCCTTCCCGTTCCCGGTCGCTTTACCGTTCTCGGTCGCTTTCCCGTTCCCGGTCGCTTTCCCGTTCCCGGTCGATTTCCCGTTCCCGGTCGCTTTCCCGTTCCCGGTCGCTTTCCCGTTCCCGCTCACGCTTGCTCTCCCGTTCCCGGTCATGCTTGCTCTCCCATTCCCGGTCACGGTTGCTCTCCCGTTCCCGTTCACGCTCATTTTCTCTTTTACATTCTTTCATAACTTCTGTTAGCCTATAAAACGTAAAATAGATTTGCTAAGACTATATATATATATGAATGTTTGTGGGTTAGTTTGTCTATTATAGAAACGGGAAAGCGACCCGGAACGGACAGCGAGCGGGAACGGAAAAGCAAGCGTGAGCGGGAATGGGAGAGCAAACGTGAGCGGGAACGGGACAGCGACTGGGAACGGGAAAACGACCGGGAGCGGGAAAGCGACCGGGAGCGGGAAAGCGACCGGCAGCGGGAAAACGACCGGCAGCGGGAAAACGACCGAAAACGGGAAAGCGAACAGGAGTGGGAAAGCAGGTGGGAAAGGAAATGGGAGAGAAAGAGACAAACATTAGAAAAACCTCTAAAAAACCTGGGCAACGCCGGGTATCTCCGCTAGTACATACATAAACACAGACACACATACATGCACATACACATACATACATACACACATACATACGCACATACATATATATATAGTTCCCGCTCGCTCACCCGCTCCGCTCCGCTTATTTTGTGACGGATTTCAAAAAAAATTTTTTTATTTTTGACTCCCATTGACTCTCAAGGTTGTGTGAAAATTTCATTACGATCGGATGAATGGTGTAGCAATGCATAAAGGACATTAACATATAAACATATATACATATATACAAACATTCATTTTTATATATATAGATAAATTTTTATAAATTTATAAATTTTTATAAATTTATAAATTTTTATAAATTTATAAATTTTTATAAATTTATAAATTTTTATAAATTTATAAATTTTTATAAATTTTTTAATATTTAAATATTTTTTTTCAATGAATTCCTTTAATGTAGTTATTAATATTGTCTGTCGCGTATAGTTCATCATTCTATGTTATCTCGTTTTATTCGAGACAAAATTTCCACTTCAGTCGAGATCCCGATATCGTATCGTATCGGAATCGCCTCGTTATTGATCGAGGCGTCTCGTATCGTTTAATTCGAGACAAATTTCAGAAACCGTATCGTTCCCAAAAAATAACGGGACGCAGAAGCTTATTGGCCATACTCGAAAAAACAACTATGTCTGGTTTTTTTCCACTTTCCTTTATTAAAATTGGAAAGCACTTTTCAGTTTTCAGATCAGTGGAGATCCTCCAGTCGTTAGCTACATGAAAAATTTTCTCTCCTTCGGTGAGGTTTCTTGGTTGATTTATCTACGGCATGCCTGCTCTCAAAAAGTAAATCCTCCTCCTTGGCTTCACCTCTATTGAGTTTGCCTTTCGGCATGTTTTTTTTTACAAAAACTAGCAACTTTTCGAAAATGAGGTTGTGCTGCCATGTGTATCTCCAATGAGAAAATGAAAAAGAACAGAAGGAAAGAATATGAATCGACAACTGCGACTGACCGCAGAGCTGACACTTGTTGTTCTCAATATATCTTCCCATGATAGAGACTGCTGGACTGTCTCCTCCCACCTGGTCCAGTCGCCATGCTGTGACAGTTGTTGGGTTTTACCTCAGCGACTCTCTAATCTGTTGAATTATCGAGCATCATCTGAGTTCTCAGTTTGCTGATCTTGAAGATCTCAATAAAAGACTTGGCCCGGTGTTTTACCTGCAGCAAAGCTTGCTACAGTACGATGATCCTGTATAGTTGTTAGCAGGCCACCCATCTTTGTATGGTGAACCTTCATACTGCGGCTTGTTGCGAAACATCTACCCCACACACACATTCATGAAGTGTTCCCCATTAGGGTCCGTTGGAAGTGTAAGGTCGATGGCCATGGGCCATAACTCCAATTGTGAGCTCATCATACTCCCCTTCCCTTCAGTTGGAGCTCTGGGGCACTTGTCTTTCCACGATGTCACCGGTCTTTCCCAGTTGCCACAAGGTCTTTCCTGAGGGTCAAATGGCTAACACCTCGAAAATGTGTGTACAGACTCATGGAGCTTTTCTGCCGACGTAATCAGAAGAAATACATACATACATATGTATGTATGTATGTTTGTTATAAATTCGCGTAATACTGTTAGGTGGTGCTGCAATCAAAAAATGGTATATAATGATATTTTAACAAATCCATCATTTTTTTATGTTAAAACTTGAAAGTAAAAACTTGAAAGCAACAACAGTGCAGTTGAAGTAACAGTAACCAAATCTAAATCATAAGGTATCAATATAGTACATTTGCTTAATTATTCACAATTTATTTTTTTGGCCTAAATTGTGCAGCTTTAATGTTCATGAATTCACAAGTTTGCAAACTTGAACAATTGTAACAAAGCCAATTTTAGTCATCCTTATCTTTTTGTACACTACAATGTTTCTTGATTTTTTGCTTGTAATTGTTATTTTTTGCAGTCGAGAAGTGAAGTTGCATATCTAAAAAAAGAAGTTTGTGATATTCTCTGTCTTCTGGACAATTCCATTAACACAGTATTTTGAACCATAAATTTTGTAACTTTCTCACAAGAAACTGTTTTGTTTTGAAACTGAAAAATATTCATCAGTCCCAAGAATGTTTGTAATCAAGCTCTCAGCTGGCGTAGATGTTTTGCAGAATAAATGAAAATTAAAGATATTTGCATGAAGGTCATTTGTACGATTGTATGAAATATATTATTTATCTATAATAATAACAATGAGGCCATCTGTATATGACGTATACATCTAGTGAAAAGGAGTGTGTATGTCCCAAGTTTAGGAGTGTGTACAGACTGTACAGGAAAGAATAGTGGTGTTATTGTGTTCCAACATATGCCTATGTTCCCAAAAAATTAAATGATGTACAGTATAATCTATGCGTGTGAAGTTAGCTCGAGGCTGGCAATGCTAATTATAAATAAAAAAATAAATTGCGTGCACTGGGGCTGTGCTATACATTGTTGGACGAGGTTTAAAAATGGAATCGAATGGTATATTATTGTTTTCTTCGGTTCAACAAACAAAAAAGTTATAAGCCAAAAACGACGATTTTCCGACGAAAATTAATCTTTGAAAAATTCGAACTTTTTTTAACTGCTGCACTGGGAATATCCGAGACGCTTGTTTTTAGATAATTCAATATCAAATCCAACAATGTAACTTTCGCTTCTAAAGGTTAATAAATTAAAAATGTTATCGAATAAAACGTCGGACCGTATACCAAGTTCTCCGAGTCCGAGCAAACCGAAACGTAAACAAACGCTGCGATTGGACAATCGAGTCTAGCTCACTGTGGCTAATTATGCAAAGTGTCTACTCGATAACACCTCTCGCCGTATTCTAACGAGCTTTAGGGGAAATTTTATTTTTAAGAAAAATCCATATCCATGGAAAAATCTATTGAATTTTACCCCAAAAAAATTTATTAATAAAAGTTTTAATAAAATTTAAGCAATGCACGCAAGTGAAATGTTTTGTTTGAAACTCTTCTTTAGAAAGCGTTAAGAGTGTGTATTTATTTTTGGTGAATCCACCTTCTACATTTTTCGCACTCCACCCAGTCCCCACCTGCACCTTCTCCACCGGACCCGCAATACAAACAGTAAAAAGGCACCCGTGACTTAAATTCAAAATGATGCCCACAGTTGTGGTATATTTGAAGGAGTTTTTATTAGGAGACTGGATCGTGGGAAAGATCTAAGTGCTTATTTTAATCCGGAAAGGGAAGAGTGGTTGAAAGAAATCTTGCTATCATCCAACAACATGACGAACTATTGTTTGTATTATTTCCGCAGTGTTTCCCTTCATAAGAAATTTATTTATCTGGCAGCAGACCAGGGGCGGTGCCAGGAATTTTGTTCTAGGGGGGTCCAAAATGTCCAAGGACAAGTTGAAGTGTATATATATATATATATATATATATATATATATATATATATATATATATATATATATATATATATAAATAAATATATATATATATATATATATATATATATATATATATATATATATATATATATATATATATATATATATATATATATATATATATATATATATATATATATATATATATATATATATATATAAATATATATGGTTTAAAGTCCTTTACCCATTTTGTTAAAAACTGAAATAGAACTATGTAAGAAATAAATACTGAAGTATTTACACTAGCAGATCACAATTTAGTCATGTTTTTTCTAGTTTATCTAGGTTTGTTATTGGCAAAGCAAAGTTCAAATATAAATGGTGTCACAGTCTTCCCTGCCGGAATGCCGTGAACACCAGGAAGAAAAAGGCAACACAACAACAGGACAACAACAACTTTAATAAAGCGCAAATCAAATATAAAAACGAGCAGGACTTCGCCTGATACTAAATAGCTAAAACTCTACTGGCGGGGTTCAAAGCGCTATATATATATATATATATATATATATATATATATATATATATATATATATATATATATATATATATATATATATATATATATATATATATATATATATATATATATATATATATATATATATATATATATATATATATATATATATATAGCCTCAGGAAACGCGTAAACAAACAACAAGAAAACAACGTCTGCCAATTAATGTCTAGGTTCCTGTCTAGACTGAGAGTCTAGACAGGTCGACGGGTGCAAGATACACTTGTCAGGAGGTCCGGTAGAGCGACCCCTGACATAACTCCCCCTCAAAACGAAGATGTTGAACAGTGTTTCAATATCTTAAATGTTATATTTCACAGTACTGGATGAAGAATGGGTGTTCGTTCGTTGATGTATCGCGCCTACCAAGGCTTCCAGGTCTGGGACATCGAAGAGGACGACGAGGAAGATGAGGAGTGGGTGGAATCGGAGTAGAACTTTGTAGATAATCTGGATGAAGAATGGGCGTTCGTTCGTCGATGTATCGTGTCTACCAGGGCTTCAAGGTCGACTTTAAACTGGAGATGTCATTCCTGAAAGTAACTTTTACTCCCACCAGTAAAACTACCCATATAACCAGCACGACCCATCCAAGTTTAATCCCATACCGGTCTGAATTGTATTAACGAAAGAATCATCATCACGTCATATCAAAGAAGTTCAACTACTTCAACAATATCATTAATTATAGAATATCACAACGATCTGCAACTAAGACAACAAAAGAGAAAACCTATGCACCTAGAAATACAACTAGTACAATGTGCCTCTGGGCTTATGCTCGAAAACAAAATTTCAAAGTTTATAACAGTAAATAATATACATAATAATAAACATAATTACTACATGTAAAAAAATGTCGTCTAACTCTCCGTGGTGAGAGACCACTCCCCTATTCGGGAGAGGAAATCGGCGGCTCCGTGAGATAAAAGAGAGAGTTATGATCAGAATGTATGGTCCCCATGGAAAGCAGCAGCAAAGAATTATATTTCTTACGGGTGTTATAATGACGCTCATAGGTATCTTGTTCGTAGTCTCCAAGTAGAGTTTTTCTGGCTTTCTCTGAAGTTGCCAGATCTTTCTGAAGTTGCATAAGTTCAACTTCAATATGCTTGTATTTTTTATTTCTTTCTTTACTGGCATTTGACATCTCTTGTTTGGTTACACTAATAAATTCGATCTCGTGCATGAATTCTTTGATCTGGACCTGGTAACGTTTGAACTGCTTTACAGCTTCATCTTTGACTTTCAGAGCATCAGCAAGTTGTTCCTCCATAGCTTTGAAATTACCTTCAACCTTCTTCCGGGCATTCATTGCAAGCTGCTTCTGTCTCCTCTCTTCTTCAAGTTTAGCTTCCACGTCTCTTATTTTTTTAAGAAAACCCTTTCTACCTTCTTCATACATTTCCTCTCTTGAATGCGTCTCTCTCATCAACTGATCTTTCAAGGTTTGTATATTCACTTCCAGTCTTAACTTGGCATCTTCGGTACCTTGAACTTCCTTTTCGAGCTCTTCGATCATCTGCTTCTGGGCTTCCACCTGAGTTTCAAGAGCTTTCTTTTTTTTTTCTAATTCGTGAACATTCTTTTTGACGTCATCTTTAGAAGAAACCAGGTCATCAAATTCTCTCTGCAGTTGACTTCCCGCTCTGTTTGATTCGGACAAATCTTCGTTCAGCCCATCAACTTGTTGAGTCAGGTTGAGAATTTTTGTTTCTTTTTCTCTGAGATCCTTCTCCAAGTTATCTCTTGCAATTGTCAACCTCTCAGAGATGGCCTTTACTTCGGTCAGGCTTTGATCGAATTTTCTTGGCTTTTTGTTAATTACTGAAAACTTTGACCTTTCGTTGTCCAGAAGAACGGTGATGTCATCATACTCAGATTGCAGTTTCCTCTGAATATGATCGGATTAGGATGAGACCGGAAGATCCATGTGAACAGCCTTGCTCTCAACTTGTATTTCAGGGACTATTTCCTCTGTAACTCCCTCTACACAAACTGGTGTAAGAGAATCAAGAACTGGCTGATTGGTCATCATTTCGACTTCCTGTGTCTTCAGGTCGGAGTTCACCTTATCCAGTGAGCTTTCAAGGAAAGATTTCGTTTTTATATCAGACGCCAAAGTTGGGGTAGGCAGGCTATGTAAGGCAATAGTCTGTATTAATTCTGCTACCCTAGGGGTAATGATTGCTTCTTCGTGTAAATGGTAACAACTGCAAACCATTACAAAAATTCAGGAGCTATATTGGTAGTATTAGGATCTACTGCTCCTAAAATAACAGGTGCTTGCACAACATCCACCAGCTGTGGCTGGCCACTTAACCCACATAACTTAATTTTTCTCGGAAAACCCAATTCCAAGGATCTAACCAAATTTGCCCTTATACAGCAGATTTCCGCTCCACTATCTATTAAGGCAACAACAGGTGGGAGATTACTTATTTTTATTTTCATAAATGACCTATCATAAAATTTAATAGGATTATGAAGCACATCATTTTCCGGACACGATGGATGAGAAGGTTCGTTACAAATACTACAACAATTGATATAGGCCGATGGTGCGACCTGCGAAACCTCTCGTTTCGGACAGTTTTTTCTTACATGGCCTGGCGAATTACAGCCAAAACAACGGTCAGATCTTAAATCGACCTGACGGTTAATTAAACTATCTGATTTGACTACTTGGCGAAAAGACGATGACTGGTATGGAACATGAGCAGCCGCATAATTATCGGCCACTTGAGATAGTTTTTCATGAGACAACCATCTATTTTGTTCTTGGGTCAAAACGAAATTTCGACAGTCAACCGGTAACAACTCCTTGAGCCGGTCGGCGCACAGCAAACTTATTAACTGATCATAATTCCGATCAATCCCCCTACTTTTAACATAGTATGAAAATGCATTATGTAGTTCGGAAGCCAAACTAGAGAACGTTTGGTCCGGTTTTTTAGTTAGAGATTGAAAATATTGTTTTAAATAGGCAGGACTGATTCTGTGTTCGGCTAAAAGCGCCGTTTTAACACTATCATAATTTTCTAATTGAGTAGGAGAAAGACGGGTTATTAAACTACGTGCCTTACAAGAAGTCAAACATGATTGTAAAATCCTGGCTTTAATGTCATTATTGACATTATTAATAATAAATTGTTTTTCTAATAATTCAAAAAAACCAGGAATTTCCTGAATATTTGAAGGAAATTGACCTACCAACGGTCTAATATTTTATATACACCGACTAGCCCGACTTTCAACCGAAGTTTCAAAATTTTCTCGCGCTATCATTCGTTCGCGTTCCTCTATTCTCCATCGTCTTGTTTCTTCTAATTCTAGCCATCTTAGCTTTCTATTTTCTCGTTCTTCTTCTACCATCATCTCTTTTAGTTGTAAATCTCTCGCAATGCTGTATCTTTCGATTCATTTTTCAATTGTCTCTCTATTTCCAACTCTTTCCTCCTTTCTTCACCATCCCACATACCTCTACACTTTTGTTTTTTATGACGTTCTCCTTGTCGATCTCCCCACGTCGGATCTTCGCCAAACCCACTAGTGTCTTCCCTCCTAACGTTCCCCGCATCCTCCCAATTTTCTGGAGACACATTCCCTCCAGGTAATTGCGCTGGGTTTTCACAACCCTCAACACCGGACGACTTACTATCCATCTTCAGCCAGATAAGTATCAATACAAAAGACCTACTTATCTAAACTCAGACCGGCGGGAAAACTCGAAAAGAAACTCAAACCTTGAGCACGGATGGGTCGGCCGATTCTAGCCACGGAAAACCTCGTAACTGGTTAGCTGATCCAAGGAAAACTTCACCGGCAAGAGAGATCTTCTCCCCGAACTTGCTTGTCGAACTTTGCTGGAGAGCACTTCTTTCTTCCTGCTACTTGATCCCACCGCTGCCACCAAAAATGTCACAGTCTTCCCTGCTAGAATGCCGTGAACACCAGGAAGAAAAAGGCAACACAACAACACAACAACAACAACTTTAATAAAGCGCAAATCAAATATAAAAACGAGCAGAACTTCGCCTGATACTAAATAGCTAAAGCTCTACTGTCGGGGTTCAAAGCGCTATATATATATATATATATATATATATATATATATATATATATATATATATATATATATATATATATATATATATATATATATATATATATATATATATATATATATATATATAAACATATCAACGCTATGTTTCCTTATAATATATATCATAAAACATATATCTTCGATAGCTATTAAATTAGCTAGTGACGGAATGTTAGCCGTCCAACTTATATATACTATCGAGCATTGATTCGTACCCATTCATAGTCGAGTGTTGTGTTCAACATACCCCAACAAAAGCGCTTAACAACCACTGTTTTTTGGCGGTGGAAGTGGCGGAGATGGTAAGGTAGTTGGCATGATGGAGGCGGTGTTGCCGATCCGACAGTCGTGGGTTCGAGTCTGAAGTTGAGACATTTATATTTGCGTTATTTCGTGGTGGATTGTAAGCCATCCAAGTTTCTGATATATGTGGCTCGTAAAAACATATCAACGCTATGTTTCCTTATAATATATATATATATATATATATATATATATATATATATATATATATATATATATATATATATATATATATATATATATATATATATATATATATATATATATATATATATATATATATATATATATATATAGCCTCAATAAACGCGTAAACAAACAACAAGAAAACAACGTCTGCCAATTAATGTCTAGGTTCCTGTCTAGACTGAGAGTCTTGACAGGTCGACGGGTGCAAGATACACTTGTCAGGAGGTCCGGTAGAGCGATCCCTGACAAATGGAAAAATGTAAGTTGTTGTTATTAATAGTTTTTTTTTTCAAAAATTAAAATTTATTCAACTAACACAAAAGAAGAGTTCAAAAAACAAACGAAGCTAATAAAATTATTATTCAATAATTACTTAATTATTACATAAAGTACTTAACTGTAAACGAAAAACAGTGAACTATCATCAATAAACATTGAATAATCATAAAACTATACAGAATGTTTAAGAAAAACTACTATAATATAGTTAAACTCCAAGAAAGCCCGCTGCAGGTGAAAAATTGTTTCGACTATTTTTAGTCTGCTGTCTGATTAACCCAATGAGATTCAAATACCCCCCCCCCCCCCCTAGTAAAAAAAAGTCTTTGGATTTGCAAAAATCTCATGGGTGGCACCTGTCGGAGCTGGGGGGTCCGGACCCCTGGACCCCCCGCCCAGCGCCGCGCCTGCAGCAGACTATAGCTGTCGAGCCGAAGTAAGGAGTTCTGAGCCTATCATAGTCGTAGTCTAATGTTAAGTAGCTCCGAAAGACTGAGACTTCTAGCCATCATTTTTTGGTGATGGTCGGTGACTCAGTTGGTAAGAGCGCTTGCATTTAGGCGAGGCGGTGTTGCCGTAGACACGTGGGTTCGATTCCTAGTAGAGTCGTATAGATATTTGCGTTATTTGTGGTGACAGTTAGTCATCCTATTTGTAGGCTCTCGAAACATTTCAACGCAATGTTTCCCTTCATAAGAAATTTATTTATTTTGCAGCAGACTAGCTGTCGAGCCGAAGTAAGGAGTTCTGAGCCTATCATAGTCGTAGTCTAATGTTAAGTAGCTCCGAAAGACAGACTTTTAGCCATCATTTTTTGGTGATGGTCGGTGGCTCAGTTGGTAAGAGCGCTTGCATTTAGGCGAGGCGGTGTTGCCGTAGACACGTGGGTTCGATTCACATATACATATACATAAATGAGCGGAAACGGGAAAGCAAGCGAAAGCGGGAAAGCGACCGAGATCAAAAGAGCAAGCTGGAAAGAGAAAGTGACCTGGAGCGGGAATGCTACCGGAAGCGAAAAAGCGACCGGGAGCGGGAGAGCAAGCGATGAAGGAAACGGGAGCGAGAGAGACAAGCGTTAGAAAACCTCTAAAAACCCCGGGCAACGGGGGGTAGTTTATATACCAGTCTTCATTGTTGTTAATTAAAAATATTTATGAACGCATATTGTAAGTCTATTAACAAATTGCATCTTACATGCAGGGTTTGTTTGATTATAAGTTAGAGATAAACTTTGTTGCTTGAGCTTTAGTGGAAGGCACTATAACCATAGGTATATAACTATAACCTATTATGACTATAACCATCTATAACGCTCTTTGCATATTTCCATGGATTATTTAACAAAACGGTCACATACTAGAGCACAACAAATTTAAAAAAATTTTTATTTATAATTTATTCTTTTAATCATTTTTTAAATAATCTTAGCATTAAAACTCGTAGAAGATGGATTGAAATTTTACTCCAATATTGCACAGTATTTTTCATGTCGAGTCTTTGTTTGTTAGTTTGTTTACATTTTCATATTTGTGGTGCTTTGCGGCATGGTTTTGTAAAATTGTGGCAGGTTTTATAATTTTTTCATCCAATTTCATCCAATTATTTGCTGGTTCAATTTAAATATTTGTGATTGTTTTATGAGGCCGTTGTACGTTCTGTATTTTCTGTAACTGTAGTAGTCACTAGTCATTTCAGTGTAGTAGTGTAGTGTAAGACTTACACTGTGTTTATGTTTATGTTACTGTGTTGTGTATAGTAGTAGTGTATTGTGTTGTCAAGTGTAGTGTAGTTATACAGAATCCATTAATGTATATTTTCTGTAGTTATACAGAATCCATTTAATTGATGTGCCTTAAGGCCTACTCTACACTTTTACACTGTACTGTTTCTACACCTAGTGACACGGCAGTAGCACACACATTTAAAACTAATTTTTAATCAATTTCACCAATATTATCTTTTAAACTATAAAGGGTGATCATTTAATTTGACTATTTAAAAAAATAGCTCTCTTGTTTACAGTCCAGAAATGTTATCCAATAAGGGAGAGGCACAATTAAAATGTCGACCAATTACGATGAAGTAAACAATAGAAAAACCTCTAAAAACATCGGGTACCCGCTTGTAAATCATGATATGTCCGTCAATTAGGGATGTCACGGGTATTCGAACCCGAAGTTCGGTAATACCCGGTCTTTTTTGGGTACCCAAACTTTTGAAAACGGGAAACCCGAACTCTCTAAAAATTGAAACCCAAACCCGAAAATTTTTAAAATGAGAAACCGGTAATCTTTCCCACGGACGGCCCGTGTTGCGGATTAATACATAACTCTCGGCTATAGTTAACTATAAACACGATGAAAAGTAACCACTAGTTTAAGCATTATGATAATTAGTATAAATAATTTATTTAAAATGGGAAAATGTTATATACAATTATTTTAATTAATTAAATAATGTTATTATGATTTAAAAAAATTTACATAGAAAAAATCTGAGTTTTAAGGAAAAGTGTAAACGAGGAATCGCGTAGCGTGTTATATAACGTTATAAGTTATAACTATTACCATGGCGGTAGGAGCCGGTATGCGATCTTTGATTCGCTATATCTTTATTAATTTTATTTTTTACACTATATAGTATATTCAAACTCAGAATTTGTACCTTTATTTAAAATATTAGTGAAATTAAAAAAAATATTTTGAAACTTTTATGCGGCTACCTAGGATAGGGTTAGGGGCATATATGGTTAAGGGTAGGGATAGGGTTAGGGGCATATATGGTTCGGGGCATATATGGTTAGGGGCATATATGGTTAGGGGCATATATGGTTAGGGGCATATATGGTTAGAGGCATATATGGTTAGGGGCATATATGGTTAGGGGTAGGGATAGGGTTAGGGGCATATATGGTTAAGGGCATATATGGTTAGGGGCATATATGGTTGGGGGCATATATGGTTAGGGGCATATATGGTTAGGGATAGGGTTATGGGTAGGGTAAGGGTTAGGGGTAGTGTTAGGGTTTCATTTTAATACGGGTAGGGTTAGGGTTTCATTTTAATACGGGATCGCAATTTTATAGATTGCAATCACGGTGGACCGCCGGGGCAATAGCAGCGACCTTATATAAAGTGACTCGCGTGGTTTACTTCGTTGTTTCTCTCGCCTTTTGTTCTTTATCGTTTTACATAGAAAAAGTTTTAAAATTTTAACTTATTTTTTTATAACTAATAGTTTGTTTTTTTAAATAAAATTTTATTATAAACTAATTTTATTTCTTTTTTATTCATTTCATTCATACGATCATCGCACCTCACCACTCACAACTACGATGTAAATAGTGCTTGGAAGGGTACTACTTACCGTTTTCAAAGTCTCTCAAATTACGATAAATGTTTTTTTTTAAATTCAATTTGGTATAAAATTTGTTTTTTTATGTTATTGTAACAAAATAATAAAAATACGACTATTTTTTCGGCACGGGCCGTCCGTAGGAAAGATTACCGGGATGTCACGGGTATTCGAACCCGAAGTTCGGTAATACCCGGTCTTTTTTGGGTACCCAAACTTTTGAAAACGGGAAACCCAAACCCGAAAATTTTTAAAATGAGAAACCCTAACCTCGTGTTTTAAAAAATTAAAACATAGAACCCGAGCGTTGAAAAATGTAATCAGAATCCCGGAGTTTTCAAAACTTGGTACATTTAAGGAAATCTGGTATTAAATTTCATTTTCAGTAATTTTGTTTCATGAACAGCATTTTTTCTGCAGTAAGGTTCGATATATGCTCTGAACAGTTGTGTGGACAGAACGCTGGTCAGATAAATGGCGTTTTGTTATCACCAAGGTCAAAAAAGTTATCTAGTTTTGTCTACTATTGGAGCGGATCTTGCAGCACTGAAAATTATTATCCACATAAATACATATAAAATCTATCCTTTAAAAGAGTTATAACACAAACAACGGATACTAGCCCATTCGTCGCAAAGCCGTTTCGCCGCAGGGTACATTTTCGTCGCGACATTGCAACGAAAATTCCCACCTTGCGACGAAACCGCCGACCATTGCGACGAAAAGTCTAACAATTTCGGTGGGCAGTATTCCGCTGTATGGCGAAACTGTTGGCCACCTTATTGCAAAAGACCACTAGACCGCCGAATGCAAGGGGAATTCCTCAATCTGCATGAACCATGTCATTACAACAGGTTGCTGCACGCTTCCTACCGTTGCAACTGGGTTGTATTTATGCCATGTTGCAATACCAGACAAAGGTGTCGGATTAAATGGAAGTCGTTTTGTTATATTCGCCAGGGAATGTGATTTTTATCGCTACGCGGCCCTATAATTCTAAAACGATATAAGTTGCTAATTAGCCTCAAATTTCTAGAGTACAGTCTTAATTTAAATTAAATTGAGAATATTAAAAAGAAAACCAAATAAACAGCCCATTTAATGAAAACTTAGTAATTCAAATAACACAAAATCATAATAATAATCATTTATTGTTCAATTTTAACAAGTTCGTTAGCTGACTATGCAGCTGAATTGAATCAATTTTTGTTGTTGAAAAATTAAGATAGAGTTTGTTGAGTTAAGATAAGATAACGTTTATTATAGTGGTTTAGAAGACTTGACGCCTATAGACAACCACTTCGAATTAAAAATAATAATAAATAGAATAAAATAAAATAAATGATAATAATAGATAAATAAACTAATAAAAAATAATTAATTGCATAAAAAATCAGTATCCATGCCTGGATAGCGCTACTTTAAAAGATGTGGTAGTCTCAGATGCTACAGTGTCATCGTCCAAGTCATTCCATATGTTTACCACTCTAGAACTAAAAAAAGCCTTTTTTAAAGTCTTTTCTTGTTTTTTAAAAAGCTTGAATCTATGTACCCTAGTGCTTTGAATCGGTGGTTGTTCGAAAAACATTGCTGGTGTTAAATCCTCTTTTCCTGTTATTATCTTGTAGGCTTCGATCAAGTCACCCCTACTTCTCCTTTTCTCTAGAGTTGTTAAGCCGCATTGTTTTAATCTTTCTTCGTAAGGTAACTGGCTTAAATGCTTAATCAACTTTGTAGCCCTCCTTTGTACCTTCTCCAACACTACGATGTCCTTTTTTAAAACAGGGCTCCAAGCTTGTACACAATATTCTAGATGTGGTCTTACCAAACATTTGTATAGTCTGATAATTATTTCCTGGTTTCGACTTATTATTGTTCTCTTGACCAATCCTAAAATCTTATTGGCTCGCTTTGCTGCTTCCGCACACTGTCTTGATGGTTTGCCGCTATTGTGTACTACAACTCCCAGATCTCTTTCCTCTTCAGATGTCTTCAACAATATTCCTCCCATCTCATACTGAAACTCTTGATTTCTCTTACCCATGTGCATCACTGAGCATTTATCTACGTTGAACATCATTTGCCAGTCTAGGGACCATTGGTATATTTTTGCAAGATCTTTTCTTAAAATGTCGGCATCCAGCTCACACTCTACTTTCATGGATAACTTTGTGTCATCAGCAAATTTCGAGACCTTTGAACAAGTCGCTAAATCAAGGTCGTTAATGAACAGAACAAATAGTAATGGTCCCAAAACGGATCCTTGCGGTACACCACTTTTTATGCTTTTCCACTCCGAGTATTTCCCTTTAATTCCCACTTTTTGTCTTCTGTCAGCTAGCCATTCTTTGATCCATCCTCGAATATTACCTCCTATTCCAGCCGCTTCTATTTTTTTCATCAACCGTGTATGTGGTACTTTGTCGAAGGCTTTGGCAAAATCCAGATAGACTATGTCTACAGGGGATCCTTTATCTGAGTTCTTCTTCAAACTCTTTGGCAACTCTTCTTTGAGCCCTTTGAACCTGATACAAGCTCATAAATTGCTCGTTTAGAGCTATGGTGCGTGCCTCCTTTTCTAAGACTGAACACAAAGCATAAAGGCTTGTGTTGTGGTTGGCTATTTGCTTTAAGCCCTTGTTCCATCCTTCCAGGTCGTTGTTGGTCCTTATTTTCACATCAAAACAGGACCAGGTGGACACTGGATAGGAACCATTCAGCCACTTTTTTTGAAAGTATTTCATAAATTGCTAAATAAAAACATTGTTATTAAAAAGTATGAACAGTAAACACTAATAATATAGTAGCACTTACTTTTATTTTTGGCATTATGTTCCAACAAGGATTCCATAACAATTTGTTTGGATCCTATGTGTGGTTGAGCTTTGCCTTTTTCGATAATAATCTGATGTTTTTCTGTTCTGGGATAGATAGGTTTGGTAGGCAGGTATGGAACTGTGAGCATTTGTAGTTGGAGCCAGTTTGAATAACTCTTCCTCTGCTCGCTGAGAAAATAATAATATTAATTAACATGTTCAGGGACTTACGCTGAGTTAATCATTGACTTACTTTCACTGTTTTTCGAAGATTTCGATCGATTGACACACGTCCAAAATACTTTTTCGTTTTTTCATCCTTTCAACAGTCAGCGCAAATCCACGTGAGTCATACAACATGTATTTGCCGCGTTTTGTTGCTTTTTCAAGAACGGAGAAAGTTGGTTCATCGTCATCTGAATTTTATTTATAAGTAACATACAAAACTAAGTAACTGTTTTTTTATTTTTTCAAACAAAGCATCGTGTAGCGATAAAAAATCACATTCCTCTGGCGAATATAACAAAACGACTTCCATTTAATCCGACACCTTTGTCTGGTATTGCAACATGGCATAAACACAACCCAGTTTGAACGGTAGTAAGCGTGCAGCAACCTCTTGTAATGACATGGCTCGTGCAGATTGCGGAATTCCCCTTGCATTTGGCGGTCTAGTGGTCTTTGGCAATAGGGTGGCCATCTGTTTCGCCATACATCGGAATATTGCCCACCGAAATTGTTAGACTTTTCGTCGCAAAGGTCGGCCGTTTCGTCGCAAGGTGGGAATTTTTGTCGCAATGTCGCGACGAAAATGTACCCTGCGACGAAGCGGCTTTGCGACGAATTGGCCTGCACCCCAAACAACTACTTTTGGGACACTAGTTGGTCTAGTGGTTTAGAGACCGGCATGGATATCTGTAGTACCCGTGTTCGATTCCAGGTTTGGACAATAAGTTTTCTTGAGCAAGCAATTAACTCACATTTGCTCAGGTCCAACCAGCCTTTCATTCTTAACTGCGTTGCTTTATATATATGTATAAGTTTGTTTGTTTTTTCAGATTATTTGCTTTTGTCATTTTCTTCTATCTACCGGACTAAAGTGTTCTTAATAATAATTGTTCAACTAAGTTGGATGATTCAAACTGTTCTCAATGGCTATCAGTGAAGGTTATTTTTTCAGAGTAGAGAATGAGTGGATATATTTATTTATGGAGAAACTTGATAAAAATATGTAAATTTCAAAAGTTATACTTAGCAAGTTCAATTGATAATTTTTTTATTGATGTTACATATAGCTTTTAATTGTAAAAATGCTTTAAGTAGTATCTCTGTTATAAGTTGGTGATTCATTGTTACATGCAGATTGTAAGTATCATATTGTTTATTGCAAATGCTTTTCATTGCATTGCATTGAGGCCCTGGTGGCATAGCGGTAAAGCGTTTGCCTGTTGATCTTTAGGTCGAATGTTTGATTGTCATATTGTCACATTTAGGCGTGTGTTAAATGTGACAATGTGTGCATTACTTACTTACACAAAAATGTATTCACTTCAAATTTTGTTCTGTTGATGAATTATGTTAATATAAAATATGATTGGTAAATTTTCAGATGAAATCATTAAACACCGTCTGTTGATAGAAGGAGATGGTGGAAATGATGAGAAAAGAATTAGTAATCTTCTCAAAACCTTTGTCAAATGGTGCAACACAACTGACTCTCAGGACGATAGGTTTGTTTTAAAGGCCTCTCATAAATTACACCATTCAGTTTTTTCTTATTTTTGACCAAAAATTAATTTAAATCATGTGGCTTCATTTGTGGTTTTTTTAAGTGATGGGTTTTGATTTTTGAATAAATAATAATTAAATTTATTGGATTTTCTTAGTGAATTACCCATTATTTTATTTGATTTATTAACCCATTGTATTAATTTAGTGATACAACATTCATGAAGATGGTGTCCGTTTTGGCCCAATGTCAGTTAACCATGCAAAAGTCTCTGCAGGTTTTTAATATGAATTTGAAAGAGCAGCAAAATTATGAGAATCTCAGCAACGAAATTGGTAAAAATGTTCTTGATCAAAATATCACATCTCAATTTTGATCACATGACCAACTTATGTTAACTTCATTATTAGAGAATCAAATTGTTACAACTCACAAAGACATTGATGAATGCAAGGTTGAACTACAAACTGCTAGATGCGTGAGAAAGAACAAACAAGGTATGTGAATTTGTTTCAAACACAGTTCAATATTTTTATTTTGAAGCTCAGTAGACATATCATTTAGGACTATGGTTTTTTTTTATTATAAGTTTATGTTTTTTTGTGATTATCATAAATGAAAGATATTAATGTTCTACAAAGTGTTCTATTACGGGAGTAAATTAATGCAATGAACATATTTCAGAATATGATGTTCTTGCAAAAGTCATTCAGCAAAGCCCTGACAGAGAGGAAACAATAGAGTAATTTAATTTGTTGTTACCATTTGAGATAGCATTAAAGCAGGCAGTTTGAATTTTGTCTAAATTAAAAATTTTTTTGTTCAAATTCTTATGTGGATTTGTTTTATTGTGTAGACATTTAAAAACATTGGAACAAGAGCTCCTGAAATTAAATGAAACTAGATTAAAGTTTCAAGCCAAGGTGGGGTTTTCTGCATTGATATAATTACCATAAAACCATTAACATTGTCAACAGTAACCTACATTTTACCAATTACATCTTTAAACTATATTTTCTAGGCTAATTATAAAGCATCTTATTACTATCTTAATTTTTAACAGTTGGATATGAGGAAAAAACAGTTCTATGTACTTGTATCTTCAATACACGAGTTGCAAAGCATGCTTGAAGGTAATTTTTTCAACTTGCATAGCTAGAAATTCTTTCGGTTTAAATTTCTCTTTTATTTTCAGAAGAGAGCGAATCAAGTGATGAGGCAGAAAATGAATGCGATATGATGGACACTTCTTAAATTTTGTTAATCCTGACTGATATTTCATGTTATAATAAAATAAAAAAAATTGAATCAATTAAAGTTTCAAGTTTATTTCATAAACTTTCAGTGTCACTGCTGTTCAGTTTCATGCAGATTACAAAGATAAATGTTATCAGTATCCGATATATTTTTCTAGCCACAGTCGCATTTGCACTTTAGGGGGAGATTGCCAACAGAGAAGTGCCTGGAATTTTTTGACTTGACATAAACATTATTTTTTGTTCGAAGCAGGGCGTTAATGCTTTTTTCAGTAAAAATTGTATACAGGTTTAAGAAAAATTTATCCTTATCACACTTTTACAACAGTTTTCTTAATAAGGTTTTAATAAAATAGAACAAAACCAAATAATCTGTATAGATAAAAATGAATAGACCAATTTGAAAGTTTATTTATTTTTTAAACCGGCAGTCTCTTTTACAATGTAGACAGGTCGTAAATAAGGCTAGCATATACTGTGTTGAGGCGCACAAAAGACTTTGACCACCAAAAGACAAAACACTGATATCCATGCCAGTGCCTAAACTACTTGAAATTTAGCATGGAGACAGTTATCAGAGGAGAAAAAGGTTTTTAAAAAATGCTTTTTATGGCCAAAAAACTTATCAGGCCAACAGTGCCTATTGAAAGACATAAAGGGTTATTGTGTAACAAAATTTAATTTAATTTGCAAAACAGTTTAAAAATGGTTTTAAGCAAATTTTTAATAAACCTGGTATTTATTTTATGTATATGGGCAAAAAATCCAGTGGCATAGCTGAATCGACTACAACATCAACCACCACAACGATTAACAGAAATAGGGAAGTAACACTAAGATATAACAAAAGTAAAACACTATGGGCAATGCTGGGTAACCCAGCTAAAGTATGCCAGTTATTTAAGTTGGATAACCTAGAAAACTGATTACTCCAGACTTACAGCAGAATTACTACACACTAAAATTTATGACAACCCATCTGTCACTGACAACAGTGATAGCCCAATATATTCTCCCCACAAAAAATACACAATCTATTTGCCAGTATCTGCAATAAAATTTCATCAACATCGGAAAACAATAAAGATGCCCATGAATTCTTTATTGAAGAACCTCTAGCCTATAAAGCTCTTTGGGTATCAGTAAAGACCACAAACTCTTTGCAATTTTGGATAAAAACAAAATTATAATGCTATTATATTCTTGCTTGTTATATAGCATTTCAGCATAATCGGTGAGGGGTTTCTCTTTTACGGACAATTTCAGATCTCTGCTAAAAACGTTGAGTTGATTGAATGAGACGAGGACTACAATCAGAGTTACTGTTACATTGGATGAGCATTTATACAACTTAAAAATTGATTAAATAGTTATAAGGTACAGGCAAGATCAGGTCATTTTATTAGGAATGTGCATGGGTCAACTCAACGTGTCGTGGCAGACCGGGTCGGTAAAATTTGACAAAAAAAGACAAATATTTTTACTATGATTTTCAAAAAATGATATTCACATTTAAAAAGCATCTATGTAAAGCTGTCAGCAGACACAATTTTCATCAAAGTAGGCATGAGAATAACATTTATTTAAAAATAATTACACAAGCTCAATTTTTTAGAGAAATACAGCAATTGTCCAGAATTGCACATTACTTTTTCCTAGACGATTTCGACTTCTTTTTACCACGCTTATTTACTTTTCTCTGAAAATCAAATACACAAATTAAACTTACGAACGAATTATTAAACACAATTATAAATGTTGGATTTTAATTAAAGATGTGGAGTAACTTACGTCAGTTTTCAACTCATCATCTGTCTTTGATTTAAGCATTTCTTTCTGGAAAATTAAAGAAATAATTCATTTAAATACACTTCAAATTGACAAACAACACAACTAATCTTCAGCAACACCACAAACCTTTTCAGCTTTAAGTTTTTTAATCTTTTCTCTGTTTTCCTGATCTAAACGTTTGAAATGCTGCTTTTTCTTTTTAAGTCTCAAACTTCTCTTCTTGTCGGTCTTCGACATTTCGGTTTTTCCTAGCAAGCCTCGCCTGTTTTTGTCCTATAGAACCCGATACGTTACTTTATTTAAAACAACCAACAAAGACCCAAATTCATTAAATCGAATTATCGTATTTAACTTACCAAGATTTCTTCAGGAGCAAGAGCCATTGCATCACTTACGGCAACAGGTGCGACTTCTTCCATATTAAGGACAGGCTCATTTGATATGATTTCAATATCGGGTATTGCCTAAAAAGTAAATATGTATTAAAAAGCATGATAATCAAGCTGTGCAATTAGCAAACTGAACAAACCGGCTTGGGATTGTAGTTGAAATTTGTAAGAGCGTCAAGTTTTCTGAAGAGAGATGTTTGCATTTGGTGAATTTCTTCAATATCTACTGGTAGTTTTTCTTCTTTTTTCTTAAAAAAAAAACAAATTTACAATCATATATATATATATATATATATATATATATATATAAATGACGGGTTGTTTGTTTTGTCTTCTATACAAACCCTAACCTCTAGACTCATCTTTACAAAATTTGAGTAGTTTATTTATTTATATTTTTTAAGGCCAAATAAACCTCCTAGACCAAAAGTGCCTATATATAAACTTCAAGATTATTGTGTAACAAAATTCAAATTTAGTTTACGTAACAAAGTTTGAAGTTTTCGAACAACTTTTAGCAAATCTATTTTGTGTTTTATGAACAAAAAGAAATTAGGAGAGAGAGGAAAAAAGAAAGCGAGTGAGAAAGCAAGTGAGATTGGGAAAGTGAGCGGGAGCAAGAGAGCGACCGAGAGATCAAGCGGGATAATGAGCAGGAACGGGAGAAAGAATGGGATTTGGAAAGAGACCGGAAAAGAGAGTGGGAGAGCAAGCAGGGAAAGAAACGGAAGCGCAAGAGAAAAACTCCGGGACACCTTACTAGTTATAGAATGAATTTAAAAAAAAATACCTCTGATTGTTCAAGATATTGATTTTCATATATCTGCTCAAGAGATAACTTCGACTTGTCCTGGTCCAAAATCACTTTTTTCTTTAAATTAAATGCTGCTTCCTTTGTTTTAACTTTTCTTTTTGGACCATCCCAAACCTGAAACAAATTAATTCTAATTAATTTTCTTAAAACTAATTTAAAAAAAATCATGGACACTAAACACTGGTTTAGTGTAGTGAAAATTAGAATGTTATTTAACCGCTGTTATAAAATTACTGCTTGACAGCAGCCAGTTTATCAAGTTTGCACAATACACTAGAACTACAATAGGTTTCTGATCTATTTAAACCAGTTCTGTCCAACCTTTTTAACTCAATGGGCCACTCAAATAATTTTCAAGGTGCCAAGGGCCGCACATAATATACATAATATAATACAACACATTTTAAACTGTTATTTCATTTTTGCCTTTGGTTTAAAAATTCATCTATCAACTAATTAACTTACTTTATTATACTTTTAAATAAAAATCAGAATATGCTTATCAACTTTAAAAATAAGAGTGTGTTTAATGAGCAGTTTCACTTTGACTTGAATTTGTTATTTTTTTCATTTGTGGCTGGTATTGAGAAACAACTGCTCTCATCAAGTTTTCTAAATTTTCATCAAAGAGTTTTTTCTTTTTGACTTGATGTTAATCATTACTGAAAATCCAGTTTCACATACATATACATAAGTGCTTCAAAACATGGTCCATACTTTCCTGCAACATTTATGTATGTGTGGAAACTAATCTGAAAGAACATATATCATCCAAAACTTAATTGGGGTCGTTTCCTTGTGTTTATCCTTAAGGACCATACTTTTTTCTTTTTTAGGTTAGTGAAAGGAGTTAGTTAACACTGCGAGACACTCACCCTGTGCAAATGTATGTAAACTCCTTGCTCAATAGAGCTACAATGGTGACGCCAGTGAGATTCGAACCGCCGAACTATAAACCGACAGGCGAACGCTTTACCGCTTTGCTACCACCGTCATACTATGATTGAGTTCAATAATTTCGAGCTGAAAATAAGTATGACCCCGAAATTTAGCTCCACCCATTAATGCACCCTAGCCATTCTTTATAGGTATTCGATAAATAAAGTACATTTTTAAAGTTATTTTAATGCTTAGAATATTAGTTTGCTTAAAATTGAATATGGTTTATGGTTTTTGTACGAGGCAATAAAAAGTACTAGTGTTTTGAAAAAAAGAGCATGTACCCTGGCGGGCCACATGAGATCAGCCCAAGGGCCGCAGGTTGGACAGCACTGGTTTAAATTATTTCTAAGTACAAATTAGGAAAACTCTACCTCGTTAATTGTGAGCTAGGTCAAAGTCTGGATAAAGGAGGAGGAACAGTTAAAAAGGTCAAATATGATCTATGACAGAAAATACTTAGGTTCTTCCTACATACAACCATTTCAGTCTTAAAACACCTGGTGTAAAGGACTATAACCTAATATAAAAATCACACAAATTTGGAAAAAGACTAATTATTTTTAAATAAAAGAATAACTTTACAGAAACCTTCAAGGAACATAATACCTATATCAACTACCAAGAAATATAAAACTCGTAACAATTTCCAAAAAATATATTACTTATAACCGATTTCCAAGAAATAAATCACTTGTTTAATTTATATCTATCTATATATATATGTAAAAATGAATGTTTGTATGTATGTATGTATGTATGTATGTATGTCCTTTATGCATTGCTACAACATTCATCCGATCATAATGAAATTTTCACACA
Source organism: Erpobdella octoculata (assembly GCA_963978895.1). Classification (NCBI taxonomy): domain Eukaryota; kingdom Metazoa; phylum Annelida; class Clitellata; order Hirudinida; family Erpobdellidae; genus Erpobdella; species Erpobdella octoculata. Next base: position 20,194,076 of record OZ022245.1, read on the forward strand.
ACCTTGAGTCAAGGGGAATCAAATATAGAGAAAAAAAAATTGAAATCTGTCACAAAATGAGCAGAGCAGAGCTGGTAAGCGAGCGGGAACTATATATATATATATATATATATATATATATAGGGGGTCAAAAAACTTTTCCAGGCCAAATGTGGCTCTGCTATCTCTGGAATCGAGAGAACAATTAGGGTAGGAAACGCGAGCAAGAAAGAAAAACGATAACAAAACCTCTGAAAACCACGACCAACGCCGGGTAACCCCGCTAGTATATATATAAAAATCTTGTGTCATAGTGTTTGACTTCAAACTCCTCCGAAACGGCTAAACCGATTTTTATGAAATTTTTTGTGTACATTTGTGTACAGAGCAAGCGGGAAAGGAAACGGGAGCGTGAAAGAAAAACGATAGAAAAACCTCTAAAAAGCCCGGGAACCCCGATAGTACCTCATAAATATTTAAAAACCATACTTTGCTTATTAATCTCTGTATGATTTTCTCTTCTATGGACTTCGTTATTTCTTCAGTTATTAGAGCGGCTGAAAAGGAAAAATGTTGAAGGTCACTAAAAATAAGAGAAAAACTGTAATATAAATTAAAACTGAATGATAATAATTCTAACCTGGTTTTGATGCTGTGTTGTAATCCAGTTGTTCTTTAAGCAGACTGTTAGCTGGTCTGTCCAAAGCTGTTACCTCTCCTGTCAAATTCCACGGTTTCTCTTGAAGTGATTTGTCCTCCAAATCAGCTATTTTGTCTTTCATCTAAAATTTTAAATAATTTTTTATCATATTTCATTAAATGAACTAATTATTCAACATAAAGAATGTAGTATTACATTTTATTAAATACATTTTTAGTAATACATAATACTGAATGCTTATAATATATAAACAAACATGTATAATGCTTCATCTCTGGCTTGTCTATATAAAGCATGTAGTTTTTTTTAAATAATTTTATTGATTGTTACTTCAAGAAACAACACAACTTCACAAACAGCAACATTAAAGGAGAAGAATGTTACATTGTTCTTGGTAAAGACATATAAGCATTGTTGCCATGTTGTCAAAACTGTTTATAGTTTCAAATTAACGGATGCATGACTCTAAAATAGACCCAATCTGACTCTAAAATAAGTCTTCTTTAGCATTAGTACGTCTGGTCACCAGCTACTTTATGAATTTTTATTAGATGGTACGACCATCCTTCTGTATTTCTTATAGCCGCATCCCAATGTTACGCCCTTTACCTTTATATTCGTGAAAATATGGTAGATTTATTTTTTATTCTATAGCTTCCTAATTAAGTTTCTTTCTTTTTTTATTAAATTAGGATCTCAAAATTTCTGGGTACTGAATTGCTGATAAATCAAGTTAATGTATTATATCTCACCATAACTTGTCTCTTTTCAAATGAGGATAGTTTTTTTGGATCGGTTTCTGGCACAAGTTCTCTAATTGATCCATCAACTTCCATCATATCCTCTCTGCAAAATAACATTGTAATCTTCATTTATCAATGGATAAACTTTAATTTTGACATAATAAAAGATTTAAAAATAAATTCTAACTCAACAAATTCTATTTCATCTTCTTCAGGTTGGTCAAAGAAATCATCATATTTCATCGAAGCCTGCAGTGATACAAAACAAGAAAATCATCTTTAAAAACATTACCATGTTTGAATCAAATTCCTTTAAAGAATAAGATCTTAATTACAAATACTTGAAGAGAAATAAAAAATTAAATTAATGTGAGACGTACAGCAGCTTCATCATCAAGATCATCATCATCATTGTCATCATCATAATCCCCATATGGATCTTCGGCATCATTTTTATCTATTTTTTTCTGTTCCATAGCATCTTGTTTGTCTAAAAAAGCTTCCATTTTTGACAGCTTAAAGAATCTATCATCAACCAATGATGTTGCCTTTTTAGATGCCTTCTCTTCTTTGTGGGAGGTCTCATTGTTATTTTGTGACTTAGATTTTTTGAGAGCTTCTTTGAACATTTCAAATGGATTGTTTTCATCCTCTAATTCTAAACGAGCTTTCTTGGGACTTCTTTCCGTATCACTTTCTTCTTCTCCATCATCATTATCATCATCATTCTCATCCTCTAATTCATCATCTTCATCCTCAAATTCAAAACCTTCTTTTTCTTTATCGTCATCATCAATCTCATCAGCAAATCTTACTTTTTTCGTTATTTTTTCTAAAATTTCATCATTATCATCACCATTCAAATTATCTTCCTCCTCACCAACTAACAAGTTTTCTTTTTCAGTAATTTCTTTTGAAACTTTCAGCTTTTTTTTCGCTTTCTTTTCATCTTTAATAACTTGAAGAAGGTGCTTAGGCCACCAATTATTAACCAGTTCTATTTGTTGCCATATCTGTTCTGTATGGAGTCCTCCTAGATATAACTCGACCAAGCAATCTTTATCATCTTCGCCTAACTTCCGATTCAAATCATATAATGATTTACAATTTTGAAAGTGCCGTTTGACCTTTTCATCATTAGTGCTGTAAAATTGTAAACAATAATAATGTTATTTTAATAAAAAATTGTTAAAATCCATTTGCAAAACAAATAGATTTAAAGTTATATGGGAATTATAAGTTCACTGCTTTGAAAAACATCAATAAGTAGATATTAAATAACAAAATGTATAAATTAAACTAAAAAAGAAGTACACAGTTATCATCAAAAATTTTATCTGCGTTGAGTGCTGTGGTAAAAAATACAAATGATATTGAAACAATAAATCCTGGATGAATCTGTTTTATTAACCAGTTGTTCTATATGTAATCTTGTTTTTATTTCAGCTTTGATTTGTGGTTATCAAATGAAAAAAATACATTTCAAAGCAAAAATTAGTACTGTAAAAAAAAATTATTTTATTATTACAATTATTATTATAGTTTTTATATCGGCATCCAGCTGAATATTCAAAAGTAGAAATGAGCGAGTATGAACGAATCGTTCAAAATGAACAAATCCTTTAAATGATCCAACTGAATCGATTTACTGAATCTGTAAATTACTCAGGCCTCAAGCTTGGTTTATTTTATGAAAAAAGCATTAAGAGTGTGCATTTTTGGTGAATTCACATTCTAAAAACTACAAAAATACCACAACTGTAGGCATCATTTTGAATTAGAAGACTGGATCATGGGGAAGATCTAAGTGTTTAATATAATCCAGACAGGGAAAGGGAAGAGTGGTTGAAAGAAATCCTGCTATCATCCGACAACATGACAAACTATTGTTTGTATTGCAGGTCCGGTGGAGAGGGTGCAGGTGGGAACTGTGTGGAGTGGGTGGATTCCCCAAAAATACACACTCTTAATGCTTTCTACAGAAGAGTTTCAGAAGAAACATTTCACTTGCTTGCATTGCTTAAATTTTATGAAAAAGTTACCTTTTTAACAAAACATTTTATTAAAAAATTTTTTTCGTAAAATTCAACAGATTTTTCTTAAAAATAAAATTTTCCCTAAAGTTTGTTAAAATACGACAGGAGGTGTTATCGAGTAGCCACTTTGCATATTTTGCATAATTAGCCACAGTGAGCTAGACTCGATTGTCCGATCGCAGTTTGTTTACGTTTCGGTTTGCTCGGAAAAATTGATATACGGTCCGACATTTTATTAGATAACTTTTTTATTTATTAACTTTTAGAAGTTAAAGTTACATTGTTAGATTTGATATTGAATTATCTAAAAACAAGCGTCTCGGATATTCCCAGTGCAGCAGTAAAAAAAGTTCAAATTTCTCAAAGAGCCAAGGTTGATTTTATTCAGTTTTCCTTGGAAAATTGTCGTTTTTGGCTTATAACTTTTTAATTTTTTGAACCGAAGAAAAATGCGTGTGAAGTTAGCCTCGAGGCTGGCAATGCTAATTAAAAAAAAAATTGCTTGCCCTGGGGCTGTGCTATACATTGTTGGATGGGGTATAAAAAATAAAATCGAATGGTATATTTGGATTGTCTTCGGTTCAACAAATAAAAAAGTTATAAGCGAAAAACGACGATTTTCCGCCGAAAATTACATAAAATCAACATTGGCTCTTCTTTGAGAAACTCGATCTTGTTTTAAACTTCTGCCCTGGGTATATCCGAGACGCTTGTTATTAGATAATTCAATATCAAATCCAACAATATAACTTTCGCTTCTCAAAGTTAATAAATAAAAAAGTTATCGAATAAAACGTCGGACCGTATACCAAAGAAACCGAGAAACCGAAACATAAACAGACGCTGCGATTGGACAATCGAGTCTAGCTCACTGTGGCTAATTATGCAAAATATTCAAATATGCAAAGTGGCTACTCGTTAACACGTTAAAATTTTATTTGTAAGAAACCTCTATTGAACTTAAATAATAAATATATATAGTAGCAAAAAATTTTTATTGTTTTTCTCGCTCCCGTTTCCTTGCTCTCACGATCCCGGTCGTTCTCACGATAACTTTTTTATTTATTAACTTTGAGAAGCGAAAGTTATATTGTTGGATTTGATATTGAATTATCTAAAAACAAGCGTCTCGGATATACCCAGGTCAGAAGTTTAAAACAAGATCGATTTTCTCAAAGTAGAGCTAATGTTGATTTTATGCAATTTTCGGCGGAAAATCGTCGTTTTTCGCTTATAACTTTTTTATTTGTTGAACCGAAGACAATCCAAATATACCATTCGAATTCATTTTTTATAACCCATCCAACAATGTATAGCACAGTCCCAGGGCAAGCAATTTTTTTTTTAATTAGCATTGCCAGCCTCGAGGCTAACTTCACACACATGAAGAAAACCCAAATATATCATTCTATTCCATTTTGTAACCCCCATCCAACAATGTATAGCACGGCCCCAATGCACGCAATGTTTTTTTAATTAGCACTGCTTCACACGCATATACTAGGAATGATAACTGGGGCTCAGTGATGTCTAGCAAAGTCCGGTTGGGTATTTCGACATATTTCAACTGCGATTTCACCATTATTACTTAATGTAGTTTGATTGACATATGTTGCGTTATCAACTTGTTAAATAATAATCATAACAATAATAATAATAAAAAACAATAATAGTAATAATAATTGCCTTGTGACAAGGCAATTTTATTGGTGTAAAAAAAGCTTAGGTAATCATGTACAATAGGTCCAGTAGTTATTTTCGGTGTTTTTAATTATTTTTTTAATATAAAATTAATATAATTAGAAACAGAATAAAATTACCAATCGGATGATCCAAATAATGTCTTGAAAATATAATTAAAGAAGAAGTTAATGACAGAAAACCGCCAGGTAGTAGGAAAAACTAGGTTCATAAACAGTAAAACAGTAAAAAAAAAGGCGAAGCGAAATGAAATGTCAAATAAATTAGTTGTCAAATAAATTTATTGTGCGAGTTTCCATAAAACAATTTTAAAAAAAATTACTTATTTTTAAAAAAAAGTATGAATTAATTTGTATGCCTTAATTGAAAACTATCGCATTTAACATTCTATGAAGAACAGTTCGGACTTGAATAAACTTAAATTTTTTTTGCAAATAATGTTATTTTGACTGCGTGATTACTATTTCTTGTGTTACTTTTGCTAATAATATTTTTTTAAGCGCTGTAAGTATTTCTTGTCTGCGCTATAAATAGTAATTTCTGTTTGACTTCGCTATTCATAGTTTTTGTTGCTGTTCTCTTGCGCGTTTCGTGAGTTTTCCGAGAAAATTTTATTATCAAAAATTAATAAACTGCTTGGATCATTAAATTGGAGTTATTATTGTGATTACAAATATATAATTATTATTGCGGGAAAATAATTAAAAACACCGAAAATAACTACTGGACCTATTGTACATGATTACCAAAGCTTAACATAGTTTCTACACTATTTTCAACTTATTCACTTGTTCTTTGAGAGAGTTCGTGATGCACTGTCAATAGATTTTAGGAGTTTATTCTTATAATATAATCCTTCAAACAACGTTATTATATAACAAATCATTCAATGATTCAATAAATAGTAGACTTTATCAGAACATCAATCAGAGCCCAAATGTCTATAAATCTTTAGTATAAATTAGAGATATTACAGAAAAGCTCAAGATAAGACGCCATCAGAGCATGTGAGCGATGATATAGTCACCTTAGAAAATTGTTGACGGTAGTGCTGCCCACAACGTGTCCATAAATTTCGTTCAAACAACTTGTTATATCTTCAATAATATTCATATCGCCAAATGTTATAAACTATACAAAGGCACTACTAGACCTGAAAAAAACTATCAGAAACAACGATGAAAAACAGTAAAAAGAAAATAAACATAAAAAATATTGTTCTTTGCTGCAGAAAATAGGTGTATTGAGCATAAATTGATCAAGTTTTTAAATCTTGTTTCATTTGCATTTTAAAAAATAAGTAACATAAAATTAATGTCAACATTGGAATCAATAATTAATAATGAACTCTAGTGGCGGATCCAGAAACTAGATATGGGGGTTCATAAAAAAATAGATAGCTAAATGGAGACTTATTTTTAATCGAGCTTGTCTTAAAGAAAATCTTATGCCATCTTACATTATTAATATATATATATATATATATATATATATATATATATATATATATATATATATATATATATATATATATATATATATATATATATATATATATATATATATATATATATATATATATATATATATATATATATTAAATTAAATGAAACTAAATTAACAAGGTTTAGAGTGGTTCGGAAGACTGAAGCCTGTGTGGGAACCACTACAACAATTAGAGGCAGTCGTTTATGGTGCCTGGATATTTATAGCTCTGGCGGCAAATGCGTTATTTTTTCAAGGTGGAGAGGCATCCGCTTGCCCAAAAAATTGTGCATGTCAAGTTGTGTAAATTAATTTCATAAGTTACGCATAGTCACTTTTATTTGATTCAGCAAATGCGTTATTTTTTCAAAGTTAAGAGACATCCGCTTGCCCGAAAAATTGGCATGTCACGGTGTTTGCTTTCAATTCATAAGCTCTGCTGAGTCACTTTCATTTGATTCCATCTAGAAACTCAACGGTAATAAGAGTTTAATAATTTATTCGTTTGCGAAAAGCAGCAAATGCGTTATTTTATCAACGTTGAAAAGCTTCCGCTTGCTCAAAAAATTGAGAAACAAAAACATTTGGGGGGCATTTAACCTTACGCCTATGTGAATATTGTATTTCTCCAATTTTGTTGCTGCAAGTCCAATTGCTTCTTCTACAATATAGAATGATGAAGTTAATTATAAAGGATTAACAAGTAAAGGAAAAACGAGTTTTTTTAACACAAACTTTGATTTCAAACACACTCGATTTAGAAATACGAAAGGTGTTCAAATTAAGTTTTTTTTTACTTTTTTTATTGAATCATGTATTACCATCCAATATAAAGCTATGCTGAAGGTTTCAGCTTCCTAGCTAGTCAAAAAGCTGGTTAAATGCAAGATTGGCGTACAGAGAAAGACATGAGGAAAGACACACACAAATACATACATACATACATACATACATACATACATACATACATACATACATACATACATACATACATACATACATACATACATACATACATACATACATACATACATACATACATACATACATACATACATACATACATACATACATACATACATACATACACACACACACACACACACACACACACACACACACACACACACACACATACATACATACATACATACATACATACATACATACATACATACATACATACATACATACATACATACATACATACATACATACATACATACATACATACATACATACATACATACATACATACATACATACATACATACATACATACTCAAACACACAATCACGCACACTACAAACAGAGATTGTAGCCCAAATAAAAGTGTGTAAAAAAGGAACCATATTGTAGAAGAAGCAATCGGACCTGCAGGAAAAAAATTGTAAAAATACGATATTCCCATATAAAAAAGAATTCGTCTTAGTACATAATTCCAAAAAAAGAGGTAACAAGGAACTGTTAAATTACATACCGCAGGCATAAGGTTTTGAGCCACACCTCGAGATCTGGTGTCTACATTTTCTTGGTTATTACAAAATCCCAAATTGCCACAACCTCGTTAAAATGAGCACTTCAACCTAGACACGTAAATAATTTCTTTTAACGAACACTTCTCATACATTGATTGGAACATAATATTTCAGTTTTGTCCAAATGTTGATTGCTGCTGGAATGAACTCAAACACCAGGTCAACCTAGCAAAATATATGTTCGTTCCTATATTTTCAGCCATTGTTCGAAAAAGCAGAAGAGGATATCCCCATTATATTAATAAACTGATAATGAATAAATCAAAGCTTTGGAGGACCTGGAAAAAGGATAACAGTGCTTTCAACAAACATATCTATTACAAATTTGCCAAGAGCTGCGCTGCAACATTGAGGGGCTACCACCAATCTCAAGAACTACAATTACTAAAAAGCAAGAAAATTGGTCAGTTTTATAAATTTGTAAACAAAAAATGCACACTAGATCTGGGGTCTCAGAGATTGCTCTCCCGGACTGCCGTCTGACAAGAGAACCATTGGAAATTGCAAACACTTTCAAGAACTACTTCACATCAGTTTGTACAGATGATGATGGCAGCAACCCTGTTATTTCTCCAAGATCATTTACGGAGATGCCAAGCATAGAGTTCACTCCAGATATTGTTTTCACAACCCTTCTTGGTCTCAAATCTTCACTGTCAGCAGGACCTGACGGTATCCCAAACTTGTTTTTACCAATGCTTTTATTAACTCGTCGTCTCTGTTTCTCTGTCTGTTTCAAATCTTGCAATCAATTTTTGAGTCACTTCCTGATGATAGATTTTTTCAAATTTTGCATACATGCTCAAAATAGAAGACAATGCAATATTCAATTATTAGTTTTACAATAAATCAATTAATTTAGTTAATTTTAATTAATTTCGATATTTCGATATAATTAAGATATTTCGACTTTAATATAAAATAAAAGAGTAATATAAGAAAAAATTGATTGCAAAATGTGTGTTTTAATTACATATAAGAGCATTGGTTTTAAAAATTCGTTTTTAATTTACTTGTTTTAAATGTGCTTCATCACTTGCCATTCCACTATCCCACTTATTTGATATCTCCTTCAAGGACCAAAAATTACCTCTGGATTGGAAAACTGCCCTGGTGACACCCATTCACAAAAAAGGTCCCACAACATCTCCTGAAAACTATAGACCAATATCAATTACATCAACTTGCTGTAGAGCCATGGAAAGAATAATCAACAAATTCATAATGAAATATTTGTTACATCACAACCTAATTGAGTGCTGCCAACACGGTTTTATCCCAGCACGATCAACGACTACTAACATCCTTGAATGCGCCCAGCAATGGACCGATGCCATAACAAACAGACAGAACTTGGACATCATCTATTTGGATTTTCGCAAGGCATTTGACTCTGTCTCGCACGTTAAACTTATGAATAAGATTTATACCTATGGTTTGGTAATAATATGAAGAAAGGCTGGCTTATGGATTTTCTTAAATCGAGATCACAAAGAGTCAACATTAATGGCTCTATCTCTGATAAAGTTTCTGTCACAAGTGGAGTTCCTCAGGGCAGCGTTCTGGGGCCAACCTTATTCCTACTCTTCATAAATGATCTACCCTGCACTTTTGCTAACTCGGACACAATTTGCAAGCTCTTTGCAGATGATGTGAAACTTTACAACAAGTCTCCATCACAGTTACAATTTTCTCTCAACAGTATAGCAAAATGGAGTGATGAATGGCAGTTGCAGCTTGCTCCGGATAAATGCCAGATTCTCTCATTGATTGGCTGCAGAAGAAGTTTCAACCCTTGCGATTATTTTATTAATTAATAGTCATATGTTAGAAAGAGTAGACATAATTCGAGATCTAGGGGTGATCATTGATGCTTTTCTCCATTTTGACAAACATATTGATAACATTATAAAAAAGCATCAGCTATATCCAAACTGATTTTAGTGTCTTTTTCTACAAGAGACCAAAACATTCTAATAAAAGCATTCTGTACATATGTTAGGCCAATACTGGAATACAGTTCTCCTGTCTGAAATCCTCACAAGAAATCACTTATAGACAGGATAGAAAGAATTCAGAAGCGATTTACCAAACCCATTTCTACTCTGACTCCTTATCCTTATATGCAAAGACTTAAACTACTCACATTACACTCTTTAGAGAAACGTCGATTACTGGCTGACCTCACGCTTTGCTTCAAAATTAAAAATAACCTCACTCAAACCACAATACCTCTCATCAATTCAAATTATTCCAGAACCATAAGACACAATCACAGATTGACAACTACCAAATTCCGATGTGAAACCTTACCAGCTGATGTTGTAAATTCCACAACTTTAACCAGATTCAACTCATAAATCCAACTACTTAACTTTAATCAATTTCTCAGATTTCGGGTGCCTTAGAACAATGACTAGAATGACTATTCATTTTTTTCTTTTTAAGTTTTAATTTGTGTGCCTTTTTTTGTAGTCTAGCTCTGTTGCTCTATCATTTTTAAATCCTTTATATTATTTTCGATTGTCTTCCCGTCTGTCTTCCTGTCGGTCACAAACTTTGAGTCTCAAAATTAACTCACTTCCCGTTATCCGATCGAGCTGAAATTTGGCACATCGACTTGGGCTGCGAGACAATTGAATCTATCAAAATTTCAGTTTGATCGGATATTGTATAATTAAGTTTTTCAAAAAACACCAAATTTTAACGGATTTTTAATTTTTGAATTTGGCTCTGGGCTGTAAAAGGAATTAGTAATTAAAAATCTAGGATCGTATATAAAGGATTTATAATAAAAACTTTGTTTTTATGGGTTAGTTTTTACCAATGCTTTTATTAACTCGTCGTCTCTGTTTCTCTGTCTGTTTCAAATCTTGCAATCAATTTTTGAGTCACTTCCTGATGATAGATTTTTTTCAAATTTTGCATACATGCTCAAAATAGAAGACAATGCAATATTCAATTATTAGTTTTACAATAAGTCAATTAATTTAGTTAATTTTAATTAATTTCGATATTTCGATATAATTAAGATATTTCGACTTTAATATAAAATAAAAGAGTAATATAAAAAAAAATTGATTGCAAAATTTGTGTTTTAATTACATATAAGAGCATTGGTTTTAAAAATTCGTTTTTAATTTACTTGTTTTTGTTTTAAATGTTGGTACTTGTTCATGTAAGCGGCTGATAGTCCTTTGAACTTGTTTGAAATAAATAAAATAAATAAATAATTTTTAGCCGTTATTTTATTTTACGGAATTTGTGTAAAATTTTTTAATCGCAGCCGCGTGTCACCCCCAAATGGGTGACACCTGGGGCGGGCCGCCCCCACCGCCCACTGCCACTGTAAAGCCGGACTGAGCCCGGCTGAGCCGTAAAAATTCGGTCCGTGCAGTAGGGGAGATGGGGGAACATTGATCTGTTTTGAGGTGTTTTGGTAACAACAGTCAAGGCATTCAAAAAGGCAACATTGTTTTGGTGAATTTTATTGAGGAACATTTACTTTACGTCTTAAATTCAGTTTAAATTGTATAATGCAAGAAAACTATTGTTAAACTTTGGCGCAATCCCTAAAAAAGATCAAAGTACCCCGCATATGATCCTACTCTAATATGGATGCACGGTTCAAACTCTCTAATTTTAAGCGAGCGAAGCCAAGAATGGTATAGGTACAGCTAGTCTGTTTATAAACTCTTTTTCCGCACCATTTACCTGCATTTACAACCTTCATTTTCCACTACCACTCCACCACTCTGTTCATGACTCTGTTGATTCATCTTGTAGCGCATGAATGATCGATCCGCTACGTCCGAGACTAGACCTCCATTTGGTTCAGGACTTTGGATACTTTAACTTTCTTTATTACATTAAAAAATCTGTAAAAAGTAATTTGGAGTTAAATAAATGCAAATAAGGTTTAAACAACTCTGCTAAATTTTATAAATACCTACTTGAATGGCAGTAGTGTGTGTTTCGTCGGAAACGTGACGCAACATCCTGCCATCGTCTATTTTATTATTTACAAATAAGATTTGTAGCTTTATAAATAATACTTTAGATTTGAACATGAGTCGAGCTGAAGGTTTAATTCAGAGAAAAAATGCAGCAGGGTCAGGTAGTTTGGCTTTGAAAAACGAAGAAGTTAACCGAGAAAGTGACGACGAGAAAATAGGAAACAAGGAAAAAGAAGAGATCGAGGATCATGATTGTAAAGAAGCGAGGCTAACTCTAATGGAAGAAGTACTGCTATTGGGACTTAAAGACAAAGAAGTTAGATCTTACATTAAAACATTTTCTGTTAGTCCGCTAGTTAACAGAATGACTATTTTCGGTATAACACAATTTAGAATATGGTTATGATCATTATGATGCTTATATTATAGATAGAAAAACAATAGTTTTATAATAATTTATCCCAAAGACAAATCATAGCTTATTTTCAAACTTTTAAACCAATACATAGTACCTTACAAAGAACTTTTTACAATATGATTGTGAATATTTAAGACCTAGAAATTTAGGTAAACATGGAGAATAGCGGCTGAAATTTTTAATTATTTTTCTATTATGAAATTACTATAATTAGAATAAAAATAAATTACAAATTGACTGATTCTATTAATTTCTTAAAATTATAATTAAAAAAGAAGTTAACGCCAAAAAAGCGTCAGGTAGTAGAAAAAAAAATTCTCATAAACAAAAAACAAACTAAAAGTGAAGTCAAGTGAAATAAAATGTAAAAGAAATTATTTGTGCGAGTTTTTATAAAATATTTTTAAAGAAATAAATTACTTATATAAGTGAATTTGAGTTCCGTAGTCTCAAACCAGGTGGCAAATTCTTTGCTGAAACTCTGTTTCTTTAATTGAAAACTATCCAGTTTTATCTTTCTCTGAAAAACGGCTCGGACTTGAATAAACTGTCATTTTTTTCTGTAAATAATGTTAATCTTACTGCGTGATTAATATTTTATCTTGTGATTGTTACGTTTTTTTGCAAATAACTTTATTTTTGACTAGGCTATAAACCGTTTCTGTTCGACTGTGCTATTCATGGTTTCTATTGTGGTTCTCTTGCGCATTTCTTGAGTTTTCCGAGAGAATTTTATTATCAAAAATTAATAAACTGCTTGGATCATTAAATTGGAGTTATTATTGTGATTACAAATATATAATTATTATAAGGGAAAAATAATTAAAAACACCAAAAATAATTTCTGCCACTATTCTCCATGTTTACCGAAATTTAGTCACTTGTACAGAGTGCAGGTACTACCTGTTTGTTTACATATGTAAAGCTGCACCAAAGATATTATAATGTTAATTAATTGAAAATAAGTAAATAAAAATATATCTTTAAAAATAAAAATAAGTTGCTAAATGTGTTGCTAAGCGCTAAATTCGAGAACGGCTGGACAAAATTTTGACACAACATCGTACTCATTAAGGAGAAGGTTTAATTTTTTTTGAAAAATCTGTTTATTATTTCATTTTTTTCTATGAGCAAAAAATCTCCTAGGCCAAAAGTCCATATTTACGTTCATCAAATTCAAATTTAGTTTATGTAACAAGGTTATGTAAAGAAGGTTTCAAGCAAGTTTTTACAAATTTATTTTACGTTTTATCATCATATTAATTTATTTTGAAATGCCCCTATTCCACGCTAGGCTAGGGTTGGACGTTTTTTCCATATCAGGCCCCTCCACAACTCACGATCCAGGTGCAGAGTGCCTCTTCAGGCCGAGCTCATCCATATCTTTCTTTACACATTTCCACCAAGTCTTCCTACTTCTACCGTTACTTTTCACTCCTACAACATCCACGTCTCTACATGCTGAAACCCAATCATCTGCACATTTACGTTCCAAATGTCCAAACCACCTTAGTCTTTCACACCTCACCACATCAGCCACACAAGGAACATCCAGAAGGCTATACAAATCCACACTGCGTGAACGATCATTCAACGAAATACCACACATCCATCTAACCATCATACGCACTGCCCTTTCTAAACTTCTTAGATTCTCCACCTTCATAGACCATGTTTCAGTGCCATAAACAAGGACAGGCTCTATACACCTTTCCTTTCACATGAAAGGATGCACCACGAGTAGTCAAGATAGGAGATAACTCTTTGAATTTAGCCCAGGCAGAATGCACTCTAGCTCTCACCGCCTCTTCTACACCTCCTGCAGGTGTCACCTAGGTAAGAGAACTTGGTCACAGACTCCACCTTTACACCTGGCTCAACGTCAACTTCACCCAACAACTCTTCCTGAGCAGAACCACCAGCCACACAACTTTTACAACGGAAGCCAACAAGATCTTTCAAACTACCCAAAATGCCACTGCAACTTTTATGGACCCAACTCTTTATGAGCAAAAAGTTAGGAGAGAAATTAAGGAAGAAAGGGAGGGGAAAAACAAATGGAAGAGTGAGTGGGAACTGGAGCGGGAGAGCAAGTGGGTATGGGAACAGGTGAAGGAGCAGGAGAGAACAGGAGAGCAAGCAGGAATGGAAACGGGAGCGAGAGAGTAGAAACCCAGGACAACGCCGGGTTACTCTGCTAGTATCTAATATATCTGATCTTGACAAAACTTATTGGAATTTTCTCTCCTGTGTACCTGTATGGTACTGTGAAGCTTCATAAAGAAAATTTTCCGTTGTGATCGATTGTATCTCAAAGTCCTAGAGCTACAGATAACTTAGCTAAATGCATCAGTATACCGTTCACACCATACTGTCCTGATCAGTACAGTCTTCGATCTTCAAGGAATTGGTCATTTGATCCACGATTGTTCTGCCAATGGAATTATTGCTTCACTCTTTGTCGAAAGTCTTTTTACAAATGTATCCGTTGAGAAAACTATTCGTATTATCTGTGAACATGTTTACTGCCATCGTTCGCTGCCACCACTTTCTTTTCCTCAGGATTTGTTGGTTAACATTCTTTGTATTTGTACTCTTGATTCTCCTTTTAGACACCCAGGTGGTTGTCTATATCTACTGATAGATGGTGTTGCCATGGGTTCACCCTTGGGTCCTTTATTCGCCAATTACTACATGGGATTTTTGGAAGTAAAGTTTTTGAATCTCTGCTTTATGCCATTCATTCTTGTCAATTCTGAGAAAGAAGTTGTGGATTTGAGGACAAAATTAGAAGAAAATTCTGTGCTTACATTCACCTATAAAAATTCTTATAATCGCAACTAAAGTTGTTGCTCGCTGGGATTTGGCGTGCCGGAAGCTTGGAGCTTATACTAACCGGTCTAATTTTATATTAAATAACTAGCTCATATTTCTGAAACGGACTCAGATCATCAGTTTACGTCAAACCATCCAGTAGTGGCGTATGTTTTAACGCTCATAGTGAATGGAAAACTAGCATTATCAAGAGCTACCTTATTCGTGTTTACAATTTGAGTGAAGATTGGAGTAGCTTCCATAGGGAGGTGACTCGTGTAAAACAGCTTCTTGTTAACAATAATTACGCCAACTCATACGTTGACAGGGTTATTAACAGGTTCGTCTCACGTCTTGTTCAACCAACAATAATGAAGTTGCTGCTAAATCTCGCCTCGGACTCAAAAGCTCTGGCATGGAACTATTATCTGATATCTCAAAATAAAGCACAATTACTGGATGTAACTCCGACAGAACTTATTAATTTGTAATAGTTTCAAGTGTATTAGAATAGAAAATGAGATATAGGTATCAATATTCATTGAAAGTTTAATAAAAAAGTTAATGATATAATTTTCTGAATAACTGAAATAACTTAAGACCAGCTGTACAGTTATTTCTCATTACCAATAATGCCAACATTGCCAAAGAACTCATTTCCACCCTTGCTACAAGCACTTTAAGTGGGATATTATTTTTTCTTTCTTTAAAATGTTTTGAAGAACGTCTTTCAAAATTTTAGTTTAAGTCTGGAAACTCTAGAGCAACAATTATTTTTAAAATAAAATTTCAATTTTGACTGCACTATATAAGTTGTCAAATAATATAAAATAATATAATATGTTTCTTGTTAGGGCTGTGCCGGTATACCGGACGGTTTTCGACAATACCGGCAAAAACCGGTTCTGCCGGTATGAAGGGTTCCGGAACCGGTTTTGAACAATCAGCACATCACGCATAAAAGACAAAAGAGTGAAAGACATACAGCAGTAGGATGGGCAGTGCAATTTACCTGTATTCCCATTGTTTGCTACACTTCAATTATGGATAAGCTGACTGACCGAACGCGGACGGTAACACTAAGCACTTTCAAACACTATTTATAGCCTTTTTCAGGCTTTCGACATTATACTGGTACCTGTAGCAGGCCCGTCGAGAGGATGAACGGGGCCCGGGTCAATTTTTTCTGGTGAGCCTTTTTGTTGTATTATTATTATTGTATGTTCTGGAAGCCGGTCATGCAATTTTTTCCAACTTGGTCTATTTGCCGCTGACCACCAAGCACTAGAAGACAAATGTGATTTTGGTACTTGATGTTGCTGTCCAAATAAACTACAAGAAAAACAAAACAGAGCTTGCTTTAACTTGCTCCATGCCAGATAATCACGTAGGCTTTCTTCACCGTTTGCTACTTTACGAACTAAAACAGAAAGAGGAAATTTAATGTTTTTCTTTGTTTCTGGAAATGTGGTGGGACTCCAGTGCAAACAAGCTCTTCTATTTTTTTCTCTGAAATATCAAATCAATAGAAGCTTAGTAGATTTAAGTCAAAAATTTTCACAAGCTTATTTTTATTATTGGAGCTATGAATGACTCTGGGTTTATTTTTTCACTATTTACGGCCTGCAATATTTTCTAACTTCCCCCGCCACCCCCCCAAAGCGAAGGCATGAGCAAATTAATCATTGCAAAATATTTGACCTGACCCTATTGATATTTTCAATTTCAAGTCGACAAACTGTCAATAAATTAGACAGAAAAATAACGTAACGTAACTGAAGTAAAGTAATAAATAAGTTGAGAGAAAGCTCCTTTCAAATTATTTTCTTTTTTGTTAATTATTTTAATAAAAGTTCAAACCACGATAAATAAAATAACCATCATACTTTCCCAATAATGTTCACAAAACCTAGACAAGTAACAAAGTAGCCTGAAGTCGTTTCAACAAAGATTTACTAAATGAAATTTTTTAATAATCGAAACTCTAAACGGATGTGAAGTGAAGAAATCGGAGATGTCGATGATTCTGAAGAGTTTTAAAGTTGTGAGAGAGAGAGAACAAACGCGAAGAAGATGAAAATTATTGATCTAATCTAAACTGGAAAAATGAATAGTTCGAATCAATTTATAGACGACAAAGTTAATGCGAAGATAATGCAAAACATTATAGTTCAATGGATTTTATCATGTTTAATATTTACTTTTCACACTTTGACAAGAAAGAATATTGAGTTGACAAATAACGGTTATATAAGGGGGTGGAATTTAAAATATTGCCCTGTACTATTTTTTAAGGTGGCATTATTTTAGACTTATCAATAAAGGCACCGCAGCTGGCTTCTATTCCGACCTATGCTCAATTACCATCTGTGGTGGGCCCTAAAACCAACGGGGGGCCCAGGACTACAGGCCCGCCAGCCCCCCTCTTGACGGTCCTGACCTGTAGTACTGGTTTTTGGCCCAGAAATACTGGTACCGGCAGAAAAGCCATACCGGCACAGCCCTATTTCTTGTTGGAATAATCCTTTCAATAAATGTTGTTTGAAATAGTGTATTCTAAAATTAACTTAGATAGTTTGTGAGAAAATTAATTAAAAAAATAAACTGGACTTGAGGATCAGCCATCTCATCACATTTCAAGCTAAACTCGAAGAAATCTTAATTGCTTGATTACAGACAAACTCAAACACAATAAAAGTAGAACTCGAACCCAACAGAAGTCGAACTCAAAGACGATCGAACCGAACATGAACTTTCAATTTTGGGTTCTATTTCCCATCCCTAGTTATAACATACATACACACATACATACATACATACATACATACTACATACATACATACTACATACATACATACATACTACATACATACATACATACAGACATTGGAAATTATGTTTGTTGATTTCTTATTGTTTGTTAATATTATATGTCTTTTTTCAAATGCCTGAAATATGGCTAATAAATGGAAAATAAAGAAATAGAGAACATTAGAAACATATGATCTTTAATCAACTTTTTTTGGATTGCGCTGATATTTATGGAATAAATATTTGCACTTTATAAAATTTTTCACTAGTATGAGTATAGCTTCTAAATGATATAGGGATTACAGTTTTAAAATCTGGAGCTTCTCATAGCAACTGATTTTTTTAAGTTATTTCTCATAAAACTATCATTAGCTCTTTAAGACTATAATAATGATTTTGAGAGATGGGAATTGAACTATATTTTAAGAGGGGTTCAGTTCGGTTGTAACTTCTTGTTTAGCTCGGTAGTTTTTAAAGTTTGGGTTTGGCTCGTCAAAAGTTGCTGTTAAGAAAAGTTAAAACATAACATTATTACTTATTATATTTTTAAACAATAGGCATTTATAATTAGAAACAGATTAAAGGAAAACAAATTTTAAACTCAAGGCTGTATAATATATTCGAGTAAAATATGAATTTCCAGGATTTTTTGTATTTAGTTTTTGCTGTATTTAATATCATTATGATTTTTATCAATTAAAAGAGAAAATTTTGATAAAATAATGATTAATTAATTTTAATAAAACAGGGTTATACATCATTCTGGAATGACTGCTTATCTTCAGGATTGAGGGGCTGTATAATTGCTGAGCTGGCACTAAGGGGTAGAGTCGAGCTGGAGAAGACTGGAATGAGAAGAAGAAGCTTGCTCAACAGGTTTGACATGTTCATAAAAGGAGTTTTCTTAATAAGAATTTTAAACATGAAAATATTTTGATGGCAGGAAGGTGCTGTGCAAATCAGATACACCAACAGGAGATGTTCTCCTTGATGAGGCACTTAAGCACATTAAAGAGACCAAGCCCCCAGAAACCACTCAAGCATGGATTGAATATTTGAGTGGTCAGCTACATTTACTGATTATCGTCAATATAATTTTGGAAATTATAAACTGCAGATGATAATAATAATGTCTTATTTAGGTGAAACATGGAATCCTATGAAATTGCGATATCAACTCAGGAATGTAAGAGAAAGGTTGGCAAAGAATCTCGTGGAAAAGGGTGTCTGTACCACGGAGAAACAAAATTTTGTGTTGTTTGACATGACAACTCACCCACTGAATGATTCAGGAGTGAAATTAAAGTTGGTAAAAAAGGTCCAGGATTCCGTGTTGTCTCGATGGACAAATGATGTGCATCGCATGGATCGACGAACTCTCATGCTCATTTACATGTCCCACGTATCCGATGTCCTTGAAAATGCCTTTGCCCCCCTGTCTGATGACGAATACGAAGTGGCCATGAAACGTGTCAGGTTGGTGCTTGATCTTGACCCAGAACAGGAGTCACAAAAGGAAGGTACCAATGAGCTACTCTGGGCTGTTGTCTCAGCTTTATCGAAGTAAGCTATGCTAGCAAGCAGAGGACCAATGGATCGTGACGTCTTAGTTTTGAATATATGAACATTTTAAATAATTATCTATTGGTCTCAGTGGGGCATTCTCCTACTAGCATGCAGATGAAATTTACATATGTGATTTGTTGTTATCAATCTTTTGACTACCGTTTTGCTGTATGTGGAGACCTCAAACACACTACTGGGCTTTTTAATTATACACTTTTAGTTTGGGTTAGCTGCAGGTTTTCACTTGTACAGGTTGAATATTTCAGAATTCCTTTGTTATTATGTACATATTTTCTAGTTTTTTCTGTGGAAATAACATTAGTTGCTTGCATTACTAAATTTTACTGTTATTCTCAATTGTTTCTGTATAAACTAATTTAAAAAATTGGTGCCATGGAACGTTTTTAACAAATTGGCTACTTTATTGACATGAAATTACCAGTTGAAGTATTTAAGTTTTGTTTGTTAAATTATGGCCACCAGCTTTAATGCAAACAACGCCAACATTATGAAACGCAAATATCATTCCGTTACACAACGTGTTTATTTCTTGTTGGTTTATATCAATCTATGAATTTTTGATAAACGTTGCTCGACAAATATTGAGATATATTATTTTATTTCAATTAAACGATACTGATTAGCAACAGTAAATGGCTTGGACAATCAGCTCACGAGTAAAACATCTTTTCTAAAAAGGTGGTGGTGGGGGTCCCAGTGGTCCTGGCGGCGGCGGTGGAGGAATGTTAGCCCCTGGTGGTGGCGGATTGTTGGGAGGAATGGGAGCTGCAAAGAGAAAAATTTTGTGAAATGGATCTTCAGAGACATTTAGCATAGAAAATACTAACCAAAAGGAGGTGCAATCCTTGGAGGTGGGGGTGGCGCACCTCTCCAGTCAGGTCCAGGTGGACGCATGGGTGGGGGATGACCCTGCTGTTGTGGAACCATGCCTTGTGGAATTCCCATCATTGCAAAGTTATGCATTCCACCTGTTACAATGAATATTTGCTAAATATATTAATTTTTGAACATTTATCATATAGACTATAATTATACAATATTTAGATCCATAGCTTTTACCCATCATATGTGGAGGAAGCTGTTGGTTGGAATCTGGTGGTCCCATGTTGTGAGGCATGCCTCTCGACTGATTCATGTGAGGTTGCATGAAGTGTGGAGGCATGAAATTACCTGGCATTGGTGGAGGTGGAGGCTGAACCATGGGCATGGGCATGCCACCCATGGGAGGCACTAAAACAAAAAATCAATACATTATAAACACAAAGTGAAATTATCTAATTTCAGAAGTAGATCTATGCGTACTGTTCGGCGGAGGCACATGCATCAATGTGGAGAGAGATCCAGGTGGAGGAGGAGGTGGAATCATGGGAATCATCATTGGAGGTGCATCAGCGAACAACTGATGGGGACGATCAGCATGCGACAGTGGATTTTGAGCAGCTAGCAACCTCTCTGCAAAATTAGAAGAAAAAATATAAAATTAGTAGAAAAACAATTGTTTTAAATGATTAACAAACCTGCAGCAGATCCATGTCTTTCTCCTTTAGAATCTTTCTTAAAAGCATATGAAATACTGATGGCTCTATTGCAAAGATATTGTCCGTTCATTGCTTCCATCGCTGCATCTGCAGCATCGAAACTGGCAAAATTGATAAAAGCATAACCTTTACAATTTCCTGATTCAGGGTCTCTCATGATCTGAAAATAAACAAATGCACACTGGACACAGCACTTGAACTATTGAATTGATGGTCACTTTGCAGCATGTTGAATTTATCAATAATTTCAAAATAGCAGTATCAGTTTAATTGATGGGCAAATACTGTTAATACTTTGACACTGAATAAACCACAATCGTTAAATTTAAAAGTTATAAAGATTTGAGTAAGAGGTATCATACTTTAGGAGTCTGTAAAATAACACCAAATGCACTGAAGGTGTCATAAAGTAACTTTTCATCAACTTCAGGATCTAGATTACCAATAAACAAGTTAGCTCCAACGTCCAGGTTTTTCTGATGAGCAGATGCCTGTTGATTCAATCGAATTAGTTTATCAGAGAAGCACAAACAAAAAATGTATAATACCTAGTTATTTTTAATTTTATCTGCTCACTTATCTAACCGGTTATAACTACACATGTACCTAGGTAATTCTAAGAAATTCACCCACTTTGTTAACCCTGATTGGCTTTCCATATAATTTGATCATGTTCATTATCTTTATAGCATAGTCAGCATCTTCTTCACCCATAAATTCAACAAATCCATATCCTTGATGAGACTGTGTAATACGGTCTTTAGGCATGTGGACATTAACTGAAAGAGCAAAATACGCTTTTTAAAAACTGCAAAAACAAGAACTAATTATGAACTTACCAACAGGACCAGACTGGAGAAACAAATCCCACAGGATAGAATCCGTCACTTTTTCATCCAGGCCGCCAACATAAATGGTGGCATCTATGATGTTTTATTTAAAAATATAATTAACCGATATTCATAAAATGAAAGCAATTTGTATACATCACAGCTGCAAACTTTATTCTGCCATACTGTGTTATCCCATTTCTAAACCAATAACAAAACCCAAGCTAAATGATAATAAGCTAAATAACAGCCAGCTCTTATATGGGATCAGGTGGACCAGTTCCTATAGGAGACCAGAGTCTTTCTTGCAGTTTATGTCGACAGCTCAAAGAATTTTTTTTTGCATCATTAAGCCATCACAAAAATATGTAAAGTGAAATAAGAATATACAAAAGATATCTATTTTACAGCAAACTTTATTTTAGCCATATGACTTTCAGTAATATCTCACCATTTTGATTTTAATGATATAATTAATTTTTAAATTTAAAATAACCAATTAAAATTATGTGCAAATGGCATAGCCACAAAAATGTTTTTTTTTACAATGTAAAAAAATGTTTTTTGCACTGTTGTTTCATGGATTTTTCTAAAGCTTTTTTAAGGCACTTGTTTATCCGGTAACAATACACTGATCCATTTTCCGATTTAAAAAACTAAAAGAAAAGATTTAAGCATAGAAAAACGATAAGTGTAATGTTCGCACAGGCAGAATGTGAAGCTATGAATTAATTAAGTTATAACAAACACAATACCCTCAAATAAAAAAACTGATGTCTAAGTTAATCGATTACAAGATTCCTTCAACACTAAAAAAAATTATTTTAAACAATGCTTGTATATAAATGTGCTAAAAACTTAAGAATAATATTTAAGTGTACTAAATAAAATTTTCCAAATCAAACTTTTTGGCTTCGTTCGAAAGATAAAAGCGTTGGGCGCAACAACTACAACCACTGATCTATGTATGTATATATTCGACTAACGCCCAATGCTTTTATCATTCGAACTAAGCAAAGAGGCTTTGTTCGACAATTTTATTGAGTACATTTAAATAATAATTTTAAGTTTTTAGTTCATTTATATATAAGCGTTGTTTAAATTTTTTTATTTTACCCAACCTTACCACGACAAATATAAGCTGTACTAACACTAACCATACAATAAAGCCACATTCAATAAATTTTCGTTTTAAGCATCATAATTCCAGTCATATTTTATTTCACATAAAACAGTCAAACATGTTTTTTTTTTCAAATGTATAATGAAACAATCCACTTTTACCTTGGTTTCTTTCAGCTATAGGGCCAGCAGCCATTACTCAATATGTGCCTACAAAAGTAAAGTAAAGAATTAAAATGATAACATTTTGGGTATAGTTTTACGATTATAGTCCCAGCAGTACCTTAAATGTTAATTTTGTAATCTTAATAATAATTTTCTACCTAATTTCATAAAATAATTAAACTTCAACTTATTTCTCACTAAAGTTTATTGAGTCAAATTAATTATCATCAAGTTATGATGAATTTTGCAAATAACTTGATTATAAAATTTTTTTGAGGGTTTTTTTTTTTAGATTTTTTATGCCATTATTTTCTCCTTGGTGTTTATTAAATATGAATAATGCAATAAGAACCTATATTAAAGGTCAACACAAGCTTTCTGGCATAAGGTCTTCCAGTGAATTTTTGGATAGTGAACTCAAATCTGCAATACATTATTTTTTAGTTTATTAAATTTTAATCTTTGAAGATGTTAGCGGAACAAAGATTTAAACAAAAATTTGTTGAAGAGAATGAAAAAACTACATACAAGCGAAGGTTAAAAATAGCAAGAATGTTATCTGTAATATGGGCTGCACAATTAAAAAAATTTGGGATTGTGATTGGGATACATGCTGGCAATGATTTGTTGATATACTTGGTTGGAAGATTTTGTAACTGATGAGGTTATAAAAACAAATGCATATTAGGATGACCATTATTTTACAAATTTAAAAATTATATTTAATTGAAAATAATTATAACCAAATATGGACTCATTTTAACCATGTTTAAAAAAAGTTATCAAAGTTTTACAATCAGCAAGACTGGAAACATGCAGCTGCTATTGGTTTATTTGACAAATTGCTGACAAATTTGATGGCGACATGTTTTTATTAGGCTTCTGCGTCCCGTTATTTTTTTGGAACGATACGATACAATTTCTGAAATATGTCTCAAATTAAACGATACGATACGCCTCGATCAATAACGAGGCGATTTCGATACGATATCGGGATTTCGACTGAAGTGGAAATTTTGTCTCGAATAAAACGAGATAACATAGAATGATGAACTATACGCGACAGACAATATTATTAACTACATTAAAGGAATTCATTGAAAAAAATATATAAATATTAAAAAATTTACCAAATTTAATTTTTTTTTTACAACTTGAAATAAGTTTCATTTGTTTAGTTTCGGTACATCTATTTGTCTAAATTTAGACTCTAAATAAAACGCTACCGCCGATAGTAAGTATTTATTTAGTTCCCATTATGCGGTAGTTTATCAATTTAATTGAATGATTTTACTTGCCGATGAAAAGAAAAATTAAATTATTGTTTCAAGTAATTGAAAAGTAGAAAACCTTCTAGCACACCAAAAGAACGAAATTTTAGGCAATTCAATAGTGAAAGTGGAAAAACCAATGGAGATAGAAATAGATTGCAGATTATTGAGATTACTAAGATTACGTGAGATTGACTCCTCTGCTGATTTTGAGATGTCCTCGCATGCCTGTGGTGTTACCATCATTAAATTGATACTGTTTCCTGCAGTCTTTGCATCTGACAAGATTTACTTCTACATCCTTGTTATTGACTTTCTGCGTGACTGTCTCTTCCTCAAAGTACTCCCAGATTTGACCCCGGTGACGCGGCATGATGACAAACACGAGAAAGTGCCTTTATGCAAGAATTAAGAAAGTGAAAAATATTTATAGGCGATGGCGAATCCGGTTAGCAATAGAAAGAAAGAAGCTGAGAAAGTTTCGAATTCCAGCTGCAGACGATGTGCACTGTCGTGCACACTACAGGTGGCACACACAATTAAGAATATAATCGAGATTATAAAGATATATCTTAGATGAGCTACTATTACGGTCAATTACGGATATCGAAACACTAAAATAATCATTCCAATTCTATGTAACAAATTTGAAAAAAATAAGTTTATCAAACAGACTAAACCAAAACATAAACATAGAATGATCATTACTCATTATTCTCATTAATAATAATAGTCATCGATGTCAGCGAGTACGATTGCCTTGTAGCATCAGTAGTATGCAGAGGTCGACTAGCACCCTAAGAGGGGCGTGGCTTTTTTGCTGCCGGTTCCCAGACTAAAAATAGTAAATAATGGGGCTACAGGCTGTCAGGAAAACCGAATTTAAAGTGGGGATGATAATAGTTATAAACTTCTGCCAATAGGTAGATTAATTAATCAATGTTGATGAATCAATTGCAAATATTCACAGTTGTGACAATCGTTAATTAAATATGTATGACTTTCGTTATTTATTGGAATATATTTTTTAAAAATCTCGGTATTTGTTTCGGGACTTTATACGAGAACCAAATTTAAGTCTCGCTATTTCATTTCGATACGAGACTTCTTCCGCAGGCTGTATCGTTTTGAAATCTCGATTGATTTCGATATAACGATATCGGGACGCAGATGCTTAGTTTTTATCGAAATCGGCCCATGACGCTTTACTAGAACTTTACCCCAACCTAACCCTAACCTGAACATTCAAGACTAGAAAGGTTATCAGGCGCAGTGGAACGAGCTAAAATGGTGTTACGGGATTGCTTATATCTCTGGATGTAATAAAGCCACAATAAAAATGGTTACATAAAAATACTTGTAATTAATGTCTGAGCCGAAAATTGTCTATATAAACGAGTTTGCACTGTTCATTTTCCTTTCACTTTGATTCAAAGTGAGTCTTTATTGGTTTGAGGCTGTATTTCTTAACTAATAGGCCCAAAAATATGGTTTTAGTCTTAAAAATAGATGTTTCTTTTCTTCTATAACATTGTTAAATTTAGTAGCTATACGAACTGTCGTAGTTATCCAAATCGGGTTTTAAGTTGATAGGATGGTGCTTAGAATTTGAGCCTCGCGCGCATGCAAAAGTCTAAGCTCGCTGTAGGATTTATTATATAGGTCAAGTTTAAAACTAGATAACTTTAGAATGGCTAAACCCAGCCAGTTATTTTTTTTAAACTAAAGTTCATCTTTTCCACAATAACAAGTTAAAATATTAAATAGATGGAATACTGCAAAGAACCTCTAAATAGTCTTAAACCAAAACGGCTATTGGCAAGCCCATATAATATAGATAGTGTTTGAGTCTCTATATCTCGTCTTCGAGACATCTCAGTAGTATCAATTTAGTTTCATTCGATAGGTTAGTTTGTCTATTATAACACATTTCAATTTCAGAACTTTGGGAAATCTCTAACTATAAAAATTACTTCGTAAAAGTAGAGCATGTAGCAGCGCATAACCATAGGCGCGGTTCATCTGACGTACATAATATAGATTTTAGATAGTGTTTGAGTTTCTATATCCGTCTTAGAGACATCTCAGTAGTATAAGTTTAGTTTCATTCTAATAACTTTAATGAACAAATGATGAAGATGAAGCCGTGGACTTTCTCACAATCTTCAAGCTCTTTCCTGACAGACAGCTGCCTTAACTCCGCCTTGCTGAAAAAGGAGGAGGGCAATTATACAGATCAAGTTATGATCCGCGACAGAAAGTACTTTGATACTCCTACATAAACCAATATCAGTCTTAAAACAACAAGCAGACGGCGAACTACCGCAACAATTTAATATAATAAGCTATACGCGAGCTCATGCAGTGACACTCAGTAATGTGCTATGGCGCATGGGAAGCTAAATGCGTGGTCCCACTTTTAAACTTTTAATAACTTTATATTTATCAAGTTTTTTGTTTGGAATTCTATTTCTAAATAAATTCATATTGAATATGAGAATCAATCAATCAAAAAATATTTCTATAGCGCTATTTCCGCAGTGTTCAATAGCGCTCGGTCGTGAACTTATTAAACAGATATGTTTTAAGTCCACGACGGAAAACTGTGAGAGAAGTAGAGTTAGTTAGAGAAGAAGGAAGAGAGTTCCAGAGATAGGGACCAGAGTAGGAGAAAGAGCGTTTAGCAAAAGAATGCTTAATAGTGAAGACGCTAAAGTGACTAAGAGAGGAAGGTAATCATGGAGAATAGGTGCAGAAATTATTTTCGGTGTTTTTAATTATTTTTCCGTAATAATAATTATATATTTGTAATCACAATAATAACTCCAATTTAATGATCCAAGCAGTTTATTAATGTTTGATAATAAAATTCTCTCAGAAAACTCACGAAACGCGCAAGAGAACAGCAACAAAAACTATGAATAGCGAAGTCAAACAGAAATTACTATTTATAGCGCAGACAAGAAATATTTACAGAGCTTTAAAAAAATTATTAGCAAAAGTAACACAAAAAATAGTATTCATGCAGTCAAAATAACATTATTTACAAAAAAATGCAAGTTTATTTAAGTCCGAACTGTTCTTCATAGAATGTTAAACGCGATAGTTTTCAATTAAGGCACACAAATTAATTCATACTTTTTTTTAAAAATAAGTAATTTGTTTTTAAATTGTTTTATAAAAACTCGCACAATAAATTTATTTGACAACTAATTTATTTGACATTTCATTTCGCTTCGCCTTTAGTTAGTTTACTGTTTATGAACCTAGTTTTTCCTACTACCTGGCGGTTTTCTGTCATTAACTTCTTCTTTAATTATATTTTCAATAAATTATTTGGATCATCCGATTGTTAATTTTATTCTGTTTCTAATTATATTAACTTTATATTAAAAAAATAATTAAAAACACCGAAAATAATTTCTGCACCTATTCTCCATGATTACCGAGAGGAAGAACGAAGACCAGACTTAGGAGGGATATGTATTAAATTAGTTAAGTAGAGAGGAGAAAGACAATTTTTTATTTTATACATTATTAAACAGATTTTAAAAATCACCCTATATCTGAGAGGAAGCCAATAGAGAAGAACAAGAGATGGAGATATGTGAGAGGAGTAGGAGGTGCGAGACACTAAGCGAGCAGCCGAGTTGAAGGCTTTAGAGAGAGGATAGAGGGTAGTGTCAGGAAGACCATAGTATAGAGAATTGCAGTAGTCAATTCGAGACAGGACAAGAGAAGAGACTAGAAGTTGCAGCGAAGGATCATCCAGAAGTGGACGAAGCTGCTTAATACGGCGAAGATGAAAGTAGCAAGATTTAGTAACAGAAGTAATTTGGGGGGTTACAGAAGGAATTCTTAACCCATACGCGCAAAGCCTTGTTAGGCGTTCTTTGCGCAGTGCGCTATGTGCACGCTGTAAACTGAGCTTCTTCGTTGTACCAGTTTTTAACTGTCTCACGCAGTCGATGTTCTATCGTGGTATGCGATCTTTGATTCGCTATATCTTTATTAATTTTATTTTTTTGTACAATATATGGTATATTCAAACTCAGAATTTGTACCTTTATTTAAAAATATTAGTGAAATTAAAAAAAATTATTTTGAAATTTTTATGCGACTACCTACCCTAACCCTTTGCACTGGAGTTAAGCTGGCAGACTCGATTAGTATGGGATTAGGTAGAGTGAATGTATGGGTGAAGCTAGCAGACTCGGAAACAAAATTCACTTTAAAAAAAAAAACATCGGTAATAAAAGATACAGGTCTATTAAGTTATAATATGCACTCAAATTAAATACACCCACAGAAATTCCGAAGAAATCGAGTTGGTTCTAAACGTAAACAATAGATAGCCTGAGGCGCACGGCGGATGGCATACACAGAGCATTCTATAGCGCTTACTTAAACAGAAATGATTTATTATATCTGAGCTTTCGAACTAACTTGCGTTGAATATTTGATTTAAAAATCTAAAGGAACTCGGTAACAATGTACTGGTAAAATAATATTTAATGTGTGACACAATATTTTTAAAATTTTTTAATTAAACTGCAAACATTCGTAAATGTACATCAACGATTATGCCGTCATGGTCTGTGAAGCCATTGCCACCATATTCTTTCTACAAGATTCACAAATATAACATTTCGAATCAAAAGACTTCTGGGACACATTTTCGCAACTTCTGTGGAACCATTGGTCGTATTTATCGCATGTGATCATGTCCTCCTCCGTGCCGTTGTCCTTAATAAAATTTAACTTGCAGTGGCAGTACAATTCAATTGTTTCCTCCATCGGCGCCGGTTTTGACAATTTATCAAAGCAATCCATGGTAGAGAACTTGCCTTCATTAAAGGCAAATTCAATTTTCTGCCTCAAATCTTTTTGGTGGTACTTGCACGTTGCCGGGTCTTTTCCCAGCGCCAGAGTGACAGCGAATGCTATTGAGAAGGAGCCGCAATCATTTCCACCTTCTTGACGCTGAACGGTCTGATGTTTTATTACCAGCGTCTTTTCGTTGAATTGTTTGGTTAAAAAAGCAATCGTTCTGATATCTGAAGGTCTGAGCGTTCTTCCTAGACTGTCATAAACGTCCACTTGACCGGATTTGCAAAATCTGTTGCTGATTGTGATCCAGTGATCACCCCCTTGGTTTATTATTTGAATAAATGTTTTGGAGGGGGTTTCTCCAGATGCTGTGACTTTTATATTGGTTAGAAAGTCAACGTCCATGAATCCACCCAGGTTTTGATTTTGCTGACTTAGAATATTAAGGTTCAGAACTGAACCAACCACTTCCTCGGAGAACGTTGGAAATACTATTTGAAATAGCCAACGTTTCATTTAAGTTGCAGCTTTTTTCGTCAATTTTATTGATTAAATCAATTTTTGTGACTGGTGGCTGGACGTAAACTCCCCGTTTTTTAGATGGTTTCTTGTTGGCCCATACTTCAAGTTCGATTTTGCGCTTTTTCAGCGGTGCGGCTTTCAAATGTCCACTGGCCTTTGATCTTTTTCTCTTATTTAGAAATTTTGGGTCATGCCTTACGGAATTGAAATTGCGTAATAAACCCCGGTATTTTTCTTTGTATAAAATAAAAAAATCATCCAGCCGTCCTAGCTGCTTTTTTATCCTAAGATGTTTAAGATCCCACTGATTCTTTTCGACTATTCCTTGGGTCCTATTATTTTTTGACGTAAGTAGTATTTGTTGCAATTCTACTATATAACATATCAGTGAAATTCGCGTCTTTTCCTGACGACTTATTAAATATTAAACCTAGGGGTGTAGTAAAGATTTTTGGATGTTTATTAAAAGACCACTAGATGATTGTGTGACACTTTAAATGATTGCTTAATAGTGGATAGTTACTGAGATATAGCGGTTGACGTAAGTAGTATTTTTTGCAATTCTACTATAAAACATATCAGTGAAATTCGCGTCTTTTCCTGACGACTTATTAAATATTAAACTTAGGGGTGTAGTAAAGATTTTTGCATGTTCATTAAAAAACCACTAGATGATTGTGTGGCACTTTAAATGGTTGCTTAATAGTGGATAGTTACTGAGATATAGCGGTTGACGTAAGTAGTATTTTTTGCAATTCTACTATATAACATATCAGTGAAATTCGCGTCTTTTCCTGACAACTTATTAAATATTAAACTTAGGGGTGTAGTAAAGATTTTTGCATGTTCATTAAAAAACCACTAGATGATTGTGTGGCACTTTAAATGGTTGCATAATAGTGGATAGTTATTGAGATATAGCGGTTGACGTAAGTGGTATTTTTTACAATTCTACTATATAACATATCAGTGAAATTCGCGACTTTTCCTGACGACTTATTAAATATTAAACCTAGGGGTGTAGTAAAGATTTTTGGATGTTTATTAAAAGACCACTAGATGATTGTGTGACACTTTAAATGATTGCTTAATAGTGGATAGTTACTGAGATATAGCGCTTTACGTCAGCGCTATAGAATGCTCTGTGTATGCCATCCGCCGTGCGCCTCAGGCTATCTATTGTTTACGTTTAGAACCAACTCGATTTCTTCGGAATTTCTGTGGGTGTATTGAATTTGAGTGCATATTATTATAACTTAATAGACCTGTATCTTTTATTACCGATGTTTTTTTTTTTATTAAAGTGAATTTTGTTTCCGAGTCTGCTAGCTTCACCCATACATTCACTCTACCTAATCCCATACTAATCGAGTCTGCCAGCTTAACTCCAGTACCCTTTGCCATGTCAACACAGAATTCGCTGCTTACTGCCATGGCGCGCGCCTTGTCAATAGACGCGCCATGAGTAGAATCTGCCGTTATCAAAATTCATAAAAAAGTTAAAAAACACATTAAAGAGGTATGACCTTAAAAATCCTCTTAAAAGCAATCTTCCAATAAGAACTGAAAAGGCCAATACAACAACCGTGAAACATTCACGATAATCTAACAAAGCAAAGATTAGAAAACTAGAAAACGTAAACAAAGTTGAATCAATTAATTAACCAAAGTATGTTTAAAAACGTTTAAATTTTAATGTAATTTTATTAATATACTAGCGGAGTACCCGGTGTTGTCCGGAAATTGTAGAGGTTTTTCTATTGTTTTTCTCTCGTTCCCGTTTCTTCTCCGCTTGCTCTCCCGCTCCAGGTCGCTTTCCCGCTCCCGGTCGCTTTCCCGCTCCCGGTCGCTTTCCCGCTCCCGGTCGCTTTCCCGCTCCCGGTCGCTTTCCCGCTCCCGGTCGCTTTCCCGTTCCCGGTCGCTTTCCCGCTCCTGGACGCTTTTCCACTCGTTGTCGCTTTCCCGTTTTTGGTCGCTGTCCCTCTCTCGATCGCTTTTCCGCACCCAGTCGCTTTAGCAGAATATCAAGGATTTGAAAATGAACTTGACCAATATCTAAATGGCCACCGTTTTTCGGTGGTGATCTTTTCTTTCTTTTGTTGACATTTGAACCTTGATAATGAAGAGTAACTCCGAAAGGCGTCGGTCCACGAGCTCAGACTTTCTTCCTTTATCACTGATACTTTTCTAAGTTCCCGCCTCAACTCGAGTATCAAAAGCTCATCCAATGCTTTCAAAACCATTCTTGAAATCCCAATTCTGACACCAATGTTACAATATCACCAAATCGTATACCGGGTTCAATAAAATAATTTTGCAGTTTATTGGAAAATAATAAATGAAGCTTTGTTAAAGCTATTTATACCTTCAAATCTCTATTAATAATAAAATAATTAATGTCCTTAATAAATGTTCTGAATCCGTTAAGGTTTATCAATAGGAAGTTGATCGTCAAACCAGTGATTTTACATGAATATATTGTTGTAAAATCGTCAAATCGTATTACAGGTCCAGAAGAATGGTTTTCTAGTTTATTGGAACGATAATAAATAAAGCTTGTTTAATGTTACTTATACCTTCTTCTAATATAATCAATGTTAATAAAAATACTTGTCGGGAATCAATAGATGAGAAAAGTGGAATCCGTACCATAGGTATAACACTACCCCCTTCTTAATCATGTTCGTCTCAAACAGCATAGTCGCTTTTGGGAAATGCGACTCTGCCACAAACACAAAATACCTTGATCTTTACTAGTGGCCTTGACCGCAATTCGCAAACAACATGGTCGAGTCTCTTGACCATTTGACGCAGTTTCTTCCAGTCCTTCTTTGGCTCATCAACAGAGTCTTTCTTTGGCTCATCGTCGCCATTTCTGCACGGTTCATCACAGCCTTTTTTGCATGCCTCGTCCTGAACATCTTTGCACGGTTTATCGGAACTGTCTGCTTTTTCTTCTTCCTTCACATCTTTTAGATCTTTTTTGAAATCATATTTCAAATAAGCACCATCTTTTTTTTCATTACACAATCTGAGGTATCTCTCCATCGAATATTCAGCACATTGTTTTCCATAACACAATCCCGCCATAGAATATCCGTCATATTTTTTTCATGAAAATATATTTCCATCGAATATTCCATGGCTGGTCTTTTTTTCCTCCACTCCTCAAGATCTTTCGCAAGAAACTGTAAACGTTGAGGAATATGCTTTCTAGCGATTCTTAACGTTTAAGTCGAAGTTATTTATAACACAATATTTCTCGAATTTATTTTAACTTTATTATTCTTCCTTGAATATAATCTTTTACTTGACTCTAAACTGAATTATCTCACTTTGTAGAAGTTCGCCCGGTTCTGACAATTCTTTTGATAATTCCAATTTCTCTTTGCAGCATGTCTTTCAAACTTTTATTATCTTCTCGAACACTGAACTTTAACACACTGTCTAAATTCTAAAAATTCATGCACAAAATAATATTTCTAATTGTAATATTAACTAACCGGAAAAAGATATATATATATATATATATATATATATATATATATATATATATATATATATATATATATATATATATATATATATATATATATATATATATATATATATATATATATATATATATATATATATATATATATATATATATATATATATATATATATATATATATATATATATATATATATATATATATATATATATATATATATATATATATGTGTGTTTATATATATGTATGTATATTTGTACGTGTGTGTGTTTATTATTTTTTCATCTAGGAATTTATATATATATATCTGTTTTTTTGGCGGTGGAAGTGGCGCAGATGGTAAGGTAGTTGGCATGATGCGAGGCGGTGTTGCCGATCCGACAGTCGTGGGTTCGAGTCTAAGTTGAGACATTTATATCTGCGTTATTTCGTGGTGGATTGTACGCCATCCAAGTTTCTGATATATGTGGCTCGTAAAAACATATCAACGCTATGTTTCCTTATAATATATATCATAAAAACATATATATCTTCGATAGTTATTAAATTAGCTAGTGACGGATTGTACGCCGTACAACTTATAATACTATCGAGCATTGATTCGTACCCATTCATAGTCGAGTGTTGTGTTCAACATACCCCAACAAAAGCGCTTAACAACCACTGTTTTTTGGCGGTGGAAGTGGCGCAGATGGTAAGGTAGTTGGCATGATGCGAGGCGGTGTTGCCGATCCGACAGTCGTGGGTTCGAGTCTAAGTTGAGACATTTATATCTGCGTTATTTCGTGGTGGATTGTACGCCATCCAAGTTTCTGATATATGTGGCTCGTAAAAACATATCAACGCTATGTTTCCTTATAATATATATATATATATATATATATATATATATATATATATATATATATATATATATATATATATATATATATATATATATATATATATATATATATATATATATATACTAGCAGTGCCCGTAGCGGCTTCGCTCGCATGAAATTAGAGAGTTTGAACCGTGCATCCATAGTAGAGATCATTTTTTTAGGTCTCGGCTCGGCCCGTCGACAAATTAGCCCAGCCCGTTTTAAAAACCCAAACTCCTGGCCCGGCACAGCCCGTCTGAATTAGGCCCGGCCCATTTTTACAGGCCTAGAAGTTCTATATACTTGATGAAAAACTTCGGCCCGTCCCACCTTGACCTCAGGTTTGGCCCGGCCAAACTGAAGACCCTAAAATCACTAAAATATCTATATACTTGGTGAAAAACCTCGGCCCGTCCCACTTTGATTTAAGGTTTGGCATGGCCCGTGTGAAGACTCTAAAACAACGGCTTGGCCCGGCCGATGATAAACTGGACTTAGCTACTTTTAACCGCCACAAAACTTAAAAATACTAATTTTTACATTTGTAGCACTTACAGTTTGTGAGTAGCAGTTATTTTGAAATCAAATAACCCTTATTTCCACCCCACATTTGAGGTCCTGGAAACCAAATTTTCAAAAAATGCTAAAACACGTATTTCATTATTTTTGGAGTAGAAACTAAATACTAATTTTTACTTCTGTAGCATTAACAGTTTTAGAGTAGCAGTTACTTTAAAAACCAAATAACCCTATTTTCCACCCCACATTTGAAGTCCTGGAAACCAAATTTTCAAAAAATTGTGAAACCCGTATATCATTATTTTTAGAGTAGAAACTAAATATTAATTTTTACTTTTGTAGCATTAACAGTTTTTGAGTAGAAGCTACTTTAAAAACCAAATAACCCAATTTTCCAACCCACATTTGAGGTCCGGGAAACCAAATTTGTAAAAAATGGTGAAACACGTATATCTTTATTTTTAGAAAAGAAACTAAATAATAATTGTTACATCTGTGGTATTTACTGTTTTTGAGTAGCAGTTACTATAAAAGACAATTAGCCCTATTTTCCACCCCACATTTGAAGTCCGGGAAACCAAATTTTCAAAAAATGCTAAAACACGTATTTCATTATTTTTGAAGTAGAAACTAAATACTAATTTTTACTCCTGTAGCATTAACAGTTTTTGAGTAGAAGCTACTTTAAAAACCAAATAACCCAATTTTCCAACCCACATTTGAGGTCCGGGAAACCGAATTTTCAAAAAATGGTGAAACACGTATCTTTTTATTTTTCAAAAAGAATCTATATACCAAATTTCAAAATCTCCTCATTTTTGGTTTTCGAGATATACATTGTTTTAGAAAAAAGTTTGTTTTCCAGTTTTTTCCCCTCGGGAGCAGAATTTTTAAAAATCCTTTCTTAGCGGATGTTTACGCTATAAAAGTAATATAAGTTCCAAATTTCACGTTCCTAGGATGAGGCGTTTGAGCTCGGCGTTGATTATCAGTCAGTCAGTCAGTCAGTCAGTCAGTCAGTCAGTCAGTCAGTCAGTCAGTCAGTCAGTCAGTCAGTCAGTCAGTCAGGACATGTTCTTTTATATATATAGATATATATATATATATATATATATATATATATATATATATATATATATATATATATATATATATAAATTCCTAGATAAAAAAAATAATAAACACACACACGTACAAATATACATACATATATATAAACACACACACACACATATATATATATATATATATATATATATATATATATATATATATATATATATATATATATATATATATATATATATATATATATATATATATATATATGACTTATTGTTTCAACATATCCAATCATTATAAAATGCACACATAATAAAATAAAAATACACAAATATCACAAAAATACGTAAGATGAATCATCTTCATCTTACAGAAACTCTTCAAAAGGTTTTCTCGAAAACATGTTCCATAAATCCGATAAATCCCTTCATCAAACTGCTATTTGATTTTAAAATGACTCTTAGTTTATCTGATTCAGAATCTTCTGTGGATTCATCTGATTCAGAATCCTCGGTTCCGTTCTTTGTTCTTGGCTCATCTTTTTCAGAGTTTTTGCTGGCTGCATTGCTATTGTTGTTTTTGTCATCTTTGTTTTCTTCCAAGCTACAATCGAACTTTTCTTTTCACATTGCAACTCGGCTCTTTCGTCGGTGTCAACTTTCGTATCGTCCAGCGGATCTTTCTTCAAATCATCGCCATCGTCTCTCAAATCAGTGTCTTCTTTTCTGTCAAGTTAGCTTCGACGTATTTCTCCATTGGAGTTTCGTCCGTTTTTAAATCCTCGGTTGCTTCATCCGTGTCAGATTCGTCACTAAAATCTGACCCTGAATATTCGGTGCCGTCGTCTGTTATGGAGGCTTCCGTTTCAGAACCGTCGCTGTATAAGTAAAAGCCATCGCTGTTATTGCCATTATTATAATCATCATCGTCACTTTCATCCTCATAGTTTTGCATTTCGTTTTCAACATTCTTTTCATCTTCTCTAGATTTGCTGTTGACGTCCAAACCGACTGTATCATTGTCACCATCATTGCCAGGCTCGTCATCACCATCTTTGCATGGTTCATCTTGAACATCTTTGCAAGTTTTCTTATCATGACCGTCTTTGCAAGTTTTCTTATCATGACCGTCTTTGCAAGTTTTCTTATCATGACCGTCTTTGCAAGTTTTCTTATCATGACCGTCTTTGCAAGTTTTCTTATCATGACCGTCTTTGCAAGTTTTCTTATCATGACCGTCTTTGCAAGTTTTCTTATCATGACCGTCTTTGCAAGTTTTCTTATCATGACCGTCTTTGACAGGCTCATCATGATGACCCACCTGACCTGTGCAGTCTGTACGGCCGTCATCCGTCACATGCTCTGAGATACAGCTGCTGGACTCCAGTTCAAATTGGGTTTCGTCGCAGCAACCCACATCAACAGCAACCCGCTGGTCCAGAACCGTGTCCACCACTGTCTCAACCAACCCTGCTACCAAACTCTCAATAGTTGTACCGGCTGCTGCTACTTTGTTTTCGTGGCCAAGAATCATTCCTTCTCTTGTCTTCCCCTGTGCTGCCATGTTTTCTCTCGCTTGTTGTCCTTCCTCCAGCAATTTTCTTTTTAATGTTCTCCGCTTAACCACAGCTTCCTCGTCAATATCGAATAAATATTCATCGTCGTCAGGCCCATAGCCTTCATTAACTAACGCGGCTAAGAGGCGTTCCCTAAGTTCGTCCTTTTTACATGTATCGCTCAGGCCACGTTTCTCCAGCTCGTCTTTCAATTCACTTGCCCAAAGCTCATCCAATGATTTCAAAACCATTCTTCTAATCTCACTTCAAGACACCAGTGTTGTAAAATCGTCAAATCGTATTACAGGTCCAGAAGAATGGTTTTCTAGTTTATTGGAACGATAATAAATAAAGCTTGGTTAATGCTACTTATACCTTCTTCTAATATAATCAATGTTAATAAAAATACTTGTCGGGAATCAATAGATGGGAAAAGTGGAATCAGTACCATAGATATAACACTACCCCCTTCTTAATCCTGTTCGTCTCGATCATATATATATATATATATATATATATATATATATATATATATATATATATATATATATATATATATATATATATATATATATATATATATATATATATATATATATATATATATATATATATATATATATATATATATATATATATATATATACATATATATATAAATATATATATATATAATTCCCACTCCGTTCGGCTAATTGTGTGACTGATTTCAATTTTTCCACAAAAACCTTCTCCCATTGCCTCTCAACAGATAGTCCAGGACCTGTCCTACAGACCCGCATACACTTTGAAAAGAACGGAGTTTGAATGTTTTTTCAAGTAGCAGACTCATATAGTTGTAAAACGGCATTAGGTGGAATTACCAAAAATGGGGTATTAGTCCGCCATCTTGAATTTTCAAAATGGCGACCGATAATTATAAAAAAATTTTAAAAAAATCAGACAACATTAATATACTTAATTGGTGTACAAAACTTTATTTTTTTAGAGATATTATTTCGTTTATGATAATTATGAGACAAATAAAATTTAATATGGCGGACAATATGGCCGAAAAATTCCCAAATGGACGCCGAGAACACCAAAAATGTTGTCGGTGCATTATTTAAACGTAGATCAACTTGTTTGGACTCAGGTGAAATGCCAACATGGAATGGCTTCCATCCTCTGATATCTACGGCTACAGTTCCTTTGATGCGTGTAGGGTATTTACCCACGATTCTCTCTCCTGTAACTGACTATGCAACTGTTCGCAAATCTTTGCAAAATTTTCAGAGTGTCCGTCGCCAGCTTAACCCATCACAATCAGTCATTCCAGTATTCTGCGATGAAGGCGTCTTCCATTCTGTAGCCGAAATCTTGATGGATGAACCAGTTGCATTTGCAGACATACATGGTATGATGGGAATGTTTCACTGGAATAAAATACTGCTCAAGTGTACAGGACGATATTTGTTGCGGTCTGGTATTGAAGATGGTTTGATTGAGACAGAGGTGTTTGGCAAGTTGACGCTAAATTCTGTTTTAGAAGGTACTCATTATGTTAGATCTTTCCAAGGCATAATAAGTGTATCAGATGTCATAAGTTTCTTGATGTGGGAGGCATTTTGGCTGTGGGTCACTGAGCACGAAGTTGAAAAAAACTAATGATGTGATGTCGTGTGCAGTTGAACTTAGAACAGCTCTGTGTGTTAAAAACAAAGGCAAATCAACGGCAAAATTATTAGAATTGTTTGAGAAATCAGACCATATTCAACAAATTTACCTGTTTTTTTTGTGAAGGAATGTGAATCAAAGTTAGAAGTTTGCCAGTATTGGGGTGTCTTTCAGTGGATGGCCTTGATTGTCAAACATCTCATTTCTTCTGATCGTGAAGGAAATTTTGCACTTTACGTTGCATCTGTAGACAAGTCACTTCCAATCTTCAGACATTGGCGGATCCAGGGGGAGGCGGTAGGGGCGATCGCCCCCCCACTTTGGGATAAAATTACATTTTAAGTTATTAAAGATACCAAAAAAAGACTGCAGACTCTTCAGAGAAAGCGATTGTTTGAACTACCTCCGATATGGTACTTTCTACCGAAAGTATAAACAAACTAGAACATACTAATCCATATGTCTTTCGCCAATTTTTGTGTGGCCAATTTGTTGTTAAAGACCGTGTTGGTTCTTTCAACGCTGTTGCACCAGACATGAAACTAGAGCAGTCCATACAGAAAGCATCCTAAAGCAAGAGTGGAATTGTTGGCAATACACGAAACACAGCTGTTATTGTTGAATGGCAGCTTATTTTTCATGAAATTTTGCTGATTTCCAACAACTTGAGAGAGATGACAAAAGACAATTCAATGGACCATAGTGAATCTACAGGTACACCATGATTTGGTAGGTCGGAAAGCAAAGTATCTTAACAAAAATGTGGCACAACTGCTTGACTTCGTATGCAGCAGGGGAAATCCGTTCATTATTCAATCGCCTTTAATCAAGTTGCATAATTTCATCACTAAGGAGATAGCTCATGATGAAGTGTCTATGCGTCTTTGCCAGGCACTTAGGAACGGAGAAGGCTGCTTCAAAGAGTTTTACAAAGAACGTTTCCTGGATAAAACAAAAAAACTGTCGGCACAATTTCTAAAAGAAACTTTCCTAGAATGGACTATAAGGCACCGACAACAACCACAGATTCTGTTATTCTTTATTCACAGAAGGTATTAGCTGCAGATCAGCGCAACGTCGATATCTTGATACAACGTGATATGCCAATGGCGGAAACCTACTCTTATGATGTTTTGCCAGATTCAATCATTTTTGACGGTAATTTTGCATTAAAATCAGAGAAGAGTAAACTCGTGAAAGAAATTGAAAAACTATAAGTGCCTGAAAAAATGGTTTTTCAACATGGGGATGCAGTTGTTATAGTTGATTTCATGTCGAAAATTCACTCGTTTCCAAATTTGTGCTCGTTTGGCACATTTGGAAATGCTAATAAATGTGTGCTGTGTGCAGGCCAGTCGATGTGTTGCAGAACAAGTTTCCATGTTGTCTTCGACAGCTATATCGAATCGTCAGTCAAAAGCGGTGAAATAAGTCGGCATTCAGCTGGCACATCAGCAGTGGATATGACCGTCATAGGTCCTGATGCGCCAATACCATCATAGGTCCTGATGCGCCAATACCAAGCAATAAGACTAATTTACAGCTTTTAACTCGCCTGCTTGCTAGAGAACAGCGATCAAATCATCCCACCATACTCAGTGGGTGCGTTATTGATAATGACATTGTGCCAGCTGAGTTCATAAAATCACAGAGACAGTTGAATGACTCGTTTCAGCCAGTGCACATTAAATCCCTTACAGGCCCTGTAGAAGAAACGGATGATAGATTATTGCTTCATTATGCCTGGGAGGTGACTCAAGGCTGCAAGAGGCTTATGATTATATCAAATGAAACAGATACACTAGTACAGCTATTGCGATTTGTCAACGACTGGCGACATCTTGGACTACTTGAATTGTGGATAGAATTTGGATCTGGGGAACATAAGCGACATCTCCCTGTCCATATTCTTGCGTAAATTTTTGTAGGGTTCTTGTAAAAGTGCATGTGCTGACTGGAGATGATACTCTCAGCAAAATTGAAACTAAACATGCTGCATTTACGTGTGAGCCTCAAAGTAAGAAAGAGTGAATGAATGTTAGACAATATTTAAGATACCTGAACAATTTTGCTGAGTCTACTGAATTGAGTGATGAATCATTTAAGTCAGCTGAGAAATACCTCGTTCGTGTGTGGATTGGAGCAGGACGCAAGACTTCTTGTCAAACATTTGACCAGGCACGATTATAAAGTCATATTAATAGTGGTACGTCAAAGACACTGGCACAGTTGTCACCAACCTCAAGTGTCATTAAGAATCATATACAGCGAGCTTTTACATCAAACGGAATGTTCTCACTATCTTGATTGATGATGCTCCAATTCTCAGTGCAATAGATTATGGCTGGTTTTTAGATGGTGGTACCATATTTCCTGTTAAAGGTCTTAAGCCAATTCCAGAAAATATGCTGATTTTGTGCAAATGTGGTGGTAAATGTAACACCAACCAGGGTTTGTGTGCAAAAGGAGAACTTCTATGTGTTATATATTGTCACACATTACATTCAGTCTCAGATTGTCACAACAAATAATTTATAGGAATTATATCTGCAAATGAAGTACTTTTAGTGAAGTCATACCAGTTTATTATTAATATTATTAATGTCATAACATTATTAAATATGTTTTACTAGCAGTGACCGTAGTGGCTTCGCTCGCATGAAATTAGAGAATTTGAACCGTGCATCCATAGGTGTCGCCTCGGCCCGTCGACAACTTGGCCCAGCCCATTTCAAAACCAAAATTCCTGGCCCGGCACGGCCCGTATAATTTGGGCCCGGCCCGTTTTAACAGGCCTAGAAATTCTATATACTTGATGAAAAACTTCGGCCCGTCCCACCATGACTTCAGGTTTGGCCCGGCCCGTCTGAACACCCTAAAGTCACTAAAATGTGAAAAACCTCGGCCCGTACCACCTTGATTTAAGGTTTAGCCTGGCCCGTAAAAAGACCCTAAAATAAAGGCTTGGCCCGACCGGTGATAAACTGGACTCAGCTACTTTTAACCGGCACAAAACCTCAAACTAAGTTTTACATCTGTAATGCTTGCAGTTGTTCAGTAGCAGTTATTTTAAAATCAAATAACCCTAATTTGACCCCATATTTGAAGTCATGGAAACCAAAGTTTAAAAAAATGGTGAAACACGTATATCTTTTTTTTCAGTAGATACTAAGAATTAATTTTTACATCTGTAGCAATTACAGTTGTTGAGTAGCAGCTACTTTAAAAACCAAGTAATCCTATTGTCCACCTCACATTTAAGGTCCTGGAAACCAAATTTTCAAAAAATGCTAAAACAAGTATTTCATTATTTTTGGAGTAGAAACTAAATACTAATTTTTACTCCTGTAGCATTCACAGTTTTTGAGTAGCAGCTACTTTAAAAACCAAATAACCCAATTTTCCAACCCACATTTGAGGTCCGGGAAACCGAATTTTCAAAAAATGGTGAAACACGTATCTTTTTATTTTTCAAGAAGAATCCATATACCAAATTTCAAAATCTCCTCATTTTTGGTTTCCGAGATATACATTGTTTTAGAAAAAAATTTGTTTTCTAGTTTCTTCCTCTCAGGAGCAAAATTTTCCAAAATCGTTTGTTATCGGATGCTTACGCAATAAAAGTAATATAAG
Source organism: Erpobdella octoculata (assembly GCA_963978895.1). Classification (NCBI taxonomy): domain Eukaryota; kingdom Metazoa; phylum Annelida; class Clitellata; order Hirudinida; family Erpobdellidae; genus Erpobdella; species Erpobdella octoculata. Next base: position 20,236,871 of record OZ022245.1, read on the forward strand.
TTCCAAATTTCACGTTCCTAGGATGAGGCGTTTGAAACTTTCCGACTCATAATCGGGGTAACACATTGGATCTTATTATTTCCCCTCTTTTCTCTAATATAAGCAATCTTTCACCTGTTAATCTCCACTTTACTGATCACCACTCAGAGGCGTGGATTGGGAGGAACTGAGGGGGGCTACGGCCCCCCTCAAGATTTTTCGACCAAATAGAAAAAATATCTTTTTTAGCTCACCTATGATTAAGTATTTAGATTAGTTGATAAAAGCAGTATTTTATTTATCATACTTTTTAAATTATATCTACCTAGTTATATTCCTGTCAATATTTTTCTTTTAGTACCTTCGGTCCATCCGATCGAACTCGTATGAACTTTAGCCTCGTGTATCTGTCCTAGCTTGACGAACGATTAGCATATTATTATCCTACCCGGCTGCTTGCGTTTTCTTACCAAGATTTTTCCAATTCATTTTACATTATTTTTATTAGCTCACACACGATTAAGTATTTAAATTAGTTGATGAAAGCAGTAATTATCATTCTTGGTAAATAATATCCAGTTAGTTAAATCTCTGCAATTATTTTCTAATGTTTTAGTACCTTCAGTCTATTTGATCTTGATGATTTAGTGGACAATTTTGTAAAAATTAAAGAACGTCGTTACCCTTTGTTACATTCATAATTACGATTTTTGTATGCATTCAATATTAAATAAAAGTTTAGTTTTTTTAAACCGTTTTTAACTAATATGATGTTTTACATGTAAATACAACAACAAAACATACAAGTGTATATTCGGATGGTCATTATTGTTTGAAGATTCTCTGGGTTAAATTTGAAAAATCTTTGCCCCTCTCAACATTTTGCTGAATCCACGCCTCTGTCACCACTTTATTTCTTTCACCTTACCTCTATCACAACCTTTAATTAATCTTACTTCAGTCACTAAAAGGTGTTGGTCTAGATTTGATAAAATTCAAATTTCAAATTTATTTCTCACTTCTGGGTTTCTTTCTTCTTCTTTCACCGATGTTGATTCTTTTACGGACAATCTTAATCTGACGATTTCATCTATACTGGATACTTTGGTTCCTTTTGAGACGTTTAAGTTTCGACTCTTTTCTAAAAAAGCTCCTTGGTTTGCAGAGATGTTGCGAGTACTTATGGTCCGAGTACGAGTACGAGTACGAGTACTATGGTATCGAGTACGAGTACGAGTACGAGTACCCAGGGGCGTAGCTAGGGGGGGGCAGGGGGGGGCGAGCTGCCCCGGGCGCCATCTTGGGGGGCGCCAAAGAGGAAGATACAGTATATTCATGCTAGACTAACTCCCTCTCAAAGTTTGCGTAAGATGCAAGAAAAACAATAGTTTCCTTCCTTGCATCAGGATGTCGTCCACAGTCTAGTTTTATATCTGCTGCTTCAGTCCATTTAGTTGTTCTGCAGCATCAAACTTGTTAGGTTCTTAGGAAGGGAAACACTCATGTGTTTTATTTCAAACCCACCAGCCACAATCTAGGCACAGATCTCCGGCTCAGGCAAGGTGGAACTTGGTGACCCCTTCATGCTCCAGCCACCAGTCATTTCACATCGTTGACGTAGAGGCAATGTTTTGAAAGCTGCTCTTGCTATCTAGAACGTCTGTGCCCTGTGCAGAACACCTCCTTTATGACATCAAGTTTATGACACACAGCCTAAGGACCATATTTAATTTCATCAGTGTGTGCATTTATTGACATTTATTTATTACATTTATTCTCACTGAGTTTTGTGGATTTAAAAAAAAATTTATTTCTGTTCTTTACGGTATTTTAAATAAAATTTTTGCTTGCCGCATTTTTCAAATTGTGTTTAACTTTAACTTCTTCATTGCAACGGGGGGAGGCCCGGGGGCGCAAAATTTATAGTTTCGCCCCGGGCGCCAAAAACCCTCGCTACGCCTCTGCGAGTACCATAGTATCAAGTTATCGAGTACGAGTACGAGTACGAGTACTGAGGTCTCGAGTACAAGTACGAGTACGAGTACAAGAAATTTTTAGCGAGTACTTTTCGAGTACTTTTTAAAGTCAACAAAATGATAGTTTATTCTACATCAAAAAACTATTACATTTCAGAAAAATTAGCGACGACTGTTTAGAGTCCGACATCTTAGCCCTAGGGGGTCTTAAAATTATTCCGCGTGGCTGAACACAGTGAACACACGTTCTACTGGTGAACTTGAAGCTGGATTACTTAAGGCACGAAGTGCTGGGTGATACAGTTTTTCAAGGTCACTGGAATGATTCTGCCAAAACGTTAGTGCATCCTCCACATCACCAGTGATCCTCATCTCAAGATATCTGGTCAACTGTGCATCGACATTAAGGGAGGTGTCATCCAGCGTCGATGAATACTTGTGAAACAACTTTGACTTTTTGGCTGGTGGGGGTGACCCAGATGAACGGTACGAGTACGAGTACCAAGTACAACATCTCTGTATACTAGATTTCAGCAAGTATAAACGAAATATTATCCCAAACAACTGTTTAGTAAACAAGCAAACTTTTTTTAGAGAAGATGTTACATATGCGAGTACGAGTACGAGTACTTAGTGAAATAACGAGTACGAGTACGAGTACGAGTACGAGTACTGAGTGGAATAACGAGTACGAGTACGAGTACGAGTACCAAGGTTCCGAGTACAAGTACGAGTACGAGTACTTGAAAATGGTACTCGAGTTGTACTCGAGTACGAGTACGAGTACCAAGTACTACATCTCTGTTGGTTTGATCGTGATTGTGTTCTCTTGAAGCAATCTGCTTGAGCGAGCTTATTGTTCTAAATTATCTAAGGGTTCTTGGTACGAGTGGCAATACCATCTCAAACAATATCATAACCTCATCTTTACTAAGCATTCTTCCTTTTTGAGAAAATCTATTGTTTTTGCTTCTAGCTCGAGGAATAGGTGGTCTTCTCCTTCTAAACTCCTTAATAAAAAATTTCCTCCTCCCTCTTTTTCTCCTGATGACTATCACAATTTTCTTACTACGAAAATTGAAAACATCAGATCTTCTAACAATAGTCAAACCCCTATTTTTTCTAAATTCTCTACTGAAACTTTTACTTTTTTTTCTCCTATTACACTATACTATCTTACTAAACTTATTAACTCTATGTCTTCTTCTACTTGCTCTTTGGATCTCATTCCTACTACTATCTTTAAAGAGCTTTCTTCTGTTCTTTATCCAATTTTACTTGATTTAATTAATCTCTCTTTATCTACATCTGTGTTTCCTCTGTTTTTAAGTTCTCTTTTATTATCCCTACTATTAAAAATGCCTCTCTTGATCCTTCTTCTCTATCTAGCTATAGGCCTGTCTCTAACCTATCCTTTATCTCTAAAATTATGGAAAGACTTGTGTATGAGCAAATAAGTGCTTATCTAACTGCTTTCTCACTTCTTCCCTCTTTTCAATCTGGCTTCAAACCTGGCCACTCTACTGAAACTGCTCTACTTAAGCTTCATAATGACCTCATTGTTTCTTCTGACTCTGGCCTCTCTACCCTTCTTCTTTGTCTTGATTTTTCATCTGCATTTGATACAGTTGATCACTCACTGTTGTTGGATGTACTTGATAAATCTTTTAATATAACTAGTGATGCTCTCCGGTGGGTTAAATCTTATCTATCTGGTAGATATTCCTATGTTTCTATTGAATCGACTAAATCTACTCCTGTATCTTTGAGCTATGGTGTGCCTCAAGGGTCTATTCTTGTTCCTTTACTGTTTATTCTCTATACTTCCGAATTTCCTCATATTATATCTTCTCACTCTCTCAATAGTCAAATGTACGCTGATGACTTTTATGTCTATTCTACTTTCTCTAACTCTTCTCTTGATTCTGTTCTTAAACAAATAGCTGCTTGCCTTCAATCTATTATATCCTGGAGTTCTTCCATGTGTCTTAAACTTAATCCCGACAAGTTTGAACTAATGTATTTCAATAAGTCCTCTAAATCTCTAAATCCTCTTCCTTTGGTTTTGCCACCACCATCTTCTCTTTCCATTTCTCCTTCTCCTTTGATTCGTAGCTTAGGTTTTCTTTTTGACTCCAACTTGTCTCTGACCCCCCAAATTGCATCTGTTACTAAATCTTGTTACTTCCATATTTGCCGTATTAAGCAGCTTCGTCCACTTCTGGATGACCCTTCTCTGCAACTTCTAGTCTCTTCTCTTGTCCTGTCTCGAATTGACTACTGCAATTCACTATATTATGGTCTTCCTGACACTACCCTCTATTCTCTCTCTAAAGCAGGGACGTCAATTAGGGGGGGCAGGGGGGGCGATCGCCCCTCCCTGAGTTTTCAGTGGGCCCCCGCCACTAAAGTGGGCCCCACGCAGTTAAGTGAGCCTCGTCACTAAAGTGGACCCCACGCAGTTAAGTTAGTGAGCCATCCGGATTTTTAAGAGGCCCTTCCCGGAATTTTCAGTGGGCCCCAGGCGCTAAAGTGGGCCCCACATACTTAAGGGGCCCCGGTACTAAAGGTGGGCCCCGCGCAGTAAAGTGAGCCCCATCACTAAAGTGGGCCCAACGCACTTAAGTGGGCCCCCGCCCTTAAGTGGGCCCCCGCCCTTAAGTGGTCTCCCGCGCTTAAGTGGTCTCCCGCGCTTAAGTGGGCCTTTAAGTCAGTGGGCCCCTCCTGATTTTTAAATAGCCCTTCCCGGACTTTTCAGTAGGCCCCCGGCACTAAAGTTGGCCCCGCGTAGTTAAGGGGGCACTCGGCACTAAAGTGGGTCCCACACACTTAAAATGGCCCAGCACTGAAGTGAGCCCTACGCACTCAAGGGGCCCCCGGCACCGATGTGGGCTCCACGCACTTAAGTGGGCTTCGGTCTTACGTGAGCCTCTGCACTTAAGTGGGCTCCCGGCACCTAAGTGGGCTCCTACTTACTTAAGTGGCCCTTGCCGGACTTTTCAGTAGGTTTCCCGGCATTAAAGTGGTTCCCCGCCCTTGAGTGGTCCACCGCACCTAAGTGGCTCCCACCCCCGTTTTCACGTGAACCACCACATTAAATTGGTCCCCCGCACTTAAGTGGGCCCTGGCACTCAAGTGGGTCCCTCTTAACTTTTGACTGGCCTTTTCCTGATTTTTGACTGGCTCTTCTCTGACTGTTAAGTAGCCTTCCCTGACTTCTATGTAGGCTCCTGACTTTTAAGTGGGCCATGGTTAATATATGGGCACCTTTCAGACCGTTACTTTCAAAACTCATGGACATCATTTAGGGGGACTGGGCTTCGGACTTTTATGTAAACCAATAGTTATTATATATGGCCCCTGTAGGATTTTTTTGGTGTTTTTGTGAGATTTGAGAAGAGAAAAACAGAAGCTTTTGTAATTATAGGATGCGACCATATGTAGAAAAAATGCCGTCCCGGTTATAAAGATGGTTAGCGTTATTCATAGCCTGGCCGAGTAGGATGTCCATAGAGATTAAAAGAGAGAAGAGATGCTAAAGAAGCTAGGAAGCTTGATCGTCCACGTCGAGATGGAGAGGTGTTAAAAAGTTATGAACAGTTCAAAATGGAACGAGATAGGTCACCGATTTTGTATGCATGAATCGATCGCATTTTGTCTAAGTTGAACGCACGATTTACAGAAAATAGTGATATTCTTGCATACCTAAATTCCTTCAATCCGCAATCTGAGGATTTCCTCTCTGCACTCTGCAGACCGAATAAGAACACTTTTGCGGCCAGTCCCAACCCGGATAAAAAAATATCAAATTATGATCCACGACAGGATAATCTATATATATAAAAGAACATGTCCTGACTGACTGACTAACTGACTGACTGACTGACTGATAATCAACGCCGAGCTCAAACGCCTCATTCTAGGAACGTGAAATTTGGAACTTATATTACTTTTATAGCGTAAACATCCGCTAAGAAAAGATTTTTGAAAATTTTGCTCCTGAGGGGAAAAACTGGAAAACAAACTTTTTTCTGAAACAATGTATATCTCGAAAACCAAAAATGAGGAGATTTTGAAATTTGGTATATAGATTCTTTTTGAAAAATAAAAAGATACATGTTTCACTATTTTTTGAAAATTCGGTTTCCCGGACCTCAAATGTGGGTTGGAAAATTGGGTTATTTGGTTTTTAAAGTAGCTTCTACTCAAAAACTGTTAATGCTATAGGAGTAAAAATTAGTATTTAGTTTCTACTCCAAAAATAATGAAATACGTGTTTTAGCATTTTTTGAAAATTTGGTTTCCAGGACTTCAAATGTGGGGTGGAAAATAGGGCTAATTGTCTTTTATAGTAACTGCTACTCAAAAACAGTAAATACCACAGATGTAAAAATTATTATTTAGTTTCTTTTCTAAAAATAAAGATACACATTATACGTGTTTCACCATTTTTTACAAATTTGGTTTCCAGGACCTTAAATGTGGGGTGGACAATAGGATTACTTGGTTTTTAAAGTAGCTGCTACTCAAAAACTGTGAATGCTACAAAAGTAAAAATTAGTATTTAGTTTCTACTCCATTTTTTGAAAATTTGGTCTCCAGGACTTCAAATGTGGGGTAGAAAATAGGGTTATTTGGTTTTTAAAGTAACTGCTATTCAACAACTGTAATTGCTACAGATGTAAAAATTAATACTTAGTATCTACTCAAAAAAAAAGATATACGTGTTTCACCATTTTTTAAAACCTTGGTTTCCATGACTTCAAATGTGGGGTCAAAACAAGGGTTATTTGATTTTAAAATAACTGCAACTCAACAACTCCAAGCATTACAGGTGTAAAACTTAGTATTTTGAGGTTTTGTGCCGGTTAAAAGTAGCTGAGTCCAGTTTATCACCTGTCGGGCCAAGCCGTTATTTTGGGGTCTTTTTACGGGTCAGGCTAAACCTTAAATCAAGGTAGTACGGACCGAGGTTTTTCACTAAGCATATAGACATTTTAGTGATTTTAGGGTCTTCAGACGGGCCGGGTCAAACCTGAAGGCAAGGTGGGACGGGTCGAAGTTTTTCATCAAGTATATAGAATTTCTAGGCCTGTAAAAACGGGCCGGGACCAAATTAGACGGGCCATGCCGGGCCAGGAATTTTGGTTTTGAAATGGGCTGGGCAAAGTTGTCGACGGGCCGAGCCAACACCTATGGATGCACGGTTCAAATTCTCTAATTTCATGCGAGCGAAGCCGCTACGGGCACTGCTAGTTCGATATATATTACATATACTGATATTTGAGTCTTAAAACACCTAGTATAAAGAACGATAAACTATTATCAAATAACGACATTAGAATTACCTTAATTTAAAATGCCAGCTTGTTTAGGTTAAAAAAAGATATGAACTATTAGCCTAGATCCATTTCATAAAAATTCAGTAGATACTTGCATTATTGGGCCCAGAGGCGTGGCTAGGGGGCTGGACATGCTGCCCCGGGCGACATCATGGGAGTGACAGAAAGAGGGTTCAGCGTATTCATATTATACTAACTTTTTCAGAAATAAATGACTATAGCTTCTTTCGTTCATCAATATTAATTACCGTTCACAGCAGATTTTGATAGCTATAGCCTTGTTCGTAGAGACAGTTGGAAATTCTCTTATGATCACTCTGATGTTATGGCATGTGACCTCCCCCGGTCATCAGGTTTTTGGGAGAAAAAATAAAACCAGGGTTTCAAATTTTTTTTAAAGTGGCTCCAACTACCCCCCCTCCCCGGTCATCAGGTATTTTTGGGAAAAAGAAGCAATAGATGTTATGCAGGGGTGGCGCAGATTTTGTGCCCAGGCGCAGAGGACCCTGAGTGGGCCCCTAAAACATCTTGTCCCCCTAAGGTTTTGCTGAAATGACGTCCCTGCTCTAAAGCCTTCAACTCGGCTGCGCGCTTAGTTTCTCGCACCTCCTACTCCTCTCACATCTCTCCATCTCTTGTTCTTCTCCATTGGCTTCCTCTCAGATATAGGGTGATTTTTAAAATCTGTTTAATAATGTATAAAATAAAAAATTGTCTTTCTCCTCTCTACTTAACTAATTTAATACATATCCCTCCTAAGTCTGGTCTTCGTTCTTCCTCTCTTAGTCACTTTCGCGTCTTCACTATTAAGCATTCTTTTGCTAAACGCTCTTTCTCCTACTCTGGTCCCTATCTCTGGAACTCTCTTCCTAACTCTACTTCTGTCACAGCTTTCCGTCGTGGACTTGAAACATCTGTTTAATAAGTTCACGACCGAACGCTATTGAACACTACGTAAATAGCGCTATACAAATTTTGTTTGATTGATTGATTTAGTTTCGCGGATTACCCATAACCGTGGTAGCATTGCACCGACTAGTCAAATGACAATGACTTATGACTTGTTGAGACTGTGTTCTAGGCCCAAATAAATAAAGGCATATGATTAACCTTAAACTTTCATCATATGACTGTGTAAGTCTTTCCGGTTGTAGACTTTTAATCGTTGATTTGTGTTTGCTCGTTTAGTCGTTTGCCAAGATGTTGAACTATAACTGTAAAAATCTTGTTTTTACTTTGAGTTTGCTGTCGTTTACAATTATTTTGACTGACGCTACAGACCTTTCTATAATATGGAATGATGAACTTGATTCGTATGAACTGAGAAGAGGTTTTCATAAAAATTTTACTGCTCATGCGAGTTTTGAAAGCCCTATCAACGAAACTGGATTTGCATATTTCGAAGTTAAAACAAATCCTAAGGATTCTGATGTTGAACAGGCTTATACAGCTGGACTTGCAGAAGGTCTCCTGACAAGTGATCTTGTAAAACTTCACTGGTTAAACACTCTCTCTGATTATTGCACAAAACCACTTAGTGATTATTGTCAACGGTTGCAAGTCTTTATGGAAGAAAACTTCAATTGGATGTCCGAGCAAATTTTTCTGCATGGAAATAGTGATCCATTTTGGCATCAGGTAGAACTGATATTAGTTCAATTGTCAGGCTTGATAGATGGCTACAAGTTTGAACAAAAACACAAGCATATTTTGAGTAAATATCCATTCAAACCTGACGTAACTGGATTATTGCTAATGTTTTTAACTGGTGATATGTCAGATTTGGAAAGTGCCTTGGGAGGTGATGCTGATATGCACAAATCATTTCATCATGTTGTTGGTACAGGTTCTTGTTCTGCATTGATAAAAGTTTTACCAGAAAATAAGGACCTTTTAGTGTCTCAATCCACTTGGAATCATTACAGCTCAATGCTTCGCATACTGAAGAAGTACGACTTAAGTTATCATGTAATAACTGGCGGAGAATTAGTTCCTGGTAAGGTTATGACATTTTCTTCTTATCCTGGTGTTCAGTTCTCCGTTGATGACTTTTATATTATGTCAACTGGTCTTGTATCACAAGAAACAACTATATCAAATAACAACAAAGATCTATGGAAATTAGTTAAACCCCAAAGTGTTTTGGAAGTGTTGAGAACCATGATTGCAAACAGGTTGGCAACATCAGGAAGTGAATGGGTGGATCAGTTCAGTAGATACAACAGTGGTACTTACAACAATCAGTGGATGATTGTGGATTTCAAAAAATTTGTTCCGGGTTCAACAACCTTAAATGATGGAATTCTCCATGTTCTCGAACAAATGCCAGGAATGGTAAGAAGCATGGATGCCACTACATTCCTCAGAAAGCAAAGTTATTGGCCGAGTTACAATGCAGCTTTTTTTCCAGAAATATTTAATGTATCTGGAGCACCAGATATGGTAAAAAAATATGGAGATTGGTTCTCTTATGAGAAGACTCCTCGGGCTTTGATTTTTAAACGTGACCATTTAAAAGTGCATGATATGAACTCGATGATGAAATTGATGAGGTACAATGACTACACTCATGACTCTTTGTCAGTATGCAACTGTACTCCTCCATATAGTGCTGAAAATGCCATAGCAGCAAGATGTGACCTGAATCCTTCAAATGGAACATATCCTTTTGGAGCCCTAGGTCACAGGCCTCATGGAGCTACAGATGTAAAATTGACTTCCTCTTTCCTAGCAAAGAAGCTTCAGTTTGTTGCAGTTAGTGGTCCAACTCATGATCAAGTTCCACCATTTCAATGGAGCAAGTCTGATTACAAAGATTCAGTTCGTCATTATGGACACCCAGACTTGTGGGTGTTTGACCCAGTGCTTCATGAGTGGAACTCTGTTTGAGAAATTTTAACTCTGACATTTTTAAATAATCAATCAAAAAATAAATGTATGCACAAACAGAACAATTTCACAATGTAATTTTGATTTTTAAAATCACAATGTTTTCGCTTTGGTAATTTTTAATAAATGTTTTTATTTGATGATGAGATTTTTTTATGTTTTAAAATATTTTATACCAGCAAGGTTACTCGGTGTTGTTTTTAGACAATTTTCTTGTTTCTATCTTGCTTTTTTTCCATAGTCATTACCCTAAAGTTAGCCTACCTATGTTTGGTACAGAGTCCAAATTCTCCATCAAACCTTATCCCCTATGAGGACAGCTTCCTTGCCAAATTTAGCTTAGGTCAGGTCACTCCAGCAGTTTGGGTGTGATAAGCGAACACACACAACTGACTGTTTTCTGTTCAAAATTACATGTTAGACTACTGTCAGCCATGTTTTTATTTGCTAAAACCCAAATAGCTATTGCTTGCTGCGACTTTGCTCATGCAAAATCTGAATTAAATTCTGCCCTCTTAAATTTTTTCTAAAAATGGGGTTCTATTATGCACTCATGGTCATCAACCATTTTTGAAGGTATGTAACCTATCAGTAGGGGATCCATTAATGTTTTTGAGAGGGGGCCAGTTAAATCTGAAGGTTTAAAAAAATTAAAAACTGCACTGGTTAAGAATTTTTAAAAGATGTCTAACGAATCAAGATATTTTTGCAATAATATTCCATCGAAGGCAAGTGTTGTGCTTTAAAAAGCTAAATTTCGGAATGCTTAAATACATATATGGCTAGATTAGTGCACAGGTCTTACTACTGTAATTATACAAATTGGCAACTACTCAACGAAATTATGTGGCTATAGATATCTATACTATGATTTTATCACAATGGTGTGACCATAGATATCTATGATCATATGACATTAATAAGTTTTGCAGTCATTGCTCCCTGTTCAGAGTTTCAGAAGGCATGATGCTTGAATAAATAAAAAGCGTTTCACACATATGAAAAACAGTTTTAAATTCGAGACCTCAGTTCAAAACTAAAAGAAATTCTTTGAAAAATTCAACAGATAAAGTTCATTAAGTAGCCCGATGTACCTGTATAAATAAAGGTTAAGAAAAGTCATTTGAAAAAAGATTCGATCAAGTTATTGATGTTGCAAAGATAAAATTTTTCCATTTTCAACACGATATTCTAGCATACTTTGAAAAGTCTTGTCACCTTTTGAGCTTGAACTGATATATACTTTATTAACATTTTGAAAGAATGTTGCATAAACGTTCAAGGTCCACAAACCATTTTGTTGTTGTTTAAAAGGTATATACTGCTTGTTTGCATCTGTATCTAAAATTACAGCTCCACACTCTGGCATATCCAGCTGGAAAACAACTTCTCTATCTTTTAAATAGATACTATTGAGATTCCTGAATAAGGGCTGATGCAGGAATCCTCTCCAGTTATACATCTGTTTGGGAAACTCTGCAAGACAATCATCTGAACTACAGCAATCAATCAATACATTCCAGATATTCACCATATTACTAGAATTTTCAGATGCATATACTTGAAATACATACATATTCTTCTCTGGCAATGTTATTACAAAATTTGTTGTTTCACGTTTGCATTGTTTCAACACATAAGATGAAACGTCAATAATCTCTTTCAAACTACCAATTTCGAACATTTTACAGCTTAAATGTATGTCTAGCAGATTAAGAAAAGATAAGCACAAATAGTTGCTCTTTGTTTCAATATATGGATCTATGTAGTTCAGGAGATCAATATTAAAAAACATATTTGAACACTGTGATCCAAGAAACTCTGTGGGAAAAATTGGAAACATATTCACTAAACTATTAGACATTTTTTCACACACCACCAAAATCTGAAAAGCCAAATAAGCATTAACAGGCTGGTCAGTATAACCAGCAAATATCTCCAAGCAATATTCTCCATCTTTTGGACATTTTACTGTCACCACATAACTGTCTCCAACTTTTCTAATCAGTATATACTTATCTAAGCTGTTGTCTTCAACACATCCACGAAATTTGCAGCTAAAACCTAACCTATTACAGTCCTTACTATTGATGTAAATTTCTATAGATGCTGAAGCACTCAAAACTGTTCTGGTGATAGGAGCAAGAAGAGAGTACTTTATGTTGTTCTCAGTAGCAAAAGATGTAGGACCCCAGCACTTCAGTGAAGATAAAGGAAACGGATGTAACACATGACTAGAGCCAGTGTACTTGACTGTAAATTCACAAATCTCTTCATGTAGAAAAACTTCATGCTGTTTGATGTACAGCACCAAATGATATGTTCCCCTAACTGGAAATCTCATTTTAAAAATGACTTGATCTTCTACAATATAAAACATTCCATAATTATCAACTGGTAAATAATTTTCACATTCTTGCAGATTAAGTGAAAATGAAAACTCCTGAAATAAATAACATTCAGAATGTTTTAACTACTAAAGCATAATAGATAAATAGAAAACAAATTACTACAAACATGGTGGGAATTATGCTTCAGTTTAAATACAGCTACACCATTTACTTCAACATAGTTGCATAATGGATAAACCAACAATAAATTAGAGCTGAAGTAAGCTGGTTTGAAAAACACTTGGTTCTGAAATTCACTGTATGAAATTGGATGTTCAAGTAGTTGCCACTTTGAATCCTTAGGAAAATGGCTGTAGATAAATTTATCTGGGTTTGAAAGAAAGTAAAACTCTTCGAAAGAATTTGAAAATGTGCCTTCTTGCTGAAAATAAAATAATAAATAAATAATGCTCGTGTAACTGTAAGTGCGTGAAATAAGTGTCAGTCTCTTTAAAAAGTGTGACTAAGACTTCTTTATGTAAAAACACAAAGCAATAAACATTTCAAAGTTTATAATTTATAATATAATAAAACCATGATGTCACTAGGGAATGACCCATTAATAATTTCACTTATATATCTGATACATTTGTATGTATTAGATATATCAGTGATGGGCAAATCTCAAATCAAATCTCAATGGTTTAAATGAAAAATGATTTAAATCTCAACAATCAAATCTTAAATTTTCAAGTCAAATCAAGTCCCAGAATCCTCAAATCCCAAATCAAATCAAATCTTGTAATAGAGAATGGTTAATGACTGTTCCTGTAGCATCGTGAATTTTTCGTGATAAACAACACAATTGAATCAACAATCAACATTTATCTTTAACAGAGTTATTAACATGTAGACGAAGACCAAACGCGAATCTCGCTGACACAGGCGAGAGATTGAGCCTAAACCCCTCTAAAACAGAACTTATCTGGTTCCATCGAGGGAACGCCTCAACGCGACACCTGGATGACTGTAGTCTTCAACTCAGTACTGACTGCGTCATCACCCCCGTAAAGTCTATTAGAAATCTTGGGGTGATACTGGATAGCTAGCTCCTTGCTTATGAATTTACATATATCGGCCGTGGCACGATCTTGTTTCTTCCACCTACGCCGCATCCGACAGATCAAGGGTGCCCTAAACCAACACTGCGTGCGGATTTTGGTCCAGGCTCTCGTTGTTTCTAGATTAAATTATTGTAACGTGGTCCTTGCAGGCCTGCCGATGACTGCTCTTCGCCCGCTCACTGCGGTTCTTAATTCTGCTGCACGTCTTGTCGGTGGCATCTCTCGACGGGACCACATCACGCCTCTTCTCCGCCAACTACACTGGCTCCCCCTACTGGAAAGAGTGACCTTAAAACTCTGCTTACTGGTTTACAATATCTTAACAAATCGTGCCCCTCCCTACATGACACGGATGATAAGCCTGTGCTCCTCTCATTCTGGTCGTCAACATCTATGTTCGTCCTCCCATGGTGACGCCGTCATCCCAAGAACTCGTCAAAGTTTCCGTAAACGAGCATTCGCCGTTGCCGGGCCCGGTGCATGGAACCAACTACCTAAATCTATCCGAAGTGCTGTTCTAAATGAGGACTTCAGAGCATTGTTAAAAAAACACTTTCTTATTGTTAATGGCATTCTTAGTGCAAGACTCTTGTTTTGTTTTAGATACAATAAATAATAATAATAATAATAATAATAATAATAATAATAATAATAATAATAATAATAATAATAATAATAATAATAATAATAATAATAATAATAATAATAATAATAATAATAATAATGATTTCAGCTTGTACAATTTCGGTCCGATAGGAACGAAGTCGTACCTATCGACCCAATTCCGTTCCTATAGGCCGGTTTTCGTTCCTAGCGGACGTCTTCGTACCTATCGATCTTGTGTTAATACGATGCTGTAAGAAATGAGTTCTCTTAGATTAATATTTAACTTATTGTTAAACATAAAAATGTTAACTTAATTATTTGAAACAATTTTAACTAGTTAATAAAAAATTAATAATGCAGTATTTCATTAAAAGTAGGAACATTTTTAGTTAAATAGCTTGAGACATTTATCATTTCATTTATTTTTTTGGAAAATATTAAGTTATTTATTATTTATTATACAAATTTTGGCATAGCTATTTTAAATTTTAGTTGAAAAAAGCCGCCAACTGCAGATGCGGGATTGCGGTTCTAATATATACAAGTTTGTATTGAGTTAACCTTCGCGCAGAATTTTTCATTTTAATCATGTTCGCCGATGGTTTTTATTCTGGTGAACTTCAAGAAGTACAGGTGATTTCTTTGTTTTATTATTTGCAAAGTCATGCCTTTTTTTACTCTTAGTCAATCAGTCAACCGTCAACCTAGTCCTAGTGAGACCTAGTCCCTAATAAATGTCCTATAGTAATAGTACCTTAATGAGACCTCGTATAATCACTTTAGTAGTCCTAATTGATTAGAATCCTAAGCCGACTGTCAACTTTATAAATATTCAATATTATTCTGAGTTTTACCAAAACTCCAGACCCGCTATCGCAATCACAGCCAGCGCACTGTCAATAGCACCGACAAGCAGCGCGGCTTTACACTTACAATAAAATCGACAAAGAATAAAAATGCAAGCATAAGTATAAAAATTACGAAATTTATTGACAGTGTTAAAACACTGACTTTCAATAGCCATTTCTTATTGACAGTGATCTCATTATTAATTATTTAGCCTTCATATGTTTTAATATAAGTAAAAGAGTTAATCGACTACTCAATTTTAGTTTTAACATTAATAGTTTGTAAGTTTACTTCAAAGACTGATAACAATTGATTTTTTAATTAATTAAAAAAAACTTTCAGGGGCTTCACATTTCCGAAGTTGCCACAGTCTCTTGCTCAGAAGTTGTGCCTGTGAGTTTTGTTGTATAGAATTTAAGCATCTGCGTCCCGATATCGTTATATCGAAATCAATCGAGATTTCAAAACGATACGTGAGATCCCGTATCGCCATTGAAACGATACTTATTTCTTATTGACAGTGATCTCATTATTAATTATTTAGCCTTCGTATGTTTTGATATAAGTAAAAGAGTTAATCGACTGCTCAATTTTACTTTTAACATTAACAATTTATAAGTTTACTTCAAAGAATGATAACAATTGATTTTTTAATTAATTAAAAAAAACTTTCAGGGGCTTCACATTTCCGAAGTTGCCACAGTCTCTTGCTCAGAAGTTGTGCCTGTGAGTTTTGTTGTATAGAATTTAAGCATCTGCGTCCCGATATCGTTATATCGAAATCAATCGAGATTTCAAAACGATACGGGAGATCCCGTATCGCCATTGAAACGATACTTATTTCTTATTGACAGTGATCTCATTATTAATTATTTAGCCTTCATATGTTTTGATATAAGTAAAAGAGTTAATCGACTGCTCAATTTTACTTTTAACATTAACAATTTATAAGTTTACTTCAAAGACTGATAACAATTGATTTTTTAATTAATTAAAAAAAACTTTCAGGGGCTTCACATTTCCGAAGTTGCCACAGTCTCTTGCTCAGAAGTTGTGCCTGTGAGTTTTGTTGTATAGAATTTAAGCATCTGCGTCCCGATATCGTTATATCGAAATCAATCGAGATTTCAAAACGATACGGGAGATCCCGTATCGCCATTGAAACGATACATATTTCTTATTGACAGTGATCTCATTATTAATTATTTAGCCTTCGTATGTTTTGATATAAGTAAAAGAGTTAATCGACTGCTCAATTTTACTTTTAACATTAACAATTTATAAGTTTACTTCAAAGACTGATAACAATTGATTTTTTAATTAATTAAAAAAAACTTTCAGGGGCTTCACATTTCCGAAGTTGCCACAGTCTCTTGCTCAGAAGTTGTGCCTGTGAGTTTTGTTGTATAGAATTTAAGCATCTGCGTCCCGATATCGTTATATCGAAATCAATCGAGATTTCAAAACGATACGGGAGATCCCGTATCGCCATTGAAACGATACATATTTCTTATTGACAGTGATCTCATTATTAATTATTTAGCCTTCATATGTTTTGATATAAATCGACTGATAATTTATTTTAATAAACTTTCAGGTGCCAGTCTCTTGCTCAGAAGTTGTGCCTGTGAGTTGGCTCTCAAAATTTATTGTTTTGATTTGGAATGTTACATTAAAAATATTTCTGTGGGTTGCGTAGTTGCGTCATGCTCAGTATGAAAAATAAGAACAGGTAAAGATAGAGTTGGAAAAAATCTTTATTAGATTATTTGAATAAACTTTCAGATGCTTGATGTTACTTCTGAGGAGCTGATGCCTCCCACAAAAGCTGCCAAGAAAACGGTGCCAGTAAGCTGCATTTACATTATTTTAGCAGCGTTCTAGGGGTGTTCAAAATAGACTGTTTTAGCTATAATTTAGTTTTTAAGAAAATTAACAAATGATCTAACAATTAGAAAAATGTTTTTTAAAATTAGCAAAGCATGCACAGAAGCATGATTGAACCTTGACAAAATGCTCGTTTAAATTGTGACAAACCAAAAAAAAATTTTATTTCCAGAAAAAGTTTGAGTGTCCTCTATGCCATAAGTTAGTTTCAAAACTGCCTAGGCATATGCGCAGTAAACTGCATATGGTAGAAAATCCGTTTGTTATACTCTCCACATTGCCTAACTACAATAGGGAGGGCATGAGTAAAAGAAAGGAGAAGAAAAAAATATGTACTATTTGTGGTGTTAGTGTATTGAGGCTCAACAGGCATATGCAAAGTATTCATAATCAATATTCTATTCAAAACCCTTATACTACTGAAATATTAAATCAAAACAATCTTTCTAATAGTAACTATCAAAAAAATATTATAATAGATAATTCATTTTTAAAAGACTTTAATAATTATTTAACATCTATTTCAGGGGGTAATAAAATAAATCATGAAGCTATAGTGAAACACTGTAGAAAAATAATTTTAACCTGCGGAGATAGTTTAAATGATTTAAATATAAGTAATGTAGAACAAAAATATTTTAGTAATTTATTTAAAAAATGTAAAACCTATTTTAACAATAATGGAGAGAATGTGAGGCTTATAAAACCGTCCTCCGTAATGACATACCTTTATTCTTTCAAAAATTTAGTTGTGTATATTTTATTTAAATATCCTAATATAAAAAACACAGATTTTAATAATTGGTTAACCATACTGCCAAACTGGTTGGCTACTGTTAGAAAGGAGGAGCTTAGATATCGTGCAGAGGCAGAAGGATTGAAATTTCGACGTAAGCTAACAGTAGAATACTATATAAAATATTTAAGTACATCATCTATTAATAAAATTAATACTAAATTTATTAATGAACCTGTAAATGAATATGATGAGGACACCCTCAGAGACGTTTTTTTTACCTTGAGGGATCATCTAATTGTAACTTTAGTATCAGAGAATGCTCCAAGGTCATGCGTTATTCTTAACTTTACAACTGATCATTTAGCAAATATATGTACTAAATTAACACCCGTGATGTATCTTATAGATAAACACAAAACGGCCGGAAAATATGGTGGTGCCTGCTTAAACTTAAGACCAGAAATTTCAAAGTTATTCAATTTTTATTTAGAGTTACGATTAGCATTTTTAAATAATAAAGAAAACCATAAATATATATTTTTAAATTCTTCTGGCAAGCGGATCACATCATCACTCATTACATTAATTTTAACTAGAGCTTATAAGGCACAAGGATTTATGTACTCAGTTTCATGCAACAAAATTAGAAGAATGATGACTTCTACAATCGCTGTCACTCTCCCTCAAGATAAGTACATGGCTGCCAAACATATGGGACATTCAAGTAAAACAGCAGAAACCCATTACTCAGTACAAGATAAAGAGACAGTAGGAGGGTCATTTTTTGGTTCCTCAATGACACTTTTTAAAATCATTACTGAACAACATACATCCCAGGACGGTGCATCAACATCATTTAATTTAAATGAGACATTTCCCACTGACACATCATCAACTTTGCCAGATCCCCTTGTGCCTTCCATCCACATTGCAGGTAGGAGAAAGGAATGGTCCGCGGCCCATACACAGTACATAAAAATGTTATATGCCACATACATAAAAAAAAAACAAGTTCCAACACTTGCTGAAATCAGACAAAAGTTGAATGAAAAGAGAGATATTTACAACAGATTTGTGAATCTAGGTTAATAAATAATAAAGACAGAAAAGACAGGGATAAATTAATTTATGCCATTAGGGCCAAAATAATAAGTAGTTTTAAAAGATAACTTCTATCTTCTGCTGTGTAATGTAAAAAAAAGTAATTCTATCTATCTGTGTAATGTAATGTAAATTCTGCTGTGTAATGTAAAAAAAAGTAATTCTATCTATCTGTGTAATGTAATGTAAATTCTGCTGAGTAATGTAAAAAAAAGTAATTCTATCTATCTGTGTAATGTAATGTAAATTCTGCTGTATAATGTAAAAAAAAGTAATTCTATCTATTGTCTGTTGTGTAATGTAAAAAAAGTAATTGTCATCATTATCGTTGGAACCATCTTGCACCATTGTCATCACTGTTCTCTCTCCATCATCAGAAGAAAGAACAACAATAATATGTACCAATACTTGCATTTACACTTAAATAAGCATTTTTAATTTTGTTTTTACTTTTAAATTTGGTCAACAGTAAAAATAACATAAACAAATGACCTAATAAAAATTTTCTTTTAATTTTTCAGTTGAACTTCTGGGAACAGCTTCATCAGTCATCAGTTATCAGTTTGAAGATTTGACTCTTGGTGATAACACTGTACATTTTTTTAAATGTTGTCCTAGCAGACAATGATAATGATGATATTGTACATTTTAGTTTTTTATCTCAAAAAAACAATGGTGATGATACTGTGCAGTCTAGTATTTTCATTTTCTTTCTCTTACACAATGATGATGATATTGTGCGTTCCGAATAGACAATTGTGGCGTACAATAGCGCTCGGTCATAAACTGATCGAACCGAAATGTTTTAAGTCCACGACGGAAAACAGTGAATGAAGTAGAGGTAGTAAGAGATGCAAGAAGAAAGGAACCAGAGTAAAAAAAAAAGCGTTTAGCAAAAGAGTGCTTAACAGTAAAGATACGAGTGACTACGAGAGGAAGATCGAAGACCAGACTTAGGAGGGATTTTTATTAAGTTAGTTAGGTAGATTGGAGAAGGGCAATTTTAAACATTAGTAAGCAAATTTTAAATATCACCCAATATTTAAGAGGAAGCCAATGAAGAAGAACAAAAGATGAAAAAAATTAGAGGTGCAAGAAACTAAGCGTGCCGCAAGAATTGAAGGCGAATGAAGGGAAGTGTCAGGGAGACAGTCACAAAGGGAGAGGGCATGTTTTTTTTATTAACCAGGTTATCAACCACATTTATCAAAACCTTTTTTTAAATCATCAATTTTCACCGTTACGCATTTTTTATTCACTTGCTTGATGAACCCCTAAATAGGGATATTCAAAATACATCGATTTCACTCAATGTTTGCATATGATTAAATCGAAATGATCCGATGTTTTAAAAAGACATTGATATACTCGAAATATTTTCATAAAACATCAAATCAATGGCAACCATAGTGTACCACTTATCCATTGTCTTCTTTTGAAAATTAAACCTCTTAAACTGGAAGAACCTCTTGCCAAAGAAGTGCAGTCGCTGGTCGTTAATTAAATTAACAATAGAATGGGTGCTATAGAGAGAATGACTCCTCTCGTTATAGCCACGATATTGGATCCGAGGTTCATAAAAATGCATTTCACTGACCCAAGTGCCTGCTCTTCGGCTGTGGCAAAAGTCAAAAAACTTATGAAAACTGTAATACAAAATGAGGCTTCGGAATCTGATTTTTTAGATCATCCTGACAGACCAGAAGAAAACTTTTATTTGTGGGATGATCACTACAAATGGGTCCACAAGAGCTGGAAAACGGCGAAGCCTGAGAATGCTGTTTATGACGAGCTGTCCATTTACTTGCGCAGTCCAGTAGGAAGACTCAATGAGAACCCATTAGAAATTTGGAGTGATCTAAAAATTCAACTCCCTAAATTTCATCCAATTGCGTACAAATACTTGACCATGTTGAGAACTTCAGTACAGTCTGAACGTTTATTTTCTAAAGCAGCACATGTCGTCAATCAGCAACAAAATAGACTAAAAAGGAAACGTTTAAATAAGCTTTTGATTTTGCACAAAGTCTTCCACAAGAACATTGGATATAGGACTTTGATATATATTTTCACACATTGCTTTTATTTTTATTTTACAACAATTGAACTGAATCAGCAAAAGTTGCGTGAAAAGTCGTTTTTTTAAACATTTATTCCTTGATAACACACACACACAAGGCAACTTTTGTGAGAGTAATAGATAAGAAAATAATAAAATGTGGTTTGTTTGTGGAGTGTCAGGGGCGGATTACAGCTTTGTGATGCAATGTTAGAAAAAGTAATCGATTTTGAGAAAACATCAATGTTTTTAACCGATGCATCAAACTACTAACTACTACATCGATACACAGGCGCGATGTAATGCATCGACTAAAAACACCCCTACCCCTGAACCAAAACCACGGTGAATGTGTTTAAATCAGAGCGTTGATCAGGTGAATAAAAAAACGCGTAGCGGAGATATCTAATTTAAAAAATTGGTCAGGGTGGTTGATAACGGTCGCTGCTATTGCCCCGGCGGTTAGCCGTGGAAATAATCGGTAAAATTGCTAATGAGCCGACAGTCGCGCCGTATGTCTACCTAAAATTAAACCATAACCCTAACCCTATCCCTACCCCTGTAGAAAATATGTACATCTTTATCAATTGATCGAAGAATCAATTGTTTTGGCAAAACCGCCGGCTCAGTAGCAATTTTACCGCTTATTGCCCCGGCAAACGACGCCTACTGCCTTGGTAATAGTTATAGTTATAACGGTTGATAACCTGGTGAATAAAAAAAACACGCCCAGTCACAAATCCGCCCAATCAATCCATCAAGCGCTCTTAAAGAAGAGACGTATAAAAGCCTGGTGGAAAAAAATTTCAAAGAAAAGAACAAGAGCTAAAAAGAGCGTTTAGCAACTTGGGGGGGGGGTCGCTGCTATTGCCCCGGCGGTTCGACGTGATTACAATTGCTAAAATTGCTACTAACCCTAACCCTAACCCTAACCGCCTAACCCGAACCCTACCCCTAAACCCTATCCTAGGTAGTAGCATAAAAATTTCAAAATAATTTTTTTTAATTTCATTAATATATTTATATAAAGGTAAAAATTCTGAGTTTGAATATACCCTATAGTGTAAAAAGAAATAATAAAGATATAGCGAATCAAAGATTGCGTACCGCCGTGGTAATAGTATTAACGTTGGCGGCAAGAGTGCTTATAAAAATAAAAGTCTTACGGAACGAACGTTCTAATCTAATCTAAACAACTTTAAAGACACGTGATCCTTTACAGCTAATCAGAAATCGACAATATCGAATTAAAGTCTATAAATAGACAGACATGTTTCACTAAAGAGCTTAATTAATTTTAAATTTACATAATTTTTTAGAAACCAATAATATTCTTAGAATGATGTACATTACCGCGCTATAATTTTTAAATTTAAAAAGAAACATTTCTAAAGAGTTTCTTCTAATATCTCTTTAAATAGATGATATTGATCTTTCATTTAAAAAAAAAACTATTTATTTCAATAGATAGATTCAAATTGAAAAAAAAGTTTTTTTTGACAAAATTTATTAATTACAACTTTAATGAGACGGCCTTAATGTGTCATTATTCATTCAACTACAAAATTCAAACTATACATACTTATTTAGGAAACACTATTTTATATATATTGGAAGTTTGGTCACCTAATTCTATTCCGTTTAAGAGAAAATGAGAACAAAGTAAAAACAATTCTCAACTTACCTTTAATTCAAATATACTGCTAAACATGGAATTACAGAGTTACAAATTTTCATATCAACCAAAAATTATTTATTATTTAACCATTGAAAGTTTGGTTGAAAATTTTCATTTAGTTGTAAAGCTATTTGTAAAAAACCGAGCGAAGAAACTGTCACATGTCCCACGCACTTAGAAAGTTACTGAAGCGTAAATATTGCCTTAAACGTTTATTAAAAAAAATTCTAATTTATTATCCTTGTTTCAAAATGTCTATGTTTTTGAAATATTAAGTTGAATTAAAAACCTATTATCGGTTAAAAAGTTATGGTCAGGAAAAGATAAAAACTTTTCTATCAAATAAACAGCTAAACGCTGAGCTATAAAACTAAATTTTCATACAGTTATTTAGGTTTATTTTTTTGTATACTAAAGCCTCAAACTTGGTTAGAAACTTTCAATCGGTTAAAAAATTATTCAACAATAATCGCGCAACGAAACTGCAATCACGCAACGATTACTTAAATAATTTTTTATATAATTGAAAAGGTTGAGCTAAAAACCTCAAATTAAAAATATATGTTAACAAACTTATTGTTTATGAGTTTATTTAATTTGGTCAAAAACGTTTAGTTTTTTCTTGAGTAATTGACATAAAATTAGGCAAAAAAGCTATTACGGACAATGAAATAGCATTAAATTTCCTTTTAAAGTTGAGCTAAAAAGTTGATATTTTCTAATTATTTGGAAAAGATAACATATTTTCAACTTACGAAATTTTGTTGCAAAACTTAAATCGGTTAAAAACTTATTTGAAAAACACGAAGCATCAAAACTTAAGACATGTTTAGTTCAAACTTCAAGTAAAGTCGACTTCGAGCTTCACGTTGAGCGTAATACTATATCCATCTAAGTGGTTTTTTTTAGATGTCGCGAAAAATAATAGTTATAACAGTATTTTCAACAATATAATAGAGACTAATAAGGATTTTTAAGAAGTTATTTTGAATTGCAGATTTTTTTAGCGTCTAGATCGATTTTTATTAAGATAAATGTAAAAAATCGCAAAACGCTTAAAATTCAAAATATACGTCTAATTTAATTTTTTTTTGTTGCTAATGTGCTTTATAATATACAAGTCGAATACATTAACACAAATTCCTTTCCTCATATTACATTTTAAAACTCCGCCAGTGAGAACTACTTTGGTACGCAAGGTGCGGACGCTAACTTCACTGAAGTTATAATAATAATAATAATAATAATAATAATAATAATAATGTAATGTTTGTAAAAAGTCATTATGTCCAGTTTAAATGAGTCTCATGTTCCCACAACAACAACATTGATTCCACAGTTGAAGCCGACAAGCGATTTCTTCTTGAGGAGACAAAGGCACCTGAAATTTAAAAAGTCTGTCCACACTTCCTGAGATACTCAGAAGTCTACGAGCAAGTTTCTGTAGATTTGGAAAGTAGTGAACCTTAGTAGCCCAAAATTGTTCTTTGGCTTTCTTTGATATACTTTGCAAAAATCCCAGTTTTTCCACTACCTAATTCGGTCATATTTAAATGACGATAAAGGACAAAACAATAGAGTGCTTAAATCCATAACTATAGATAGACCAGCGATCTATATAAATAATATTTCATTGGGCTATCATAGATTTGACAATCGCAGATGGGACTTTTTTGACGTGCAATATTAGGCATGCATACAAGAGCGATTAATTTAATTGCTAAAAATACAAGTCGAATTTGTCCCAAATCGCTATGATTGCCCAATGACCACACAGTAAGCAGTTACTTGTGTCTATCTTCAGTGTCTTGCTTGATATGCGTTTACCCTCAACCAACAAGTATTCATCAAAACCTTTCAATTGAAACCATACCTCAATTATTTTCTCAGGTAAAGCTGAATGATCATGTTCATGACTTGAACTTCCAGAAAAATTCTGCTGTACTGTTGGATTCCCAATGTAAAGAAAATTTTTTTCTAGAGACTGGTGTCAGTGTAAACCATTATGTTGAGCTGACCACAACAAACAAATATTGCTCTTCGTAGAGCTGCAGAAATACGAAAAGAACCTTTAGTTGAGCGAGAGAAGGTCATTCTTCTCATTAGCTCATTAGCACATCAAATTGGGATCAAGCAATTTGTAAAATCTCTTGAGAATGGGAAGTGCTTAAAATATATCTTCAGCATGTTTTCAAGTTTGACAATTAATAAAGGTAAGGCAGGAATTTTTGATGAGCCACAGATCCTTAATCTTTTAAAGAACACAAATTTTTTGCAAACGAAGACTGAAAAAAAACATCAGCATGGCAAGCCATCTTTGATGTAGTGGAAAATCTTCTTGGAAAAACAAAAACGAAAGACATTGTTACCAATTTGATATCAAGTTTTTGTAAAATTGGCACAATATGACCATCAAAATTCATTTTTTAGTTATCTCAATCGCTTTCCTATAAATCTTGCAGACTGGCACGAGACCTGATCTTGTTGGTTATCTCATCGGCAGGGTTGTTAACACTACTTTTTCAAAGTAGCGCCGCTCTATCCATCGTTAGTTTTTTTTTTCAAAGACCAAATAACGTTTAGATTTTTAAGTTCGAGCGATAGCGAAGGAAAAGTTGAAACAGCACCAGAAAAAAACTATTTTCTACTGTTCTCGTAAACCGTATATGTTCACATTCACCAAAAGCCAAAAAATCGTCGAGGCATCACGCATAGCGTCAAATCTGGCAACGGTCATTTAACACTAAGTAGCCACGCTTCAAAAACACACATGCCTCAAGGAATCAACAAGTTTGTAGAAAACATGGCTGCATTTTATTTTGAAGACATGTTTAAATACAATTAAATCCAAACAATCTGAATAAACAATCAACGTCTCTCCTCAGAAAGGTGAGGTAAGAGCATCAAATGTTGACCGATTTGCAGCGATAAAAAGGTTAGGGACCACTGACTTAGAGTATTTTCAGAAGCCTTTCCGTTGGTTGGAGTATTTAGCCGAATACTATTGATTTATTGATTAGCATATTGACAAATATGGAAATGCTGGCACCACTTATGAAGAATTTGTGGGTTTTACCCATATATATATATATATATTCACCTGGGTCAGATGATGTCTTTGAGGGGTTGTGAGACATGAGGTCGATGTTTGTGATGATTGTATTAACCGCCATGATAAGGTTTGTGTTGATGATGGCGTGTCTGTGGACGATGATCGTTCCTTACCTAAGAAATCGCATGTTTCTTTTCTTGGTGATAAAGAAGTGCCGATCACACATTCGTTGAGAGATGACGAATCTAGACCTGAGATAATACCAAACTCCGGTTATAATGTGGTTTTGCCGTTTGCGCATTTGGTACATCCTGATAATATGTACGACACTAGTTCTAACAACCTTTTCCGCTATTTTACTTTGATTTTATTTCTTTTTTATTTTATTTTTGGGTTTATTCTTTTCCTTTTATTTTATTTCTGGTTTATTTCATTTCTGGTTTAAATTATTCCTCGTTTAATTTATTTCCTTGTTTGATGTTCAAGTTATGAATCTTTATTTTTGCTACATTGAGCTACTGACGAAATTTTGGTATTATCCTTTTAGCTAGTTTAAATATTATTAATGTACATGTAATTTTAGTGCACCTGTTTCCAGGTGAGTTCTACGTAAACAGTTTTGTTAGCTGTCAAAGTATCGTAGCATCGGTGGTTTTAATGAAGGTTGTATTGCTGGTACGTGTTTGGAATTTTTTATTTTCTATTTTAGGCTTATATTTTAAAGGTTATATTATTGTTTCTTTATTTTTCATATTTGGCTTTTGTCTACTGTTCGGTACTACATTGATTTTATCTAACAATATTATAGGGGTTCTGATGATGGAACAAGCCGAAACTGGCCGGTCAACCCCATGTTTAAATAAAGATTTTATTAGAGAAGTGTTGGTGATACTTGGTGGAAAATGGAGACGATTTGAAACGTCCGTTAAAAAACGTTGCAACAGAGTATGGGCCGAAAGTTCAATCGAGCATGCTTACAAGAAAATTTAATACCTAAATACTGTCAATATATATATATATATATATGTTGAAAGTCTTTTTACAAATGCGCCCTTTGAAGAGACTATTCTTATCATTTGTGAATGCGTCTATCACCATTGTTCACTACCATCTCTTTCATTTCCTCAAGAATTGCTGGTTGATATTCTTCGTATCTGCACTTTGGACTCTCCATTTCAACACCCTCGTGGTGGCCTATATTTACAAATCGATGGTGTTGCTATGAGTTCACCACTGGGGCCATTGTTTGCTAATTATTACATGGGTCATTTGGAAAATAATATCTTCAAAACATTGAATAATAAACCAATTTTATATGCCAAGTACGTCGATGATATTTTCGTCCTCTTATCATCTAATCAAGACATTTTGGATTTAAAAAAGAAGTTTGAAGACAACTCTGTTTTAACCTTTACTTATGAAAACTCCAATATAACCAACTTGCATTTTTAGATACCCTTGTCGAAAAAACTTCTCAACGATTGTAATGTTCCGTTTACGTGAAACCGTCCAATTGCAGGGCTTGCCTTAACGCAGACAATGAATGCCCCGACAGGTACAAAACTGCTGTTGTCAACAATTACCTTCTCCGAGCAACAAGTTTAGCAAATATTAGACCGATTTTCATAAGGAATTAGTCCGTATCAAACAGCTACTTGTAAACAATATTCAAATTCATTTTTCAACAACCTCATTAGTAAATTCATTTCTATGAAAGTTCAGCCCAATAATTGCATTAATACTACTATACCTGATCCTGTTGTACCCAATTCTACCGTTTTAAATGATTTTCCATTGTTCTATTGTAGACCTCCTAGCCGCCGCCGGCCGCCGCCGCCCCCGAACTTTTTACAGCCGCCGTAACTCCGCCGAAAAAAAATTACGGCTAGCCGGCGGCCAGCCGAAAACGGTACGCCGAAAATCCGCCATAAAATTTCCGAACGCCGGCTTAACCTATATATATGTTTGTATAAATATATATATATAAACGTATATATATATATATATATATATATATATATATATATATATTACACTTGAAATGATTGAATCCCTCATTTCTCTTGGACATGAAGTTAGTAATGCCTTGAAGCGATCTGGTAGGGTCGACCTCTGTTTACACGAAGATGAATGGGAAAGTGTAAGAGAGCTGATATGTTTTTACGACCTTTTAAAGATTTAACGGAGTTGTTCAGTAGTGCTATTCCAAATGCATCCTCCATTCCATTAGCCAAAGCAAAAATAAGAAAGCTATGTACTTGCAATCCTGATGAGGATCCAAAAATACGAGCAATCAAACAAGATGTTCTATCCAAACTTGATTCACGTTTGCCAGATTCAAACATTATCAAATTACAACAAGTGTTGGACCCAGAAACCAAAACACTAATTTCACGTAACACTGCAACTGAACTTTTAGAACAGGCAATAAAAAGGTGCCTCGACAAACAACTAATAACTCATACAACCGCTCCTGAGATGGAAAGTTATGAAGATGAGCCAGCAACAAAGCGTATGAAACTGCGTCAGGAAATGCTGAATGAATTGAAAGCAAGGAGCTCTACGAGTGATATGGATAATGCTACTAATGATTATGCTGTTGAAATTGCTAGGTATTTGTCATTTGTTGATAGCAGACATACAGATTGTCTTACATTTTGGAGAAACCATGCAGATGATTTTCCTGTATTATCTCAAGTTGCAGAAGTATATTTGACAACATCTGCCAGCTCAGTACCAGTCGAAAGTATGTTTTCAACATGTGGATTAGTTATGAACAGCCGCAGATCAGCCTTAAGTGCTGATAAATTAAATCAGATTGTTTTTATACATGACAATTTTAAATTTGCAATGTAAAAATTTTTTTCATATTATTTTTTATGATGTACTTTTGTTTATCATATGACATTTTTGATGATTTAATTAACTTTTATGACAATTGCTATTAATTTGATAATTTATATAATGGTAATAAATTTTGAACTTTATTAACTTTAGTAAATAATTTTATATTAAATTTTAGCCTAATTTAAAATAATTATCAGCCACAAATTTGAATCATCAGCCGGATAATTTAAAATTCAAGCCGAATAATAATTTTACGCGTAAATTCGGCTAATCCGGATATCAGCCGAAATATTTGTTCAGCCAGCCACAAACATAAAAAATTTCGGCTGGGAGGTCTATTCTATTGTAATCAAATGCATTTGAATTATTTGCCGGATGAAAGAGCTATCAGGCAAATCATAAAAAAGAATGTTATACTCTGTCAACCTAACAAGCATAGATTGAGGATACTCATTTACTATGAAAATCTAAAAACCAGCCATTTTGTTATTAAGAACAACCTCTCCTTCAATACCACTACGCTTCAGCAGTCTCATCTTGTGTATCTTATCCAATGCCCGCTTCCACACTGTACGATAGAGACGTATATAGAATACACTCGTACCAGTCTTGCTCGACGGCTTACCATGCACCTACAAAACGGCGCTATAAAAAACACTTCAATATATCACATCATTATTTACCAACACGCAAGCTTCTTGACGACAATACTTTAATACTTTGTAAAGAGAATAATTTCACACATTTGAGGATCAGAGAAGCTCTGTTTATCAAGGCACGGACTCCTTCCATTAATAAACAATTTGATACTTTTCCAACAATATTAAAGCTTTTTAATTCTTCTACGTCTGTTTATCTCTATCAGGATCCTGTACTTGCTTTGGATGCGTTCTTTTATGACTGTCGAGACTGTTGTTCTGAAGTACCGATGGAGACGTTGGATCCTACGTCTCAGAACAGAGTGTATCGAGAAGTCTGAAGTGCTGGTTGACAGGTCTTCTTTATGTGCGGTTCTTGATCGGGAAGACATGTCGGGGTTTCGAGATAAACCTAATGAACCCAGTGATGAAACTTTTGGTCATTTATTGAATAATATTAATATAACTGAAAGAAGAAAAAAGAAATACATTTTAATTTGTAATTAAGAGTTTGAATTTTTTCTTTTGTGTCCATTTTATGTTCGAAGCATTGTTTCATATTCTAGTAGATTTAATTTTATTTATTTTTTGCAATGTCTCATGTCTTTCTCATATTCTTATACTATATAAAACAATCCTTAATTGCAATAAAACCTTCCTATATCTTAATTTTCTCATATCTATCTATGTTGTTTCGTGAATATTAGCTTTTCGGTTCATTTGTTTATTAAGTTTCAAGCCTTGATAATGGAGTTGCGTAGCTCCGAAACGCATAGGCCTACGAAATTAATAAATACGAGTTTTAAAACTCTTTATAAACTTGGACTTTTTAAAATCTTTTTAAAAGCAGACCAGTTGAACGCCTATTAAAAAAGCTTATTTCTCTAAAATGGAGATTAATGTTTTTATGGTCTCTAAAAGACCACCGAAAGCTAGGGATCAGCGAAGGTGTGGCGGAAACCATGTGCAAAAATATGCTTGTCTACAATTTCAACATGTTTAACTTCTATATGAGATCAACAGAAGGAACATCACGAAGAAAAAGACGTGAACGAATTGACCAGTAGAAAGTCTGAATTACCGGCAGCAATGGACAGGTACACGTGGCATATATAAAAAGGGGTGTCCGACATTTTGTAGGGCGTTGACGTCAGGAGGGATAGGGGAGGTTTTGCATTCTGGCGTACAATTGACTGGGCGGCTTTTGACAGTGGGAGGTCGCCTGGTATCCCCAGCGCGTCGCCACAGGTGTGGGATGGTTATCCCTTAACACTGTACCACATAGAAAGAAAATAAAGTTCAAGATTCACTAAAGACCAGGCATGAAAGAAGCGGTTTAAAAGATACACCTCAAGATACACCTCGATGGAGCACTCATGATAGTAGAACGTGAAAGCCCGACCGTCAAAAGTTGGGAAGCGTTTTAGTTGATGCGGCAGGATGACATCCCCAGTCAGCTCCATTCCGACAGACAATCGGCGTTCCAACCAGGAGATCGACAAGTCCTGGAAAACCGTTTTGATTCTGCACCTGATATATCTCACACTGATCAATTGACTCACTGTTTGTTACGTAAAAAGTGATGGCCAGCTTGTTGAAGGTTTCCTAAAATTTGTTTAAATTTCATCATTGACTGTTCTTAACCTCTTCAAAACAATTCTTGAAACTTTTCGCAACCTGGAGATTAACATAAATGATTGCAGATGTCAGATATGATGAACAGCACTGCAACAAGAGAATCTTTAACATGTTGAAATGGTACAGAAAGTTAGCATTTCATTTTATGGATAAAGCTTTGTGCAACTCGGATGTCTAATAAAAAAAAACTGGGAGGCCAAAAGAAACAGATCTGGTTTAGTATGAATGTCATACAAGACCTTATTATGTGTAAAGTTAGCAATATGGAAAAAAAATTTTTTTAATGCCTCTGAGCTGTGCTATACATCAATGGATAGGGTTTTAAAATGAAATCTAATGGTATAATTGGTTTTTCTTCAGTTCAACAAAAAAAGTTATAAGCCAAGAACGACGATTTTCCAATGAAAATTGCATGAAATAAACGTTAGCTCTTCTTTGATAGATTATTACTATTTTCAAACTACTGCACCCGAAATTTCCAAGACGCTTGTTTTTAGATAATTCAATAAAAAACCCAACAATGTAACTCTTGCTTCTTCAACTTAATAAATAAAAAATTTATCGAATAAAACGCCGGGCCATATACCAATCTTTCCCAGTTAAATGCAGGAGAGCATATGGTTTGTATCAGGCCATATGAGAAAGCTTGTGAGTAACAAAAAAACTCTGAAAACCCTTGTAACTGCAGTGTGTGTTATCCTTATTAACCCTATGCCGTCAACCTGTGGTGTATCACACCCCAGAGGGTATAATTGAGTCTGTATCTTATATATTTAATCAAATAAAATTGTATGCTTCTGTGACATCTAGTAGCCCTACCTTCCCATGACTCTGAAAATATTTGGCTAAATTTGAATGATGGATTCTGGAAATGCAAACGGTTTAAAGATCCTACGGCATAATCCGTCATCGTGGAAGGTCTGACACCCCCAATAACATTGAAGCCCATTTCAATATGTGAAAAAGTGAAACAAGACTTCAATTAAGATGGCAGAAGTGATTCTGAAGAAGCAAGTGATGTAGAATCTAAAGCAGGATCCGACCCTGGACTGCCACTGGTACGTCTTAGAGTGATAAAGAGTTACCCGTCTCAAAAATTGTCATCATTGGTTGCAAACTGCAAAGCCATTAGCACAGATGGCGACAGCAACTGTTTTGACTGAAAAATAGGGCATTACTGCTGTTGGAAAAGGATTCCAAAACTTGACTGACAGTTTTGGATTATTCATGACAGAAGACATAATTCTTCTGATTGTGAGAGAGACTAATCGTCGAGCAAATGAAAATTTTCATGAATGGAATGATACAAAATTTTTGAGATATGTTCCATTCAATTTTTCACGTGTTTACAAACTTGGCAGTGATATTACAGTTGATGAGCAATTATTTGTCACTAGAGGTTGATGCAATTTTAGTCAATATATACCCAGCAAACCTGGGAAATATGGCATCAACATTTTTTGGGCTTGTGACAGTCAGACATCGTACCCATTGAAAGGCAAAGTTTATGTGGGGAGACATTTGAAATATTTAGTTTACAAGTGACAATTTTAGATTTTATTTTTTAACAATAACAACGTATTTTTTCATCAGTGTCATCTCAATGACCACATCTTGTTTAGATATGTTCAATAAATTACTTTAAAACACATAAGTTCATCATCTTTGAAGCTAGGGTGTTTTGCACCCCAGGTTGAAAGAATGTGTTGCAATATAGGGTTGATGACATAGGGTTAAACCAAATAAGCAAATGCTTTGTTTAACTGTCTTTCAAGTGCAAAGAAGTGAAATTCAATTCAAGTCTACTTTGATTTAATTGACAACCCTGTAATAATAACAGACATCAAGGTGGATTTGGATGGCAATCATACAGAAGAAGTTGGTGACATCCACAAAAAAGAGAAAAGTGCAGCTTTGTACAGTCGCAGTCCGTACCACAGGTATTTCTTTGAAGAAAAAACATACATAGAAAGACACTTAGCAA
This sequence comes from Erpobdella octoculata, assembly GCA_963978895.1. Taxonomy (NCBI): domain Eukaryota; kingdom Metazoa; phylum Annelida; class Clitellata; order Hirudinida; family Erpobdellidae; genus Erpobdella; species Erpobdella octoculata. The sequence continues at coordinate 20,269,589 of OZ022245.1, forward strand.
AGTAGATATATTGTCTAAAACAGTCAAATCAGACGTTGAAATTGTTCAAAAATCAATAATTGACAAATTCCAGGAAAATCAGCACATTGAAGCTAGAGAAAGAAGTATAATAATCTATAGATTAAAAGAAAGTACTCAGGATGACCGTAATAAAGGATATACTGAGGATAGAGAAAATATAATTAAGATATTATCTAATCTCAGTTCTAACATTACCAAAGATAATGATATTAAGAAATTGCTTCGACTTGGTAGAAAAGGAGAAACCATGCGACCAATCTTGATACAATTTAGTAGCAAAGAAGCTAAAAATTTGATAATGGAAAATCTTTTTAAAATCAAATCCCTTGAAGATGGTTTAAATAATATTGGAATTGGACACGACCTTACCAAGGAACAAAGAGAAGAATGCAAAAAACTTGTTATGGAGGCGAAAGTTAAAGAAAGCAAAGATTCGGGGGAATTCAAATACAGGGTAAGGGGAAGTCCAGGAAATCTGAGAATTGTCAGACTAAAGAGAGATATTTAAATGAAGTAATATGCAGCAATGAAAGAAATTTCAAGATTATTTATTCTAATGTAGATTCACTTTTTAATAAGCTTTCAGAACTAAAGTTTCTTTTATGTGCTCATGACGATATTGATATTATTGTGTTTACTGAAATTAATCCAAAAAGAATTACAGAAGAGCATCTAGAAAGTGAATATAACATTGATAATTATTTTTTACTAACTGTTAATTTTATGAAACCTTCAAAAAGAGGATTATGCTGTTATGTAAGAAAAAACTTGGTTGCCACCCCTATCTCCTTAGAATGTAATTTTGATGAATTTCAGTGTCTCAAGCTGTCTGGTCATCTCTTTGATTTATCTATTTTGGTTGTGTATAGAAGTCCACATTCTAATGTATTAAACAATTCTGGCTTGCTGGACTTAATATCTACATTTTGTAAACTGAATGGGAAAAAAATTATATTAGGAGATTTTAATTTACCCCGAGTTGATTGGACATTATATAATGCACCTGGAAGCGATAAATCTTTTGAAAACCAACTGATTGAAATTATTACAGAAAATTATCTAGAACAATTTGTGCACCAACCTACAAGATTTAGAAATGATCAGCAAGCCAACATCTTAGATTTAGTTTTCAGTACATATGATAACCACCTGAACCTAGATTATCTACCCCCTTTAGGGAAAAGTGATCATCTAGTACTTATAGTAAACTACATTTGGTCTAGTTTAAAAGTGTCACCAAAGGCCAAATTCAAGTTCCACAGTGCAGATTACACAGCCATGAAAAACTCATTAGCAATTGATTTATTTAGACTGTCTTTGATCAAGGATCCTATGTTAGACTATTGGACCAGCTTTAAAGTACTGTTGTCAGCAGCGACGGCCAAATTTGTTCCATTAGCTTCTGATCGGGGATTTAAACCAGGAAATAAGAAACACATTCCGTTAGAGCTCAAAAATTTGATAAAGTTGAAGCAAAAGCTCTGGGTAGCTTATATGAAAAATAAAAATCTAAACAATCTATTAGAATACAAAATTACCAGAAACAAAGTTAGACGACTTTCTAGGGAATTAGCACAGTCTTATCAACTGTCGGTTGCCGGCAAATGTAAAAACAATCCTAAGGCTTTTTGGAAGTATGTTAAAACTAAAACTCAAACAACAAGCACCATAGGAGATTTAAAATATACTGATAGCAATGGGAAAACAGTGATCTGCTCCTCAGATAAAGATAAATCGGAATGTCTGGCATCTTTCTTTGAACAGGTTTTTGTAAATGATACTTCAGATTTTAATTACGAGAAGTTGCTTTTCAAAACTGATTTTCCAATGAATGAAATATCAATAATACCTGAATTAGTTTTTGCCAAACTGTGTAAAATGAATCCTAACAAATCTCAAGGACCTGATGGTATCTACCCAAAAATTCTTTCCGAGTGTAGGCATGAAATTTATACATGTTTGGCTAAAATTTTCAGTGATTCACTGTGTAAAAGAACACTCCCTGAGGATTGGAAAATTAGTACTATAGTTCCAATATTTAAAAAAGGTAGTAAGCATGATCCATTAAATTATAGACCGGTGTCCTTGACCTCAGTTCCATGTAAAATAATGGAATCTATTCTGAGCGATTTTATACTATCACACTTTTTAAATAATAATTTATTCCATGGTAATCAGTATGGTTTCATGAAAGGTAAATCTACTTCTTTGCAATTACTGAAAATTATGAATCTCTGGACGAGTGCTCTGGATCAAGGCAAGCAAGTAGATATAATCTACACCGATTTTGAAAAGGCATTTGACAAAGTGCCACACAAAAAGTTGATTTATAAACTGAAGTGCTATAGATTACACGATACTCTGATAGGATGGATTGAAAACTTTCTGACAACAAGACACTTTCAAGTCAAGGTTAATGACCAGCTATCATCTAGGCATAAAGTCTTGAGCGGAGTCCCACAAGGAAGTGTCCTAGGTCCTTTACTATTTGTAATTTATATCAATGATGTATTTCAAGCTTGTGACGTTGAAGGTCTAAATATCTTTTTATTTGCTGACGATGCAAAAATTTTCAGGATAATCAACAGTGTAGATGATCAACAGATTCTCCAATGCTGTTTAGATCTCTTCTCTAACTGGTGCAAAGATTGGCTCCTAAAACTGAACTATAGCAAGTGTGTATATTTGTCATTGCATAACACATATAAATTTGACTACAACTTTGCTGAAGGGGAGACTAAACACCACATTTCAACAGTCCATGAAGTCAGAGATCTAGGAGTTGTAATAGACAGCAACCTAAAATTTACTACTCATATATGCAAATTAGTCAAAACCGCTAATAGCATTCTAGGAGTTGTTAAAAGACATTTCCACAACTTATCGAAGGATTGTTTTTTACTTCTGTATAAAGGTTTAGTCCGTCCACATCTTGAATATGCTTTTGTGGTATGGTCCCCTCACAATATAGGCATGATAGAAAAACTTGAAAAAGTACAAAAAAGAGCAACTAAGCTAGTGCGTGAATGTCGAAATTTGAAATATAAAGAAAGACTGAAGTATCTCGATCTATCTACTCTAAGGCTTAGAAGATCTAGAGGAGACATGATTGAAGTCTATAAAATATTAAACAATTTTTACTGTGCCAATTCAGCTCCAAGTTTAATAAAAAAATCTAATTTACTCAACACAAGAGGGCACATTCACAAGTTGGAAAAACCATATTCTAGACTGGACATCAAAAAGTTTTTCTTTACTACAAGAGTAATCAATACATGGAATAAACTCCCTGCTTCAGTCATAGAAGCAAAAGATATCTTCCAGTTTAAAAGTCTCCTGGATGCTCACTGGATGGACCATCCTACACGATTTTGCTGGAGGAACGAAATTTGACTTATCTGTACTTTTTGTTTGTTTAATTTATGTTCTTTAATTTATTCTTTTTATGGTTTTTTTTGTTACTGTCGGGGCATATAGGCTTTGCCTGCGCCTTGTAATAAACTATGTTATGTTAATATAGGGTTGATGACATAGGGTTAAACCAAATAAGCAAATGCTTTGTTTAACTGTCTTTCAAGTGCAAAGAAGTGAAATTCAATTCAAGTCTACTTTGATTTAATTGACAACCCTGTAATAATAACAGACATCAAGGTGGATTTGGATGGCAATCATACAGAAGAAGTTGGTGACATCCACAAAAAAGAGAAAAGTGCAGCTTTGTACAGTCGCAGTCCGTACCACAGGTATTTCTTTGAAGAAAAAACATACATAGAAAGACACTTAGCAAACCTGGAGTTCGAAGAACCTGACACACCTGATATTAACCTCCAACAAAAGAAAAAAGTTTGTGAAACGGTGCATTTCGAATGCCCCAATTTAAAATTAGTTCAACATTGTCAAAAATAATCTCTTCAACAAGAAACAAAATTTGAAAGCAGGGAAGTTCATAGAATAGATAAAGAGAAGAATTTTTGCACATTGTAGAAAAAGAAAATTAGATATCCCAATAGGAAAAAGAGAAAAGCCAACAAAGATATATGCAATGAAGAAGAAAACTGCATGAAATAGGTTTCACCAAAAATGGCTGCCGAGAAAAATGTTTACCAGATAAAAAAACTATGGGACAGAAATCCAAAAAATCATTCATCTTATTTCAAACATTTGCAAGCCCAGAAACCTGTGGCTGATATAAGTGGCAGTAAACTGCCCAGAGCTGCAGAAAATGGATTATGATTGAACCCTTTTATTTAAAACACTTAAGGGTAATGCCACAGTTTTTAGAAAGTTATTAACGGTAAAGATAGTTTATTCCTCAAGGATTTACTAACTTTGAATCCTAATCCTGTTAACAACACTTTTAAACTACTACGTTAAAAATGTTATTGATTGGAAATGTTGCAATTATGTTACATGTGAAGTTAGCGGTTTATGTTTGGAAGATTGGTATTGGCAGGGTTCTGTTGTGTACAGGACCAACTTTATTTTAATCCGGACAATGAAAGAGAAGAGCGGCTAAAACAAATCATGCTATCGTCCAAAAACATGTCAAACTATTGTTTGTACTGCGGGCGAGGTGGAGAGGATACATAGGCAGACTGGGTGGAGTATGAGAAATGTCAAAGGTGGATTGACCAAGGATGCACACAGTTAATGCTTACAAAGAAAGATTTTCAAACCAAATATTTCACTTGAGAGCTGTGGGCTGATTTGAAATAGTTACCTTTTTTTAAACAACCTCATAGTAATTTGAAAATAATTTTTTTTTAGGTTGAAGTACATAATATCTCGTACTTAGCGTTAGAACAATGATGTTGAACTACAAGATATCTCATATTTAGTGATTGAATAATTAATTTAGAACTATGAGATGTCTCATATTTAGCGCTTGAATAATGAATTTTGAACTACGAGATATCTCGTACTTAGCAGTCCATTTTTTAAAATTGCTTGTTGAATTCTACTCTGATGATGTCACTGGTGGCCTCTGTGGTGAGTGGATTCAGTGGCAAATATTTCTTAAAGAAATCCGATCATTGCTGAAAAGAAAACACCAATTCAAATGTTGAAATTGATGAATGAATTGAATCTGAAGATCAGTCTCAAACTACAGCTGTGAACGATTCTTCAGTGTTCTCAAACGTATTAAAAATGCTGTTAGATCAATTATGGGCTTTACACTGATGGACAGTGAATCTTAAATCGTTCAAAACCTTGACTATCAGAATATTTTTTTTTACTGACATTTAGCACACCCTTTTCCAAGATAAGTCTTGCTCAAAGGCGAGAAAGGGTCCTTGCAAAGGCAGCAATTTATAAGCACCTACCCTTTTAGCAATGCGAGTGAACTCCTTGCTTAAGGGAGTTACGCTGGTGATGACGGTGAGGCTCGAACTGCCGACCTAACGATTGACAGGCGAACGCTCTATCGCACTGCCATCGACTCTTTTTCAAAAATCAAGTCACATAGGAGAGATTTTTGACACTATACAGTGTATATCAGTTTGTTAGAGTAAGTTATGATTAAAAATACATTATTATTATTTCATATTTTTAAGATAGGGTATTTTTTGTATAAGACAAGCAGGAGCCTATAAAAACTTAATCTGGCTCTCATTGTGAGAAAGCCTTTGCAACAGATTAGCCAACTAATCTCATTTTGGATTCGTTCTAGTATTCCCAAACCTTCAACATCGACTGGTTCTCAAAATGAAGATGAAGCTGATCGCAAACACAACCATCATAGTGAAATGAAGCAAACATCTAAAACAGAAACACCAAAACAAAAATTTTGCACATACAACTAAACATTTTTGGAAATTAAAACAAATGGCATGAATCAAAGCTTCATTTTGATGATAGGTCTATCAAAGTCTCTACCTTAAACACTAGGTCAGCACCAAACAAACCTGCTTCAATAAATATTGGATTGCTAAATTTTAATGTCCAATCGGTTTGAAAAAATTCCAACTGCCGATCAGAGTATAGATAAATTCTTTGGATATAAAACACCCAATTGGGCTCTACTGCAAGGTTTTGGAGTTGAAATTAAAATGTACACTTTGAAGCATCTAAATTCAATGAGACGGGAGAGTCGACACTGTACAAGCGCTTACTCAACAATATCCAATTGCCCTTAAAACATTAGAACATTTGAAATTGTCATCAAAGAATGTAAATGTCTGAAACAGATGTAGATGCAGAATAACAAATTGTGAAATATTTTTTTGTGGAGGTTGATTTCAAAGAATCGTATAAGTCTGGCAATTAAATAAAAAAGAACTTAATAAACCCTGTGTCAGTGCCTGACCCCATCCTCTGTTTTTGTGTATATATTGTACGTGTTTAAGTGTGCTTCCGTGTTTTGTGCGAAATCAAGTGTATGAATATTATGGATATTTGTATATTAGTTATGATTTTAGATGATGCATTTTTAGTGCGAATTTGGTAATTTTGTGTATTATAATTATTACGTAATTATTCCTAACATAGATATCTATACTTTCCAGCACATGTTTTCTTACAGCCAATCAGAAGGCGAAACGTCCATATTACAGTAATATTACATCATTGTTTATCATTGTTTTAGAGGCCTTATCACAGGAGCTCAGGGCAGGCTTGCCAATGGAACTGCTCTATGCTGATGATCTTGTTTTATAAGCTGAGACAGAAGATTCTCTCCTAGAAAAGTAAAGGATCTGGAAAATTGGTATGGAAGCGAAAGGCCTTAGAGTGAATGCGAGTAAGACAAAAATCATGAAGTGTCAGGTCGGAATGGGACAGGTGAAGAAGTCGGGTAAATGGCCATGCAGTGTATGCAGAAAAGGTATTGGCTCTAACTCTATTTGTTGTGTGGATTGTAAGAGTTGGGTCCATAAAAGTTGCAGTGGCATTTTGGGTAGTTTGAAAGATCTTGTTGGCTTCCGTTGTAAGAGTTGTGTGGCTGGTGGTTCTGCTCAGGAAGAGTTGTTGGGTGAGGTTGAGCTAGGGGTAAAGGTGGAGTGTGTGACCAAGTTCTGTTACCTAGGTGACACATTAGGTGCAGGAGGAGGTGTAGAAGAGGCGGTGAGAGCTAGAGTGCGTTCTGCCTGGGCTAAATTCAAAGAGTTATCTCCTATCTTGATTACCCATGGTGCATCCTTTCATGTGAAAGGAAAGGTGTATAGGGCTTGTGTTCAAAGTGTCCTTGTTTATGGCACTGAAACATGGTCTATGAAGATGGAGAATCTACGAAGTTTAGAAAGGGCAGAGCATATGATGGTTAGATGAATGTGTGGTGCTTCTTTAAATGATCGTGCATGCAGTGTGGATTTGTATAGCCTTCTGGATGCTCCTTGTGTGGCTGATGTGGTGAGGCGTGGAAGACTGAGGTGGTTTGGACATTTGGAGCGTAAAAGTGCAGATGATTGGGTTTCGACATGTGGAGGAGTGAAAAGTAAAGGTAGAAGTAGGAAGACTTGGTGGAAATGGGTGAAGAAAGATATGGATGAGCTCGGCCTGAAGCGCAGTCTGCCCTGGATCGTGACTTGTGGAGGGGCCTGATATGGAAACGTCCAACCCTAGCATAGCGAGGAATAGGGACGTTTAAAAAATAAATGATGATGATACTTTCTAGTCGATCGAATATTACATTTATTCCACACTGTTAGTTTGTTGATTTAACAATAAGTCGGCCTACCCTCGGTCTCCGACATCCTGCACTGAGAGCTCTGAGTATTCCTGGTTCGAGCTCTACTGTAGAATGCGTTTTTAGCCAAGGTGGTTTAATAATGAAACCAACACGTGCCAAACTCTCTGACAATAAACTGTCTTCATTTGTTGTATTCATTTATTTCAGTAAAGTTCATCTAAAGTTAATTTTTAATTATATGTACTTGTATGTGTACTTGAATCAAAAACATGTGTACTTGTGACCTGAGTACTTTACATGGTTAGCACTTGGAACACCCTACTGCTTGCCCATTGAGACGTGGAAATGTCTACCACCCGGATACGCTATGTATGAAGTTGCTCGACAATAAGATAAATCAAAGTCAAATAAATGCAGAGCTGCAGCTATTGTCTCATCAAAATTCTCATATTTGGGTCCAACATATATTGCCATAAGATCGATAAAACATACAGTACTGCTTTCACTCATGATCATGACCTGGAACGTTTGAGGTCAGTTGACAGTTTTAAGTTTCCTAAACAGACAATAAGTAGCAGTTAGAGTGCATTATGTTAACATGTTCTGCTCTTTTTTTGTTTTTAAGGAAGAAAAGAATTATTATCTTACAGAATATGATTATTTTAAATCCTGTTTTTTTTCGACTACCAGTTAGATGAAATATGAAAAGTGCCTCGGGGAATGAAAGTCAAATTAAATTGCTAGTCATATTCACAAAAATTAAGTTCCGTCTAATGTCACTCGTATTGGTTGTTAAGCAATCACAATTCAACACATTTTGGGTCTGAGTGAATAAACCAAATTTCACCAGGATTCATCATTCCATTTTAGCTGAAAAATTGTACTTGGACAAGAAAACTTGAAATGAAAAAATACTATAAAGGCAAATGTCTGAAATCAAGTACTAGAAAGACACGTTGACATAATAATTTCGATTTGGAATTGTTGGAATGCACTATATTTAAATGCTCTTTTAGCTCGTTCAGATTTAAATTTTCATTGGACAAGACTTTGTCACATAAAAAACGGATCGGTTGTTTGTTATGAGTCGTCTTTGCCAGTGGTAAAAGTGAAACCATATTGAACACAATCTTGTGAATATTTCCGTTTTTTGACACCTTTCAGTTTTGAAATGTTAGTTAAAGTGATAACCAAGATGGATCCAGGGGATGGGGGGAAAGCATCCCCCACCAGAGTATCAATTAAAAATTATTTAGGTAGAATACACAGTTTTTGGAAAATGACTGTAGTTGAAATTGAAATTACTAAAAAAAACCTACTACTACCCCCGGTCATTAGCCTATTTGGAAAGAAAAAGTGAAAGTCTTTGAAATTTTTTTTGAAAAATACCCCCTTTCCCCAAAATTTTGGAAGTGCATCCATCCAGGAATTTAATTTAATAAAATGTAAAGTCTGCAGCAACAATTGAACCAATTGAATTTCAACTTGAGCTAGAACGGCACCACCCCCCAAAAGGGGGTGCACCCTATCGGTTAAGAACCCCTGTGCTACGGCTTCTCGGTGCCCGACGCTTGGCGACGGAGGTCTCAGCATCATCGAGCCCAGCATCTGGAATAGCCTTTCATCTACAGTTCATGAGGATAAGTGTGAAGTTAGCCTGAGGCTGGGCAATGCTAATTAAAAAAAGAAAAAATTGCATGCCCTGGGGCTGTGCTATATATTGTTGGATGGGGTTTAAAAAATGGAATCGAATGGTATATTTGGGTTTTCTTCGATTCAAGAAATAAAAAAGTTATATGCCAAAAACGACGATTTTCCAACGAAAATTGCATAAAATCAGCCTTGGCTCTTCTTTGAGAAATTCAAACTTTTTTAACTGCTGCACTGGGAATATCCAAGATGCTTTTTTTATATAATTCAATATCAAATCCAACAATGTAGGAGTGGTTGATACAAGTGTTGATAGCCAGGTAGAGTTGGCAACATTTTTTAGCAGTGATAGTGAACAACTGGAACGTGGAAGTATAGAATGCTTTCAAAGTGATGCAAACGTATTTGGTCATGTGATGCGATAAATGGAAAAAACCCAAAACTTTTATTTAGCGAATTTTTACAGATTACTAGCCAGTTTAGTTTTACAAAGTTAGATAGTGAATTTAATGACATTTTCATCAAAACTGTGAACCAGTTGGTATATTCATGCATTTTGTTGATAAAACGTAAGTACCTCAGCAGTAACGGTGATCGCGTTACCGTTAATTGCTACTGCAAATTTAAAAACTGTAGATCAACTAAAATTATAATTTCAGCTGCTATACCCAATGTTTACCTGTCAGATATGGGATTATGTAGAAAGTATAAATCATGATGGGAAATGCACATGACCTTTAAAAGGCATAATAAGAGACACATTTAAAGCACTCCTTCAACATAGACTCCCGACCTTAGTAAGACACCAAAAAATATTAGCCAGTAACGAAAATTTAATAGAAAAAGGTAATTTGCAAAATATTCACTCTTCTCAAGCACTCCGAAAGGCCAGATCTGAAAAACTTTGCGAGGGTGACTTGGATAAACATGATGGATTTAATCTTTTAAGAGGCATGAAAAAGAACAGATGCTTAAACCTAACAGTAGGTTTATACAAGAGGTCAATGAGCAAATTTCTTTCGAGTGTTACAGCATTGCCCAACTCAAAATTGCTCAATCTTATGAACGCAAAGGCTCTCCAGCGATCCTACATTTTGACACGGCAGGATCTGTGGTGAGAGCTTTAAATTCAACTCACAAAAGAATATTTTATTACAGTGGTGTCATTGAAGACAACGAAACTGATATTCCAATGTTTGACTTTGTAACATATAGGAACATTGATAGAATGCTGTTCACCTACATGATGTTTGTAAGGGAAAGTATTCAAACGTGGCCAATTTATTCAGTCGTTGTAACTGATCATTCAATGGCTCTGATAATTGGTGTTTGTTTCGGGTTCAATGGAGTAGACTTGTCCCAATACTTAGATTTAAGTTATACGTTGAATTCGTACGGATGCATTCCGGGACACATCACTCAAATAAAACTGTGTAAAAATGGTAGCAAGCAGCATGAGAAAGCTAGTGAGTGATAAACAAATCTAAAAACCATTGTAACTGCAGCGTGCGTGATCCTTATTGAACCGAATAAGCAAAAAGCTTATTTTATCATAAATGCTTTATTCTACTGTCTTCTAAGTGCTAAGAAGTAGAAAGCAATTCAAATCTACTTTGATGCAATTGACAACCCTATAACGTTCACAGACATAAACGTAGATTTGGATAACATTCCAGAAGAAGTTGTTGACATCCAAGAAGAAGATAAAGGGGCAGCTATGTACAGTCGCAGCCCGTATTATAATTATTTCCTACACGAGAAAAAAAGCATAGAAAAGCACTTAGCAAATCTGGAACTCGAAGACCCTAACGAACCAGATAACCCCTAAAAAATGAAAAAGTTTGTGAAATGGTTCTTAAAAAATATTTTTATATGCTACCCCTTTGGACGAGTTTCACAAACCCTAAAGGTCAACGTCTTTCAAATGCCCCCATTGAAAATTGGTTCAACATTGTTAAAAATACTCTTTTGGACAAGAAAAGAAATTTGAAAGCCGGGTGGTTCTTAGAAAAAATAAAGACGCAATTTTTTGCACATTGCAAAGAAACAGCACTTGATATCCCAAAAGGAAAAAAAGGGAAAAAAACAGACGAAGATTTATTCAAAAAGGAAGAAAACAGTATTCAAGAGGTATCACCAAAAAAAAGGCCACTGATGAGAATGTTTACCTGATAGAAGAAGAATGGGACAAACATCCAAAAACTGATCAATCTTATTTCAAACACTTGCAGGCCCAGAAGCAGGTGGCTCAAATAAGTGGTAGTAAACTGCCCAGAGTTGCAAAATTGGTTTAGTGATTGAACCCTTTTATTATCAAGAAACAGCGTTTAACGAAAAGGTCAGGGTTTGTAAAAAGGGAACGATTTCCATATTCATAGAGGATATAGTATCTTTAAATCCTAAAGAAAGGTTGTATACACACACATCTATTAGATTACTACGTTAAAAACATATTAGATTTGAAATGTTGTAAGTATTTTCCATTCGAAGTCGGCCCTATATGTTTGGAAGAACAAAAAGAACCAACAATTGAGGAGGATTCTATTCTGTGCCGAACCAACTATAAGGCGAAACGTTATAACCTATTTCCCCATTTACTTAACCGTAATCATTTCTGCCTCCTAGTTCCCGATAAACAGGACAATTCTATTTATTTCGATAACTCGTGTGGAGAAAAACTGAAAGATAGACGATTTGAAATTAATTTCTCTAAATTTGTTACTACATTTTATAGGACGAAAAAAAGGATGTTTCTTTTTTTATGAATCCATCACGTCTATACGTTAAAAAGGCACCCAAAACTCAGATTCAGAATGATACCTACAGTTGTGGTATTTTTGTAGGCGTTTTTATTAGAAGACTGGATCGTGGGGAGGATCTAAGTGTTTCTTTTAATCCAGACAGTGAAAGGGAACAGTGGTTAAAAGAAATCATGCTATCATCCGACAACATGACAAACTATTGTTTGTATTGCGGGTACAGTGGAGAGGGTGCACATGGGGACTGGATGGAGTGCGAAAAATGTAGAAGGTGGGTTCACCAAAAATGCACACTCCTAATGTTTTCTAAGGAAGAGTTTCAAACAAAACATTTCACTTGCGTGCATTGCTTAAATTTTATTAAACCAAACAGAAATCCTCCATCAGATCAGAGTCGTTCAAAGAAGAATTATTCCCCAGAGCAAGGCTGGAAAAAATGTTTCAACTGTGGAAAAAATGGTCATGTAGCCAGAAAGGTTAGGTTACAGGCAACAGCTGCCTGTCTCAGAGACCAAAGCAAAGGGAAGGAAGACTCTGAAAGGGTTAAGAATGCTGTATCACCCCACTAATGTAATGCTTTAAAATGCAGCCGAGTTCAACTGAAATGTGGGTGCTTCTGGCCTGTTATTGCAGATGCATGTTGTCACAAGAATGATACAAGGACTACAAAGATGCCAGTTACCACCGGTACGATGTTAGGAAAACCTTTATCAGTTTTAGGGGACAGAGGCTGTTCATCAGTTGTAGTCAGAAGAGGCTTGGTTCAAGATTCACAACTAACTGGCACAGAAGAGCTATGTGTGTTGATTGATGAAACAGTCAGAAAATTCCCAGTGGCAATAATTGAATTAAAGTCTCAATACTTCAGTGGTTTAACAGGATCTTTGTAATAACGAATACATTTTTGCAGAAGAAGCAAATTTTTTTTAGAAATCAGAGATGCTCAAGCAATTCACTCTGCAAGAAGATATTAATCATGTGATGGAATGGTCCAAAAACGGCACATGAGTGTCAACACCAGCAAATATTGCCTACTGGAATGTGGTTCTTCCGATTAGGATGGTGTTGTGTTAATAAAAATAGTGTTGATATAAATCAACAATCCAATCAAATATAAATAAATCAAATCAAATCAGCACAGTGGCGACAAGAATGAAGCCAATAAGTCTGTTGAATCTAGGTTAAACAAATGAACACTTAGTAAAAGTGTAATAGAATGGATTAACATTGATTTGATGCCTGAATCAGATTTTGACTGTTCCAGAGATTTGACAACTATCGCTCCACGTTGCAAACAAACATTCAAATTTTACGTCGATGGTAAAGGCATACAGAACCGACTTATTCGAGACTGGTCGAATTGTTCCTACTCTTGCAAAGTTCAATGACTTTGAGTTAAACTGATAATTTTCATGTCGCTATCAGATGGGGCAGAATAATCCCTGTTTGATGTGATTTATTTGTAGTAGTTTTCTTTGTAGTATATCAGGCAGTACCTGACAAATGCAGTTGATAGTTGAAAATTTAATCTACTTGATATCTGTTATAACATTAGTTTTAGAACTGATGCAAGTTATTTATTACAATTGAATGTTTTGCAATTAATTCAAGAATAGCTTTGAGTGCTGTGAATAATTAATGATCAATGTGCAGTTGACAAACAGCTTGAGAAAGGAAGAATTGTAGTGTCTACCTACTAAAGTGTGGTTCTTCTGATTAAGTTGGCATTGAGTTAATAAATGTTGTTTTGGTTTAATTCGATTGAATCAGAACATTTCCTTTTGTGCAAGCACATCCACAAAATAAATATTTTTTTAATATGAGTTCTGAGGTTAAAGAAGTAATGTTTGATGTGAAACAGCAAATAAAATCTGAATAAAAAAATCCAAGAAGATTTTATAAAGTGGTCAAACGTAGCAAGACTTTCAGATCACTATGTTACGTTCTGTTAATTTCCTGCAGCAGATGTGCAAGCAACAGGAGACCGTCATGAAGATCGTGGAGAAACTGGCTGCATCTCCATCGCGCGTCGACACACATGAAATCGTCGTCGACCGACTTCAACGACGTCTCGACAAATATACACATGATCCAGAACAAGAAGGTCATTTCGAATACTGGTTACGTCGATTCGACAATGGTCTGAACGAGTATCCTAACTTACCAGAAGACAACAAAACACACTTGCTTTTTTCTCTACATTTATGCTACATTTGCATGACACATAATGCCAAGAAAGCCTAGAGATCTCTCGTAGTCAGCAACGATCGAGACACTACATCTTCTCTTCGGTCCGAAAAAGAACCTCTTCCGACGAAGATTCAAGTGTTTCCGACTCATCTTCTCACCTAACGATGACATAGACTCTTTCTCCAACAAACTTAATGCTCGCTGCGAAGAAGCAGAGTTCAAAGGGATAAGCGTGGAAACAATTAAATACCTTGCATTTGTTTTTTCATTTCAAGCTCCAGAGCTCGCGGAGTTTCGTGTCAGATTGCTGCGAAAACTGGATGAAGCAGATGATGTAACATTGAACGACCTGGTCAGAGAGTACCACACTCTCAAATCCATTAAAGAAGATTCTAAATACCTTGAAGCACCATCCGCAGAAATCCATGCAGTCCAAATCGACAAGTCTCCAAGCCACCCAGCCCGTGCCCATTGTGTAGCGGTGATAATTGAAAAAGAGATTGTCCACAATTACTACATAAAGAAAAACCTTTGAAAATGGTTGTGTTATTCATTAAAACAAGACTGTGTTTATTGTGAACCTTGCTAATAGAAACCATAGATTGTACAATGAAGCATGGATCAATGGTGTGCATTCCTGGAGACGACTAACCAAAAGAATCAAGGACCATGAAAATTCATCTGTTCATATAAATGCATGTGTTGTCTATGTAGAAACAAACTGTGGAAATCCAACAAAACATTAGACAAAGAACTAGAAAATAAAATACAGAAAGAACATACATTTAGGTATCAAGTGTTTGAGCGTATCGTGAATGTAACATTAACTCTTGCCATGAGTAACCTAGCACTTAGGGGAATCTTGAAGTCATAAAAACTGAAGAAGAACAAGGCAGCTGTCAAAAATGGAATTTTTTTTTATCTGTAATTGAATTATTGGCAATGTATGATCCATTTCTGAAACAATTACTGTAACTGCCTAAAGGTTCAATTAGATATCTAAGCCCCGATATACAAAATGAAATTATTGAACTGCTGTCAAAAGAAGTTGAAAAAGAAATCGTTGATGATATAAAAAAGCCCCATTTTTTCAGTCATTATGGACACCACACAAGATGTTGCAAAAATAGACCAGTTAAGCCAAGTGTTCCGTTATGTAAAAATTGAAATTGATGAAAAACAAGAGAAGCTACTATCGTTATAAAGGAATCATTTCTTGGCTTCAAGGAAGTAAGTGATCAGTCTGCAGCAGTTTTAGCACAAGATATTATTGATTCAATTGAAAGTAGGGGACTGGATATATCAAAATGCAGAGGCCAAGGGTATGATGGGGTGTTGGAATTATGTATGCGAGACATATCTTTGTGGTGTCGCAGAACTTTCCACGTCGGTCTGGATGATGTCTAACAATGGATGCGATCATGTCGCCTCCAACTAAATTCCGGCAAATCAGAAGCCATCTGGTTTTCTACCCGGCTTCGGAGTCACCTCCGCCCACCTGAGCCTGTGCGCCTAGGAAATGACCGAATTACACCGTCTTCTTCGGTCAGACACCTGGGCGTTTTTCTCGACTCCGATCTGACCATGCGTGCCCATGTTGGACATGTGACGCTCGCATGCTTTAAGATGCTGTGTTAAATCAGAACTGTCGCGGCCTACCTTCCGGCGTTCGCCATCAGAACACTAATCACTTCATTGATATTCTGGAGGATCGACTACTGCAGCTCAGTTCTAGTCAGGCTTCCCAAAACCCTCACTCGACGCCTGCCGGCCGTTATCAATGCTGCCGCCAGGCTCGCGTCGATAAGCTGCAAACATGACCACATTACCCCAGGACTCCTCGAACTTCACTGACATGCCAAGCCATAAACGACTTCAATCCTCTTTGTCGTCACTTCTCTTCGTTCCGGCGGGGCGTCTCAAGAGTGCTGGAGATAGGTCATTTGCAGTTGCTGGGCCAAGAATCTGGAACCAACTCCCACCAGAAGTTACATCCGCAGGCACCACTGAAGGCTTCAGAAAGGTCCTCAAAATGCACCTTAAATATTGTCCAACATTCATTCATTCATTTATCTATGTTGTTTGGTGCTCGTGCTTTTCGGCTTCTTTGTCGTTGTGCCTCTCGAGTTGTATGTTAGTGTTCTTAATAAATCGATTAAAACTTACAAACTGCGTTACTCAATTTCAACAGGTTATTGGCCCAGACAATGCAGATTAAAATTTGTGTATGTTTTGTGATTCATACGTTTTTCGATTTTTTGTCTGAGTTTTAAAGATATGGCGACGCCATCTTTGAGTGATCTCCAACTTCAGCTAGAACGGCTTCAACAACTTAAAGCTCAGAGATCTTCTTCATCAACAATTTCACTTGCTACTGGAGGTTTGCCGGAATCCAAACATCTGGATGGTAGCAATTATAATGATTGGAAGTTTTGGATAAAAATTTTCTGATTGATGCTGGTTTGTGGTCGTTTGTTCAACCAAAGGAAGGTCAATCAATAGATCCAGACCTTGATCAGAGGACTCTGGCAAAGATTAATCTAAGTATGAAACCTTCGATGGCAAAAATAACCAAGAAGTGCAAGACAGCATCTTCCGCTTGGGAAGCTTTCAGAAGAGAATTTGAAAATAGTTCCATTGTTCGACTGATAAAGTTGTATTCAAATCTGTTTAAAACAAATTTAGAAAACTTTTTGAACATGGAAACATACATCGAGCATATCTTGAACATTTCAGAGCAGTTGAAATCTCTAGGTCAACCATTTGCTGATAATGTTATTGGTGCAATAATTCAGGGAGGTCTTCCAGGGGCATTTACTCCATTAATTTTGGGAATCCAAGGTTCTCAACATAATAAGTCGGTGGAGTTTGTAAAGCAGTTACTTCTTCAGGATGGAGTGAAAGATCTTGCTGGGTTTCATAAAGCAGACAAGTCTCAAAAAAAAAAGAAAACTCGATGTTTCAATTGCAACCAATTTGGTCACATTAAAACCAATTGTCCCAAAGTCAGATGTTTGCACAAGGAAAAAAACAAAATCATGCTGATGAGTCACATTTTGCTGTTTTTTCTGCAAAGACTTCTGAAGAATGGTATCTCGACTCCGGGGCAACATCTCATTTGTGTTCAAAAAAGGAACTTTTGACAGATTTTAAATCGAACAATGTTTATTCTGTAAAAATAGCAGATGGTACAACATTAAACACTGCTGGATCTGGAAAGATTCCAATTTTGCTTAAGAATCAAAAGATGATGGAAGTTAATGATGCACTATGTGTTCCACATTTGTCCATAAACTTGTTAGCGGCGAACAAATTAGCGTCTTATGCAAGAAGTGTAATCTTTGAGGAGTCTGGTTGCGAAATTTTTAACAAAATCATCAATGTATCAGAAGAGTCTATTCTTGGGACTGCAACTAATGTTAATGGGCTGTAAAAGTGCACATGGAGAACAGAACTTGGACATTTTCAAAGTTGCGACCAGAAAAAAGGCTATCAAATGCAAGTGGGTCTTTAAAACAAAATTGATGCTGATGGAACTGTTGAACGTCGCAAGGCTCGGTTAGTAGCCAAGGGATGTTTGCAAAAACCAGGCATAGATTACGATGAGACCTACTTACCCGTGGTTCGGTATACATCAATCCGTCTTCTTATAGCTTTGGCAGCTGAGTTTGATCTGGATATTGACCAAATGGACATTATCACTGCCTTTCTACATCAAGATGGAACTTGATGAAGAAATTTACATTCAGTTGCCAAATGGACACAAGTTGAATGGCAAGGTGTGTCGCCTGAACAAGTCGATTTATGGTCTGAAACAAGCCAGCAGAATTTAGAATAAAAAACTGGACAAGTCACTTAAATATTTGGGATTCACACAATCAGACTTTGACAGTTGTATTTATTACAAAATGAATAGTGGGAAAGTGTTAATTATAGCTGTTTATTTTGATGAACTTCTCATACTGTCAAATGAGATAGCACAAAAAATAGTCTTAAAGCAGACTTGATGAAGCATCTAAAGATGAAAGATCTTGGAGAAGCACATCACTGCATGGGGATGAGAATTCAGCATGACAGGAAAAATGGCATCATCACAGTTGATCAGCAAAATTACATTGAAAAGTTGATTTCTAGACTCAAAATGTCAGACTGTAATGGGGTGGCTATTCCACTTGATTCAAATCAAAACGTGTATGATGAGGATTTTTTTCCAAAAAACAGAAGAAGAAAAAGCAGACATGGCAGAGACACCATATCAAGATGCTGTTGGAAGTTTAATGTATGCTGCACAAGCCATCAGACCAGATATAGGGTATGCTGTTGGTCTGATGAGCAGATTCAACAATCGTCATGGACAGGCTCATTGGACAGCCATAAAGAGAATTATTAGGTACCTCTGTCGTAGTGTTCAGATAAAACTTGTCTACAGAAAAACAGGTGATAAAAAAATAATTAGGTACTGTGATTCTGACTGGGCTGGAGACAAGCTTGATTTTAAGTCAACAACTGGATGCACATTCTTACTTGCTGGAGCAGTTGTAAGTTGGAATTCAAAGAAGCAACCCACTGTTGCAAAATCAACGACAGAAGCAGAGTACATGGCTCTCAGTAAAGCTTGTGCTTTCCGGCTTCTTTAACGTTTTGCCTCTCGAGTTGTATATTAGTGTTCTTAATAAATTGATTAAAACTTACAAACTGTGTTACTCAATTCTAACATGAGGCCGCAGTTATGAGTGGGGCTTACTCTGGTGTTCAGGCAAGAATTTCTGAGAAAGTAGAAAATTCCCAATTTGTGCACTGTGCTTCTCATAATTTGAATTTGGTCCTCAATGATTCAGTTCGCGGGGTACAAGAAATGTCTACATTTTATAATAACATTGAGAGAATTTATGCTTTTTTTGGGCTAAGTATAAAAATATGGAAACTTCTGGAATCGTTTTTAAGCACATCTAATGAAGAAATAGCTGAATCTGAAAGTTAAAAAAAAATTATGGAAATATTTGACTGTTTAACTACTGTGACTGTGTCAAAAAATTTGCAAACAATAGATATTGACCTCTCGAAAGCTTCATTACTTGTTAAAAATGCACTAGATGAGTTGAAATGGTTCAGAAACGAATTTGATTCAATCATATAAACTGCAGAAGAACTCTGTAATAAATTGAAAATAGAACCAAATTTTCAAAACCAACATGGTCGTGTGACAAAGAGATTAATTGAATGTAATGAAGATTTGCAGATTGATGCTAAAAAACGATTCAGGATTAATATCTTCAATGGAAGTCTTGACATTGATATCTCAAAACCTGTTTAAAGATTCAAAGGTTTGAATGGAGTGGTAGACACATTTGGATTTTTACAACTTCAAACACTTGTAACACTCTCTGATGACATACTATTCTATTTAAAGAATGTGAAAAAATAGTAAAGAAGTATAGCAGTGATTTGTCTGACCAATTACCCAATCAAATGATTACTTTCCGATCCTGTTTAAGAAGTGAATTTTTCAAGGTGCAAACAATCAGAGATCCTGCAAACTTACTTCTAATTAAGAACTCTGCAATATCTACTAGTTTTCCAGACATTTGTACTTTATTTATGCTGTTTCTCACAATTCCAGTCACAGTTGCAAGCTCAGAATGTTCGTTTTCGAAAATAAAAATAATAAAAACTTATTTGCGCAATAGAATTAGTCAAGAAGGACTGAGCAGTTTGAGCATTTTTTAATAGAAAATGAAGTAGCCTGTCATTTAAGAAAGAAAATGTATAACATTATTAGAATTTTTTCAGAACAAAAAGCTAGAAAGCATTTTATTTGTTAAATCCATACATCTATGTTTTAATAATCTAATATAAAGTTGATCATTTAAACTTGTTAAACTTAAGTTAGGGTGTATAGAAATAGGGGGCCCAGACGTTGTTTTGCCCGGAGGCCCGGTTTATCCAAGCTACACCACTGAACTTATCCAAAAAATGAACACACTCATATCTCCATACTGTCCACAACAGTATAGCTTAAAGTCATCGTTTAAGTTTATACATTTGATTCGTCCTCTCTCTATTACTGATGGCATCGTCGCATCTATAGATGTCGAAAGTCTTTTCACAAATGTTCCAGTCAATGAAACTATAGAAATAATTCTGCAGTATGTTTTACTACATCCAAGTTTACGATCACCAGCAAATGTAAAAGATGTTTTGAAAAACCTTCTTGAATTATGCACCAAAGAACTTCCATTTCGTCATCCTAATGGAGAACTTTACAGACAGTTAGATGGAGTTGCAATGGGCTCTCCATTGGGTCGGACTTGCTAGATTTTATATGGGCCACCTTGAAGAAAAACTATTCTCGGGTATTATAAAGAAGCCAATTATTTATGCTTATTATGCTGATGATATTTTTCTTGTCTGTAGTGACGTCGACGAAAGAAAGCGTTGAAAGAAATTCTGTTCTAAAATTTACTTACGAATTAAGTAATATCAAAAACCAACTCGCCTATTTGGACGTCTTAGTTACCAAGAGTGAAAAAAGATTAGTACCTATTGTGCACGTCAAGCCTGAAACAGGAGGATCATGTTTTAACGGTAACAGCTACTGCCCGGAAAAGTATAAGGTAGCGTCATTAATAACTATTTTGAAATAGCATAAACAATTTCAGAGGGTTGGTCCCAGTTCGATTTAGAATTAAAAAAAATAAAAGCTCTGTTAGTCAACAACTATACAAATACCTAGTCGACTATTGCATAAAAAAGTTCGTCGATACAAAAATGATAGATTTTCATTCTTCGAAACAATCAGAGCTGAAAAGAAATCAAGTTGAATTATTCTACCAAGCTCAGTTCCACGATGATTACATTACTGAAGAAAGATTATTAAAAAACATACTGGATAGTAATGTAAAACAAAAGTCTCACTTCACATTTATTACAAAAATGTTAAAACAAGAGAATTAATAGTTCGAAACAATCCTTGTTCTCATAATACTTTACAGAAGACTAATGTGATTTATCTATTCAGATGTCCATTCCACGATGCTTCATCTGAAACTTACATAGGCCATACCCGTACTACCCTCTCCAGGCGTCCAACGTTCAAGGTGGTAGCATCTCTGCTCATTTTCTGCAGTTTCATAATATGAGGGTTTCAAAAGACTTCCTAAATAAAAACACCGAAATAATTGATAGAGAGAGTGACTTTCATCGTTTGAGAATAAAAGAAGCCTCGATCCTTTGACATTCACAGCTACTCTCTTCATCATAAAAGCCGGTTTCATTCTGTACGGGCCCGACGAACTACCTTGAAACAGTTATCCTTAAAATGCCTTAGACCTCGCTTGTATTCTAAAATAACACATCACATTAAATCTTAATTATCTCTGTCTGAATTTAAAAAATTGTATAAATTTAACTTATTGTACAATAATACTTAGGTAGCCTTTTTAGCAGGAAAAAATTCCCTTGGGTCTGACCTTGGAATTTACTGCTATTAATGTTAATTACAACTGCTATGAATGCTTTATTGTATTTTATCAGAAACCACACATTTCTATCATTCTGGGGCTATGAATTTCCTGTATCAATATCATGAATGCAACAATAGAACATTTTAGCAAAATTCAAGGCACATATTTAGATTTGTCGTTAAGACAGTTTAATACGTTAAATTTTTTAATCAGCGATTATTTTTAGCATCAATTTTACGAAAATTAATCCTGATTAATGCACAGCTCTACTTTAAATACTACTTCTAGTAATATTTATATTATGTAGAACTATTAGAAAGCTTTAGAAGTAACTCTAAATTAACTTAGCACCGGCCATGTCTGAAATTCTATCAAAAATGAGCCTTTTGTACATATCAAAACTATGATCACACACAAAAACTTGTGGAAAATATTAGTCATTTTCTATATTTTTGTGACATAAGATATTAGAAATAAAACAAACTAACTAGAAAGAAAATTTTGCACTATTAAAATGCAATAGATTTATGCACCCATTATACCCTTAAAATCATTCCTTCATTCATCGTCTGGATTGAACAGACTCCTCTGGGTGGCACAATTCAAACTTGGAACACTGTACAATTTGTTCATTTACTCTGCACTTCAAAATTTAATAAGCATGAGCAAACCTCATTTATAGCAATACTTTTCTTTATTGCCCACTGACAGTCAACAAGATGCCAATTTTCTTCAATTGAAACAGCATTCCAACTATGTAAATTTTCATGCTGTTTCGTGTCATTCTTGCAGCCTGTTAATTTTGCAAATCCAGAAATTGTAACGCAAGAAAGCCCAACAGTTCTGAATTATCAAATAAAATACTTATTGTCAAAAAAACTGAACCACTGATTTTGTTCATGTAAATTGTAATACCTGCATAAATATTCAAAAACATAAGCATATGCAGAGTCTTCTCCATTTTTAATTTTGAGAAAAATGTCAGGTAAAAATTCATTTAAATTACATTCCAAAACTCCAGGTGTTAAGGAAGACAAAAAACGAAAAACCCTCCTGAAGTAATAACAAACATGCATAGAAACAAAACTTTATAACGTAAATGTTGGGTAGGTGATCTCCTACATGCACAATTCATTCGTAGTGCTGAATGAGAGTTTGCTACAAAGGGGCACCTTGATTTTACAGTCTTAACCTTTTCAATCTCCTACATATGACGCGGAATTTCAAAATTGAACCAGTTTCCAACTGATCTATGTCAAAGAAAATTGGCCCAGTTCTAAATTGAACCATGGACAATTGTTCCAGTTCCCAATTGTAATTGAACATTGAACCATGAACATTCAGCTCAGTTCCCAATTAGACTGTGGACAATTGCTTCCTTCATAATCAATTACGGCTGATTTAATTTTACCTTTCATTAAGGATTGATTTTGAGTGAAAAGGTTTGTATAAAATAGTAACAAGTAAGCCGTAAAAGACGAGGTTTTTTCACAACTTCCTTATATTTCAGTTAGGGTTTTTCAGTTAGAGTATCAGTTAAAGTTAGCCAATTTAATATTTTTCAGTTAGTATTACAGTTAAAGTTAATTTTTTTCATTTTTTCCAGTTAATATTAGAGTTAATATTTTTTTCAGTCACTATTACAGTTAGTATAACAGTTAATAATATACTAGTACTGATAAACATATTACTAAGCAAATGCTGTTTCAGTCTCACTTCTTGTACATCTGAATTCCATTCTTTTCTATTGCTAATAAAAGCAGGCAAAGTAGTCTGTGCGCTATTCTGGTTAACCGTGTTTCCTGTATCGTTTTCGACTAGTTTGCGCTTGGCCTTTAGCTTTTTGCGATTTGTCTCCAAAACCTCATTCTTTTGCCACTTCATTATGTCTATGACATTGATGATTTACCTTTTAACAAAGCTCTGCAAGTTTCGACCACGTGAGCTTCCGAATCTTTTTCTCCCACACTACAAACCACGTTGCTCCGGCTTTTATTAGTAAAGGGTTCGTAACTGAAATAACGCCAAACTACATTTTCTTGTTTTCTGCCAGAACTTATTTTTACACATTTTTACTTAACTTGACTTCTCTGTCTGTCGATCTGTAGTCAAAATTTGCAATCGATTTTAAACTAACTTCCCGATGAGCTAGGGACTTAAAAATGTAAACATACCTCCAAACTGATTAACAATGGATTCTATCAAATTTTTGGATCGATTGGACAAAATTTAATTAAATAATTATTTGTGATATTTTCGTCGAACTATTTATTGTCTATGCTAATATACTCTTGAAATTCAAGATTCGCCGGCTGTTCATTAATTGTAAATTTTTCTTTTAAAATGACTTTTTTAAAATTTATATATGCAAAAACTTATTTAATTCTATTTGATTTGTTTTAAAACATAAATAATTATTTTATTTAATTAAAAAATTTTTTTCAAAAATGTTCATACTGTATAGCATTAATTGCTTTGTCATGAATATTGAGCCTATATTTCAAATTTCAGCTCGATTGGATGACGGAATGTCAGTTAATTTTTTCACTTTCAAGGTTCTCAAACATTCAAGTAAGCAAACAAGACTGGTAGTGAAGTTAATATAAGGAACTTAAAAATATATAAATACAACTTCTTTGCAATCGAATGATTTTTTATCCTTAAAATATAGACTCCATATTCTTTGCTTGAGCAGAATTTGAGGAACTGTTTGATAGCTTTGGTATTCTGGCAAACCTTAAACTGTAATATAATTGTGGAACGGTTCAACTCTGGCATGGTTTAATTGTGACATATGTCAACTGTCTTACTGGGTCAGTTGTCTAGTTACCCAAATATACTGACAAACTTTCAAAATAAATTGTAACCCTTATTAGCAACCTAATGGTGCTCATGCATAATGTTTTACAACTAAAATTGCATAAAAAATATTTTATAAACAGTTATTTTAAAAATAATAGAGAACCAACACATACCAAACACTTTCTAAATCACTTTCACCGGTTTCATCAAGTAATGAAAGGTAGGCCTGCTGTAAAACATTTAAATGTACATTTTAACACAAAAATATGGCTAAATAATATGGAAATGATTGCTGAGACACTTCTAAAAAAATCAGCAAAAATAATTTATAAAAAACCCAGCATGAGCTAAAATAGGTCGCTTAGTGGATCTATTCTCATTCGTGCAAGGAGTAAAATGTACACACTAATAGTTGAAGAGATAATTATTAAAAAAATGCTTTTATTAAAACTGTAGAGCTTAAAAAATAATTAAAACATTTTTTTAAAATTGTTATCATCATTTTTAGCATTTTCGGGTCACTGCACTCACCATTAATAAATATTAAACTACTTAAGATTTAATAATTTTGTAATATCATTTACGAATCCTAGACTTTTAGGCAAAAAGTGATGAATGACTCTGCAAGAATCATCTTTTCTGCACAACGAACCGAACATATAACCCTCCCTGCTAGCCAGTCTGCGCTGGCTAAAACTACCTCAAAGAATTACACTAAAAATAGCTACCCTCGTCATCAATGCAATGATGTCCGGTTCACCGAGGTACATCAGTGCCCTCTTGACTAGCACAACAACAGTGGCTAGACGATCTTTCCTTCGATCGGATGACCAAATCACCCTCATCACCCCAAGACCACGCCTCACGACTTTTGGAGGGCGGTCTTTCCACTCTGTAGGACCTGCTTTTTGGAACGCCCTTCCGCCGGACGCGCACAAGTGTAGGGCTGCTTTGGAGTTCCGTTCTAACCTTCTGGCATATCTTTTTAAACTAGCTTGAATAGAATTGACATGTCTTTTATGTGGTGACCTTTTATTTTTATTTATGTACTACTTGCCTTCATATTCTGTTTTGTGTCTGTCTTTTTGAACTGAAGCCTAGTGCTACTTAAAATCTTTTTTTAAGATTTTTCTATGCACTTTAAAAATTGGAAAAGAATAAAGAATAAACCTACATTGAATTTGTTTGTTGGTTTACTTTAAAACCTTTTCTTGCTTTGAGATGGAGTCCATTTTAGCTTGCAAAAACTAGAAGCATACATACTATTATTATGAACTTATGTTACTGCAAACTTTTATTTAAAATTTCTAAAAAAAATCTTAATAATTTATTAATTTCATCAGTTTTAAAAATCTTTAACTTTTCTTCTTGTTTATAAACACCATTGTGTGTTACTCCTTGTATCATTGTTTTACTTCAGCAGATATACTCTCAAAGTAGCAATAAAGAGTATTTCTTCTTTTTTACTTTCGTACTATAATACTAAATTTAGCTGGCAAACATTTTACATTTTTTTGGAAAAATTTCAAAAATAATTTATTCCTCTAAAAATGAAAGAATACCCAATAAAGCTAAATTTATTGATGACAACCTAAATAAACTTTACCAAAATGAACATAATGAGTATAAATAATTAAATGGATCCCATCACTGTTTATCAAGTTTATTTGTTACATAGAAAAAAGTTAAAATCAACATTTATTACCTTCACTGAATTATTTTCTAAGTTTCCTGAGCTTGGATGCAGGCATTCAGTTCCAAAAAAATTTTGATCGAAACTAACCAGAAATTTACATATTGGGCTAAATCTCTGGCATCTCGAAGAAGCTCTGTATAGCTCAATGCCTAATAATTCATCAATATCAACTAAATATTTCACTCGGTGCTGATAACTTTGGACTTTTACTGTTTTCATGACCTCCTGGGAGCCTTTAGAATTAGTAAACTTAAAAAAAAAATTGTTTCCAAGTTTCTTGGATACATCAAACTCAAACAGTTTTTCTTTACACAAAACACGTGCCGAAGAAATATTATGAGAAAAAAATTGTCTTAAATCGAACGGAATGTGCCAGCATGAGTCAGATGAAAGAGGTAATGGTTCAACAAAAGAACTGGGTTCGTTTGATAATATGAAAAAATCAATTACTGAATTATAAATATTAAACCATTGTGTGGTCCCACAACTGGAACTGCATGCGAACAGCTTAAGAATGTAACTCCCTTTTTTAGGTGCATGGAAATAATAACTGACTTGTGATTCAGTTAACTCTTCAAATATATGTTGCTTCAATTCTGTTCTAGGTTTATGACCGTCAACCTGAACTAATTTGCTAGTAAAAAATAGGTGGCCGTTGTGCTGAATAAATATAGATAAATTTCCATTTGTAGCAATCATCGGATGATGGAATTTTTTTTCTAAATCTAATTGAAATTTGAAAAAAGCCGGCCTAACAACTGGTTGATCAATGAATGAACTATATGATATTGGTTCAAGCAGTAGTTGCCATTTTTGGTTTTCTGGATAATGGCTGTAAATCATGATTTTGGGATCGATTAAGAAAAAAAAGTCATCCAACTGAGAAAAATCCTTTCTTGAAAAAAGTAAACTCCAGTAACAATCCAGAAGGTACCAATTGTTATTTATTTCAATTGCATTCCATGTATGATTTGGAGTATTTAAGTCAAAATGTGATCCAACTACATAGGCTTCTCCTTTGGCCCACCCTTGTATGCAGACAGAATTGAAACCTAAATAGCTGTGTACAAATGAAAATTTTAAATAAAAAAATAAAACTATTATAAAATTACTAGGGCTGTCTACAGTGCTTTTTCATCATTTTAACTAGTTCAAAAAATGTTATCTTTTAGAATTTGCTTACTTATCAATCAAACTTATGTTAATCGGACTTTAAAAATGATTTGAAATTGTTTATTTCTTAAATGAATGGTTTTTATAAGAATTTTTTCATTATGTTCTATGACTATTGGCCAAAAGTAAAAAAAAAATTATTACATTTCCATTTAAATTAATCAAGTAAAAAAGAAAACAAAATTTTCAACATAATAAAGTTATTTTTAAAATGATCCATGCTTGCAGCTTAAAGGACAGGTAAAGATGAATTGTTGTTGTCAGTGCTGTTGTCTTCTTGCAGCTGGCCATCTCGAAAGATTTGTCTCGAGCTGTGTCTTAGCTTTCAGTGAAATTTGGATAACTTCATAATTTGTTTACTATTATTAACTGAGATATTATAATAGCTGACTATTGTTTCAACCTATATAACGAGCAGGAAATGTGGCCACATCATTAAAGGTTGTCATAAAAATGTAAGCAAGTAATGGTTTTACTGAGCATAACAAAATATTAGACATAATTTCTTGTTATCTATATATATATATATATATAAAATTATGTTTGTCTGTATGTATGTAACAAAATTTTCACACAGCCTTGAGAGTCAATGAAATCGATCATAAAATGAGCGGAGCGGGAAAAGGAGAATAAGCGGAAACGGGACTTGGAAAATGAGCGGAAACGGGAAAGCAAATGGGAACGGAAAAGCAACTGAGAACGAAAGAGCGAGCACGAAAGGAACCGAGAAAGCAAGCGGGAGCGGGAGAGCGACCCGGAACGGGAAAGCGATCGGGAGTGGGAGAGCAAGCAGGGAAGGAAACGGAAGTGACAGAGACAAACATTAGAAAAACCTCTAAAAACCCTGGGCAACACCGGGTACCCCACTAGTCTGATTAAAACTTTTGAATATTCATGTATATCACTGGATAGAAAATGTGGCTAACACACAGAAAAAGATTGTCATAACTTATGCTTTAGAGCCCTTAGTAATGGTTCAAGAGATCATCATTCAAAACCTCACACACACACATGCAAGCACACACACAATATAAAAGCATAATGATGAAATTATTTTGAAATGCATAATGTCTAATCAATACAAACCTTGTTAAGCTTTTAAAGGCCTCAGCATAGCTGTTTCCATATTTAAGTGTGTTCAGAACTTTGCTTGTTGGTTGCTCTATATGATCAACGAGATTAATCTTCCTAATATCCACAAATAACAGCCAACTATAAATAGCCCTGAAATAATTAATTATATGAAAATCAGAAAAGTAATTGAAACAATGTTTATTTCAATTTCATAACATTCAAATGAAACTACACTCCCAAGATGAGCACAAAACAAAGCTGGTTTGATTTAGATTGTCACCTTTTATTACTTGGATTGATTACCTTCTAACTTTGCTAATTTTTACAAAGTCACAACCTTTTTTATGTTCTTTCATCGGCCAGTACAAAACCTTGAATTTAGATATGTTCCAATGCAGCTGTTTTGGCACGACTATTATAGCACATTACATTTTTGCACAGGCTGTCTAATAGGGTGGAGCGAAAAAAAATTTCACTGGACGGTAATGTAATGATCAAAATTTGGTGCCTTTTAGGTTTAATTAAAGCCATGTAAAATATTATTCAATCTTTTTAACTGCCTCCGCAACCGCATTGAATTTATGAAAATAGTCGGTTTTAAACATACCAATTTTTATCAGAAAGTTTACTTAGTTTATTCGACACAAAATAAGAAGAAGTGTTTTATAATTTAAATAAGGGAAGTGATACTTAGCTTGCACTTGTCGCGTCATCAGCGCTCTATTTTGTTCTTAGTTCGGATCATTCGCATGCTCGTTTATTGTTAAAAATACATTCGATATTCTTTTGTGGTAACTATGCAAAGAACTCGGAATGTATTCAAATGTCCTCTATTTGGTGATGTTTGTGAGATGTAATGAAATACTATGAGTGGACGAGACATCAACTGAAATTGCAATTAGAAACTGCAAAAGAACCAATTTTTGGCGAGATAGCAGATATAGTAACGTTGAGAATTGAAAATATATGGCAAACTGCATCTATTCCTACAGTGACGCAAACAAGAATCGTTCAAATGTTGAAAGCATATAATTTAAAGTGCAAAAATCTACTCAAGTCTATCAAGAATCTCTCCATGGACAAGTTAAATAGTTTTCAGCAAAGCAGTAAGATACTTTTTGATATTTCAGCATGCATGTGCAAAGAATTTGCTCAATGTATCTGTCCTAAGAATAAAAAGGCTCCTAAACAAGAGCAAACTTTTTTGACCGATCAAAGAATGTCTTGGGTAATGGTAATCAGAGGAATCGACGTAACTGCTACAAAGAAGTTGCAAAAGACTCTAAAGGAAGCATGGGATAGGTGGTTCCTGATGTTGGTACAGCAAAAGGAATAGAAACTGCGATAACAGGCTTTCTGCTACATACAAAAGTTTCCCAAGATAGAATTATGCCAATTGGTTGTGATGGTACGAATGTTAATACTGGAAAGTATGCTATAATTATAAAATTGCTTGAGAAAAGGCTACAAAAACCACTTCAGTGAATAATTTGTTTGCTCCACATGAACGAACTGCCTTAGAAACATCTGTTTCTTCATCTCGATGGTAGAGAGTGACACGGGGACAACATTTCTTCCCCATCCCCACCCCGCAAAGAAAACTCTTTTCCCGTCCCCTCACTGTCCCCTCACCCCATGTCCCCATCCCCACCCCATCCCCTCAATATCTGTCCCCATCCCCTACCCATCCCCGCAGCTATCATTTCCAAACCCTCATTGTCCCCGCATTTTAAATTTGTGTGCAAGTTTATTTTGAAGTTAATTATTAAAAAAATTGCAAAAAGATAGTTATGTTTTAAATAAAATAAGAAAGTAAGAAATATTAGTTCTTCAATCCATGAGTGCCTTGACATTTGTCGAATCGCAAGCGTTCACTTTTAATTGAAATTAATTTTTCGATGTCGCATTTTCCCATTTCCATGTTATTTAAGACTACAAGCGAAAATGTACTATTGAAATTAAACCGATTCAAGACCAGGACATTCAACCGAAATGAAATACAAAAAGAAAGATAGTCCGGTAGAATTAGCTAAACAAAGTACAAAGACGATAAAACAAAGTACAAAAAAAAATTTTTTTTTGAATTTTTAAAAATTAGTATAAAACTTCATTACCGTTCCCGCGGAATTACCGTCAACATTTTCCCCATTACCGCAAATTTTCCCCTCATTTTTTCCCCGTTACCGCGCGGTAATGGTGGAATTATTGAAATTTGTTCCCGTTACCGCGGTTTACCGCGGTCGGTATTACCGTGTCACTCTCTACTCGATGGATGTACTTCGGGACCTAAATCTTATATTGGTCCACTGGGAAAATCACTGGAAACCTGTGAAAAGCTGCCTGTTACAAAAATTTGAACGCATCGAAGGTCAAATGCTATCAGAAATGGCCGAAGATCTGAGTACAGACCAACAGTACTTGTATAAATTTGTCTCGGCGGTAATTTCAGGTGAATTTCCAGAAGACCTAGGCAATAAATCTCCAGGAAAACTATCACATGCCCGTTGGATCACGTGTGCTAACTGAACTCTACGTTTGTATGTATCAACTGAAGAACCATCTAAAAATTTAAAAACTCTGGTTACTTTTGTGGTCAAAGTTTATGCACCGTCTTGGTTCCTAATTCAAAATAAACCATCATGCAAAGATGGCACGCATCATCTGTTCAATATTATTAAGGCCTCCAGATACCTGCTAGAAACTCTAAAAAAAATTATAGATCCTGTTATCCAAAGAATTGGCTACTTTACGCATCCTGAAGGGATTCTACTTGCGTTGATAGCAGATGATAAAAAAACATGTTAAAAAGCGGGCAGCTTGCCGCATACTAAAGGCTGCTCAACAACCAGCACCTAAACTGTTTCAAGTGCCATTGATAGATTTCAATGCTTCTACATATATTGATTTATTAAATTGGCAGGAAAACTTAACCGAACCACCGATTTTGAAAAACTTATCTGGCCAGGAAATTCAGATAGAGCTGTAAAGACTACGTCAGAAGCTCCCATTTCTTAGTCCACAAGAAAGTCGGGATTAGGTGCAATAAATGCCAAGCTGGAATCACGGAAAAAATGCCTAAATTTGAAACTAAAAAGGATTTTAAAACTAAATAATAAATGTATAATTTTTCAAGTTGGTTTCAAATTTCATTTTTTACAGCGATGCATTAATAAACATCTTAATTATATATTTTTATCATTTAACACCTACTTACCACTAAATTAATCACAATGTAAATTATAAATTTTAACCTTTTTTACCCTACTTTCCAATTTTTGGGGTCACTGCGGAGGCTAAAGATCTTAATCAAATAAAATGGAAAATCCCACATATTTTTACTATACCATAAGGCACAAATCCCCCCTATTAGAACTCTGAATCTTGAAGAAAAATTTTTCTTCTATATAACTAGGTATTGGTCAACGCAAGTACCTGTGTTTCTAAACATCTAGCCACATAACTATACAATATTCAAATAAAAAAAATAAATAAGATATTTCTGTACATAATATTACAAAGTAGAAGTCTGCCCGCAAGCACATACACACAGCATAGTGGTATAAGTTTGCATGCGAGCACACAGAACAACAATGATATAAGTCTGTGCACTTTGCATGCAAGTTTAAGCACACAACACAGTGGTAAAAGCTGACATGCGACCCCACAAACAACAGGTCATATAAGTCTGAACTTTGCACATGAGCAATAAACATAATAAATAAGCATAATAAAATAGGCTTAGCTTTACATTTTCAAATAATAATTCAGATGACGTTATAAAATGTTTATTCTTTCCTGCAGTTGAAAAGAATTGAATGTCAAATGAGATCAAAGAGAAATCGAAATATTAAGTGGCATGTGATGTAAATAACAAATAACAAAAGACATGTTTTTGATGCCGAAAAGCCTGTTGCAGAGATGGACACTAACTAATTTTTTAAAGTTAAACTTTTACTAACTTTTACAAACTAACTATTTAGTTGCAATTAATTAAAAAAAAGTTTCAACTAAACTAAAAAAAAGATAGTTAAACTTTTTTTTAACATTTTTACTTTCAGACAAGCAGAACTGCCTATAAAATCTAAATTTACATTTTTTAAAACATATATAACTATTTAACTAAAAAAATAGTAACTTTTTAGATAACTTTTGCCCATCACTGAACTTTAGTGGGAAAACTAAACATATTCAACAACACTTAATCAATTTATTGGATAAAATAACTAACCACAACAGCACAATCATGTCAGAATAAAGGTAAATTTAATTTTAATGTTTCAATTACCTAATTTTCATGACATCATCTAAGTTGCTTGAGAAAATGAGATTACCAAAAAGTTCATTCAGCGAAGAATAAACTGCTCGAGAGACCTAAAAATAAAAAAAATGAAAGATTGAAAAAATACATTTTGTTAGTTCTCTTCTCCCTTAAAAATCATGAAAATTGATTAAACAATTATGCAAACTGTTTCAACATTTATTGTATTTTAACTTAAAAAGGTGCTTGTATTATATGAATTTTTACAAGTTTTTGAGAGGTTGAGTTGCTTGAGGGAATTATGTTAAGTTATACAAGAGGATAATGTAAATTCATTTTTATTTTTTCTCTCTATTATAAATCGATGTTAACTTTTCAATTCAATGTGATGAAGCCTTTGAAAAATCTATGGTCTCAGAAGAATTTTCTATTGCTATATGTCTTAAAACTAAGAAAAGAGTTAACCCGTTGGCCATGAAATGTGCTTTGTTTTTTTTACAATTCATTATTATTAAGATAATAATTTGTTACATCTGCATAAGAGCTTATTTGCATCTCTATCAATATTTTTTCATGTTATTGAGAGCATTATCTCTTGTGTGAATAATTCAAAGTGCTTTACAGATCAGACTTTTAGTGGTTTTTATGTCTTGAAAGAGATAAAAGGGAGGCAAAAAATTACTTTGTCAGATAAAAATTCAATGAGAATGTATGGAAACACTAGAAAAACCATTGATTGAATAAAAATAGAAGTGAAATCGTGAACATTATTAGTAAAAATTAGAAAAATGCAAGACGAAACAACTGTGTTTTAAGTTTCCTTCTAAAAGAGTGCTCTGACCATTTATTGCATCACACAGACAACTTCGTCAACAGTTCAATTTAAATTTTTATTTTACTTAATAAACTTGATAAATTGAACTGAAAAAATCAAGTCATGCTCTGATCAAATTGGCAGTTTTTGCACAAACCATCAGCATTCGCAGGCTTCAGAAAAAATTAAAAGATTTGCTTCAAAAAATCAAAAACAAGATCCTTGGTTTGCTGCATCTTGGTATCTGAATTTAATATTTGAGCAACAGTAAAAGCTTCGGTTTCTACAAATCGATTCTCCACTTTAGTCAGAACTAGTCTTTTGAGTTGTTTATTAACTGGATATTTATTAGGCTTCATAGAGGCACGATAGGACGACGGTAAAGTCTTTGACTTTTTGAGCTTGGGGTCCTGAGTTCAACTCCCGTGTAAGCAAAATCCCATATCGTGTAACTTCCTTAGGCAAGGAGTTCACTCTGAATTCAGTCGATCTGAATGCTTGTGTCAACTCAGCCTTTCATCTTCCTGTGGTAGTCAAATGAGTACCGGTGGTTCCACTGGGGATAAATAAATCGATTGAGGCGCTGAATATGGCTGCCTGCATCGTAATGGTCTGTCTTGAAATCGAATCATTTCGGTATAACGCCACAATAATCTGATCTTTAATACACAACTTGGACCAATTGTGCTGAAATGTTGAGTTAGTTCTTCAAAGGGTTTCAGAAAAACTTTCTGATCCTCCAAAATACATTCCAGTTTTTCGGAACACTTTCAATTTCTGTTTTCAGATCAAGAACTTCACTAATATGACTAAATGATGGCAGAACATTCACAAAACATACAGCTAATGTAGTAAAGTTAGGAATATACACTAATATCTAACAAACAGTGGTGGTGCTAAGTTAAATAGTCACATTATGAAAAAAGACTACAAATTGGATGTGTTGGACCTAATAAGGCCTGAAGCACATTTCTGAAACATAACACAGAAAAAAGATTTTGAACAAAATAAAGATGAAAAAACATTAGCACCATACACGAACCAGAAAAAATTTGGTTCTCACAGGAAATTAATTATTATGGCTGATATTAGGTTCAGCCATAAAACATTGTCGGAGAGAGACACAAGTAAAAAATTTGGCATGGCAGCACTTGGGTCCAATAAATCCAATAAAGGCAAAATAAGCCTGCGAAAAAAAATTTGGGACATGCCTCGTACTATAACATGAGTTTCATGAGCTACGTATTGAGTCATATTACGATGTTGTTGCAATTCTACATATTAATGCTTAAGTTTTAGTTGGGTTGAAATGATGTACTGAAAAATAATGTCTAGTATCAGATAAACAGTGCGGGGATGTATGGGGATGGGGATGAAAGATTGAAAAACTGCGGGGATGGTTGGGGATGGGGATGAAACACTGTGGGGATGGTTGGGGATGATACTGGCTGGATCAATGGGGATGACACTCGCGGGGATGGTTGGGGATGGGGACGAAAATTCGTTCCTGCACACACCTCTAATGACAAGCTGAAAGCTCAAGTTTTCTATAAAATCAACATCGAATTCTCGAGTTGAATAAATTTGTTAAACATGTTTGTATTGCAAAGTGTTTTTTATTCTCTATTTCTTCATAGTAGATTACCTGAAATTTTTTTGGAAAAAACTGAATTAAACTGTAACTGAAACTTTAAAAAGTTTTAGTAACTTAAACTGAAACTGAATCTTTTTTCAAAACTGTAACAACCTTAAAGATGACTGAACTTACATCATGTTCCTTGACACAGGGCAACATGGCTCTTTGCTGATCAGCACATGGCTCTTTAAAAACCTTGAAAAGTCTTTCATTCAAACTCGCACTATCAATGACATCAACAACTTCAGGCAAAACGCCTGCATCGCAACTCGGCAGCCGAACTCTGCTTTTGACGCGTGCCTCCCCATCAATAGAACAGGCATCACCCCAACACAACTCCCCAACGGCTTGCTTACAAAACTTTTGGTAGTCTTCTAAACACCCTTTGCCTCTCCAGAAAGCACTTACTGCAGCAACTCTGTTTCTTCTAAAGAATCCGAGATAGTCAAAACACACTTAGCTACATGGGTCACCTCAGAGCTGCCTCGCCACAAAACTGGACCAAGTCTCCTCTCTTTGTTTTCCTTGTGCCCCACCTGATTTGTGCAGTCTCTCCAGCCATCATCTTTCACATGTTCTGAAACACAGCTGGCGGCTCCGGTTCAAACTAGGTTTCGCCGCAACAACCCAGAACATTTTTTCACCAGCAACACGCTGGTCCACTGCCTCTGCTTCCACTACCAAAGGATCCCCCGTTTTCATTCAATTTGTTGCTGTTTACTGGCAGCATAAATTTACTGATTTGCATAAATTATGAATAGAGCTTCGGCGTGTTTGCGTCGATCGTGTTTACTCAGCTCGTTTTACTCTTTTAACTTGATAAAACAAGCTAACCTTACATTGTTTTAAATTAAACTAAACTTTGAATTAATATACTACAACTATGAGCAAGAAACTACGATCTTAGAACCACAATTTCGGTTTCTCGTGAGTTGGCATCGTTTCACTGTTGAGCGAAAATGGAGATAAACAGACTGATCGCTAAAAGCCAGAGCTGGTTATCATCTTAAAATGCCTTCTATTATAAATTACTCTGCCATTGATCTTCTTAGACTGCAGCCCACAGCTCTGAAAATTGAAAGAAACGTGCGAAAATCACTCTTTCAACATCAACTCTGGACTCCTCTCCGATTTCGCCATCTAGCTCGCACGACAACACGCCAGGTCCTCAATCGCAAACTTGCTGAGGAAAAACCTTGCCTAAAAAGTATGAAAGCCGCTTGCCTCAACGTTCGCTCAGTTGGAAATAAAGCTGCAGCCCTACAGGAGATCTGTGCAAGTCATCACCTTGATGTTCTTGCCTTGACAGAAACGTGGCACCAATGTGCGGATGACCTCATACTCCAACGGGCCATTCCCTCTGGCTATCAGTGCTATGAATCACATTGTCAACCAAAAATCAATTGTCTAAATGGTAATTTTGGAGATGGAGTTTGCATCATCTATCGTTCCATCCTTGAAGCTTCAAAAGTCAATTTCGATCTCTCACCTACCACTTTTGAAAATGTTGCTTCATCTTTTTCATCAGCCGGAAAACGACTCATCTTCATTGTTTTATACCATCCCGGAAGTCAACCTGTCTTCTGTCAATTTTTTGACGAGTTGTCTTCGATTTTTGAGGGCCTCATGACCTATGCCTGCGACATCTTACTAACTGGTGACTTCAACATCCATGTTGATGACCACAATAACCCACACACTACAAAGCTTCTCCACATCTTGCACTCTTTTGGCTTGGCTCAGTCTGTTACTGAACCAACACACACTGGGGGACACACACTAGACCTCGTCATCACTCGTTCTGAACGCCCCCTACCTAAAATTTTCCTGGTCTTTCTGATCATTCTCTCATTCAGTTTGCAATCCCTTTCACCCACAGTCCTGTGAAATACATCTACAACAAGTCACGTAGATGGAAGAACTTTGACATTGAACACTTTCATACTAGTTTACTTGCTAGTCAGCTCTGTGGTTCTCTCGTGGACCTCCAGAGTCTGTCAGTTGATGAGCTCCTCAATATCTAATTTGAAACAGTCTCCAACATCCTAAACAACATGGCTCCAATAAGCAATACCCGCCGCCGTCTCAGGCCCATGATGCCGTGGTTTGATTCTGATTGTGGGGATGCACGTCGACTAACCCGTCAAACAGAGAAACTTTACAGACAATCTAAAAACCCTGACACACAATCTCCATGGGCTATATATTGAAAAGGAAAAACAATATTGGCATGGAAAAATTTCAGATGCTGAGGGCGACCCAAAAAGACTTTGGAGGACGTTGGGGGAGATGCTTTGTCGTGACCAGCAATTTTCGCGATCGTCTCCTGACGGCCCAACTGCAGACTGTTTTGATAAGG
This sequence comes from Erpobdella octoculata, assembly GCA_963978895.1. Taxonomy (NCBI): domain Eukaryota; kingdom Metazoa; phylum Annelida; class Clitellata; order Hirudinida; family Erpobdellidae; genus Erpobdella; species Erpobdella octoculata. Next base: position 20,307,111 of record OZ022245.1, read on the forward strand.
CTTTCAATGACAAAGTTGAATCTGTCAGAGCATCCACATCATCGGCACCATCTCCTGTTTTCTCCCAAGAAGAATGCTCTGCAACATTACTCGGTTTCAGTTTCATCACTCGAGAACCTGTCTACAAATTGATAATGAGTGCCCCGAACAAAAGTTGTTCTCTAGATCCTGCACCAACCTGGCTGATTAAGAGAGTTGCAACAAAGTTGTCGCCATTTCTCGCTCTTCTGCTCAACACCTCTCTTCAAAGTGGTATCTTTCCAAAAATGTTTGGGTCTGCGATGTCACTCCAGTACTTAAGAAATCTACGCTTGATCCACTTGATCCTAAAAACTATCGGCCTATATCTAATCCTTCATTTATTTCTAAACTGCTGGAACGTGCAGTGAATGATCAACTTGGATGCTACTTATCTGAGCACTCTCTTCTTCCTCCAGTTCAGTCTGCTTACCGCACCTATCACTCCGTTGAAACCGTCATACTGGGTGTTCTGTCGGACGTGTTCTGTGCTACTGACAATGGCTTAGTCACATTGCTCTGTCTCCTTGACCTCAGTGCAGCGTTTGATACTGTGGACCACTCTATATTGCTAGAGAGGCTTCATCGAAAGTATGGCCTGGACGGAACTGCCCTAGCATGGTTTTGTTCCTATCTCTCAAATCGTTCTGTCTCTATTACTTTTGCAAATCAGATTTCCTCTTCAAGAAATGTTGAATTTGGTGTGCCACAGGGCTCTGTCCTTGGTCCCGTCCTCTTTGTGATGTACACTGCTGATGCTATCTCTATTGCTGAAAAGCATGGTTTTTCTGTACATGCCTATGCAGATGACTTGCAATTGTATGACCACAGTTCTGTGGCAAATTGTGGCACTCTTGTGTCACGCCTGTCATCTTGTGTAGAAGATATAAAAAATTGGATGACATCAAACAGACTTTGTCTAAACACTGCCAAAACTAAAATCATCTGGCTCAGAACTTCTGGAAGAGTGAAAAAATGTCCAGCTGGGCCACTACTAATTGCTGGGTCAAAGATAGACATCTCTTCTACTGTACGTGACCTTGGTGTCATAATCAGTTCTGACCTCTCCTTTCACCCACATGTTACAAATATCGTACGGCTTTGCCAATACCACCTTAGGCAGATACGCATCCTCAGAAGATCTCTTACACATGGCTCGGTGCACACTCTTGTTTGAGCATTAATTCACTCTCATTTGGACTTCTGCAATGCCATACTAGCAAACTCTCCAACTTATCTATTCACGCAACTTCAATCTGTACTCCGCTCAGCCGCAAGGATCATTCTCCGGGTGCCAAAATCAGCCAGTGTCACTGACCTCATCCGAAGTCGACTTCACTGGCTGCCTGTTAAGAGTCGGGTTCTTTTTAAATTGAACGTACTCAGTTTCAAGAGTCTTCGTGGACATGCTCCAGTCTACCTCTAGGAGGCTATCGGCAAACCATTGATGAATGATACGAGAACCTCTCTTCGCTCAGCCGCGCTTCAACATCTGCTGGTGCCAAGAATAAAAACATCAATAGGCCGGAGAGGTTTCTTCTTCTCTGCTCCAACTGCCTGGAACAACTTGCCAACTCAACTTCGAAGCTGTGAAAGCTCCCTCCATACTTTCAAAGCATCTTTGAAAACTGTACTTTTCGATAATTAATTATTTTTTACTGTTATTTTATTTTCATTTTACTTTTTTTTTTATTCTTTATCAAACGAATGGCGCAGTGCATTTGTGAAGCGCCTGCGCTTGAATTTGCGCGATACAAATAAGCAGAGAATAGAATAGAATAGCATCGCAGCACCGGCCGCTGCCATTTTGTCTTCAGGGCAGACCTGACCACCAAGAAATAGTTTTTCTCTTGTGATGCTTTGTTTTCTTCTTTAATTTTCTCTTGTGCTGCTTTATTTCTCTCATTTCTGCTATTAAGTTTGTTAATTCTTCATTTGAATCAAACTCGTATTCTTCTGGATCAAACCTATTGTCCTCCAACGCAGCCTGGAGGCGGTCCTCCCTTAGACTTCAGCCTCTGTTCTCTTAGCCTCAACCCAACAAAAGTAAGCTCTTCCAGTACTTTTAAAACCATTTCATTCAGATCCAACTTCTGACAACATTGTTATGATAATGAGGGCATTATCTCTACACTCTTTCTCCCTTTTTCCCAATGCTTTTATCTACTCGTCGTCTCTGTTTGTCTTTCTGTTTCTCTGTCTGTTTCAAATCTTGCAATCAATTTTTGAGTCACTTCCTGATGATAGATTTTTTTCAAATTTTGCATACATGCTCAAAATAGAAGACAATGCAATATTCAATTATTAGTTTTACAATAAGTCAATTAATTTAGTTAATTTTAATTAATTTCATTTTTATATGGGAAGAAATATAATAAGTTATATTCGTGACTAGCAGAACGTCATGAAAATTAAATCAAGCTACAGTGGCTTGGTGGATAAGTCTCTGCCTAAGAAGCTCGAGGTCATGAGTTCAAGCGCACTGATCGACGAATATAAAATAAAAGAGTAATATAAGAAAAAATTGATTGCAAAATTTGTGTTTTAATTACATATAAAAGCATTGGGTTTTAAAAATTCGTTTTTAATTTACTTGTTTTAAATTATTTTTCTAGGGCCTTTAAAAGATGCAAAAAGGCATAGATTATAATAATACAATTAATTGTTATTTAGCCAAATCCTAAGCCACAGCCAGTTTAAAAAATTATTTCTGTGCCTGAATATTACAAAATAATTATTTGGATAGGATTCCTAAAAAGGATGGCAGAAGGTTTAGGAAATGGTTCATTAAACGGTCACTATTTGTGTTTTTTGAAAAACTCAGCCTAACTCTAATCAGCCCAACTCTGCTAATGATCTATTTTTAAATAATAATTTACTTGTTAATAAAATTGCTATTGTAATTATTATATTGTTAACATTTGATTTAGTCTTATAACCATGCTTATCAATAATTACCATTATCCCAGCCCATCAAGTAAATCTATCATACAAAAATGTTACTCTGTAATCATATCTTAAGAATTACATTCTAGTTTGTCTATCCTACATCAAAGACAAAAAAAATCAAAATACAACCTGAAAAGAATTCAGATCAACCGCTTTAAATGCTCTTGATGATTTAAAAATACTTTTGTACTTTGGTAAAGGTTCAGGAAACATTGTCCAAATTTTTTGCTAGAAATAACAAATAATGAAATATTGACATCTTTAACCCTTAAAGCACAGTAATTTCTACTAAGTTGTAATATATTATTTTCAAAAAATGCTGGGTTAACACAACCTTAAAGATTGTTCACTAATTTGAAACTCTAGGTCAGGCCACCCCTAGGCTAATTCAAAGTTACTAGAGCATTACAAACACGTTTACACATACACAGATTGACTGGGCAGTACATTAGAACAAATTCACTTGCAACTGCACTTATGTATGCCAATAACATCTTGGCACACATGAGCTTTGGATGTTGGTTGCCTTCCAACTTTCAATCCACAAGTGAATACTCATATGCCTACATCACAAATAACAATTATCTGTGTTTTTAAATTAAAACAAAGAAAATAAATTAAATAAAAGTCAGTAAATTCAGAAATATAAGGGATTTGTTACAAACATGGTTTTTTATGGCTTTTTTGTTATTTCACCTGACCAGGCTGGATTAAGGTTTTGCGGGACCCTATGCCAAAAATGTTTTGCGGGGCCCCCATTAACATAACACATTAAGTATTGCAAACATAAAACAAAACTCTAAAATTAATTTCTGTATATTAATAAATATTATTGCGTAAGTTAACAATATTTCAATTCAGATAATTCTGAAACAGAAAATTTCAAATTAATGCCATGTCACAGAATTTGTTTTGGACAATATTTGAACGCAGCTGATCCTTGCAATGAAATTTGTTCTGAAGAAAATTGGGTTCTAAAAAAGATGAAAATTGCAGTGTTGTTCGGTAACGAAGTAAAAGTAACGCGTTACTTTACTTAAGTACATCCGACGTTCTTTTTGCCTGTAACAGAGTACACATTATTTTCAGTACTTTTACTTGTAACAAAGTAATATTTTCGGACTTACTTTTACTTCGTTACTTTTCCAGGACAACAAATTACAAAGTACTTTAAAAAATTAATAAAACGACATAAACTTTAAATCGATGTGTTATTAATTATCTATGATTACTAAGATTTTCGCGGTCATACTTGTTTTGGTTTACAATAGATTGTCCGACATTACTATAGAATCTTCCGAAAGAGCAAACGTAAACAGTGGTGGCGAAGATAGGCGGAACAACAATGAACTTAATAAAGAACAGCCATGGCCATATTTAGTCAAAATGTTCAGATTTGAATCGATGGAAGCTAAAATGCTCAGGTTTACAGCTTGCTGTGCCAACCTAAAGCAACTACGTGTTCAGCATTCCACAATTCTCCGTCGAACTTGAAGAAACACGTGAGTCTGGATTATCTCATTCTTCAGTAGCCGATGGTGAGGAAGAAGACAGTTTCTTCGATCGCAGAAAGTCAACTGTGTCTGACAATGAAGTTCTTATGCAGTATCTCCAGAACCGATCAGATGACATGAACATCATTGCTGGAAATGAGAGCTTAAAGAAAATGTTTATCCAGTTGATTAATTAGGGCAGTAGCGTTTGAAAGACAATGGAATTACGATAAAATAAAGTTAGATGATTGACGAATGATCATTACAAAAGCGGTTTCAATACTTTTACTTTAAAAGTAACTTTAAAGTGCTGTTACTTTTTACTTTTACTTAAGTACATTTTTTAGCAAAGACTTTTACTTTTGCTTAAGTAACTTTTTGAGGCATTACTTGTACTTTTACTTAAGTACTGAAACACAGTACTTTTTCCAACACTGGAAAATTGATGTTACCTGAGGCGGCGATTGAGGGGGGCTGGGGGCGACGCCCCCCAAGATTTTTTCCACCAAATAGAAAAAATATCTTTATTAGCTCATTTATTTAGATTAGTTGATAAACATAGTATTCTTTATACATTTTGAATTATATCTACTTAGTTATATCATATATCTCTGCTAATAATTGTTAATCTTTTAGATACCCTTTGTTACATTCATAATTTAAACTTTTTTGTCTGCGTTCAATATTAAATAAAAGTCAATATTTTTTTATACTGTTTTTTTAATTAATAAGATGTTTTACATGAAAATACAACATACTAGTATATATATATTGGCATGGTCATTTGAGTTTGAAGATTCTCTAGGTTGAATTTAAAAAATCTTCGCCCCCAAGATTTCACTGAATCGCCGCCTCTGTAAAGGTGCATACACACTAACCGGTTTTTTCATCCAGCTCCTGTCCGCCAAAACTGGTGCATAGATTATGATAATTTATTTTGGTACCAGAGCACATGTCACACTTAGCCAGTTGTTTTTGTAAACAAATGAGTTATGCACTGCCGGTGACCTCCTGGTAAGTTGTAAGCAACAAAATCGCCCACTATGGTTTAGATAGCGCTTTAAAGAGTTTTACAAGAAATTGTGTAACTGAAAAGGTTCTGTCTATCAAAAGGCTAATAAAAAGTAATAAAACAATGTGTGGTGGTTTATATAACTCGTTTAAACAGACTTTCAAAGAAAATGAACTGTCTGAACTCGTTTAAATAGACTTTCTTGGCTCAGAAAACATCGTACGAGTATTTTTATGTAATCATTTTTATTATGGCTTCAATATTTTGTCATAAAGATGCAAAGAGTCTGATCAAAAAAATTGGTCCACTCCATTGTAACTTCTATTGAGTAAACAAACCAATCATCCAATCAGAGCGTGAGTTTCTCAACCAGTTCCGGAGAGAAATAGAATCTGGAAGTGCATAAATGAACATAATTTCTAGACGTGGTTTTCGTGACACACACTCCAGATTCTGGTGCCGAACGACTGGTACCAGCAAAAACTGGTCAGTGTGTACTGGGCTTAAGTTACTAAGGATTTATAAAGGTAAAATTACAAAGTCTAGTAAACTCTATGTAAAAATATTTCAAATTTAAAAAATCAGGGAAGTGCATCTACTCACGTGCCTGAAGTTAGCTCAGTGAGCCAAGTCGCTGGTAATTAACACGGGAAAATAAAAGTTTGTGCATTTTTGCCTAATATATATCAAAAAAATTATATATTTTATTACAAATTTAATGGTATAAATTATTTTAAAATGCACGATAAATTGACCGAGTTATTAGACAAAAACATGGAGTTCCATGTGTGGACGCATGCACTGTAGCAGGGTGCACATACAAATCCAACACTTTCCATAAACACCTTTTTAAAAAGACATCGTTAGATCACAAAACCTTTTTTGTTTCCGAATATGAATAAAATGAACGTGATTAATGCTGATTTGTTTCTTCAATTTTTTACCAGAAAAATTGCCAGTCATGAGAAGGTATCATTGAAAAGCGAGAAAGTTGAGGGTATTTGTGGAGAGGCAGGCAATATTTAAAGTTTTGAAAATTAAAAAAAAAACAGGGTTAAAATTCGTGACTACTGGAGACGAAACAACCATTTAGTTCAAGATAGAAACTATGAAATGTCTCTTAGAAAAGATGTCGCTATCCAGGAACACAATATGTTACAATGGTAAACAATCCTGAGAATGACGAGCTACTTGATTTTTTTTTAATTTTTACTTTTATATTTGAACTTTGATTTTTACTATTCAGCGGCCAAAACTAAGCTTATACAAGCAACTCAATCTAGCTCCCTGACAATATCCGTCTAACAAATCACGTCACTCCGTGTAATAAGAAGCATGCAATAGATTGAGGTGCTTGTAAGCTTATTCGTTTTTGTCTGATAACTCGGTCAGTTTATCGTGCATTTTAAAATAATTTATACCATTAAATTTGTAATGAAATGTATAATTTTTTGATATATATTTGGCACAAATGCACGAACTTTTATTTTCCAATGTTAATTACCAGCCTTACCAACGACTTGGTTCACTGAGCTAACTTCAGGCAAATCATCTACTCCCCCCACCTATTTTCGCGCTTGCCAACCTAGAAAAGCTGCTAGAAACTGTTTTTAAAACTAATAAAACGCACCCTTGCAAGCGTTATTGGCAGAAATAGCCTGACAACATTGCATTGACATTTGCACGCGTAAACCCTTACTGAGAACGAAATGCTGCTGCCGGTCAATCTTTTTCACTGTATACGCCATAGAATTGACCACACACACACACACATATATATATATATATATATATAGCCATATTAATAGATAGAACCATTGTTAAACAACGCGCATTAAATCTAGTCTATAGACTCTAAAGTCTAGACTAGACTGACTAGTAGACTAGCTAGACTCTAGACTGAGCTGCAGTCTACTACAGAACATTGCACAAACTAATCGGCCTAAGTCACTATCACACTATCTGGACCAAAAAACATGCAATTATTGATTAGAAGTGAAAAAACCTGTTAAATAACGTCAAAGTCAAATACTTCATCCACTGACACGGAGCCTCCCTACTTCGGAAAATACACGACACGTAATGCAGCAAGCTTAAGCCTTAAAGCCTGCGCTCGGCCTGAGGAAAAGCGTGGACAGAAACACACCTGCGGTTGGGAATCCCACTAAAAATCAACAATGAAGAAAATGATTTTGTTATTATTAGTTGGCTAGTAAGTATTCTTTACTAGGTAAAAAAGAACAGCTGGTCATAATATGTTGCGGAATTGCTTATTATATTTGGCGGGAATTTTAAAGCTAATAATTAGTTGCTGTTAAACCGCTTAGCGGAATTTTAAAGCTAATAAATAGCTGTCGTTTTCGCTGTTTAGCATGAAATATCACTCGGCGGTTACATCGTTTACACCAGTTTACGTAAAAATGTCATTAATGCATATATCAATTCAATTCAGTAATTCATTCAGCCACTTTTTCGACAAAGCTTTGAAGAGCGCTCGGCTACGAATTGACCGAAAAGGAAGGTATTCAGCCCACGGCAGAAAAAATGAGACGAGAATGTAGTGAGAGAATTTAAGGCAGAAGAGAATTCCAGAGAAAGCGACCAGAGTAAGAAAAACAGCGTTTGTCAAAAGAGTGATTTACAGATAAAGTAAATGAGTGATTAAGAGGAGAGAGAAAGAGATTAAATTAAGGCCCTTAATTGCCTTAATATGTGGGGAAAGAGTAGTGGCGGATCCAGAAATTACTGGTGGTGAGATGCAGATACGTGACTTCCAAACTTTTTTGCACTTTTTTCTCCCAAAAAAGCTGATGACCGGGGATAGTCATAGGTATTTTTCAAAAATTTTACTCTCAACCACGATCATTTTCCAAAAACCTGGTATTCTACACAAAAAACTCTGATAAGGAGCTACTGGAAAAATTTGTTCTTGAGCCTAAAGACTGTTATATAAAGTATTTTTAAATGAATATGAGTTTAGAAGTGCATCGTAGCTACTTATTAGTATGCAGAATAATGTTGTAAAAAATAGCGTTATAGTAAAAATAATGACAAGAACCAACAAAGTGTTAACAGGAGTCAAGCAGCACATTCTTACCCTCTGAATCATAGGACACCCCACTAACTCGACTATCCCAGCCATGCTGTTCATAAATTGTTTTCAATAAACAAAAACAAAGCATATTTATGTTTTGAAACAAAGTCATTGAAATATCTAGTCATTCACTCATTAGTTTAATATTTCAAGATAACAAAACTATACCGTATAATACATTATTTGTATTTAAACAAAACTGTTCACAAAAGTGTAGTGCAGAATGTCAACAAGGACGTTTGTCTTTCCACACAATAAACCAAACTGTCATATATCAAACAAATCCATTGAGACAAAATTCATTTTGATCATCTGGCTTTCGGTTTCTTTGGACTGAAAATAATTTTAACATTACTTTGCTGATTAAACTGATAGAACTGAATTAAAATAAAACTTACTGTTTGTCTGATGGCAATCTCTTCTCTTTGTCAGCTGATTCCTGTAAACATTTAATTAGATTTATTAGGTTCACTAAGTTCAATAATGTATTTCCATCACAGCTAAAGATTTTCTAACTTGCATTTTAATTCAATACAAACCTTCTTGAGTCTATGTTCCTTGGCTCTTTCTTTAAATGAGTCCATTTTGGATTCTTTTGTCATTTCATCATCCTTTCCAGTCAGCTTGAACTTGTCCAATTCTTCCTTCCTATCCTTTGATCTCGACTCTCTTTTTCGGTCATCATTCCCATTGATCTTGTTCAGTGTTTCTGCACACAAAAAAAAATTAATTCAAGGCCACAAAATATGGTTTATCGACCCAATGCCTTAGGAGCATGAGAGCACTAAAATAAAACATTACCCAACCTCTGGCTGAAGAGCTGCTGTCATCAAGCTTGTGTCTTTTAACTTCCCTGACATCCAACCCATCACTTCTGTCCGGTTCCTGGTGGTTTAATAAGTTTTGCTAATTCACTAAGCATTGTCTTTCATAAGACTTTTAAGAATAGAAAAAAGAGCATACTAAAAATGGTCCGCTATGCCTTTTCCTTTCAAATCTTTCTCTTGAGCCTTCTGCTTTTTTTTCTCCAATGGCATTTCTCTTGTCACGTTCCTCATAATTTGGGCTCTGCAAAATCAAGAACTTATAATTAGAATAAAAAAAACAGTTTAAAACTTGAAGAAACACAAACAAGTCAGCCAACCCTTCGACTTCTCTCCTTATTATCACAATGGCTGATAGACTCCTGCAAGATTCAATAATGTCAAGATTATATGCAGATGATGTAATGGTTGAGCCCCTAGGTCGTCGTGTTCACTTTAAAAGCCAGCTGAACGACTCCCAGGACTGCAAACCTATGAGACTTCTCCTTCTAAACATCTCTACAGTTAATCAGCAAGGAGAAACTGCACAGAAGATATACTTTAAGTTTTCAATATTCACAACAACGCATAAGCCATTGCCTATTGAAAATTGAAATATCTCAGATATTTTAAAAAGAAAATGATTTATTTTTAATAAATAAATGACTATCATTTAGTGAGGACAAAAAAACTGGTTTAGATTAGAATAAACAAATATGAAAAGGTTTTAATTTATGATAAAAAATTGACACAATTAAAAATTTCATTTAAAAATTGAAATAAAAAAGACATAAAAAATTATTTTAACAGATGAATTTCATCATCATGTCATCAAAACAACATTCTATGAAACCACAATTTCAAACAGATTACCTGAAAAAGAACAAGACAATGTCACAGGAGGGAGATTAGTTAATAATTTCACAACTCTACGATGTCACTTATAAGCAGTAGCGTAATGATGACAAACAAGAACATTTTTCTTGTGCATTTTCAACCAGAATCCGCAAGCGCTTGTATCATCTCTCAAACGGCAGACGTTTTCAGGTATATTTCATTAACAGGAGAAATTCAGTAGAATTGTTTACAGGATTATCTTCTATGTGATTATTGTTTACAGGATAATCTTCTATGTGATTATTGTTTACAGGATTATCTTCTATGCGATTATAATTATTTTTAGTCCATTTTGTTTGATTCTCAGTTTTGAAAAAAAGACAGCATTTAGCAAACTAGTGAATGAGAGAGAGAGACCTGCATTCACTGTCCTATCCACTACCACGAGTCACATGATATCAGCAACAAAATGAGGTGAACTTTCAAAAGCTTTTGACACTCACCTTTGCACCAGCACTCGATTCAACTTTTCTTCTTTTCACATCTATTGAATTGAATATAAAATAAAACCAGTTGATAGAATTAATTATATCATTGTTTAAATAGCTACTAATTAGAATCATGACCAAAAAACTTTTAATTAAGACTTTTATGTAGAAAAAAGGTTTCATCTTAGCTAAGCGGAGTTCTCAACTTTTCTTATGGTTCCATGAACCAAAAAACAGCAATTTGCCATCATACTTCATCAGATAAGACTTGTGAAAATGTTTTTTTTTGCTGATTTTTACAAGTCTTATCTGATGTGAGGTGTGATTGCAAATTGCTGTAATATTGTTTGGTCATGATTCTAATTAGTAGCTATCTGTTTTATTTTTAATAATTTATTAGCAAGTTAATAGATATATATCATTGACACAGAACCACCAACCTCTCTCATCGCTGACTGATTGTTTAGAAGAGCCTCGATGGTGACTGGCATCAGAAGATTCGTTGAAACTGTTACTATCATCTTGCTGTTGCATCTGGTGGCCATGTTCTCCCATCCAATCACTGTTGCTGTCCCGTACCTTTACTGCATGTTCACCGACTCTTACTTTTCGTGCCAGTGGGGAAGATTCTGCTGATCTCTGCTGTTCCAAACTGCCTCTATCATCTCTCTTGTCCCCTGATGCTGATGATGAATTTGATGACGACTCTTTCGGTTCAACCTGCTCGTAAAACAGAGATGAACTGTAATTAAGAAAAAGATAAACAAATAATCTAAAATTCATAAAGTTCCACAAACAAAAGAAAATAGCAGTCTCTATGAATATATTTCATGAGCTCAATCACTATAACTTTTTCTAACTTGAAAAAAATTAAAACAAACCTGCTCCACATTGTTCCTTCTTTCACTATCAACTTTAATTTTCTCCCTCGAGCTTTTCGAAACTGGTCGAGATGATTGAACGGTTTGTTGTTTCACAGCTGCATTCAACTGATCTCCTGGTTTCCTAGAATTGATATAAAGTAACAGCAAATTATTAACACAGTCACTCGATACACATCAATAAACATAAACAAAGGGTATCCAATTGTAGAAACTTTGAGGTGGCTGGGTCAAGAAGCAGGGGCAGGTGCAAGAAGTTCTAGAGATAATGTGTCAGCCATGACTTACACAATCTGGACCTGAGGCCCAGGATAGAACTAAATGGAAGCGCCAAGTTGGAAATGGCCGTCCAGCGAGTGCAAGCATGGAAAAATGAACAAAACCAGGAAGATGAAAGGAAGAACTTACCCGGCCACATTGGACTTGTCTTCTTCTTCAGTCAGGCTGGTACGAGGTTTCAAGGACTGCTGCTTCAAAACTGGTTCTAAAAAAAAGTTTTCAATAATCTTAAGGTAATCAAGTAAGGAAGAAAATGGCACAGTTGAAGAACTATATACTAACTGCTGTCCACAACTTTCCCCTCTTCTGCCTTGATTGAAGGTGCATTTACATTAGCATCGTTGGATTGCGATACTGAGCTTGTGGGCTTAGTTTTCTAAAAAAAATTAAATTTTATTTATTTTTAAATTGCAAAAGAAGAATTAGGCAAAATAAATGCTTTTCATACATTTTCCGGCTCTTTTTTATGAAACAGGTGATCCTGCACCCAGGTCTTTTTAGTACTTTTCAACTGATTGCAAAATCTAAATGAAAATCATTTTGTTAAAAAATAATTGAAATCTGAAGAAGTAATGAAGAAGTTATACGAAGAAATGCCTACCCATATGCAAGATGATATAAATCTTGTCTTTTCTCTTTTTCAGTTTCAATCACTTTATCAACTCTTCTTTCAACGGCTATTCCAAACTTATGTACTTTTGGATAATGTGGAATAATCTGTGATAATTATCCCAGCAAATAATCAGGTATTAAAAGTGATTTAACAAATAATCACAATCATTTAAAACATTATTTGCAAATATTTACTGCTGACCGCAAACATATTTTATGAACAAGAAGAAGTTAGGAGGGAGAGGAAGAAATAAAGAGAATGGGAGAGCAAGAGGGAGAACGAGCGACAGCAGAATTGCGAGTGGGATTGAGAAAGTGCGCAAGAAAGGAAGGGGAAGCAGGAGAGTGGAAAGGAGCAGGAAAGCAAGTGGGAGAGCAAGTAGGGAAGGAAACAGGAGTGAGAAAAATAATAGAAAAACCACTAAAACCCCGGTGTAACCACTTCTACTCAATATAATAGCACATTTTAAAATTGTGACAAACAAATTCTATGCTTTCTAGTGCTAACAGTTCTTTGATTCGTGGCCCTCTTGACAGCTCATGGCTATGCCATTTTGTTTAGTGCAAATTGATAGACAGGGCCTATATGCTTATCTATATATATAAAAATGAGATTCTGTATGTGTATCCTTCATGCATTGCTACACCTTTCATCCGATTGTAAAGAAATTTTCAATATTAGAACAACAGAAGAAGGTTTTTGGGGAAAAAAATTAAAATCGGTCACAAAGTGAGCAGGAACAGGGAAAAGCGACAGAGAGCGGGAAATCCACCGAGAGAGCAAGCGGGAATGGGAAAGCGACCAGGAGCGTGAGAGCAAGCAGGGAAAGAAACTGGAGCAAAAGAGAAAAATGATATAAAAACCTCTAAAAAGCCCGGGCAACGACGGATAACTCGCTAGTTCTATATACATATATATATATGCTAAAACACATCATGAAGTCTATAATGGTTTTTATAATTAATATAGGTCATATAAAGCATGAAGTTCAAGAGAAACAAATAACATATTTAATTTAACATAAACAAACTCACCCTTGTAAGAACAATCAACATGTTTCTAATTTGAATGTAATCTCCTGAATCAAGACAGTTCACGGCAGACTTCATGAAAAAAAAACACGAATTAAAAAGTCTGTCATCGAATAAAATAAAAATTATTTAAAAAATGATAAACCTTTGTTAAGCCATAGTGCCACTTGTGAACAACGTGTCTGTAATTTTCATAGTCTAGGTGGTCAGCAACAACATTTTGGTTATTCAGCGGAGATCTGAAAACCGTGACGAACCCTGGAAAATTAGCGCATTCTTTGTCATAAATATTCTTGTCTGAGTGCCATGACATGACATCAGTCAGCACTGCACACAGAAATCTTCCATATCTGTGGGCTTCGTTCTCTGTGCAACTAGACACCAGCCAAGTAATATCATTGAATATCTGAAATTATAATGTCAGCATTTGTATTAGTTGTAAGCTGATGAAAAAAAGTCCTTATAGAAATACAAATAAACAAATGAACATGCCCTGTCATAACAAATCAGAGATGAAAAGTTTGGAGTTTTCAGATTGTGAAGAATGTAAATGAACTTTGAACAGAATATGGCATCCACAGCTGTGAAGCAACATCGTGGGAAAATGCAGCACTGAAGAATCGCTGAAATTGTTGAATGCTTGGCAAGCTCTGCAAAGAGAAATAAAACAGTGAAAGGTTTATGTTGAAAATGTTGTTTAAGAAAGAATGAACTAGATTCAAAACCTGTTGAACAACAGGCATAAAAAAGAAAAAAACACAATTTTTAATCTAAAAAATGATGAACAAAACCTCTACAATAAAAATGGTTTTGATTTTCAAAATCAGCATAAAAAACTAATTATGTGTTCAAAATGTAATTAAAATCGGTACAGTGGAGTTAGTGAAGAAACTAAAATTAGTGTGCAATGCTGAACAAACCTCTGTTAAAAGGTTGTTTGCACTAACTTTATTTATATTTATTAAAGTTAATCCATTTGTATGTCAGTTTTTTTTATTTATACTTATTTATTCTCAAATCTATTCTAAAATTAGCCAAGTTTAATATTCAATGAGGTATCTGATTCATCCATCATTCCCACTTGATTTTAAACCATTGTATGATGTTATTACAAAAAATGCAATGATTTGATGACACAAAAATTATTCAAATACCAAAGATTGATTTCTTAAATTTTTGTATTACCTATCAATTAGTTCAAACTGGCTGGTACTTATCGGTTTAATTGCAATTAAATTTAAAAACAAATTTTTTTATTGCATTTTAGACTAATCTGACTAGAAAATTCCAAAAGAATTGAACTTTTCAAAATTATAACTTTCCAGGTTGTGGAGAAAATAAAAAAAAAATTTAATAACTGAAAATCATTATATAATGCAAAACATTCAACAACAAGTTACTTTGAAAAATAATAAAAGAATTAAAAACCTACTTGGAGAGAACCACTGTTCTTTTTCCTGTTTAAGTCTCGAAAGAACCATCTTAACATGTTCCTCCTGTTTTTTTTCTTCTTCATTTAATTTTTCTATCAAAGACTGACATCTCTCCTTTTCTTTCTTCTTTTTACTTTGAGCCTTTAAATATTTAATAAAACATTTAAATAAAAATCATAATTATATAACGGTCAGTCGTTTGAAATTTACCAGATCTTTGTTGTCATCGATTGCTTGCTGTTGAGCCTGGTGGATTTTTATTTGGTTTGCATATGCCAATGTTGGAACTTCGAGATCGTATAACTCCAGTAACCAAAATGATGAATAGAAGTGCAAGCTGTTGGATTAAACATGAATTCGTTAGTAATAAATAACCACATCTAACGCAAATTTAATAGTTTTGAATACATCAACATGTTAATAGATAATAAATATGAAAATTAATTTCCAATAAAAATTATAAATAAGAAACTGACTTCAGTTCTTCTCTAAGTTTCGGTGGCATCATTGGTTCGATGAGATCTTTTCTGAGAGGTTGTAATACGCTTTCAACAGCTTCATAATATCTCAGCATCTTGAATAAAATAATAATATACATACATTATTTTGCAAAGTTAGTATTATAAGTTAAAACATATTTATATTTAGATGTGAGCCACATTTATAAGATAATACATAGTTATATTTCGATGTGAGACACATTTTTGACATTTATTTCTCACCTTATTATTCTGAGAATTTGAAACTGCAGTTTTATCTTTCTTTTCTGATTTCCTCAGTTCTTCAGCTTTTGCCTTTTAAGAATTGTAAAAAAAAATGTAAAAGCAATTTATAGAATGAATAAGCTATCAAATCAAATCCAGTACAATAATGTTATCTTTAAAGATTCCTCTCCACAGAGCAAATGCAACATCAGGTGAGATGAAATAGTCTCTCGATAGTTCCAACAAATTGGGTAGTTTCTTTTTTAATTCATCTGATGTCATCTGCATCAGTAGGAAACTGATGAATTGAACCATTGTATCCTGACACTGTAATTTATCAATAATTAGCAGATCAGAGGAACAGCTCAGAAATAATAATCAATTATTACTAATATCATTGATTCAATATTATGACAAAATCGAGTAAACAATTAACAATTTACACAGATAGTCAAATCCATGTATTAATTAACTAAATAAAGCAAAATTCAACCTGGTCATAAAGCTTTCCAACAAGTTTAACATGCCTGTTGTCTTCCTCAATCGCACCTGCAAGTTCCGGTGCTGGAAAGACGATGGCATTCCTTTGTTGAGACATTAAAAAGCATAAAGGAATGGTAAGATTTTGATCATTGAGACAATCCATGAGGCGACTCGAGGATTTCTTTGTGTTTCTCACTTGAGTGAAGTAACCAGCCTATTAGAACAAAATGTCAGTCATGTTAATATTATGTTTAAAAATTTACTTAGTGACCTAAGAAATCATTTAAAAAAATATCAACCTCTTGTTTCAATAGTTCACCTCCACCAAGTGACATCAATTGATCATTAGTTACTTCTTCTGATACTTCAATGCCAGCCATCTTTTGTATTACCTCTCTCAATACATACAAGTCACAGCTGCATGTACAAACACAAATTATCTTATATATTGATTATATAATAATTAATGATTACTATGGTAATTGTATTAAAATATCACATATTATAAGTTATATAATAAAACAACCTCCTTCCAGCTTTTAACTGGTTGATGATATAATGGAGCAGTCCTGATATATCAATCTGGTATTTTTTCAAGACTGAACCACTGAAATTAGCCAAACCTTAAAGAAAAAGTTTAAAAGACATGTAAATTATATAAATGTGTGCAATTTCATGTGCTTTGATGCATTTGAGTTAAATATAAAAATAATGCCACAAGAACGTGGTCGCGTTACAGAGAAAATCGCATAAGAGAGAAAACATAGTATGAAAGAAATGGGGAATTTTAATCCGTGCATAATTTTAGGTCGTATAAGCATGCAAGAACATGTAAGCTGTATAAATGTATGCAAAAACAAGTAAGTTATATAAATGTATACAAGAACATGTAAGCTATATAAATGTATGTAAACACTTACGATGTAACATGTATATATGAATAAAGTAACAACAAGCTAATGAAACACCAACTTTGAAGCCAAGTTGAGATGTTACTTCCATCAGTTTTCAATCTTTCTTTATCTGGACTTGCAAGAGCTTCTATCACACAGTCTGAAAATCATATTTATTAAATCGTTCTGTACATACAGCTTAAGATTAATAGTACAAAAGAAGGAAAACATACAGGCAAGAACATCATAAGAGAGAGAAGTTATAAATTTCATGCTGTCAACAACTGGGATAATAAAGTTATCATATCTTTGAATTTGTGACAAAATCTGCAATAAAAAAAATCAATGGAAATATTGTGTAAGTAAAGCATTCCATAACAAATTTCTATAATAACATCATTCTAACCTGCTCAAATATCACTCCAGGTGCTTTGTGACTCAATTTACCAATTTGTCTTCCTACTGGTTTTACGTTTTCTTTGACCAACCTCCTTCGTAAATAAATCAATTCTTAATTTATAAAATTTTCTGATCTTTTAAAACTTTTACAAAAATTGAATCCCGAAACCCACTTCATGATGTACTTGGTCCTCGATAACACTTCGGCATGGGCTCTCATAAGGATCGGAATTCTCAAATACGACTCATTCTTCCACTGACCATACAATCGATATCTGCAAAAGTAATATAAAACAGCATTAGGTATTTTACTCTATTATATCAGTTTCAGCCATTCAATTAGGTTCATTTAATATCTTTTTTTATTTACCAAACTAGTCATTTTAAAAATCTATCAGTCAACCATTTCAGACACTTGTCATAAGTTGTTATAACCTAAAAATATCATCTATTTCTAATTTTTCAACCAATTTTATTTTTTAAATGTAACTATAATCAAATTTCTTTTTCAAAGTCTACTAAATTCTAACATTCCTTAGATATTAAAATTTTATCTTAAAAAATTGCCTAAAAATTCTAAGAGGTTTTTGTCATGTTGGACTTGCCCTAAGAATATGGAAAAAGGCATCTCTCGAATAGATGTCATCCAAGAAATAATTTGCACCCCTCTATAAATTTGTTTTAATACAATATATATTTATGTAAAAAGCAATTACCTGTGCTCATATTTCAGAAGTTTGACAAATCCCCAGACTTCCTCTGAGACACAACAGTTACCAGACAGCAAAGAAAGACTGGGTAGTATACATTCATCGTACACCATCATAAACTGACAGAATATATCAGATATCATGCCATCTCTATAAGGATTGTTGTTGATCTAAAAAAATCAACATGCAGAAGTAATTAAATCATGTAACTAACATTATTTTAATCAATAACACAGTAATTTCAAACTTGAGCCATGTAAGTTTTTGCCAGTCGATTGATCTTAGCAAGGAGTACAGGGTCGCTTGACAGGTAAGGTCCGAGTTGATTTATAAGTGGGAATGCTGTTCGAAGAAGATCATCGAAACTTTTAGCCTGTTTTGTACTTGATGAATATGAGTTTGGAGTACGTCTGTGTTTCAGCAATTCCACAGGAAGACTACTGTGTCTTTAAGTATATAATAATAATAATAACTTGAAATAATTAAAAATCCAATGAAATGTTCATATACATTTCGGGATACTCACTTCTGGTAAAGTGGATCGATGATGTAATGTATTAATCTACAGAGAGACTGAGCAAGTAACGGGTAAGAGAGAGCAGAAAATTGTGGTATGGAGGATATGATGGCCAGTGCATGTTCATGGCATCCAACATCTAACAAGGCCTCACACAATCCAAGTTTCTGATTGTTCCGGTCTTCTTGAGACTAAAAAAGAGAAAATTCACTTAAAAATGTATTTAAAAATGTTGCTCTCAACAATGCCAGTAAAATATCTGCAAATATACTAACTGGCTCAACTTTTTCATCTTTATTCTCGTTATTTGTACAAGTTCCCTTTTCTGACAGAAGAGTCGTAGTTAACTTTTGGCAATACAGCTTTGCCTCAGACAGATCCTTTTTATACCTTTCAACCATTTCTGACTCCAACGGTATGAGCTATATGAATTAATAAGTTTTCATTGGTTGGTCGTGCACTAACCCAATCAAAATTTAAAAAAATCTCAAACAAACAGAAAACAAAGTGACCTAATAAAAACGTTGTAAAATGCTTACATGCGGCAGGAGTGTTTCAAGACTGATGAGATTATGCTGAAGGAGAAGAGCAGTCAGATGATACAAAGAAGGTTTTGTGATAACATCTGCAGTCCGCTGTAGAGAACAAGTAATTAATTTATCGACTCTGCAGCTTTTAATTTAATGCTAAATAAACCAGACAAACCTGATAAAAATGATATTTAAAACCAAGAATATGACAGAGAGTAGTTCGGTCCATGGCGTAATTTGAAAGTAGCGGCACAAATATAAAAGATTTATTGGGACGACATTCGAACACATCAAGAATTATGTCCAGAACACGATTTGGATCCAAATTAAAACAGCCTGCAAAAATTATGTAACAAATAAAACTAATAATAAACAATATTTTATGAATTAAAATAAAAAATATTCAATGGATTAAAATAATAAGAATTGTTTAACAAATCTTAATAACAAAGCTTATTTAATGAATTAAAATAAAAAAATTAATTAGGTATTTAACAAGGAAAATAATTTAATATCAAAATAACCACCTATAAGTGACTGGATGTGGTTAAGAACAGAGCTATGTGAGAAATCAGATGGAAAGTCTTGTGAAAGCTCAGTAATAAGCTTTGAGTAACCCTCTGTTTCTTCTCTCAACAAATTGAACTTCTGCTGCTTGTAGCTAAAATAAAACATAGTTAAAAATCACTTATCCACAAAATTTCACACAAATGAAGGCATAGGTACTTTAAAACTAACTATATTTTGGTCTTTGTTTTAACATATTTCTGTTGGAAGACAGCTTTAGACTGAAGTAGGCCAATGTTCTCTAAAACCTCGGAATCTAACCTTTCTTTTAAAAGACATTCTGGAACTGCAGTCTGAAAAGTTGAACTGAAGAATGAATAGAAATAACAATGAATAATAAAAGAGACCTTGAGAAAACTAAACACTACCAAGGAAGCGAGCACAAGGTTTGTAAACCTCTTTTTATCTTCTGCATCCTCATAACATGAGAGCTCAACTTCTGCAACAACCAAAATTAAAATTATTTATTAAATTCGGCTGCAAAACTATAAATAAAATGTAAAAATTACCAAGAACAGCCAACAAATCGGCTATGAGAAGAGGAGCTTCGAGATAAAATGTCTGCAATAAAAATCATTTAAATAAATAAATTTTCTTTTCTAAAAAATATAACTTTAAAAAAAATTTCAAAGTTTAAAAATAGTTTATCGTTATTCTTCTCACTCACTGAAATATCAGCAAAGGTCCCAACAATCTGATCGGGTTTTAATTTTCCTTCAACTCCAGCCCAACACAATTCATAGATTAATTTTTTAATATCAGGGAATTCTTTAACGACTTGTTCGTAAGCACCTTTATTTGAAGTGTATCCATCCAAACTTTCTTTGCACATTTTAATACTGAATAAGATAAATAAAGAAAATCAATTAGAAAATTATGTCAGATTAATATCGGAAGTTATATTATAAAACTTTGCAATAAAGCCACATCGATGCTATCAATTTTCATTTAAATTGTACATAACAATAATAACTTTATTTTTTTTCCTTATAAAGTTGATTTCTTAACCTAAGTCTTATTTAACAGTATTAATCTCATTAAATGTGAAAAACCTCATTGGCTGTTTAAAGTGAAAATTCAGGATAACAATGAATTTATTGACTATTTAACAGCAAAACTCATGAGAAAATTATCTAGACTCTTCAATATGAATATTCATGTAATCTCTCTTTCCAAAATAATTCCATGTTTTTTTAAATAATTGGTCCAACTACATGTAATCAATGCTCGAAGTGAAAAGGTATCAAGCAGTTTCTCAACCTATCACAACCTCAATGTTCGGTAGACTAAAGTACAGATTATTATTATTTGACAATATATATAGCAACGTTAGTTCAATTACTTCATAATAGAAATAAATAATAATAGTGATAATTGTCAACAATGATATAATAATAAAAATAAATTGATAGTTCATATACATTCATATGCATATAGAAGGTAAAATACACTATAGGTTATAATACAGATTGATAATACACATAGAAGGTAGTGAGAAAACAGAAAATTTGCCTAACAGAACAGTATATACAATGATAATCAACAAAGAAGGTAAGTTTCACGAAATAAACACCTCAGTAACATAAACGGTGACAAGGAATTGACACATGATGAGAATTACAACATGAGATATAAATATACAATATTGTAATTATCGTTTATGATTAGAAAGGCAAGAGATCGTGAGCACTAATTAAATAAGTTTAAGTTAAAGACAAAACGATATCTGCGAGCAAAAAGTTCCAGGTTTTGATAATGCGGTTCGTAAAAAAGAAGTTATACAAGTCAGATAAACTTAATTGCATGGCCAGCAATATTGCTAACTTCACACTCATCTTCACCACATGTTCATTTAAGCATTCTAAAAACTAGTTTTTTAAGGTCTCACAGCATTTGCATTTAATGAAATATTGAGACATTTCTCGGGTCCTTCTTAAAAATCCCTATCCAACAGTGATTTAATTTAGGCAATCGCACAAAATTTTTAAATAATTTTAAATTTGTTTATCGATATACTCTTATAACGATGAATCAAATAAGAAATCCAAAATAAGTTTTAAATTAATTGAAAAATAGCAATTCTATGAACTTTTCTCGCGATTGTAAAACTACTGCGTAAAGCTTTTAAAAATTAGGATACAAATTGTCAACCTCATCTTACATTGAGCATTGAGTGTACAATGCTATGAAAACTACTAATCTGCACATACCACACAAGTCCTAAAGTTAATTATTGTTGCATGTTTTATTAATTTATTAAGTACATTAATAAAATTTATCATAACACATAAATTACAGAAAAATAATAAAAAATTAATTGAATCCTATCCGATTGCATAATCCATCAAATTGTGTTTCACCTGCTTACTACTACATTGAAGAATGGTCAACAATAAATGCACACTCTCTTTAATTCATAGCCTTATTCTACTTTGTTACAGTATAAATGATACACTATAAATTAAAACAAGAACTAGAGTAATAAAAAAGTTATAGTTAAAAACAGTACGTGTAATACATAATAATAAGAAAAGTCCCTCATTTTCAGATGTAATTTAAAGCACATTTCTCGCAAATGGTGTGAGCTTACGACAGTTGTGACTCGTTCAAAGCTGTACATCATTGAATTTTCCATGGATAGCTTTTTGTCTGAACCAAGGTTTGGGGCCTGGAAATCTGCATATCTTTACATTTATTTTTACTTATTTTTTTATAAATTTAAAAGAGTATTTTTATCAAATTAATTTTATAAAAAATGTGAATCAATGTTTTTATTCTACAGAAAGACAGAAATAATAAAAAACCATTGGTGAGATGAGGCTGATGCGACCAATTAACTTCAAAATTATTCCAATTGGCAAATGCGGTTTTTAGTCATGGACCAATGCGATATTTAGTTACACCAAAAACATTAATTATATATACCGTGAAAATTCATGGAACGGTTGTGTACGTTTTGGTTATATTCTGTGAAAATTTTCATATTATAATAAAATAAAATATAACAAATAAAAAATAATTTATGATTTTAAAAGTTACTTTTTTAAAGCTCTAAATAATAAAAAGCACACCAGCACTCGCACACATAGCAAAATGCTGACCAAGCTACACAATGGGAATCCTAAAACATAGTAAGCAGTCCAGGCTTGGTCTAGCGGTACAGACACCGGCTTTCAGAGTCGTATGACCTGGGTTCGAATATATATATATATATATATATATATATATATATATATATATATATATATATATATATATATATATATATATATATATATATATATATATATATATATATATATATAAAGATAAACACCTATATATAAGATATATATATATCTTTGGTTATATATAGAACATTACTTTTGCAACAACCACAGCGGCTTCCTCCGGGCAGACCCGCTGCTAATAATCAAAGAATTTTCGAAAGAACTACCAAAGCCTTTGAAAAACTTGGACCTTTTGAAAAAGATTATATTCGACTTGGCTGGGTGGTAAATGAAAAAAATATAATAACTGTAAGGGCCTGCATTCGATGCGACTTTGTGCGCATTATGCGAAAATCGCACAATTGTGCGCAATTTTATCTGATCCGAATAGGTTCAAATAAAATATTTTATTTGATGCACACTCATTCGCAAGTGCGCACAAGAACAAAAATTGTTTGAAATAATCGCGCACAATTTCGCACAAAAACCGAATAATTGCGCACAACAAAACCCGAATAAATGGGCATATAAAAACATTAATTTAGGTGCAACAAAGCCCAGCAGTTTTACTTTCACAAAAAAACCGAATAATGGCGCATATAAAAATATTAATTTGTAGCTTTGGCTTCTTATCTGATCATACGCAACACGTCCTGTACCGTGGAGCGCTTTCCGGGTCTTGTAGCTTTTTTGCTCATTTTGAAACATTTTTTACAAAGATTGCATCGATGGATTTAAAATACCTCCATAACATGTTACTTGACATTTTATTATAATTACTCTCGCTTCCTACACTAAAACCACTAACATAATCCTCAGAACCAGTTGCTGACATTGCAAGCTAAAATGAACAACAGAGAAAAGAACTGGAAAAGAAAGATAGTAACGCAATCGTATGAGTGTTGTCGGTGTCGGCAAAACAGAAACAAGAAATTCTTTTAGAAATTGTTTTCAAATAAAATGAATTTATGTCAAAAATTCAACATAATAATTATTTATACTAATTTTCAAAAGAATTGCAATTAAAAAATGCTTACTGACTCACCTTAAAAAATTTCGGTATAAAATTTTCCATTCACATCAAATAGCAAACAAGTTTTCAAATAATTGCAAACAAATGCAAATAATGTGAACAATTGCGCATATATGCGCATTGTTCGCTATTTATTTGAAATTGTTTGCAGTGCGCACAAATTGTGCGCATTTATTTGAAAAATGTGCATTCAAATAAATATAAATTTTGTGCGCTGTTCGCAATTGTTCGATGGTGCGAATATTTTTTTATTTTATTTTATTCGAATGCACACAAAACAGTGAAACGCAGGTCCTTAAATAACTGAGGGGTAAAGGTAAAATATCAAAATAAGATCTAGTTCCAGTTTTGCCCCATAAAATCCTCGACAAAAGATCTAAAATGAAAAATTCACAGACTACAGAGAAATTAAACTGGAAGTGTAAATAGTGAAATCGGCATAAACCTGCAAGTGAAACTGTGCTGTGCAGGGGTACCCCGTGAAAAATAGGTGTTACAGTAATTTTTGTTGCTCGCTTATTTATTATGCAAAATAAGTAAACTATACATCAAAATAATTTTAAAAGATGCTTACATAATATGGTGGTTAAGTAGCTCATTTTCTTTTGAATTATAATTCCAAGTACGTCGTTTCAAACTTTTTCTTATATCTCTGGAGTTTGAAACTCGAGAAACTTTATTTTTTTTTAATAAAAAAAGATGTTCTTTTCTTCTAAAAGAATATGTAAGCTGCATTGCTGTAAGTAATCGCTCAACTGATGAAATCCGTGTCTGAAATAAGACGATATTGGCGAAAAATGCCGCATCTGAGCGCTCGAGTTACGTGTAGATGTGGAAAAGGCACATGTAGAAAAAAGTGAATAGCTTTGTAGCTAAACATGTTATAATATTATTTTTTTGAAGTTTAAAAACTAAAAACATTAATCTATAAGGTGTATAAGTTTTATTTTAATAGGAAAAAGTTAAGTATAATAATTTGCTATGTGAAGGAAGGTGATACCAAAAAAATCGATGACGTAAAAACATTACAACTTTGACTACATATAACTTTGGAATTTGAAATCCGAGAATCTTTTTATTTTTTTCATAAAAAAGTTTAGCTTTTCTTCTAAAAGAATATCTAAGCAACATTGCTGTAGCTAACCGCCCAACATTTGAAATCGGCGTTTGAAATAAGTCGGTATTGACGAAAAATGCTGCATCTGAGCATCTGTGCGCTTGAGTTTCGTGTAGATGTGGAAAAGGTGCATGCGGAAAAAATTGAATAACTTTATAAGTAAACTTGTTACAATATTAATTTTTTTAAATTTAAAAATTAGAGACATTAATCTATAACATGTATAAATGTTATATGAATAGGATTAGGTTAAGTATATTAATTTGATAGTGAATGAAGGTGATACCAAGCATGTCTTAAAAACATTACAACTTGGACTACATATAACTTTTGAATTTGAAATCCAAGAAACTTTTTTTATTTTTTAACAATAAGTTTAGCTTTTCTTCTAAAAGAATATGTACACAACATCGCTGTAGGTGCTCTCCCAACTTATTAAATCCACGTTTGAAATAAGACGGTATTGACGAAAAATGCTGCATCTGTGCGCTTGAGTGCAGAGGGTAACCTCGCTAGCTGCACTTTTTTAGCGTTAAGGCTCAAGGTCTGCTGTAACTACTTTCGATGTTCAAAACGCTATATCTTCATTAATTTAGGTCACATAATAAAAAAAATTTAAACTTTAATAATAATTAAAAAAAAATTTTTTTTATTTTTTATGCACCTGCCTATGTTAGTGAAAATTCACGAAAAATAGAGATAATTTGATTTTTTATCCGTGAATTTTCACGGAAAATAGCGATTAAGGGGTTTTCTTATGCGTGAATTGTCACGGTATATAACACCTTGCCACCAAAAAACAACTCTCTTTGAATTAAAGTTGAAGAAAAATAAACTGTAAAAACTTCTTTAAACAGAGATTTCTGGCTAAAGTCATGTTTTACAAGAATTTTTATATAGCTATTTTCATTGTGACTTTATTTTATGGTCGCTGCTATTGCCCCGGCGGTTCGACGTGATTACAATCGGTAAAATTGCTACTAACCCTATCCCTAGCTCTAACCCTAACCCTAACCATAACCCTATCCCTAAACCCTATCCTAGGTAGTAGCATTAAATTTCAAAATAATTTTTTTTTAATTTCATTAATATTTTTATACAAAGGTACAAATTCTGAGTTTGAATATACCATATAGTGTACAAAAAAATAAAATTAATAAAGATATAGCGAATCAAAAATCGCGTACCGCCGTGGCAATAGCATTTAACGTTATTTTATTAGATCGCTAAATTATAATATTTGTTTAATTGTTTATCTTCGTTAAGTGTTTAACTAACTAAAGGTTACTTTTCATTGGGTTTATGGCTGAGATTCTATTACTTCACCGATTTTAAAAAATAGAGTGCCATTAATGTAAAACTTTACTATCGGTAACTGCCAGCTTCAGTGACATCTGTGACGCCACTTCAATATCGTCCCAGTCCATATATTGTTACACAAATTATTCGATACAAAACAAAATCAAAACTTACAACTCATTTTTTCCCTGTTTTTCCCATTGTTTAACAATGTCATCCGATACCAATATTATCCTCGCCATGTCCAAACTGTAATTTCTATTAACAACCTGGAAGAAAAACAACACCAAAGACGCAAAATAACTATGGTATTAATTAAACCATTATAGCTAGTTTATTATTTGTTTTTTTACGTACTTTGCTGTAATAAGTTTACAAACAAAAAATTAAAAATTTAACATTTATTTAAAACTTCCAACAAATTTCATTTACTGGTTGTGGACAGTGGACATTGGAATAGCAAAACGAGTTCCACGACAAAACGTTCACAGACAAAATGTTCAACGACAAAATGAACACCGACAAAACGTTCACAGACAAAATGTCCAACAACATAATGTTCAAAGATAAAATGTTCACGACAAAACGTTCACGATAAAGCGTTCACGACAAAACGTTCACGAAAAATGTTCACGCACAAAATGTTCACAGACGAAATGCTCACAGACAAAATGTTCAACGACAAAATGTTCACGACAAAACGTTCACGACACAACGTTCACGACAAAATGTTCACACTGAAAAATACACATTTTGTTTTATTATGTCAAGATCGCTTGCGAACTAATTATTAGGTTATTTTTTGTAGTGTCTCTATTCACCATTTTATTTACCTAAGCAGAGTATATGTGTGTATGACAGCATGAAACTAATACATGTTGGAAACAATCAACTTATCAAACATTTATTGTAAGTAAACCGTAAAACCAAACATGCAAACATGCAAAAAGCAAAATATATCGATCGAGACTTATTTCTGTCGTTCACTTTTTAAAATTGAAACATCAAATGATCTTCAATTAATAAATAATAGTATGGAGTTATAGATATTTGGCTTTTTTCTTTTTCATCAGAGTAAGTAAATATTCCATATTTTGATCCTTTTTTATCATCGTTCCATTTATTAACTAGTTAATGCCAGTTAAGTTGCTTTTGGATACCCTAATCGCTAGAGACATATTTTAAATTCAAGTTGTAAAAACGCTGAAACAGTTTACAGTCCTCCGATCCATACTCATCTGGTTGCCGTTTATCAAAGAGGAAATTAACATTGCATTTACTATTGTTAACGTTTTATTTGTGCTCATTTCGTGAAACACAAAATTATTGATCATTTAAAAACTAAACTAAAATTAAAAGTTGCAATTATGAATATTTTGTCGTAAACGTTGTGTCGTGAACGTTTTGTCGTGAACATGATTTTGTTGTTGAACATTTTGTCTGTGAACATTTTGTCTGTGAACATTTTGTGCGTGAACATTTTTCGTGAACGTTTTGTCGTGAACGTTTTATCGTCAACATTTTGTCGTTGAACATTTTGTCTGTAAATGTTTTGTCGGTGTTCATTTTATCTGTAAACATTTTGTCGTGAACGTTGTGTCGTGAACGTTGTGTCGTGAACGTTTTGTCGGGAACATTTAGTCGTTGAACATTTTGTCTGTGAACGTTTTGTCGTGACACCAGCAAAACGATATCAATAGTGCCCAGTGGCCTATATATTTAAATCAAATCATTGTCGGCAGAAAGTGGAAAGCAAGCGTGATCAATAATGTTTCATCCGGACCAGGGACGTCATTTGCGGGGAGAGAAATTTTCTCCTAAAGACTTAAACTTTTTTCTTTAAAATTTATAATGTTTGTGTTAAGAAGGTAACTTAACAAAACATGTTTTTAATTATCAAAGGCATAAGCTATGTGCACCAATTTCATGTCGTTGGCGGTGGCGCGCAATATTTGCGGGGGACAGGGAGGCAATTTGCTTTTATGGATAATTTCAGTTAACTAATTTTTAATTAAAATCTTTGTGGAGACAATTAATTTTTGCACAATTAATTTTTGTCATTTTATCAATGCAACATAAAAAATTGATGCCCAAAAAGCAATGCTCGTGTTGGCACCAAACTAGAGCCCTGCACGGTTCGTGTGTGAAACTGGACTTCATATTAGGTATATCAAAAAATCGGCCCGTGCAGGGCGTTGTCAGTTGAGTTCGATAAACAAACTCGTCTGGTAAGGCTGCGGACACCAATAATAACGTGAGTTTAGTGGAAGATGTCATGACCAGCTATAGAACTCTATGGTCGTATATAATCGACATTCGCTAACGCTTTATCTTTCTTCCGAACGCACAGTTTGGTTCAAATTTGTTTATTACTTACACCTAAATCTTATTTTTAAGCTTTTAGTACATTTGTATATAAGCGTTGTTGAAAAAATTCTGAGTTTTTTTTACATTTTTAGTGTTTAAATTGTTTTCAATTATTTTTAAATCTAAAAACGCATTAATGTATTTTCACCTGCATGCAAAAAATTACAACTTTTACAACTATTAAAAGTGCCTAAGAATGCTTTAGAAAATGCGATGAAACAAACAACAAAGCAAGTTGAAATTAAGCGTTGTAAAATATATGTAACTGCCATAATTTAATTTAGATAATTTTCAACGCGCTATAATGACAATTCACTCAGGGGCGAAACCAGCAGAAAATGCTGGGGGGCTCAAGTGTGGAAAAAGGGAAAAGCCCGCCGCAGGGGAAAACCTTTTTTTGAGTATCTTTATTCTGCTGTCTTTTTTTGGTATCTTTAATAATTTATTAATGAAAGAAAAGAAAAGAAGGACTGCAACTGAATATAGTCAAACTCAGTCTCAAACCAGTTAAAGCAATTGTAAAAAAAATAGGTTTATAAATAAATGTAACCAGGCGCGGTCCCAGGATTTTCTGGTAAGGGGGGAATGATAAATTTTTTTTTGATTGGGAGTCTTATATTTTTTTTATAGAGTCTCTATAAAAAAATATAAGACTCCCAATCAAAAAAAAAATTATCATTCCCCCCTTACCAGAAAATCCTGGGACCGCGCCTGGTTACATTTATTTATAAACCTATTTTTTTTACAATTGCTTTATCATCAGTAAGTTATCATCAAGTAATGGGTGTGTTGCAAGAAAATTGAGTTTTTGAACATAAAAATGTGTGATTCTAAGAAGCCATTTTGTCGTTTGTGAAAAACTAGGCCTGCAGTACTGAAAAGACGTTACACTGGAACCGATGATGGGATTGGTGTATTACATTTCATGAACATCTCGAGGACTAAATAAGACTTGAGAGCACTCAGTGTTTTGTCAGAACTGTCAAGGTACTGCAGACACTGAAGCTGAACTCGATTTTCTTCACTCTCTTAAATTTGTTCTGTGTCACGGTTTCTTGGGTGTTGTAGAATAA
The DNA here is from genome assembly GCA_963978895.1 of Erpobdella octoculata. Taxonomy (NCBI): domain Eukaryota; kingdom Metazoa; phylum Annelida; class Clitellata; order Hirudinida; family Erpobdellidae; genus Erpobdella; species Erpobdella octoculata. The sequence continues at coordinate 20,336,943 of OZ022245.1, forward strand.
AGAACTTCAATATCTCTAGCTTTAAACTGTTGTGCTGATTCTAAAAACACCTGCCGGCAAGATTCTTTTTTTACACGCTTTTATTTACCTCACACTGTATACAGCTTTTTGTCTGAACCAAGGTTTATGTTGTATTTTCAGGTTTTTTAAATCGATTTTTGACCACTTCTACACGTCCAATTGACTTGAAAATTTCATATCATAAAAATATTTATTTAAACTATAATTAACTAAAATACGCCAATGCAATGAATAAGCAGGGTGGGTTCAGGCCTACATGGGCGGAGTCAACCTACATTAATAGCCATGAAAGCTGCATGATAGACATGTGGTTTATCTTAATAATTAGACGGACCCAAACAAATTTAGTAAACAAGAAGATTTGAACGAAGACTTCAAGGGTGTAGCATGGTTGAAAAATCATTTTTAATTATTACAAGACCAATAATATTACGAAAAAATATACTTTTTCAAAAAACACGCTTTTATTTATGTGTGGAAAGTGCACTAAAAAGTATAAAATAATTTTTTTCCTTTCCTTCTATATGTCATCAAATAATCTTTGACTAAAAATAAAAACGTGGGACGCTCGATCATCATAATCCATGGATTATGATGGAAATAGATTAGGAAGAGCTCCCACGCTTTTATTTTTAGTCAAAGATTATTTGATGACATATAGAAGGAAAGGAAAAAAATTATTTTATACTTTTTAGTGCACTTTCCACACATAAATAAAAGCGTGTTTTTTGAAAAAAGTATCTTTTTTCGTAATATTATTTGGCTTCGGGATAATACTACGTGAACCATAGATCAATAATTGGTTAGGTCGAATTTTAAAAAGCATTTTGGAGCAATCTTAAAAATACAAACATAATTGAAAATGTATTTCAAATGCTAATACGAAATACTTAGCTCTCTAAGCATTTTAAATTAAAATACAAAATACGCCAATTTATTTATTTATTTATTAACAGTCATTTTTTAGTGCCGCTTACATAGCAGACCAGCAACCAACTTTACATGGAAAGATAAAATTTAAAGTAAAACGAAAATGAATAAAGTTTGGAATTTAGAAGTGGGCTACAAGGTGAACGAAATAAAAGGAAACAAAAGTGAACTATTGTAAGAAGTCTTTGTAAGCAGATACGAAGAAGGTTGTTTTTAATTTCTTTTTAAATAGATTTGTATTCGTAGTGAGTTTGAGCTCAACGGGCAGGTGATTCCAGGCCTCAGGGGCAGCAACAGAAAACCCCCTGTCTGAAGAGGCCAGCCTTACTCGCGGAATCTCTAGGTCGAGTTTTCCCGCAGAGCGTAGGGACGCCCGACCGGGAATGCTGGCCACTGGAGTAAGCAGCTATCGGTTAGGTAAGGTGGTGCTCGACGATTGACGATAAGATGGGTAAAGAGGCAAAGTTTGTAGTTAATTCGATGAAAGATTGGCAGCCAGTGAAGTTCGAAGAGGGCCCGAGATACGCGGTCTCGAGGTTTAAGCTCCATTACCAACCGAGCCGCGGCATTTAAGACTCGTTGAAGTGGCGCTAGTGTAGAGGCTGGTAGATGGGCCAGAAAAGAATTGCAATAATCTAACCGAGACTGCGCCGCACCGAGCGGAGGTGGTAGAAACAAGTTTTAGAGACTTGGGCAACATGCTTTTTCATAGAAACACACTCATCAAAGTAGACACCAAGGTCCCGAACAACGTTAACCGGTCGAATCACATCAGAACCAAGAATCAAATATTTATCAGGTGGATCCATCTTACTGAGTCCGCCATTGTTCCAAACCAGAGAACCTCGGTCTTTTTGGCGTTCAGTTGAAGACGTTTGGAGGCACACCAGTCTGAGATGGCTTTAAAACAGTTTTGTAAGTTGGAGGTTGTAGTGTTTGCATTGCTGGGTTCTGCACTTTGAAAACCCTGCATATCATCAGCGAACAGATGGTACATGATGCCGTGACGTTCAAAGACATCCTGCACGTCTTCAGCGTAGCAGACAAACAGTCTTGGACCAAGGACGGAGCCCTGGGGAACGCCAGCAGGCAATGGAGTCACGGACGACGTGCCCAGACCAAAATGATAGCTTGAGTGCGATCATCAAAGTAAGAACGAAACCAGTCTAGAGCATCACCGCGGATGTCAAAGCGATGACGAAGAACATCAATCATGATCTGATTATCCAGTGTCAAACGCCGTTGACATATCGAGGAGCATCAGAGCACCGACACGACCCTTATCAATCACATGGATCATGTCGTTGTAGAGACGGACGAGTGCTGTTTCCGTTGAATGGGAGTATCGATATGCCGACTGGTTTCGCGGAATGAGCTTGTTTGTTTCACAGTAACCCATCAGCCTGCTATCTACGATTGCCAATACAAGTATTTGAATCACTGGCCTTGTCTGGTCCATTGTGGTGCGTAGATAAAATTTGAGTCTGCACATAGTTGAGGCAACGTGATGAAGAGTTTCAGCATCAACATAGGCAAGCTTTCGGAGGGTGGGTGGCGGCTGCGCCTCTGATCAGGAGTAAATGAAGTGTATTTAGAATTATGGCGCATTGTGGAATACTCTGGAAATTTTACACCAAATATCAACGAGTGGGCTACAAGGTGAACGAAATAACAGATAGCAAAACTAGATCTGAAAGGAAATCCCTTCAAAACTTTCTTCATTAATGATTAAAAAGCTTTATTTATTTTATTGTATATGTCTTGTTCACAAAACCTGAACTCAATACTGAAACACAAATTTTCAATCCAGTAATCCAAAAAAGGAAGGGATTTGTAATCCCTGCTTTCAGGTCTGCAGGCTTAAACTTTTGCACTAGTTTTGTGTTGCATAAACTTCATATTGTACAGAAATAAAATTTTACAACTGACTTATTACAACAGTGTCAGAATAATTTCTTTGAAAGCTGGAACAATAGATATCAAGCATTTAATTCACAAAATAGATAAACTTAAGAGCTTAACACAAATAAAAATGTTTTGCCTGTCATAAAAATACAATAAGAATGGTTTTATTTAAGTACACAGAGTTTATTTAGTCTTTAGAAGAATTCAAGCTCTTGTCGACATCTGCAATACCACTATCTTCTTCAGCAGCATCTAACATGACCTATATAAATTAACACAAATTTATTAATAACAATAGATTTAATAGTGCCAGATTTAAAAAAAAATATGTCAATACAAATTTCAAGATATTTTCATAATCAGTTCTATTATTTAGTGATAATATATAAAAATATATTTTAACAAAAACTTAATATATATTTTATTACCAAATAATTACCATTTAAAAAAAAAAGTTAAGGTATTTCAAAAAGCAATAATTCTTATTCATTCAGTTTAGGATCATGTACAGTTTAAGCCATTGAAAACCTATATTCAAAGTAAGGTGCATAACCTGTATCTAAATTAACTTTTATGTATGAATAAAAGTTGTGATAAAAAAAGAAACTAATATGTGACTAATCAAATAATAGTGTAGAAACATTTAAAATTGTTTCTATTTTATCTAAAACATCACTCAATTGCTATACACAGCATGATTGTCAGACAACAGAATATGACCATTATAAAACTAAATCATGAGACATATCTATAAACCTGTGAATGCAGCTAATTGAAAAACTACTAAACAAAATAAATGAGAGTGGTTTTTATCAGAGAAAATATGATACAATTAATTATATTCTATATAGATTTATTTTAAACCTACAACTGCTAATAATAAAAAACAACCTTGAGCAGAAGAGCATAATAATCGGCATCACTTGCAGTCTTTTCTAAATCAACTTTTCTTTCTTTCAATCTTTCCAACTCCTCACACAACTTTAAAGAAAAACATGAATTAATAAATCATAATTTACCAATTAAACAAATATTTTTGGTTATATGCTTTTTGAAAATGTAAAGATTATGCAGTCACTAGAGAAATCCCATCAAATATTATAGAAACTCTTTAAATATCATTTTGCGAAATTATGTATGCAGATAGGGGTTATTCTCAGTAATATAACCAACTTAATTGGTTTAATTCTTCATCAATTAGCCTTTTTTACAAGGCTCAAATGTTTACATAGGAGTGACTTCACTCCACTGAAACAAATGAATGCTCAACATAATTACCATGAGCATATATAGAAAAGGACCTGAGGTTAAAACTTGAGACTACCTGAGAGTAGAAATAAAATAAAGTATACGGAAGTCTTAAGAACTCCTGAACGGCATATTAATAGATTTTCATCCCGAAACAGCTGTCTGAAAGTCAAATAATGGATTGTTATCCATTCAAATATTCCATTCAATGAAATAATTACCAGTTTCTTATCTAAGTTAAGCAAGGCATAACCGACTTTTGATCAAGGAATTACATTCTGCTGGATAGTATTTAATTTTGATTAGATGAATCTAGGTCTGCTAAATTTAACGATTAATTAATCGTTAAAAATTGTTAACGATTAAATTTTTTTAACGATTAATTGACCCATCACTTACAAATGTACCGGAAGTCTGAACAACAAATAGAAATTGATACTCACGATGTACATATGGAGTCAGTTGCAGTGGATGGTGATGGCATTGACAATGAAACTATATGTGAACCAAATGAAAAGTGAATTAAGCTAATGGAGTGTGACTCAGACACAGAAAATGACAATAACTCTTCTGACGAATTACTGCATTATAAAATGGAGATGAAAGTTCCTGAAACCGTTGACCCTCTACAATGGTGGAAACTTAATGAACACCGATATCCGAAATTGTCATTCCATGCCAAGACCATTTTGTGCATACCAGCTACCTCAGTTCCATGTGAACGATTGTTCAGCTCAGCTGGTTATATTGTCAATAAGACACGCTCATCACTTGGACCAAATAATGTCAACAAACTTGTCTGTTTGCATAGTTGGTTAAAAGATGACATATAAAGGAGACATTCCAGTGTTATTTCGATTTTCGACAAGTATGTTTAATAAATGTAACTTAAGACACTAAATTTTAATTTTTGAATTTAATCGAAATTAACTATTAATAAATCGTTAATATTTCAAAAGTTAAGTATTCAATTTAAATTAACTGTTAACAGCCCTAGCTGAATAAGATATCAAAAATCACTCAAATATATCCTCTTATTCCCTAGTAATTAAAATTTTGTGTCTGATCAGATGATGCAATGGAACCAATCATCTGCAATTAATTTCACATTACTGTCCTATATGTACCAGAGGTGAACATAGGTCCATTTTTGGCGATCCAATCCAACCCACTTAAAACACTAAATTTTCTGATCCAACCCAACCTGCAGTTAAATTTTTCTGTTTTTTTTTCAACCTACCCAATCCACGCATGTGTCAAAAAAATTGGACCCGACCCAACCCATGTCTACCTCTGATCTGTACTGGGATGTTTTGTTGATAATTTTGAAATATAATCATACAGTCTGTCAAATTACGTACTACTATTATATAAAATTAGCGGGGTACCTGGTGTTGCCCGGATTTTCAGAGGTTTTTCTCTCCCGCTCACTTTCCTGCTTGTTCTCCCATTCCCGGTTAGTTTTCTGTTCCCGCTCATTCTCCCGTTTCTACTCGCTCAGCTTACTTTTTTTTCACAAAAACCTTTTTCTATTGACTTTCAAATGTTGTGTGAAAATTTCAGTACATTGTGTGAAATATTGTAGCAATGCATAAAGGACATACATACATACAGACAGACATAAAGTCATATATATATATATATATATATATATATATATATATATATATATATATCATTTAAATTATTATCTCTCGATTTAAATTAATATATTTCTCTAAGCATTTTTATTTTGCTTTTATTATTTTTTACTTATGTTCTGCTTATTTTAACGTTCATCGTCCAGATTTTAATTATTATTATTTACTGTATGTATTAACTTTTAGTTATATTGAGATAGTCAAAACAACCCTGATGATGGCCGCAATGGCTGAAACTTGCAAGTTGGTTGCTAATAAAACGTTTGATTTTAGATTTAGTAAAAGTGTTTTCTCTCACTTAAAATATTTTAAGCATTTAATTGACAAAACCGTGTCTTCTAAATGGCTTGTATACTTCAACAGATCATGTTTGAATGTACATTTAGTGCCGAAATATTGTAAATATATATATATATATATAAATACATTACCAGTTTTATAAAATTATTCATCATATATGAAGTTAATAATTAATATTATGTGGGTAGACGCCTAAAAAATTGACTGTCACTTGTAGAAAATGATGCAAACAGAGCAATATAATAACAGTGGTTTGACCGCATGAAGAGAAATAAAAATTAAATAAAAAAAAAAACAAACCTCTTTGTTTTCCTTGAATGAATCGTTGAGCTCCTTTCGTGTTTTTTCTTCTATTTCTTTCCAGTTTTCGGTTATTTTCATTTCTAAAATTCAATAGATAATTATAATCATTAATTTTTGTTTTCAATAGTGCCATAATATATTAGCTTTGTGTATAATTTCTAAAGAAGAAAACTTTAATCAAACTCTTGAAAAATTGAGCACAACTTTTTTGAACAAGGCAGTGACGAAGATGAGACAGTTAATACGCAACAATTCAAAAAAGTTCACGCAAATTTAAGTTTTAGCAAGAAATCCTAGGTAAACAAACCTTTTTTGTTAAAATCATTCAAAGTCAATGTGCCAGGATCAACCAACTCTTTTTTCAAATCTTTTGCAGATTTGCTACATGTGCAGACACAGTAGGTTGAATCAACCTGTGTCTCCTTATGGTTAGCTTCAGCAGCTACTTTAGCTGAACAATTTTCAGAGGTTTCGTTTTTTAAACACGGGTCTTCATATATTTTTATTCCGATTCCTTTTTTTTGCTAGCAAATAAAAATTTAAGGATCATTAAAAAAAGAAAGCATAATAAAAATTTAATAATCTTTAATGTGTTTATAATTTATAAATACCAATATTCCACAATAAATAATTGGCACACGTTCCTGTGTAATACTGAGAATCTCCCCTCGAAAGAGGGGTGAGATTTAGAAAAAAGTTCGTACATAAATACTGCTAGTACAGTATTTTCGGAATAAAAAAATTCAGGTCAGAACGCTAGACATTAGTTAGTATAGTAGTTTAGTTACCTACTTTGCTTTTCAATGCAGGTTTTCCGCGAGAGCATTTTCTTTTAGGCGTGCTTGTTTTTGTCGTTATCGGAGCCTGCGAATATTAAAAAAAATCATTAGTTAAAACTTTGATATGCTTTCGTGGAATAACAATGTTCCGGACCTTTAACGGATTTGTCAAGAACTTTTCCATTTTTATTTTAGGCGCTCAAAAAACTGGTAAACAAAAAACTGTCTAGGTTAAGGTTTACCTGTAGCGAGAATAAATATCGAATAATAATAAACACTTAAATAAGTTGTTTACAGTGTTAAAATAATTATTTTTCTTAAAATTTTTATTCACAGCAATAAATTAATATTGACTGGTAGTGCAAATTTTATCATTCGTCGACGGTTTGTAGCAGTTTTCAACTTTATTTGTAACTGGCAGGGTTACACGTGTTGCCCGGCATTTTTTCTTGAAGTTTCTATCATTTGTATTTTTTATTTTCCTCTCTCGATTTTTCGCTTTATCTCTCTAGTCATAACCATTATTCTAAATCTACTGCTCGTATCCTTATTAACCAATGGTGTTCCTCATCAAGGGTTTTACTATAGCCCTTTACTTTCATTCTTTATACTTCTGAACTTCCGTATATAATATTTTTTTATATATTTATTCTACTTTTTCTAACAACTCCCTTAATAAAATGCTTTCTATCCAGGGGCGGTACCAGCAGAAAATGCTGTGGGGGGCTCATGTCATATCTTTAGTCTGCAGTCTCTTTTTAGTATTTTTAATAATTTATTAATGAAAGAAAAAAAAACTGCAAACTGAAGATAGTCAAACTCAGTCTCAAACCAGTTAAAGCAATTGTGAAAAAATAAGTTTATGAATAAATGGATGTCTGTATGTGTGTAGGTATGTGTATCCTTTATGCATTGCAACACCATTCATCCGATCATAATGGAATTTTCACACAACCTTGAGAGTTAATAGAGGAAGATTTTTGTGAAAAAAATTAAAATTGGTCACAAAAAGAGCGAAGCGGGATAGCGAGCGGAAACAGGAACTGGAAAATGAGCGAGAACGGGAAAGCAAGTGGAAGCAGAAAAGCGACCGAAAGCAAAAAAGCAAACGGGAAATGGAAAAAGACCAGGAAGAGGAGAGCAAGCGAGAAAGCGACCGGGAACCAGAGAGCGACCATGAACGGGAGAGCAGGGACGTAAATTCAGCATTTTCCAGGGGAGGGCAAAATTTTTCCGCCATTATATAGTTTACTTACAGGGTTACCCGGTGTTGTCCGGGTTTTTTGTGCTTAGTTTTGTCTCGTTTTTGCCAATGAAACGTCAAAGAAATAACAGTTTTTTTGTAATTTTTCAAAATTTTCTCATCAATGAAGTTACCTGCATGCCAAATGTTAGAATTGCTCCTGAGGCTTGGATGTGATAAACGAATGATCTCACACACACATAACCTTTTAAATTTATATAAATACGTAGGTACAAGCAGAGAGGGATGGGGAAATGCATCCCCATCAGAGTATCAATTAAAATTTTTTGGGTATAATACCTTGTTTTTGGAAAACGACCGCAGCTTTTTTTTGGAAGAGAATATAAAAAAATTTCTGAAGTGAATCCCCCACCAGAAAATTCTGGATTTGCCACGCGCCACTGGGTATAATGAGGATGAATGATTTAATCATATTGCAGTAAAACAAGTAAAAGAAAAACGAGTTTTTCAACACAAACTTTGATTTCAAATACATTCAATTTAGAAATGCAAAAGATGTTCAAAGTTTTTTTTTAAATTGAATCATGTATTTTCATCAAATATAAAGCTATGCTGAAAGTTTCAACTTCCTAGCTAGTCAAAATGCTGGTTAAATTTCACTTGCAAGATTTGCGTACAGAGAAAGACACACACACAAACAAACAGAGATTGTAACCTAAATAAAAGTTTGTAAAAAAGATGTCCAAAATGGGGTGGGTATAATTTTGTTTTATTTTTGTTTAATAAATAATAACTTTGATGTAGACAACTGTGAGGGAATCAACATTGTATCAATACCACTAATAGGGTAAAATTCCACGAGTTCGCTGATTGTATTTTGGCACAGAAAACAGCTAATCTTTGGACCAACACTGATGCACAAATAATTACTATCATCCTATTTAGATAAACATTATCAAACTTCATTCATCACAATGTAAAAAATGCTGAGGATGTACAGGACATTACTTGTTCAACATTTATAAAGCCAAATCTTACAATGTGGTGCTCAGAATTCTATTTGGTTAAAATGGTTGTTAATAAAAGTTTAAATAAGGTTTGTGATTGTCAGAATAAGTTGGGGCAAGTTGCATTTTAAGAAATGGAGTTTGCTTTTTCGAAATCGTTCATACAGATTATGAAACCAATAGTCACCGCAATCGATATCTTCCAAAGTGAAAAGTCATACATTGGTCACAGTATTCCAGTCATCATAGGCATAAAAAATATCATCCTATTTAGATAAAACCATCAAGCCTCTTTAACAAGCACTATCACATGGTATAGAGAAACGATTTGATCCTGTTTTGGAAAATGAAGAATATCTTCTAGCAACAGCGATAATTCCCCAAGTCAAATTAAAATTTTTCGAACGATGAACAAAAAAATATTTGATTAAAGAAAAATTGTCAGCATACATAAAAGAGTTGAACCAAGAGCTTCACAAATCAGGTTAAAAAGTAGTTAACTACTAGGCAGTAGTTAAGAAGTAGTTAATAACTACTGCTTTTAAAAGTAGTTAGAAAATAGTTACTAAATACTAACTACTTTTTGTATGAGTAGTTAAATATAGTAGTTAACTACTTTTAAAGTAGTTAAAACCCATCACTGGGTTGGGTGCATATCTTGTAATTTCAAAAACTTCAAACTGTACAAGAATGGTCAGAAAAGGAAATTAGTCATTTATGACCACGAATGATTCACATCTTCTATTTAACTTCATTTTCAACCAGTCAATAATGGTATAATATGTGTTTATCTTGAAACTAAAGCTTTGGAGGCCAAGGCCCAGGGGGTGCCATAAGAAAAAATAAGCGTAATAAAAAACAAGAGCTTTAGATGACCTTACTTTTTTCTTTTTTTTGTCTTTCTTATTATTTGTTTATTTTTTTTATGGCGCCCCTGACCTCGTGGCGCCCATAGGCTGCAGCTTATGTAGCCAATGCCTAAATCCGCCCCTACCAGCAGCTCTTCTACAACATTCTCTTGTACAGTTGTCATCTACTAAACTAAACAGCCTACTTTTCTCTGCAAAAAACAACCATCTCAGGACTTGACCGCACAATAGACAATTAGTTACACATACACACCCCGGAAAATTGGATAACTGCAATTTTTTTGGTTCGAATGTTAACATTTACTAGTTGAGGATCAGTTTAATCTATTATTTCTATTGTTTTACTTGTACTTTTTGTGTTAAAAATTTGTTGGCACCTTCAAACCAATTCTAATTTGAATTAAGCCATTCAGCAGATAAGTATTTGGTAAAATATAAAAGAATGATTAATTATAGTTCGCAAATATTAATTATAGTTAGCAAATATTAATTCTAGTTAGCAAATATTAATTCTAGTTAGCAAATATTAATTATAGTTAGTTAATATTAATTACAGTTTGCATTTATTAATTATAGTTTGCATTGATTAATTATAGTTTGCATTTATTAATTATAGTTTGCATTTATTAATTATAGTTTGCATGTATTAATTATAGTTTGCATTTATTAATTATAGTTTGCATTTATTAATTATAGTTTGCATTTTATAGTGTGCAAAATATTAAAATAGTGTGCATTTAAATTGAAGCGCATAATTACCTCTTTACGTTCCGACGTTAAAAACACAAAAAGATAAATTTAATATAATAAAAGTTTTACGCATTTTTATGTTTAAATAAATAAATTTGCATTTCAAAATTGTTAATAATTTTTCAATTTTCAATTTTTGTACAGTGAAATGGTACATCACTTTAGCGCCCGTTACTTAGGAAGCTTTCGCCGCTAACAGAAAGCTTTTAACATCAACTGCACTGAAAAGTCTGCGAGCAGCGAGACAAACAAATATTGCCTAAATATTTTAATTTTCGGTATTCAAACCATTTAAAAAAAAAAAGAAAACTTAACTTAACAATCAAAGATTAAGAATGAAGGTGCTTATGATAAACAAGATAAGATGTTGTAACAATAACAATAGTTAGAAACAAAATGGAAGAAAGTGAAATTGTTGCGTGTTTGGTGGACTCCAGGTATTGTAAAAGAAATATTGCTTTAAACTATCTAGAATCTAGAGTGGCAAACAGCAAAAATGGTTTTCTATTTTTTCTAAATCCTCAAGCCATATTCAAGGCACTTTCACTGATTTTGGCAGAATCAACAATGGAATCAAGCAAAGTGCAATGTCTGACTATAATGTTGAAGGTTTTACCAACACTGAGAAGGGATATTGATGATTGTGCACTATTAGCCGTACCCGTGGTTCTCCAACATTTCGTTCATACAAGGACTGCTGTGAAAAAGCTGGCATTTGAAGTGTGGATGTGCTGCCTAGAAAATGCTATTAATCACCAATTGCTAGTAGATAGCCTCACCGAATACGGATTAAATTCGGCAACGCATTCTTTACAGAGGGTTATAATAGACAATCTTTTAATATTAATTAAATTTCCAATATCTGCGAACAATGTAAACTACCAGATTTTGATTGAAGCTCTAATAAGTCAATTGATGGAAGTGTTTCATAACAATAACACCAAAAACAAAATAATTGGCTCTATTGGTTACATTGAAAAACTAGTTGGATCTGAACAATTTTCGAAAGTTTTATCTAACCTGCCCATAGGCATGCATTTATTCTTTGCAGATTTCATAAACAATAAAGAATCATGTTATGATCTTGGAACTTTTTTAAAGATCAGAGAGCCATTTGTTTGTGTTCCTTCAAATGCCATATGTTGTTTACTTAACTCTAAAGATGTCGATTCACATGAAAAAGCCGTAAAAGGACTGAAAAAAATTATTACTGAAGATGTTTCATTTGAAAAAGTGCAACCGGATTTAGAGCTTCTCTTCAAGTTCATGCAGCACATGTTGGATAAAAAGAACATCTACGAAAAAAATGTAATTTTTGAATTGTTGCAAATTCTTATGTACATTATACAGCAATTAAACTATCAGACCATTGATCATCTTAACAGAATTATTTTTATGTTATCTAACTGGTTTGAAGATGAAAATAATGACGTTAGGGCTTTAATTTTCAATATCATGATGAACCTTTCTAAGCTTGTTTCATACGAATCATTCTTGGATTGCTCACTTTATTATCTCAATTTTAATCAAACGTGGCAAACGAGAAAGGGCATCCTTGATTCTGTGTCTATAACTTTACTAGATGAAATATCAGAGAAACCAACAAATCATTTGACCAACTCTGACCTTTTGACAGGCAAAAAAGCTCATCTTTTGCAGCTTGTGATCAACTGTCTTTTATCTTCTCAGCAAATTCTTAAACATGCAGCTTTTGAATGTTTATCAATCATAGCAGAACAAACAGAAATAACGGGCGATTTTCCAGTGCTTGGTGGCAAGAGATTTTTTTCTGCAGTTGCAGCTCATCTCGAAGCTCTCCCGGAGAAAGATTTGTCTAGCGAGGAAAAAAAATTACTGATGCTGGCTGTCCGGAAAAGAATTTCTCGACGAAAGTTGCCTTCTGTTAACATTTCTGCATCTTCCATGGTTTATTCTTTGAATCTTTCGCAAGATCAAGGAATGGATGTCAACTGGATCGTTCATAATTCTTATATACAAATGCTAGAACTAGAAAAAGGCTGTTCCCATAAAGATTGCTTCTTCTACAAGCTATTGAAAAGTGACTTGAACAGTTTGGATGGTTTATCGTCTCGATTAAGCAGTGAAGGCATTGAGGTTAGAACAGCGTTTGATTCTTGCTGTACGTGGGAGCGCGTGTTAATTCATCGCCATGGCAATATGCGGCGAAATTGCTATTAACATGGCGGAGGGTTAGGATTAATATGTTAATAATAATAATAATATTAAAAATACGCTCCGCGATGTCAATAGCAATTTCGCCGCTATTGCCATGGCAGGAGCCTTGTCAATAGCACTGACCGTTATTGGATGAGTTTTTTTTAGCATAATTTGGTTGGCTTTGCTGAAATTATAATTTGTATTGAAATTGGAGGTGGAATTATGATTTCAATACGTGTGCGTACGCCCTGCTGAATAATTGATATCTCAATCATTATTTCCTTATACTGCTACTTCATTATCGATTTTTCAGTCGTTACAAAAAGAAACATATATCTAATTATTTATTTGATTATCCTGAAATTCGCTTTAAAACTTTAAAATGTTATTGGTTTCACGCCATTACTATCTATACGTTGTGTTTTTAAAACATGAGTTCGTACAAATACTTGTTTGAGCTTATCATTTATAATCAATTTTATATTTTTGTGGCTCATGAAAATTTTGCAGAAAATAAATAAAATAAAATATTTCAAGAACCTTCAAATAGCGCTTAAGTTCAGTAATTTTTTTTCAAAAGATTAATGCATAATTTCAAGCACTTGTGAGAACGTGTCTTCAGTCCGCAAATTCTACTTTGGACAGTTCATCTATCATAAGATTAAAAAGTATAGTCACGATAAAAGATTCCATAACGAATCAGACTATGGGATGCACATCCTTATGCTAGTCGCTCTGCCGACGTTCCGAACAACGACAAAGTTCACGTCTACGAAGCTGATAGATCTCGATTCAGTGAAAGAAGGACAAAGCGGTTTTGCAAGGACATCATAGGCGTAACGAGGGTTTTTGGTGGCTGGGGACAACATATAAAAATAGTTGCGCCCCTAGAAATTCCCATCTGTAAACCTTTTTTCCAATAATTGCTGACGACCGAGAGTGGGGTGGTGAGTCATACGTACTTTTTCCAAAACCATATAAATTTTTTCTCCTAAACTAGCTGATGACCATGAGGTGTAGTCGTAGGTACTTTTTGCAACAGTTTTCTCAAACATTAAACAGTTTCTTCCAGAAATAGCTGATATTTGGGGGCGGGGTGGCGGGAGAGAATAGTCGTCAGAAAATTTAAAAAAGCTTTCAAGCAAATGTAACAAATGTATTGTTTTACGTTTTATGAGCAAAAAGAAGTTAGGAAGGAAAAGGAGAAAAAAAGCGAGCGAGAGCATGAGAACAAGCTGGAGTGAGAGAGAGCAAGCGGGATAGCAAGAGGGAGAGGACATAACGAAAAAATTATTTTTTAATATAAATTTGATGGTTTGTCATCAACACAATGACTGATGTACTTTACAGGGTTCAAAGAATAATCACAATGATCACAATGAGAAATTCCAGTCTCCAGGTTTATTCGTTTTTTTTCCATTTATATTTCATTCATCTTCTCTTGCCTTCTGCATTGAAATAATAACATTGTTTTTGCAGACAGTTATAATATCTAACTCAGGGTCGTCCAACAAATGACCCACGAGTCAGAATCCGGCCCGCCGAGGTTTTTCATCCAGCCTCTGAAAATTTTAAGTATTACCAGAAATAATTCAATATCAAATTAATTTTCTTAAAAAAAATAACCAACTAGTTTATAAGTTGTATTAACACTTTTTTACTTGTTTAAAAAGGTACATAATGCTATTATGATCAGTAAAAAAGTGTTTTGAAGAGAGTCGTACAATGCTCAGTTTTTCCTACAAGGTTTTTAAAAACAGTGCAGCAATAAATATATAATAAATTACTTGCTTAACTGATTGCTGATTTTCAGCGGAAATTTCACGATTTAAAAAAAAACATTGATTTCATGAAAATACTGAGTAATTCGGGCACTCATCATAATTTAACACTGCGCGCAAGAACTGAATTGCCATGTACAACTGTTTAAAAAATGAAAAGTACAAAATATATAATTTTGATTTAATAACTTGTTGATTAATACATTTTAGTTTTTATTAATTAAATGATTTTAATCCGTTCAGCCCACGTTTTGTTAATTGTTGTTTTGGCCCTCTGAATAAAAAGGTTGGACGAGCCTGATCTCAGTTAATCGGTTATGGACAAGTTTGCTGTACCAAAACAAATAAATCACTATAACAAATTTTTCTTCATTAAAAATTTAATAAACTTTCTGAACACGTGTTTACTTTTAATCAATTAAAATAAAATTATTTTAAATTAATCTGTTTTAGAATTGTATTGTTTGGTTTTGTTTAAAAAAATATTGTGATTTTAATTGGCAGAACCTCAAACTTGCGGTAGTTTTTTTCCTCCTGTTTCTAATCAGTCATCTTACATCGTAGGTCAAGGTCAGTTTGTTCAAATGAACAAATTTCTCATAGAAATTGTTTTTTAGAAATAATTTTTATAAACACATATTTAACAAAACTCATGCATAGGCAAACATAGACATATATTCATAAACACACGCCTGTAAAAATTTTAATGTAACATTTTTGAGTTTTACTTGCAAACTGCTGAACTAAAAAATGACCATTTGACTATATTATACAATATTATTGTTCGTAGTATGATATTATTGAGACATGTTGATCCATGGACTTTTTGATACAATAGCAGGACAGGACAGTTGACTCAAATTGCAGTGTACACGTCTAAGCCACCGCTGTAACAGCTTTATATCACAGCCAGAGTAATTTACAAGAAAGTTTTTAATTCTGTACAGCTTCGTTTGCCATACTTACGATACGATATTGTATTACATCTATTTTTCAGAGTGTACTAAAAGTGTAGAAATGAGTTACATTCCTCGTCCGGTTAAAAAGAATTCTTTAAAACTTCCTGAACTTCAACCTTCCAATCAAATTCTTGATGATTTACATCAGGAGGGTTTCTTCCTTCATCCTCTTCATTCATCTGTCTCTTATCCCACGATCTCAAATAGCTCAATAGAAAAGTTTGACAGTTTCAAGTCTATATCGCCTGTGGTCAAAAAAGAAGTTAGTTTGTGGGTACATATTTTTAAAAGATTAAAAACTTTTTTAAGTCGCATAAATTAACCAGGAGTGGGGATGCTATTATAAAATACAAATTCATCAGTTTTGGTCTCACAAAAGATTTTGATTTATTTATCTATGGCAGCTCTGAAATACGTTGTGTTGAAAGTTTTTTTTACCAATGCTTTTATTAACTCGTCGGCTCTGTTTCTCTGTCTGTTTCTCTGTCTGTTTCTCTGTCTGTTTCTCTGTCTGTTTCTCTGTCTGTTTCAAATCTTGCAATCAATTTTTGAGTCACTTCCTGATGATAGATTTTTTTCAAATTTTGCATACATGCTCAAGATAGAAGACAATGCAATATTCAATTATTAGTTTTACAATAAGTCAATTTATTGAGTTAATTTTCTTGAGGATTTTATCGAGGGGTTTCTTGAGGGTTTTCTTGAGGGTTTTCTTGGGAGTTTTCTTGAGGGTTTTCTTGAGGGTTTTCTTGACCACAAAACGCTAACCGACTGGCAGACTATTTTACCAAGTTAACACGAACCACACTCACTGACCGCGATTCTCAAGCGTGTACGAAATTTTCATGAAAATAGTTGAGATATTTAAATTCGATGCTTTTTGATGATATTTTTATTATTATTACCAATGCTTTTATTAACTCGTCGTCTCTGTTTCTCTGTCTGTCTGTTTGTTTCTCTGTCTGTTTCAAATCTTGCAATCAATTTTTGAGTCACTTCCTGATGATAGATTTTTTCAAATTTTGCATACATGCTTAAAATAGAAGACAATGCAATATTCAATTATTAGTTTTACAATAAGTCAATAAATTTAGATAATTTTAATTAATTTCGATATTTTGATATAATTAAGATATTTCGACTTTAACATAAAATAAAAGAGTAATATAATAAAAAATTGATTGCAAAATTTGTGTTTTAATTACATATAAAAGCATTGGTTTTAAAAATTCGTTTTTAATTTACTTGTTTTTAACTTTAAATAAAAAATTTAAAATTATTAAAAGTTAATTGATGATTGCTAGTTTTAAAAACGAGTTTAATAATAGGTTTCTACACAACTTCTCACCAGATAGGTGAATCATAAGAATCTCGTAGTTTAAAGTCTTTTACACCAGGTGTTTAAAAACTCACATAGCAGTATATAAAAAATACCAAAGTATTTCTTGTCGTGGATCATAATTTGATCCTTTTTTTCCTTCGTCTTTTATCCAGGCTTTGGACCGGTTTGCAAAAGCAAAGCGAAGTTTGAGAAACGTGATGAAATTTTCCATTTGATAATAATGTGTTTAGATAAATTTGGTAAAGTATGTATCTATATATATATATATGTATATATAAATTAGATTATGTATGTAAGCTACACAATTCATCCGATTGTAATGCAATTTTTACACAAGCTTGAGAGGCAATGGGAGAAAATTTTTGTGAAAAAAAAATGAAATCGGTCACAAATTGAAATTTTCATACAAGCTTGAAAGTAAATGGGAGAACGTTTTTGTGAAAACGACCGAGATCAAAAGAGCAAGCGGGAAAGAGAAAGTGACCGGGAGCGGGAAAGCTACCGGGAACGGGAAAGCGACCGGGAGCAAATTTTATCTGTTTTGCGGTTTGCATGTCAGCCAGATTGCATTAAAAAATTCGAAACTGTAAATTTAAAGTAATGCATTATAAATCGTGGTTTACTGCACACCGTAAAGTTAATATAGATAGCAACAAAATAAACCTCAGCCGACACTGAAATTTTCATTTACGTCTGCAATAAATCTTGTATAAAATCTAATTAACTGATAGCAGCAGACCGTATACATTTTTAATAACATGACTGTCTCCTAAGGAATTGTTTTGATATACATGTACTTTTACACGAACAGTGTTCATTTCATTTCCATCTGATTTGTTTTACTCAACAGCATTATAAAAGGCTAAAATAATTTGTTTGATTATTGAATCAAAAAAATTAATTTAGAGCAATAACGATTTTTACAAACTTTTAATTAGTTGTATTTGTCTGTTGTTTATTCAAAATAAACGGAATATTTTTGTCGGTTTTTAACCAACTTCCCAACCAGCTTAAAACTTTCAGCAAAAAAATTGATGACAAAACGTTGTTTATTATATAATTTTGTATTGGAATAATATTTTCTTCAAAGGTTTCTGATGTATTTGATAATAACATTTTTGGTGTAAATTTTTTAAGTTGTTGTTTCAGCGCAAAATTGCGGGTTTTTATTTTTAAGTCTCTCCAATTAATTTTACAACTGGTAATGTTTTTTGCATTTTTGTGGAAAAACTTTGGAAGCAAAAATTAATACTGTTTAAATAAATTAAAAAATATTTACCTTACTTTTTTATCTTTATAATTATTAATTATTATTATTATTATATATAAATTAATTTGCCATAGATAGCAAATCGTCACACAAGAACGTCTTATACAGACGTGGGCTATTAGATATAACTGATATATTAAAATGTTCCAAATGTTTCATTAAAAAGAAAAAATCTCAAGCCTATCTTTTTATGTTAAGGCAGTTTACAATGGGTGAAAGGCGTAATTTTAAGAATGCATAATTGCTGATACTGATTTTATTGACCGATATCGTTTTATAGTCAATATTTCTTGCATTTTTAATGACACTCATGAATAGTTATTTATATATTTCTTATTACATGTTTTTCAAGTTACAAAGATTAAGAAATCAACAGAAACAAAATGATTTTACGAGAAAATCTACAGGATCCTCTTCATATAGTGAACATAATAAAACGTATTTTTCATTTATTTTTATTGCAGTTTAAAAATTTTTTAAAACCGGCATATATTTTTAAATATTTTATAAACTAATTAATAGAAAACATGAGGATATGTTATGTCATTTTTATATTTTAAACTAATGCTGATGGCTTGTTATTATACCTTGAATTCAGAACTGTGGATCGCTTGAAAACAATTGGAAGTCAAAGAGACAGACGTTTCCCAGTGCAGATAAAACGATACAGAAGTCTCATACACAGACCAATTAAGGGAAACGGAAAAAACGATCAAGCTCAAAAAAGTTATTTTTTTAAAAACATTTTTGAACTTTTTAAATTTATATTAAGTGCCGTTTTTATGTTTTTTTTAATTGAACAAATGCACGCTCTTCAAATTATACTTTCCGTTTTTCAACCTACTTTGTTATATTTTTTTATTTGAAATCCTGTTTTATAACTAGATTCCTTATATTAATTTCTAGTTGAAATTGCTTGCTTGCCTGATTGCTTGAATGTTTGCAAACTTTGAAAGTAAAAATTAACTAACTACCCGTCATCCAATCGAGCTAAAATTTAAAATATAGGCTCGCTCTTCATAACAATGCATTCTATTAAAAAATTGTTATGTTTTAAAACAAAAACAAATAAAAAACAATTAAGTTTGATTATGAATCCGAGTATTGTTAAAGTGGCGTATGTTCTTCAAAAGAACTTCAAGACACTGTAGACGTTAGGGAAAAGATTTAGGGTGTTCGTACCATTCGTCTCCTTACTATTCGTCCCTTGTTACTATTCAAAATTTAGTGAACAGAAAAGTCTTTAGTGCTGTGTGGAAACTGGTTGTGAAAATTCTCCGGGCGTCAATTGAAAGATGAGAGGAGATACTGCGAATCTCTCTGAGAGAAGCATAGCAGGAACGGGTCGTGTTGTCGATGTGACTGGCCATAGAACAATCTGAATCCAGCCAGATCTCCAGATTACGAACACGTCTTACTGGTGGGATTAGGTCGTAGCAAATTCGAACTAGCTTGGTAGGGAGAGTTGACGAACGTCGGAAAGACGAGCACCAGATCGCTGCTGTTTTGTGGGAATTCAACAAGAGACGGCTGCTGAACATCCAGCGTTCGACGGCGTCTACGCATCTCGAGACTTTCATGGCATTTATGCTTGCATAAATAAATGCAAAAATGTCGTTTTAAAAAAAAATTTGCATTAAGTGAAAAGCCAGCAAATCTTGAAATAAAAAGAATTTGTGAAAAAACCTCGTTTTTTACTGCTTACTTGTTTTTATAAACAATTTTTAAAATAAAATAATTCTTACATTAATAGTCTTAAAATGTTTTTTTGAAAGTTTCACATAATTTTGTGTGTGTATGAAGATTTTTGTTTCGACTTGCATGCAATTTTGTTTTTCAACGCTTTTGATTTGTTATTTTGCATTTCATTTATTCGTAGTAGATATGAAGAGCAGCAAGTTGGAACATGTATAATTAAGTTCATAATTTTTATATCGAAAAAACAGCAGGATGCACTCAATCAATAAAAATTAATTTTTTATAGAGATAAAAATTTTAGAGCTTCTTAAAATATTTTTCCTGAATTTCTTTTACTAATAATTATTTGTCGTGCAGGTGCAAGTTTTTCCGGAAATACTTTTGTTTTTCGATTGAATTTCATGTATTCTGTACTTGAATGCACTCTACTGTTATTAATTAAGAGTACCTAATTTACTTATTTGCTATTTTTGTTTCTCAATTGTGGTATTCATGTAACAAAACAGGACAAACATCATGTGGTCCAGTATTGAATGATGAACCACTTTCCAGTCGTTACCAGAAAGGACTCGCGTCTAATAATGACGATTCAACCTCAAGATTGTCATCTTCTAATTCAACGACAGGCTCTTATTCTGGTAATTTTCTTTGATAAATGTCTCTAAAAAGCATTAAATGAATACTAAAAAAAACGCAGTGATAATAAACATCTAGGGAGGTCGCCAACTCGAACTCGAAGTTTGGTGTCACCCTGATATCCGAACCCGAAGTTTTAAAAAACTTCTACCAGGACATCTTTTCTTCTTCTTCTACGGTTTTATGTTTGTTTATTTGCATTTTTGCGAGCTGGACGATTTCTTCCCATTTGGGGCCTCCATTCGATTTTATCATGCTCCAACTTAACCTGAAAGCCCATTTTGTGCAGGTCAATTTTGAAAAATTTTCCCTAAGATTTCTTACACTTGTCCCTGCCCTTTGATCCGACCACCTCAAAGTTTCCACATGCAGATGTTTTTCCAGTTTTGTTTTTCCTCTCGAGATGCCGAACCACTTCAACCGACCAAATCTCACCAAAATTAAAAAAAAAATATACCCGATAACATGGAATTATGAAAAAAAACGATATAAAAACTCTGAGTTTTTAAAAATTAAAACTCGAATCAGAAGTTTAAAAAGTTTAAATACAAACTTAGTTTTTACAATTGTATACATTTATTAAAATAAATGTAACTGATTTTAGACAAGTTTTATTTCATGAACTACAATTTTCTGCAATCTGTACTGGGAACACTTTGTAACCAATTTTAAAATCTGTTCTGTCATTTATGAGCAGAAATTAATTGTGTTTTTTTGTTTTTTCATATGTAGAAAATTTAGTAAATTATAATTATAATCTACGAACGCTGTGTAGTCGAAACATTGATTAGTGGACTTGACTTACTTTTTGCATCACATGATTGTAATTATGTTATATATTTTCAGGCTGTATTACATATACATATTGTCTACTGCAAACAAATAGCAGATGGGTTTTGCCATGTTTATAGTAAAGTTTTGCCGGTAGCATTCATGATGTGTCTCTAGAGGCCACTATAGGGGTTTTTATCAAGTTTCTCTGTTATGTTTGTTTTTGGGACAGTTGGAGCTCTGATTTACACTACTATAAGCGAGACTGATTACTAGAGTACTGCATGGGCCATTTTTTGTGGCTCATCCCATTAGCATTTTGGCCGGCCGGCTTGTTTCATAAACCAAACTTCCAGACCCGGCTCGACCCGGGATGATTTGGACCCGGCCAACCCGTGCTAATTCGTCCGTTTAAAACCTTGAAAATCCATGCCGCATTATTCTACTGGTCACTGCAAATGGAGCGTTTATTTGGACTGATAAAAGTCGAAAGAGGCCATTGGTAGACTCTTGAATGTTGGAGAATGAGTTTCTCAGCGTTTCGAAGTACTCCAGAGAGAAGTTGCACCACATAATTAATCGAGACATTAATCGAGTCAGGGTATCTAAAATTTACAAACAAAAACAAATCCAGAGTTTGTTGTGAGCAGCAAGATCCAAAAATGAGACAAAAATTGCGGACAGTCAATGCCAGAGGCGTGGATTCAGGAAAAAGTTGAAGTTGAAAATGACTATCCCAATATACATTTGTATGTTGTATTTTCATGTAAATCATCATATTAGTTAAAAAACAGTTTAAAAAAAGTTAACATTCAGCAGACAAAAAGCGTTTAAAATATGAATGTAACAAAGGGTATCGACGTTCTTTCATTTCTACAAAATTGTCCACTAAATCATCAAGATCAAATAGACTAAAAGTACTAATAAAAGATTGAAAAATAATAGCATAGATTTAACTAATTGCTTTTTAATCAACAAGTATGATAAATATTGCTTTCATCAACTAATCTAAATACCCAATCGTGTGTGAGATAATAAAAATAATTAAGAATGAATTGAAAAAATCTCGGTACGAAAGCTCAAGCAACCGGTAGGATAAGAACATGCTAATTTTTCCTCAAGTTAGGACAGATACACGAGTCTAAATTACTTACGAATTCGATCGGATGAACGGAAAGCAATCAATCAATCAATCAATCAATCAATCAATCAATCAATCAATCAATCAATCAATCAATCAATCAATCAATCAATCAATCAATCAATCAATCAATCAATCAATCAATCAATCAATCAATCAATCAATCAATCAATCAATCAATCAATCAATCAATCAATCAATCAATCAATCAATCAATCAATCAATCAATCAATCAATCAATCAATCAATCAATCAATCAATCAATCAATCAATCAATCAATCAATCAATCAATCAATCAATCAATCAATCAATCAATCAATCAATCAATCAATCAATCAATCAATCAATCAATCAATCAATCAATCAATCAATCAATCAATCAATCAATCAATCAATCAATCAATCAATCAATCAATCAATCAATCAATCAATCAATCAATCAATCAATCAATCAATCAATCAATCAATCAATCAATCAATCAATCAATCAATCAATCAATCAATCAATCAATCAATCAATCAATCAATCAATCAATCAATCAATCAATCAATCAATCAATCAATCAATCAATCAATCAATCAATCAATCAATCAATCAATCAATCAATCAATCAATCAATCAATCAATCAATCAATCAATCAATCAATCAATCAATCAATCAATCAATCAATCAATCAATCAATCAATCAATCAATCAATCAATCAATCAATCAATCAATCAATCAATCAATCAATCAATCAATCGATTAAATTTCTATAGCGTTCCTTGGCGTTCAATAGCGCTCGGACACGAACTTATTAAACAGATAAGTTTTAAACCATCGACGGAAAACAGAGAGAGAAGTAGATTTAGTAAGAGAAGTAGGAAGAAAGTTCCAGAGAAAGGGACAAGAGTAGGAAAAAGAGCGTTTAGGAAAAGAATGCTTAACAGAAAAGATACGAAAGTGGATAAGAGAAAAAGATTGAAGACCAGACTTAGGAGGGATTTTTATTAAGTTAATTAGGTAGAATGGAGAAGAGCAATTTTTAATTTTAAAAAGTAAGCAAATTTGAAAAATCACCCTATATTTAAGAGGAAGCCAGTGAAGAAAAACAAGATATGGAGATATAATTATGTGAAAAGTAAGAAGTGCAAGAAACTAAGCACTAATCGATTGAAAAATTTTAGCAGTAGGTAGATTATAAGTAGATATAATTCAAAAAGTTTAATAAACACTGTTTTTATCAACTAATCTAAATAATCATTTATGGGTGAGCTAGAAAAGATATATTTTCTATTTGGTGGAAAAATCTTGAGGGGGGTCGTGGCAACGCAATGAGTAAATTGCGAGCGGAGGTATATGAAACGCAACTAGTTAACTCTATTCGTCAGACGTATAGAAAAGGAAGAAGAGATTTCCCACGACACTGAATATTTTCCGTTTGTCACCCAGGGGCGCTGGAATGGTTTTGAAAGTAGGAGGGCCAGCAAATTTTTTGGGGGTCTTCAAATGTCCGTAGGCGAGTTTTATAAAATTTATGATAAAATGCATCTGTATCTGAAATCATTAAAAAAAAAATTTTTTTCCTAAAATTAGAAGTAAAAAAAAATAAATGACAGTCTATGTAAATAAAAAAATGTCCAGTGTTTAGATAATTACTATTTTACCAAAGTAAAAAAAAACTACCATTTACAAAAGTTAACTACAAATTGCATTTTTAACTACCATTTACCAAAAAATTACTTCTTGTGTCATTTTGCATAAAAAAAAGATTGACACATTTCTAACATGGACAGTTAAAAACATGACCTGGTTTAATCTAGTTTGGGTCATTGTTGACCGCAAATAGGTTTTAATTTGACGCAGCGCCAGAACACTTCTTTCTGATGTTGCATTTGACATCGGAAAAACCAAAAACAATTTTAATAATTAGTCTAAGGTAACAATAAAGTTCTTGAAGTTTTATTTTTACTGAACATATCAATAATTGACAGACAATCGACGAGTCTCTTGTTATAAAATAATATTGGTATTTGACAAAAAGTGGGGGAACCAAATGGCGTTTGACCCTCCCACTTTTGAAAATGAAGGCCACTGGCTCCCTGGCCCCAGTTCCGGCGCCCATGTTGTCACCCCGTAACCACCTAGTACATTTTTTTACATAAAATACATGAAGTCATAAAACATTAATAGACATTAAAAAAGTAAAAAATGTAGGGCATTTGAAAAAAATGAAATTCCGCTGGACAAATATCCTAGTAAATAATTTAAGTTATTAGAATAATGAAAAATTAGACTTGTGTTTTTTAAATATTCATATCCTAATTAAACTTTAATGAGTTTCGATATTACATTTTTTATATCATGTGAAAAAATTCTAACTATTTTTTAATTTAAACAACATTACAGATAATTTAAAAATTATTCTATATTTTATGGGAAGCCAATGGAGTAATATGAGAAAAGGGGTGATGCGGGTATGAACAGGAGAACAACTTACAAGTCGAGCAGCAAAGTTACAAACTTTATTCAAAGGTTGTAAAGTATTTTCAGGTAAGCCATAGTATAAGGAATTACAATTATCTATTTGAGACAAAATAAGAGCAGAAACCAGCAAGTGCAATAAAAAATCATCTAAATATGGCAATAATTTTTGGATTCGTTGAAGATGGAAATAACAGTATTTAGTTACAGATTGAATTTGGCTAGTCACAGTTAGCTTTGAGTCAAAAACACATTTTTAACTACCAATGAAATTTGATGGTTCAATCAAATTAGAAAAATAAATACATTTTTTTTAGATAATTTACCAATTTTATCAAATTCTATTCAAATTTTTATGAATTTAGTTTTAAAAACATAGAACTAGACCAATTTTCAATAAATGTAAAACAAGAAATAAAAGACAGTGTTTAAAAAAGATTGATCAGAACTAACATAAAGATGTGAATCATCTGCATATGATAGTAAGTTAAAATTATGAAAAGAGATAATTATAGAAAGCTCTGAAACATTAAGAATAAAAAGCAAATGACTTGCGTCACACTATATGTAGAAGTTGATGGAGTAGATCAGGGGTTCTTAACCGGTGGGGTGCACCAAAGGGGGGCGCCGCTCTAGTTTAGTGGGTGCAACAAATAAAAGTTTAAAAAATAAAATTTTCAAATTTGAAACAAATGTTCTATGCAATTTTAATTTTTGCGGAAAATAACTAAAAAAAAATTTTAAATCTTTAATTTTAATGCTTGTATTTTAAAATTCTTTATTTTAACTTCAACGTGTTTGCTTGCTTGCATGAACCATAAGTTAGGACCCTTTACCACTAAAAAAAACGAACTTCCCGTTATCTAATCGAGTTGAAATGTGGTGGGTTTATTTGTTGCTGTAGACTTTACATTTTATTAAATTAAATTCCTAGTGGTGGGGCCAATTCTAAAATTGGGGAACTTGGTGTTTTTCAAAAAACTTTAAACAATTTACATTTTTTCCTTCCAAAAAAATTAATGACCGGGGGCTAGTCGTAGGTGTTTTTCAGTAATTTTACTTTCAACAACAGTCATTTCCCAAAAACCAGGTATTTTACCCGAATAACTGAAAAGTGTCAAAAACAACATAGATTTATCTTAGTAATGATTAATTTTGTTCTGGCTAAATAATGTACAAAATAAAAAAAATTGTTTATAATTTACTGAAGAAGTAACTTAGTCAACCGTTTGAATGCAAAGTCATGCTGGTTATCAAGAAAGCTAGAAGGCTGCCATCTTTAGACTATTATATTTATACGCCCGAACCTTAGCGTATTTTTTCGTTTTATATTAGTTTATAGTCCTTTACACCAGGTGTTTTAAGACTGTAATGGCTATATGTAGGAAACACTTAAGTTCTTCCTGTCTTGTATCATAATTTGATCCTTTCAACTTTTTCCTCCTACTTTCTCCAGGCTTGGGACTGGCTTGCAAAATTAAAGCGGAATAAGCTTAAAGTAATATTTATATATATATGGATTTACATATAAAAATTTGAAAAATGTTGTTTTAAACAACAAAATGGGGTTAAATGAAAAACCGGCAAATCCGGAAATATTAGGGATGTGTAAAAAGTTTGTTTTTTACGGCTTGCTTATTAAAATCAATACAACATTTTCATATGTTTATTCAATTTTAAGAAATAACTTTTTAATAATTTTTCTAGCTTATGATTTGAGTGATTTGAACGATTTCTCCAGAAAAGTTCCAAGTCCTACTCAAAAGTTTCCGTCCAATGAGGTTAATTCAGATTTTTTGTCATAGTTTCTCATTTTTTACAATAAATTTTCTATTAACTAAATTGTAAATAAAAATTAATTTTAAGTGCAATTATTAATGTCCACTAAATTGGCTCAGTTTGGCGTTTGCTGCAGGTCTAGCTTCTGATTCCGCGGAAGTATATTTTTTTCCAAATTTCTAATTAGTTTCTTAACAAGCCGTAAAACCAGGATTGTTTATGATTAATTTTAATAAAATGCATTGTCATGAGGAGCGAGCTTATATTTCACATTTCAGCTTGATTGGATGACGGAAGTTAGTTTATTTTCAATTTCAAAATTTGCAAATATTCAAGCAAGCAATCAAGCAAACAAATAAGCAAGCAGAGATGGGCACAAACTATTTTTTTAGTTAAATTTCAACTAACTCTTAACTAAAAAAACTTTAGTTGAACTTTTAGTTGCAACTAATTTAAAAAAAATTCATAACTAAACTGAAATAAAGTAGTTAAACTTTTTCCAACTATTTCTTAGTTTTTTGTTTTTTTTACTGATCTCGGCGATTTTAGTTCCTTCAATTAACTAATAACATGATCAAAGAGTAGAATATTTCACTGCTTGAAATTTTGTTTTAAATCATTAATTATTTAATAACATGATCAAAACATAGAATGACTCATTGTTTGAAATCTTATTTCCAACAAAACTGCCTGTAAGATGTAGATGTCACATCTTACGTATATTTGTGCAAGTAGCTTATTTTATTGTCTTTTATTATGTTAATTAGTGTATTATGTGTGTGCGTTGCTTGTTTTTGTATCCTGGTTGGTATGTGTATATATACGTGTATCCTGATTGGTCTTAGTATATATACCTTTGTTCTCATTGGTCGGCGTATATCTATATTATCACTTCCTTTCAAATTTTTATTTTTAAATAGACTTCACCTTATCAATCTTATATCATAATAACTTCTGAGCTGAAATTGGTTTGAGCCTTTAACCTTGACCACAGAAAAATCAGTAAATTAATTGTTTCATCGGCCATCTTGCATTCTGAGCTGTCAAGACTTGTCCAGCAGCACTGAAAAAACGTTCAACAGCAGCCGAACTGGGAATTCTAGAAAGCTTCAGCTATCACAAGAAAGGCCAGAAGAAGATAGATGATACTGAAATAATTAAAAAAATCAATTAAATTTTTTAAATGCACAAAAAGCTAAATACATATTAATGAAAGTTTTCTTGAAAGAATAAAATCAATTGCAATCAATTCTTCACTGGAAGCATTTCATCTGCACTTACTTCATTGTTTTCTTTTCGGCGTTTTTTTATATTAACAGCTTTGTTTAATTCCAACGGGTGATAGGACGAATGAAATTTATTTAGTAAAACAGAAAAATGTGATGCTAAATTCACACAAATTGAATGTAAATAAAACAAATCATGTAATAATTTTAATAATTTGTGAGACAAACAAGCCATTTTGAATATTTTTGTTAATGTTATGCCAACTTCGTTGCGCCCGCAACGTTTTTCGATGTATATAAGTTATAGGAATATCATTTTATACTTTTTGGGACGCAAGAAAAACGTTGTTTTTTAGAAAATGTTTTTTATGATGTAAAAATTATTTTCTACTTTTTCGTTTTTGATGGGTGAAATTTTGTAAGCATTTGATTTTTTTGCTAAGTGCAAACTTTAGCCTGTTGAATTTAAAATATTATAACTTTTTTTTTGCTTAGTAGCAATAAACACCATCGTATGGAATTCGCGGACAAACAAAATCTCAAACAAACAAACAGACAACTAAGTGACCTAATAAAAACGTTGTAATAATAAGATATAAACCCAAAAACTGAAAAACATAAAGTTTCACTTGGATTTTTTTAAAGCAACTAAATTTTTTCAGTTAAATTTTTTAATTAGCAATTAAAAAATAGTAGTTAAACTATCACTTTACTTAAACTTTTTTGACTTAGTTAAACTTTGCTTTTAACTAAAAAGTAGTTCAACTATTAGTTAGTAACTTTTTAGTTAACTTTTGCCGATCCCGGTAAGCAAGCAGACAAGACCAGCGGTGAAGTTATTATTAGGGTTTTAAAAAATCTAAATTAATTTTGCTAGATTTTTGGAATTGGGCATCTTGCCTGCACCGACTTATTTGCTATTTAAAAAAGCCAATACCTATTCTGAATTTGGCGTTTGCTGGGTTTTTATTGTGGGGTTTAGATAATTAAATTAATTAATTTATTTATTTTAATATATAATTTTTTGTTATTTGCAGCTAAAATATACTTCAAATTCTAATATGGCAGAGGAAGCAGAACTAAAATATAAGAAAGTTGTAAAAAGAACAACCAATAACAATGCCAACTACAATGTTGAACTGTTAAGTAGAGATGAATCTAAAGATGGTGACAAAGGTAAATTCAGAATCTAAACTAATGAACTATTTTATATATCATATGTTTAAGTAAGTTTAGGTTTGTGGTGTGAAGAATAAATTTTTTGTTTAAAATGATAGCTTATATAAAGACTAAATATTTTAGCTTTCAGCCAAATAACGTATGCATTAATTTTTTTATCTTTCTTATAAAGAATCAGGTGAATGTATTACTAGCCCTAAGTTCCCCTGGAAGTCAAAAAGAAAACAATTGCCAAAAAAGTAATATAATTTTCTTGCTTAACTTAAAACTTAATTTTTTCACGATAAAACGGTGTCGCTAAGGATGCAAATAAATATCGACTAAAAATAGACGTGCTGGTTTACTGGTTTAGATACCGGATTTGATATCGGGAGTACCCGGGTTTGATTCCAGGTTCGGTCACGTAATTTCCTTGAGCAAGAAACTAACTCGCAAGTGCTCACGTCAACTCAGCGTTTCATCTTTTAGTGGTCGATAAATGAGTACAATTTTTGTTGGGGTTAATGTCCTTTCTGCGCTTGTGGAGCTAACGAGTAGTGTGAGGAGCTGCTGCCAGTGGCGCTGTAAAACACCGCATGCACCGGTCCTATCTGCAAGCTGCCAACATTGTAAAGTGGCCGCTAGTTTGTTATGTAAGTGGCGCTTATAAATAAATGTACCTTAACCTTATAACTTTAACAAACTACAAGCCACTCAATCATTAGATGCAATCTCACTGTATAGCGTTCCGAGTATGCTCCTGGAGGGAGATAGGAAAGGCGGGTAATGAAATGTTTGTAACGGTATTACTGCTTGTATTTTCAGGCTACCAAACCTTATAAGTATGGTTATTTTCTATTGAAATTGATCCAAGACGCTATAAAAAATAACACTCAAAGAGTAAAGATTTCTATGGACTGAAAGTTTAAATACTTTATTTAGTCAAAAAGGACAGATTTTATTAAATTTCATTATTTATTATTTTTTGATGGCAGCGCTACTTTTTTTTAGGTTTTAATTTCTGTTTGTGTGTGTGTGTGGCTTTTTCTGTATACAAATCTTGCAAGTAAAATTTAACCAGTTGTACTTCTTTTCTTCTTGAAGTATATGTTGGTCGACAACCGGGCACTGCACAGAATAGTAACATCGTAATTGATCTAGTGAAAAGACTTGTCCGTTCACTGCAGAATTCAGATCGAAACGTAACGATGGACAATTATTTTACTTCTGTAGAACCTGTGATTAATTTACTTACAGTTCGAACCACAGTTATTGGTACCATGAAAAAAATTCTCCAAGATATTCAAAATGAACTGCTACGTAATCCTCTGAAAAAGCAGTATTCCTCTATATTGTCTATATTTTGCGTCAACGAACAATTGACACTGACAAGCTACGTGCCCAATAAAGGACAGGCGGTAATACTTCTATCAAGCATGCATCACGATTCCCCGTCGACGACAATAACAATATGAAACCTGAGATAATATCGTACTACAATACCATCAAATCTGGCGTTGATAACTTGGAACACCTTGTTGGCGTAAAACTATTATCTCTTTCTTGTTTCGTAATTATTAACTGTATTGTTTAGCATAACAATTTGCTATGACTTTTTAATCATATAATGTTGAAGTCCAATGAACTCCAGGTGTGTAAAATGAGTTGGTCATTAAGGTACGTGTCATGATGTTAAAGACGAAAGAGCAACATCTGCTCAGTGGCGTAGCTTCAGATTCAGGGCCCCCCCGCAAAAATTGTCATTGAGCCTCTTCCCCTTTCCATCACTTACAACGGGGGTTTGTCTTTGTCCGGGTATTACTGCAATTTTTTTTAAACTATTTATGCATCTGATAGTTCTTGCATTTCAGTAAATTTACAACTCTAGTGATCATTTACACATTTGGTAAGCTACAAATTAAGGCTGACAGTTTGGCAGAATGCGCTTTCTATATATAAACAGTCTAAGTTAGAGGAAATATGGTTTAAGTTTACAAAATGGTGTAAGGAAAATTTAACATTACTGTATCACCCGAGTTGGATTTAAATAAATTCAGTAATTCCAGGGAGCATCATCTAAAGTTAGTTGCACATTTGACCCCCGGAGACCGTAATCATGATTTTAGTCTTACAATAACGTAACTTGTAATCGACGTGTATTTTATAGACAATTATAAAACTTTACACGTTAGTTATGATAATGACGCAGAGTGTGAGTCTCAAGAGTCAGCTGACACGTTAAAACATAAACAATTTCAACTTTACAGTTATTCACCAAACTGCCAAAATTATCGTGTGACACGCAGGCTGTGACGCAGCCTCTAATTCCTTGATTTTCACTTCAGATCACATCTCTTCAGCAGAAAGTTTTCCTGCGAGCCTTTCGGATGCAAAACACTCAATAAGTTTGTCAGTTTTCATAAACTCTACCGACTCAGTTTCAATCCTGAGTAGGGCCAATGTACAAAGTCGATCTTGTCCCATAGTGCTCCGTAGGTAACTCTAAATGAGGCGTAGCTTTGAAAATGACCGTTCAGCAGTGGCGACTGTTACTGGCAGGGTGAGAAACTGTAGCAGTACAGAGACAACGTCTGTAAAAACTGAGGTCATTGCAGTGTGTTCCACAACCAGCAGATGCGCGAAGTCCTTGACAGATGACAGTTTGGCGATTTCTGACTTGAGTAAGATGCATGTGTAACCAGCTATACTGGAAATGCCTCACTTAATTCAGAGCCGTAGTTCTTCTGTAAAGCTGTGGCTTGTGATACGATGTCATGTTCAGGTGTAGATGACAAAACCTTGGGAAAAACAATGGAGAAAATCGTGATAAGATTGTTCATTGCCGTGAACTGTTGGGTAAGCTGAGATGTCACAGTGTCAATCAGGCAGTTGAAAACGGTGATCCGAAAACGTTCTTCCGCATTTGTCAATCGCGTGTCTTCGGCTAACTCATCAAAATGACGCTTCTTTCTTGCAACACGCATATCCTTGAATTTGGCTTCAACGCCCCAAAGCTGGTAAATTGTTGTTGCTTCGTCGACAGCGTCTGTGAAGTTGTTGCGGTAATCAGACAGATTATCGAATTATGTCTTCAAATGATGCGCAGCTTTTGGAAGATCAGTATCTGGACTGTAGATACATTGATGCAACATTGATCGCTGACAACAATGTCGTTAGAGTTCATAGTGATGTAAGACTTTTTGAAGATAACATTTTTTATTGGTGGCCACTCCGGGCTCCCAACCCTCGTGAGCCCCCGCATTGCGGGGTCTGCAGGCGTGATAATTACGTCCCTGCTCCTGTTAACTGGCCAGTGTTACAAAAATATTGAGCAAAGTCCAAGCAATAAATTTTTTCGTTTAAAAAATGCAAACATCTACAGATTGCAAGCCGAAGAGAAAAGAGTGTTTTCATAATGTTTCTGGGCACTGAAAAAGCATTTGACCAAAACTTTAATTGATAATCAGTAGTGAATTTAATCATCATCAACTTTATTTGTAGAAAATTGGGATCAAAATGTTATTCTAGTTTTCAAACAGCGATGTAACTTCAAGAGCAAACTTCACGACAGCGATGTTTTCAATCCTCGAGACCATGTTTCTCGGGCCCTCTTCGAACTTCACTGGCTGCCAATCTCTCACCGAATTAACTACAAACTTTGTCTCCTTACTCATCATCGTCAATCGTCGAGCACCACCTTACCTAACCGAGCTGCTTACTCCAGTGGCCAGCATTCCCGGTCGGGCCTCCCTACGTTTTGCAGGAAGACACGACCTAGAGATTCCGCGAACAAGGCTGGCCTCTTCAGCCAGGGCATTTTCCGTTGCTGCCCCTGAGGCCTGGAATTACCTGCCCGTTGAGCTCAAACTCACTACAAATACAAATCTATTTAAAAAAAAATTAAAACAACCCTCTTTGCATCTGCTTACAAAGACTTCCAACAATAGTTCACTTTTGTTTCCTTTTATTTCGTTCACCTTGTAGCCCACTTCTAAATTCCAAACTTTATTGATTTTCGTTTTACTTTAAATTTTATGTTTCCATGTAAAGTTGGCTGTTGGTCGGATGTAAGTGGCACTAAAAAATGACTGTTAATAAATAAATAAAATAAATCGCCATTTTTTTCAACGATAGCAGAATTCAAACAAGCAAATTCGATAGTTCAACGTAGTCCACAACGAAAAAGTGTACTATAAGTTAAAAACTTTAGATAGATTTAGTTAGTATAATTTAAAACGATAAAATACTCGTTAAATTCGTCGCTCGGTAGCGATTAACAGCCAGCACATTTTACACGCTGAAGCGCAAACACGCCATCTTCTTCGACCGAACCGCACATAACTAAATTAAAACTCAAAAGTGAACTAGTAAACATTATAAATTGAGTTTTCATTTTTTATATAATTATACTGTAGCTTAGTTAATTATTATTTACTTCACATATCCATTTCGTTTGCCTACTACCAGGAAGTTTTTCATGGAAGCCTACGGGAAGGAGGCTGTCAATGATTTTCCTGCATTTGTAATCAGCCATCCCACTCTTTCTCTCAATGAAGCTCTTTCAAATCTCTCACAAGATAAGTGGTTCGTTTAAAGTTATCTGCAACGCCAAAGTAGTTATAAAATTTAATGATTATAAAATCAAAAAAATAATAATTTATTGTGTGTTATTAAAAGTAAAGTTGTAATTAAAAGTAAAGTTGTAATTAAATCTAGTTATTTAATAATGTTCATTAAGGGAAGAAAAATGCGAAGCGTTGGAAATGATTCAAAAGTTGAGTGCAAACTATCCGGAAGTGATAAAATCTGATGTCATCGCAGTGGCACGAGCAGTTCTAAAAGAGGTTACAGATGTTTATAAAGTGTATTTGCTTTACAATTTTTTTAATTCATTTTCTATTGTGGTTGTTGTTGAAAAATAAAACGCATAAAAGGCATCGAAAAGCACAAATTCTTTTTCTTGCTCATCATTTAATTTTAATGATCAAGAAAGTAGGTTTATACTTTCTTAGTATTTTCCTCAATTTCTGGAACGAGGGTTTGAACCCGTAAACCCCCCTGAATACGGCCATGTCTCTATACTATAAAAATCTAAACCACTGGACCAATTTAAGCCAAATTTGGCATTGAAGTAGATCTAAAAAAACAAAGATAGGGTAGTTTTAAAGTTTTTTGTAAATTTATATTTTTTATTACCAAACAACTTTCCAGGCCAAAGGTGCCTATGTACGAACATCAAAAGTTATTGCGTAACAAAATTCAAATTTAGTTTAAGTAACAAAGTTTGAAGGTTTCAAAAAACTTTTAACAAATTTGTTTTACGTTTTATGGGCAAAAAGAAGTTGGGAAACAAGTAAATTAAAAACGAATTTTTAAAACCAATGCTCTTATATGTAATTAAAACACAAATTTTGCAATCATTTTTTTCTTATATTACTCTTTTATTTTATGTTAAAGTCGAAATATCTTAATTATATCGAAATATCGAAATTAATTAAAATTATCTAAATTGACTTATTGTAAAACTAATAATTGAATATTGCATTGTCTTCTATTTTAAGCATGTATGCAAAACTTGAAAAAATCTATCATCAGGAAGTGACTCAAAAATTGATTGCAAGATTTGAAACAGACAGAGAAACAAACAGACAGACAGAGAAACAGAGACGACGTGTTAATAAAAGCATTGGTAATAATAATAAAAATATCATCAAAAAGCATCGAATTTAAATATCTCAACTATTTTCATGAAAATTTCGTACACGCTTGAGAATCGCGGTCAGTGAGTGTGGTTCGTGTTAACTTGGTAAAATAGTCTGCCAGTCGGTTAGCGTTTTGTGGTCAAGAAAACCCTCAAGAAAACCCTCAAGAAACCCCTCGATAAAATCCTCAAGAAAATTAACTAAATTAATTGACTTATTGTAAAACTAATAATTGAATATTGCATTGTCTTCTATCTTGAGCATGTATGCAAAATTTGAAAAAAATCTATCATCAGGAAGTGACTCAAAAATTGATTGCAAGATTTGAAACAGACAGAGAAACAGAGCCGACGAGTTAATAAAAGCATTGGTAAAAAGGAAGAAAGAAATGGAGCGAGAGCGGGAAAACAAGCGGGAATAAAAGAGCGAGCAGGATTGGGAAAGTGAGTAGAAGCAAGTGAAAACGGGAAAGCGAGTGGGAGCGGGAACGGGAGAGCGAATGGAAAAAGGAAAAGAAACGGAAGATCAATAGGGAGCAAAAGAGCGAGCGGGAGAACAACCGGGTAAGGAGACGGGAGCTAGAGAAAGAAAGAGAAAAACATTTTAAACCGCGGGGAACGCAGGGTAACCCCGCTAGTATATAATTAAAAAGTCGGTTTTTCTGTCTGTCTGTCTGTTTGTTTGTCTGTTTTTCTTCTATACTAATCTAAGCCATTGGACCAATTTCAACAAAATTTGGCATGAAGGTAGATCTCAAAGAGAAGAAAAAGAAAAGAGAGTTTTCAATTGTTTATAATTTTTATGGCCAAAAATGCCTAAGTAAGAACATCAAAGGTTATTGCTTAACAAAATTCATATTTAGTTTACGTAACAAAATTTAAAGAAGGTTTCAAGTAATTTTTAACAAATCTATTTATTTTAGGTCTTATGAGCAATAAAATTTAGGAGGGAGGGGGAGAAAGAAAGGGAGCGAGAAAGCAAACGAACGGGAGTGGGAAAACGAGCGGGAGAACGAACAGCAGTAAAGCGAGCAAGAAAGTAAGAAGGAGCGGAAAGGCAGATGATAAAAAAATAGAGAGAGAAAGAGAGAAAAATGCGAGAGCGAAAGACAAAGCGAGGGAGAAACGACGTTAGAAAAACTTTTAAAAACCCCGGGTAACCCCGCTAGTTACTTTATAATTTTTTTAAACAAATTCAGGTGAAAAATCTACGATCCAAAGTGTCTCTATTTGCAATGGCAACGATGGCCGACCTCTTTGTTATTTTTCAGAAACTCATGGACAGAGTAAGAAAAGTTGTTTATTATTAAATTTCATTGTTTTATTGAAATTAAAAACAATTTTTTGTGTGATTTTCTATCACGACTTAAATATTGATGTTGAAGGAAGTTGATGAAGCCGCTAAAATTCTCTTGATCAAGAGTGGGGAATCAAACAAATTTATTAGAGAAGAAGCTGAAAGAACTTTGCTTTTAATGGTTGAAAATGCTACAATTTCTCGATCACTTAACGCTATAATTCCATTTGGATCCAGGTACACATGTTTTGATTTTATATACACAAGTGAATCAGTCATCTGATATATTAGAATAATTTTGGCTATTGAAACTTATTTCTGAAATAATTAAAATAACTTGTTTTAATTATTATTTACCTGTTTGTCAAATATGATTGACGATTTTTAGTTTTTACCGTTGTTACGTATTAGTATTAATGACTTAAATGTAGAAAAAGATCAAAAATTTCTTAGATTTAATTTTTAGTTTCCCAACTAGTTTAATTTATTTTTAAATAATATGAAGTATAATTTTTTTTAAATATAAGGAAC
The DNA here is from genome assembly GCA_963978895.1 of Erpobdella octoculata. NCBI lineage: Eukaryota > Metazoa > Annelida > Clitellata > Hirudinida > Erpobdellidae > Erpobdella > Erpobdella octoculata. The sequence continues at coordinate 20,373,834 of OZ022245.1, forward strand.
TTTCGAATCAATATGGACAAAAGTTTTTAATATGATTTAGGAAATGGCTTAACTTTGGTGTAAATTGTCTAAAAATTAAGAATTTAATTATAGTTCTTCAAAAACCTTTTATATTTTGTAATTCGCCAGCTACTATTTTTTGAAACTTCGGTGTCATCGCAAAGTTCGGTGTCACTGACATTCCCAAAAACTTAACTACAGACGTCTTAACCAAACATTTCGTAATTATTGAGGAACACTTAATACATGTGACCATTTTACGTACAGGTGTATTCGTACTAGTTTTCATGAATTTGATAGTAAAAATATTTGATTATTTAGACTAAATCACCTTCGCAACATGCTTAATTTGATATTAGTTAAACTTGGTGGAAGGCGTAATTTAGTTCTTAATTAATTTAAAAGTTTCAAATACATATATAGAGACTAAAGACATTATTTGAAAAGAAGATATTTGGGACGAAAAGAACTTTTCAGCGTTTTTAGTTCAGAAGCTCCAAGAAATATGCCAAAAATGAGAATTTTAAAAACAATACAGAAATAACAATGATTTTTATTTAAGCCACAAAAGCAACATCGTATGCCACACATCAGCTCAACTCATGAAAAAACTACTTGATAACGTTGGACCTGAGAAAATTTTACAGAACAAAGAACTCAGTGAAAAATTCCTTCCTGCTTCTATTGGATTTTTAATGGCGGGATCACAGAATGTCAGGTATACTTGAAAAATCCGCAGAATAAAATTTTTTATCAGATTTTGTGTTGTTTTAATTGTTTTAATATTTTTTTTAAATTACTTAGTTTTAAATTTTGAAAAAATCTAATACGTAAAATAAATACAGGAATTATGGTGAAAACTAGGTTTGGTGTGTAAAAAAATTTGTATAAATTTCAAATTAGTATTATCGTTGCAGAGATTGTGGACAATTAATCGTCAGAAATCTGATGGTGTCTCACAATGAATTTTTAAAAGCTCTTGAAAAATATGTTCCTCCCAAAGCTGTTGCAAATGTTCAGGATAAGCTCGACGCCATAAAATCTAATGTTAGTATTCAAAATTATGTTTTTGTCGGCGCAAGTACCTGTGTTTTGTAAACGTCTAACCACATAGTTACTGTTATAAAATAATCAAATAAAATACACACTGGCTGTTTTAATCCTCTAAATAAGCAACAAGTAAGTTTCCATACGCATACTCGCAAGTACACATGTCGATTTTTTCACAATAACCAGCAAGTCAGCTTCCACACGCATGCTCGCATAAACTCTTGTTTATTTTCACAATAACCATCAAGTAAGCCACCACACGTATACAAACATACACACATGTCTATCTTGAAACCATGAAATTTCCACAGAAGCGATTAGAGTACTTAGTACTGAAGCATTCTTGACATTCTTTTAAAAATAAAATTGATGAATGGTGTATGTGAGAAAGAAATTGTTTGAAATAATACAGTTGCACGAATTGAATTAAGATTGACACTTCTAGGCAACGTAAATAAAAAATAATAAAAGTTATAAGCCACTGCCGTGATTAAAAGTTTTAGATGTAAAAAACCACGTTGCTGGACCGGTCGTTCATTTATCTGACGCATTCAGGGCTCTGGTTGTAATGTCAAGTAATGTGGTAAAGTTTTCGCCTGTTGAACTAAAGGTCGGCGGTTCGAATCTCACCGGCGTCACCAGCGTCCGTAGGGAGTATGGGGGGCAGGCACCATAAACAACTGCCTTTAATTGTTGTAGTTGTTCTCACACAGGTTTCGGTCTTCTGAACCGCTATAAACCATGTTAATTCAATTAAATGGGTATGTGCAGCACACACACACACACACACACACACACACACACACACACATACACATATATATATATATATATATATATATGGAATAGGTATATCGGAGATGAGCCAGTTTTTAGTAGGATGCCAAGATGGCCTCCGAAAACGATTTAAAGTCTTCAGTTTGGTTCCTTCAGGCGGTTTAATAATATATTTTTGTTTCCTTTGTTCGCTTCAGTTTCACTCCGGTTTGTAAGAATCAAAAAGGTGTCAATTTTTCATAGTTAAAACTAGCTTATATGAGCTTTACTGCAATTTAACGCAATATCCGACATAAACAAGTATGGAAAAAAAAGAATTTTTCAACACAAAATTTGATTTCAAATACACTCGATTTAGAAATAAGAAAGTTGTTCAAATTGAGTTTTTTTATTTGAATCAGGCATTGTCAACCAATATAAAGCTACCGTAAAACGGGGTGACTTTGCCCGTGCGGGTGACTTTGGCCCAGCCTTTAAACGCATAAAAATATATTAAAAAATTTTTTTTTTCAAACTTTCGCTAGGTCACGCCATACATCACTACTATGCACACCTTTTTAGCATAATTGTTCATAGAAATATAATTTGTACTTTAAAATATAGGTTGATTTATTTTGGGCCAAAGTCACCCGCACGGGCAAAGTCACCCCGTTTTACGGTATGCTAAAAGTTTCAGCTTCCTAGCTAGTCTAAAAGCTGCTGAAATTTCACTTGCAAGATTTGTGTACAGAGAAAACCACACACACACGCACACACAAACAGAGATTGTAACCTAAATAAAAGCTTGTAAAAAATATAAAATTCTAATTTACCGATAACATAGGCGACGTTATATAGATATAAATAGACCATCTAGCTCGAGACTCCACAAATGAAATTCAATTTCAATTGAAGTTTTATAAAAATAAATTTGTGTTTACTTACATGAAGTTAAACATTTATTTAGTACATAAAAATTTATTTTTCATTAAAAAATATTTGATTTAATTACTTTATGGTTGTAACTCTTAGTTCTTTGGTTTGGTACCCTAGGCTGCCTAGCTAAAAGCCATCTTAAACAAAAGGCAGGCCGATATACCTATTCTATATATATGGTGCAGCACATGTGTATACAGTGCCTTACGACACATAATGATGGTCTTGTAATTTTTAACCTCGGTAATTCACGTGCTGTTTGAGTAAATGAGGCTGGGAGATTTGATATAAGTAAATTTGCTTGCGGTGCTAGGATTGGAATTTGTTCTAACTTTTTGCGGCAATTGCGAGCGGGGAAGTTTCTCCAATAATTCGGTTGACGAAACAAAATAGGCTGAAATTCAGCTTCAAGCTGCTTGTATTTTTTCTCTCTTTACAGGCATTTGACATTTCTTCTTTGGTTACATTGATAGATTCGATCTTGCGCATAAGTTCTTTGATCTGGACCTGGTAACGTTTGAACTGCTTCACAGTTTCATCTTTGACTTTCAGAGCATCAGCAAGTTGTTCCTCCATAATTCTGAAGTCACCTTCAACCTTCTTCCGGGCATTCGTTGCAAGCTGTCTCTGTCTCCTTTCTTCTTCAAGTTTAGCTTCCATGTCTCTTATCTTTTTAAGAAGACCCTTTTGCCCTTCTTCACCCATTTCCTCTCTTGACTGCGCTTCTCTCATCTCTCTCATCAACTGATCTTTCAAGACTTGCATATTCATTTCCGGTCTCAACTTGGTATCTTCGGTTTCTTGAATTTCATCTTCGAGCTCTTCGATCATCTGCTTCTGGGCTTCCACCTAAGCTTCAAGAGCTCTCATGTCTTTTTCTAATTCGTGAACATTCTTTCCGACGTTATCTTTAGAAGAAACCAGGTCATCAAGTTTTCTGCAGTTAACTTCTCGCTCTGTTTGATTCGGTCAGACCTTCGTTCAGCCTATCAACCTGTCGAGTCAGGTAAGAATTTTTGTTTCTCTTTCTCTGAGATCCCTCTCCAAATTATCTTTTTCAATTGTCAACCTCTCAGAGATGGCTTTTTCTTCGGCCAGGCTTTGATCGAATTTTCTTTGCTTTTTGTCAATTACTGAGAACTTTGACCTTTCGTTGTCCAGAAGAACAGTGATGTCATCAAACTCAGATTGCAGTTTCTTCTTAGATTTATTGAGTTTATCGTTTTCTTCAACCAATTGTGCGATCCTCTCCTGAAAGGTTTCAGCTTCTCGCGACCATTTCTTTTTCGATTCTTCAGGGACGTCGTTCAATGCATCGTGTTCGCCAGCTTTAAGTTCGTATTTTTGCATCTCTGCAGCCATGCTTCTCGTTCGAGCTTCGACAGTTCTGTGAACTATCATTCGTTTGCGTTCTTCCATTCTCCATCGCCTTGTTTCTTCCCTGTCTTTTTCAGCTCGTTTCTCCCTCCTTCTCACCTCTTCTAATTCTAGCCATCTTAGTTTTCTATTTTCTCGTTCTTTTTCTAATCTTGCTTATTCTATTCTTTTTTTCTCTTCCAATTCTATGGTTTTCAGCTTTCTATTCTTTTTATTTTCTTCTAACTTCATCTCTTTTAATTGCAACTTCCTTTCTTGAAACGATCTGTCTATCAATTGATCCTCCAATTGTTTTTCTATTTCCAACTCTTTCCTCCTTTCTTCACCGTCCAACATACCTCTACGTTTTTGTTTTTCGTGACGTTCTCCTTGTCAATCTCCCCACGTCGGATCTTCGCTAACCCAGTAGAGTCTTCCTTCCTAACGTTCCCTGCATCTTCCCAATTTTCTGGAGACACATTTCCTCCAGGTAATTGCGCTGGGTCTCCACAACCCTCAACACTTACTATCCATCTTCAACTAGATAAGTATCAAAATAAAAAACCTACTTATCTAAAATCAGTCCGGCGGGAAAACTCGAAAAGAAACTCAAACCTTGAGCACGGATGGGTCGGCACTGGTTAACTGATCGGATGATGATCTCAAAAACTTCTGGCGAACCTTGGTCACATGGAGAACTTCACCGGTAAGAGAGATCTTCTTCACAAACTTGCTCGTCAAACACGTGTACGGAAAGCACTTCTTCTTTTTTCCTGATACTTGATTCCACCGCTGCCACCAAAATGTCACTGTTTTCCCTGCTGGAATGACATGAACACAAGAAAGAAAAAGGCAACTCGGAACAGCAACAAAAACTTTAATAAAACGCAGTTAAGGACAAGAAATCAAATATAAAACGCGCAGGACTTCGCCTGATACTAAAGAGCTAGACTATCCTGGAGGGCTTAAAATCCCTATATATATTTATAGTTGAAATGATTTGGACTAAGTCTGAACACGAGCACCGACTGTTTCCAGAAGTTGAGCAGTTTGTTAGGTTGATGCTCATATGTCCAGTATCATCACGCAAGGCGTAGCGATCTTTCAATACCTTGCGTAGGTTGAAAACGGTGTTACGCAATGGCATGACTCAGTCAAGACTGAAATGTAATTTGTAATGTCTATCAAACCATTTTGGATGACGTTGACCTAGACCGATTGGCGGCAGAAGTTTTCATTCGGTCAAACAGTAGGAAGGCGGTGTTTGGACAGGTTTACGAAAAGTTCGCGCAGGTTTTTCGCCACCGGTTTTTCCCCGGCTTTTCGCCTCCGGCTTTCCCCCCCCCCCCAGACTTTTTGCCTACGTTTTTTTGCTCCCGGGATAGTTTGATCCTGGATAGTTTTGCCCCCGGTTTTTTGCCCCCATTTTTGTCCCCAATTTGTTGCTCCCAGATTTTTGCCCCTGGGAAAATTCGTTTTCGGTCCCGTTTTTGCCACAGTTTTTGCTTCGGTTTTCACCCTTGTTTTTTATTTGGAAGAGTTTGTCACCGTTTTATAGTGATTGTTTTTTCACGTTTTTTTCATGAGACATTATAGTCCCTGGGTTTTCGACCTTTTTTCTTCTACAACCTTTTGTCTTTGGAACGTTATAATAAGCCCTGAGAAATATTGCCAGTAGTGTTTTATCCAAACCACTTGAGTTGGAGAGGAAATTCTAAAATTAGGTGAGGGCAAGAGCATCATTTCAGCATAAAACTGAGAAGGCAAATATTTTTAAAACTCACACTCCAAAACATCTCTTGGACATTTTCCCCTCCCATAATAGCAGATGACCGGGAGAGATACTTTTTCCAAAACTTCTCCAAATCCTTATACGTTTTTCCTTTTAAAAATAGCTGATGACAAAAGGGGGGTAGTTGTAGATGCTTTTTGCAAAACTCCTCCAATATTTTTGCACTTTTTTCAAGATAGCCTTATAAGTGGGATGGGAAATGATGGTATTTTTACTTTTTTTCATAAAAACGGATAGTCAAATTTTCTATAGAGAATGAAACTGATAATGATTTTTTTACAAGAGCAAATAGTTATAGTGAGTCTTTCCAGGACTGCTCTACATTTTGGAATAGCAAAAAGCGAAGTAGAATGTTCTTGCAGTGAATACTGGAAAAAAATAAAAAGGGAAAACCGAGGGTGAAAAAGCTAGAAAACGTTTTCTCAGTAACAAAAGTTGGGTGCAAAAAGTCTGGGGCAAAAGTCGTAAAAACAAATTTTCTCAGGAACAAAATGCTAACATTCCTGGGACCGAGTTGTCGGTAAAAAGTCAGAAGCAAAAACCCGGAAACTAATTTTTACAGGCGCCGAAAACTGGGAGCAAACTTTTTCATGAGCAAACCACCGAAGATAAAAACCAGGAGCAAAATCCGGGAGCAAAATATTGGGGGCAAAAAACAGGAAGCAAATTTTTCCAGAGGTGAAAAACTGAGAGCGAAAACCAGGGGCAAAAATGACGTTAAAACCGTGACAAACTATCCAAGGAACAAAAAACGCGGGGAAAACTTTCCCAAAAGATTAAAGCAGGGGTAAAAAACTGGAGAAAAAGACGGGGGCGTACTTTTTGCATCCCGTTTGGACATGATGCTTTTAACTGAACGTAACTTTTTTCCTGTTTTTATCTTTTGCTCTTCTCTTTTTCTCACTCTCTCGCATTAGGTTTTTTTATAAAGATAAAATCAGGAAGGCAAGAAAAAAGTAAAGCAATGGAAAAGAAAGTTTGCTTTTCTACAGAAACACCTGCAAGTGGTGCCCAAGGTGGGAAACATGGTTATTTTTATTTAAAAAAAGATCTGAAACTCACGGCAAAAAAATTGAGACAGTTTGTTGTGGATAATGTCCTCAAATCTCCATATAAAAAAAAGGGAGGAAAAGCAGAAAAATGGTCTCCCCAATATTTAACATGAATCGCCGCTCCTGTTAAAACCATTCAAGTTTCTAATTGCTTTGTGTCTATTTGTATTTAAAGATTATACAAAAACAAATTAATATATTAAAATTTTAAATAGTTTAAAGTTTTTAATGTAAGATGTAGCAAAAGCAGAAAATTGATTTTCCCATTAAGCTTATTGACAAGAATAATTTTTAAACTCTGTTCGGTCGTGTACAATGATTTCTCACAAATCATTGAAATTCAGCGTGGATTCTAAAATTATTTTGTTATAAGCAAGTTATAATCATGAACAACTTGTTATACATACTTTTGATTGTGGTAACGAAAATAACCAGCAGCCGCAAACACGTTGCCAAATTTTACTATGGGCCCTCAGACAAACATTTAAAAAATTAGAACATAAAAGCAGCAATCTACAATGTTTAAATAATTTAAAATGTTTGAAATTTAAGTAATAAAAAAAATGAATAACTATTAATTTTTCAATTATGAATAAAATAACTTACATTGTTGCCAGCTTTGCTTTGAAGTGTCATCAAATGCTTCTGAACGAATAAATCTGAATAGTGCTAGCAATCAAGATCTCAAATCGTTAGTCAAGTTGTTTGTTTTTATTATTATTACTAGCGGGAGTAACCGGCGTTGCCCGGGGTTTTAGAGGTTTTTCTAATATTTGTCTTTCTCGCTCTCGTTTCCTTCCCCGCTCCCGATCGTTATTTTGAATATTGCAAAAGTATGTGTTTAAAACTCGTTTTTTCTTTTACTTGTTATCTTTTTATATAATTTTACAACTTACACTGAATTTTTTACTTTAAATAGACATTTTGAGAGCACTTAAAAATCTTGCATTTTTATGTCAAAATAAAACTATATAGAAAATACAATTTCAACATTTTTGCTGTTTGTTCTTTTTTATTTTTATAAAGTAAAAAATGAGCTTTTTCAATTCTCAAATATTTACTGGTTTGTACTTCAGCTGTGTGCTCAGTTTTTACTAGTCTTATATTAGCTTGCTTTGTGAAGTTAATCGTTTAATCGTTTAATCGGACTGTCTGTTGTCCAAGGGTATATATATATATATATTTTTTGTAATAGTTTATAGTCCTTTACACCAGGTGTTTTAAGACTGAAATGGCTGTATGTAGGAAGCACCTAAGTACTTCCTGTCGTGGATCATAATTTGTTCTTTTTAACTTTTCCCTCCTCCTTTCTCCAGGCTTGGGACTGGCTTGCAAATGCAAGGCGGAATTAAGGGTATATATATATATATATGTATGCATATATATATATATATATATATATATATATATATATATATATATATATATATATATATATATATATATATATATATATATATATATATATATATATATATATATATATATATATATATATATATATATATATATATATATATATATCTCATAAAGGAGGGATCATTGCAGAATGCGATGGTGATTGGTGAAAGGTCTTCAGTTTTTTCGGTTAGACGGAAAGACAAACGAAGATGAAAACTTCTAATTTAATATTGTGTATAATATTAGTGTGGGTTTTCTATGATGTTGCACTTGTGTCAGATTTTGCTGCGCTCCGATGGAAACACGATAAATCACGTAGTTTTAATTATTTTCTGATTAACTAGAATGTTTGCTGAGATTTATTAATCTGGTTTTAACTTATTTTGTCTCAATTTTAAATTATTTATTGTTCGGATTTGGAACTGTCTTTATTATGTTTGGTAAGCCTAGAAATTGTTTTGTAAACAACTCTGAAGATGGCTGTCAAGGTCGAAACTGGCCAGTTGGTTTATAATAAAGCTTGCGTATTTCAATAGAGCATGTTTATCTGAAAATATCGAACCAATTTACTGTATATATATATATATATATATATAAATATATTGTTACGCTATTACCAAATCGTATACCGGGCTCAATAGAATGGTTTTGATGTTTTATTGGAAAATAATAAATGAAGCTTTGTTACGGCTAGTTATACCTTCTGGTTTATTAATAATGTCCATAATAGTTATTCGAAGTCCTTTAACGTCTATCAATGGGAAAACCTATTGTAAAAACAGCGATTTTACATTATTACCCCCTTCTTAATTCTGTTCGTCCCGAACAGCATATCGCTTTTAAGAAATGCGACTCGGCCACGAACACCAAAATACCTTGATCTTTACTCGTGGCTTTGACCGCAATTCGCAAACAACATGGTCAAGTCTCTTGACCGTTTGACACAGTTTCTTCCAGTCCTTCTTTGGCTCATCAACAGAGTCTTTCTTTGGCTCATCGTCGCCATTTTTGCACGGTTCATCACAGCCTTTTTTGCATGCCTCGTCCTGAACATCTTTGCACGGTTTATCGGAATTGTCTGCTTTTTCTTCTTCCTTCACATCCTTTAGATCTTTCTCAAAAAACTCTTCAAAAGGTTTTTCGAAAACACGTCGTTCCATAAATCCAATAAATCCCTTCATCAAACTGTTATTTGATTTTACAATGACTCTTAGTCTATCTGATCTAGAATCTTCTGTGGATTCATCTGATTTAAAACCCTCGGTACCGTTCTCTGTTCTTGTCTCATTTTTTCCAGAGTTTTTGCTTGCTGCATTGCTATTGTGGTTTTGGAGAAGTTCATCGCCGTCATGTTTGTTTTCTTCCAAGCTACAATCGAACGTTTTCTTTTCACATTCCAACTCGGCTCTTTCGTCGGTGTCAATTTTCGTATCGTCCAGCGGATCTTTCTTCAAATTATCGCCATCGTCTCTCAAATCAGTGTTCTTTTCTTGTCAAGTTAACTTTGACGTATTTTTCCATTGGAGTTTCGTCCGTTTCTAAATCCTCGGTTGTTTCATCCGAGTCAGATTCTTCACTAAAATCTGACCCTGAATATTCGGTGCCGTCGTCTGTTATGGAGGCTTCCGTTTCAGAACCGTCGCTGTATGGGTGAAAGCCATAGTTGTTATTGCCATTATTATAATCATCATCGTCACTTTTATCCTCATCGTTTTGCATTTCGTTTTCAACATTCTTCTCATCTTCTTTAGTTTGGTTTTTGACGTCCAAACCGACTGTATCACTGTCACCATCTTTGCATGGTTCATCTTGAGCATCTTTGCAAGGTTCCTTATCATGACCGTCTTTGACAGGCTCATCATCATGACCCACCTGACTTGTGCAGTCTGTACGGCCGTCATCCGTCACATGCTCTGAGACACAGCTGGTAGACTCCAGTTCATATTGGGTTTCGCCGCAGCAACCCACATCACCAGCAGCCCGCTGGTCCAGAACCGTGTCCACCACAGCCTCAGCCAACCCTGCGACCAAACTCTCAACAGTTGTACCGGCTGCTGCCACTTTGTTTCCGTGGCCAAGAATCATTCCTTCTCCTGTCTTCTTCTGTGCTGCCATGTTTTCTTTCGCTCGTTGTCTTTCTTCCTCCAGCAATTTGTTTTTTAATTTCCTTCGCTTGACCACAGCTTCCTCGTCAATGTCGAATAGATATTCGTCGTCGTCAGGCCCACAGCCCTCATTCACTAACGCGGCTAAGAGGCGTTCCATAAGTTCGTCCTTTTTACCTGTATCGCTCAGGCTACGTTTCTCCAGCTCGTCTTTCATTTCACTCGCCCAAAGCTCATCCAATGATTTCAAAACCATTCTTGTATCCCAATTCTGACACCAATGTTACGCTATTACCAAATCGTATACCGGGCTCAATAGAATGGTTTTGATGTTTTATTGGAAAATAATAAATGAAGCTTTGTTACGGCTAGTTATACCTTCTGGTTTATTAATAATGTCCATAATAGTTATTCGAAGTCCTTTAACGTCTATCAATGGGAAAACCTATTGTAAAAACAGCGATTTTACATTAATATATATATATATATATATATATAGATAGATATATATATATAAATATATATATATATATATATATATATATATATATATATATATATATATATATATATATATATAAATATATATATATATATAACTGTTCAGGTTCTGGTTCTTTAGCAATAACTGGTTTTCTTTGAAAAGTTTTTCTGTTTGCTATTAGGGCATTCGCAATCGGAGGTTGACATCGACTATTTCTTGCTTGAAATTCTTCTAAGATTTTAATTCTTAGTGCTTCAAGAGTCGGTAATTCATCGCGAGATTCAATAGCTATTCTAAAACTCTCAAAACTCTCTGGAATACTATAGAGCAAAATTATTGCCAATAAATCTTCAGGAACTTCTAGATCGATTTCATTTAGTTTGTCAACAATGTCAAAAAATGTTCTTACGTGGTCATTCATGTCATCATCTTAAACCATTTTATCCAGAATTAACTGTTTCAGAAGAGTTGCTTTTCTGGCAGGTCCTTTCGATTGGTATATCTGTTCAAGTTTCAGCCAAATATTTCGAGATGTATCGCAACCTTTAATTTGTTTTAACTCCGACGGACTAATAGCAAGTACAAGGTCAGACATTGCTTTGGAGTCCATTTCTCTCCATTCTTCGACATTATCGCTTGTGCAATTCTTTGTTCCATTCACGTAACCCCAAACATCATTTTTTATGAGAACGGCTTTTATTTGAAGACGCCAGGTATCGAAATTATCGCGGTTAAGCGGTTCGACCTTCCACGTCGCCATTTTGGATTACTCGGAACTTTCTTCAAAACGCTCGACTAACCGCAATACTTTTTAATTCAGTTCGTAATCAACGCAAACATTAATCCACGCAGTGGAAGCGTGCTGGGCCCATAACCTGTTAGATTTATTAACGAACAAAGTAGCGGTCGAACATCGACAAGCGAGCAAGGTTAAACAACGAAGAAGAAGGAAGTGACGTGGAGGGAAGAAAGACATTATATAGAACGTGACATTTACAACAATATATCACATAAATATACATACATATATATATATATATATATTAATTTAATTAAATATTTTTGATTTATAGTGAGTGTCGGATAATTGTGAAGATAATTAAAAAAGTGTGAAGACTAAAAAGTAGAAAATAAAAATAAATAAAAAAAACTTTTTAAAAACTAGCCTTATTATGTAATAAAAAGTAGAAAATAAAATCGTACGTCAAATTGATCATCTTGTTGTTCGCCATGATAAGACTAGGGTGCCCTTTAAGTTATACAGATCTATTCATTAAATTCAAACTGAGCACCCTTGTCTTTTCATGGCAAACAACAAGATAATCAATTTGACGTACGATTTTGTTTTCTACTTTTTAGTGGATAATATGACTAGTTTTTAACAAGTTTTTTTATTTGTTTTTATTAAATTATGATAAAAAAAATTAGTGAGAGTTATTTAAAAAAATTAAAAACATACTTCTAAGATAGCTGAAAAATTTCATAGCGACATCGTATTGTAAAAATATATATTACCCCGGTAAATAGTGAAAAAAGATGTTTGTAGTTACTATGACAAGGAAAATTGTTGTCGTCGCTGTTTTTTATTTATTTTTTAATAATTTTTGTTTTCCTAATTTTTTCATTTTTATTTTTGCTAAAATAAATTTTTTGAAGTTGGTCAGTTTATAATAATTTCCGGAGCTTCTAAACGTCCGCGGACATCCCCTGGACATTCCACGGACATTCGGACAATTAAAAGTTAATAAAAGCATATAAAATACATTTGAAGATCAAATTTTTGCAAGCAAAGCCCAAAATTGAATCTAGTAGAGTAGAACAAATGTCGGTTTTCATTGTCGAGGAAAATCACAAATTCAGCTTCACAATTTTAAAACAAACCATTGATTTTTTTACCTACTTTTCATTTCAAAATAGCTGTTGAATTATTCTAAGAAATCTAAAATTATTATAATTATAAAGTTATCTAATTATTAGAAATATCTTGGTTAAAAATGTAAAAAAAATCGTTCCTGCGCAAGCCAAAGAAGATAAGCATGCTTGATTGAAACTTGGAGTGGTCTATGCCAATATAATCCAAAGAAAGCTTTATTTTTATATCCTTCACAAGCTGGTCAAAATTTTTGGATCGACGCTTTAATGTTCGGAACACAAAAAATTGATTGTCATAAAAAACATTGTCTCTATCTGATGAAAGTCAACGTATAAACCACAAAACTTGCGTTGTCTATTCAATGGTACCTACATGTATAAATTAACCCCAAGCATAATGATTCAGTAGACAAACTTGTAGATCAAGGGTTGTTTCAACATAGAACAATCGGTGTGCAAATTGACGGTTTTCTAGTTTGGTGGATTCCTGGGCTAAAGATTAGTATAAATAAATGAAACAATAAACATATTATCAACTTTCTGTTTTTATTTCGTACACATAACACAAAATTATGATACAAATATTTCATATTTTTGCATGAAAAAATAAACTAATCAGTAGTTTCATAACTTTAAAGGATCATGACTTGTAATTCATAGATAATGAATCAGAAGTTGTGCTTTAAATTAAAATAAACTTGAATCAAAAACGTACTTTAACTCTCAAGAACAACATGGGTGGTTCTGGTGTATGCTTGAAGTGCAAGCTAAGTCAGTATGGATGACTTGGCAATGTGATACCACAAACGTATGAATATTTAGAAAATGTTTTGATCGAGTCGAAAAAACAAAGAATCTTACCAACGAATTAAAATTGTTTTCTTAGGCGAAACCTGAAAACATTTATTTCTGACAATTTGAAAAGCACACCATTGAACTGAAAAGCGACGCATTTTAACTTTTTTATTTTGACTTGCTTTTCATTTTTATTAGGTTACACCAACAGACATTTTGTTAATGTTTTTTTCTAGTCAAGTGAAAGTGGTCAATTCAGCTCCTGAAATAGAAACTTCAAACGATTTTCCGCTCCAAAGTCCTTCAACGAAAACAAATCTTGCAAGTCAGATGTTAGCAGGCACAGAAGAAAAGTTGAAGTCAAGCATGTGGACGGAGAGGCTGAATGGAGTTGAAACTTTAGAAAAGATTTTACTGGAAAAACCTGTGTGGATTGTTGGAATGGTTGAAGTTGGTATTTGTTAGTTGAAGAATTTATCCGACCAAAATTAAAACCAATTTTAAATAACAGATGATTGACAATTTCCTTCCTTGTTTGAATGATTCAAATCACGAGGTCATTTTAGTTTCCCTTCATGTTCTGGAACTTTTATTGCCTCAGTTGTGTGACTACGTTAAAAATGTCGATGTCATTGTCAACATGGTTGCTTCTAATCTTAATTCATCACTTCCTGATATTGTTGAATCCTCCCATAAATGCCTCAACACCATCATGGAACATTTTGGTAAACGTTATTTAAATTAATTTATGAGTTATGTATTTAATTAATGTATTAAAACATATATTTATAAATTCCAAAACTTTTTTGCAAAAACATGTTCTCTACTGAAAAGTTTTATTAAAATAACGGATAAAAATCATAGTTTTAATTATATTCAAGTTTAAAAAAATAAAATACAATAAATGTATTATTTATTTTAACAACAACCCACAGAACCATTCTCTTTGCTTCAAACGTTTGTCCAAAATGCTATCAAATGCAGACTTTGCTACAAATCAGATTTTATCAACCGAGTTAACTGTAAGTTTTCTCAACTGATTTATAATAATTCTTTGTTTAAAAAAACTATTTTATTGTTGGAATAAAAAAAACTGCAGATTTGTACACGGAATCGTTAGTTCAGAGACCAGTTCAATCGACTGCTGTTATCTTTCATTTTGTGTGGCACATCTTATTTTTTCTTTCGCATTACCAAAGAAATCATCAACACGGCACCGATGCATCGACTAAACTTGAACAAATTCCTGCAGAAAGCTCTAATTTGAATCCTCGAACTCCACGGCATGAGTTAAGCAAATCACCTCAGCAAGCTTCAAGCAATCAGTCTTCGATTAAGAAACTAAAAAATTCAACTGATTCATACGACAAATCATTTTATAATGACGTTTACACATCCACTCAATCACTTCTTCTCACACTCTATTCAAACGCCCAAGAAGAATTAATCATAAGATCAAAGAAATTGAAAGCTCCTGTTAAAAAACTGTTCGTGGACATGCTCTCTCCCCATGTACAAATTCAGGAAGATTAGCAGCCTAGTTGAACATTTTGGTATATATATATATATATATATATATATATATATATATATATATATATATATATATATATATATATATATATATATATATATATATATATATATATATATATATATATATATATATATATATATATATATATATATATATATATATATATATATATATATAATTTTTTAATTTATAATTTGAATTCACGATTTCATTGTTTGAAGAAATGCTTGTCACTTAAACTCAAGAGCTTGAACGAGTCTTTAATGAATATTTTTTCACAGTTTACTTGAACTATCAGCCAACAAAATCTGCATTTTTACGCTTTAACTCCGCATTATATGTTCCTGCAAAAGTTTTACAATAACAAATATTGATAAATATCAACAATAAATAATTTCCAACTATAAATAAATTGTTAATTTTTATAGATCATTTAACTACCAAGTTATGTATGAGCTACATAAATTTTATAAAAGGATCTGAGAGAACAATTAGAAATTGAAATTTTAAATCTGGTGTTTTTTGGTTGTTTTTTAACTAAAAGTATCTAAAAACATAAAAAAACAGTGTTTTTCTAACAAATAATAGAACATATTTTAAAAACCAGTCTGTATCTAATACAGTTTGTTGAACACTTTGGCTCGCGTGCACAAACTCTTGTACGCTAAAAGTTATAGCCTATCTGTATTATTAATTTTTTCCACCTTTTTATATTTATCTTTTCGTTTATTATTATTATTATTTTTTTTTAGTTTTTTTGATCACATTTCTATTAATTAACTGACCTGATTTTTGCAACTGTTCTGTTAAGCGCCCTTTCTAAGCGGCTTCTGCTGTACACGGCGCTATACAAATTGTCATTTTCAAACAATAATAATTAATAATTACCACAGACGTCTTTAATTAGATGTGATAGTTTACAAAATTCTTGAATACCACGCAACTTTTGAACAAACCAACAACTTACGATATCTTTGATCTGTAGCCATAAGGCATAAGCCAACGAAGAATGAAAAAAAACGAGAAAATATGAAAACGTGGGAATAAACGGACAAAAAATTTTAAGGGTTTTACTAAGTGAAAAAGCATATATGATCTCAAAGGTCATTCATATAGGACGTGACAGGAGTTTGGCTGATTTTTTAATCACTTGTCACGCGTCGTCACAAAAATCAAACCCACTTTAAATATGACGTTACAAATAAGTGCATTCAACCTTAAAAATATTTTGAGTGACCTTATATCTACAACAAGAGACGTGGATTGTGTTTTTTAATGTACAAATTACGAAATGTTTTATGAATTTTTTGTTTACATTTGGCAGGTCTGAGGATAGGGCTTAGGCTATTTAAATTATTTTTTAAAAATTATTCAAAAAACTTATTTTGGAAAAACAATAAGGTGCAATTATGTCTTTTTTATAGAAAAATGCAACAGATAGACAGACACACACACACACACACACACACATATATATATATATATATATATATATATATATATATATATATATATATATATATATATATATATATATATATATATATATATATATATATATACTAGCAGTGCCCGTAGCGGCTTCGCTCGCATAAAATTAGAGAGTTTGAACCGTGCATCCATAGTAGAGATCAATTTTTTAGGTCTCGGCTCGGCCCGTCGACAACTTAGCCCAGCCCGTTTTAAAAACCCAAACTCCTGGCCCGGCACAGTCCGTCTGAATAGGCCCGGCCCATTCTTACAGGCTTAGAAGTTCTATATACTTGATGAAAAACTTCGGCCCGTCCCACCTTGACTTCAGGTTTAGCCCGGCCCAACTGAAGACCCTAAAATCACTAAAATATTTATATACTTGGTGAAAAACCTCGGCCCGTTCCACTTTGATTTAAGGTTTGGCCTGGCCCGTGTGAAGACTCTAAAATAACGGCTTGGCCCGGCCGGTGATAAACTGAACTTAGCTACTTTTAACCGGCACAAAACTTCAAAATACTAATTTTTACATTTGTAGGACTTACAGTTTTTGAGTAGCAGTTATTTTGAAATCAAACAACCTTTTTTTCCACCCCACATTTGATGTCCTGGAAACCAAATTTTTAAAAAAATATTGAAACACTTATATCATAATTTTTTGAGTAAATACTAAATACTAATTTTGACATCTGTAGCATTCACAGTTTTTGAGTAGCAGCTACTTTAAAAACCAAAGAAACCTTTTTTCCACCCCACATTTGAGGTCCTGAAAACCAAAATTTCAAAAAATGGTGAAACACATATATCCTTATTTTTAGAGTAGAAACTAAATACTAATTTTTACTTTTGTAGCATTAACAGTTTTTGAGTAGAAGCTACTTTAAAAACCATATAACCCAATTTTCCAACCCACATTTGAGGTCCGGGAAACCAAATTTGTAAAAAATGGTGAAACACGTATATCTTTATTTTTAGAAAAGAAACTAAATAATAATTTTTACATCTGTGGTAATTACTGTTTTTGAGTAGCAGTTACTATAAAAGACAATTAGCCCTATTTTCCACCCCACATTTGAAGTCCTGGAAACCAAATTTTCAAAAAATGCTAAAACACGTATTTCATTATTGTTGGAGTAGAAACTAAATACTAATTTTTACTCCTGTTGCATTAACAGTTTTTGAGTAGAAGCTACTTTAAAAACCAAATAACCCAATTTTCCAACCCACATTTGAGGTCCGGGAAACCGAATTTTCAAAAAATGGTGAAACACTTATCTTTTAATTTTTCAAAAAGAATCTATATACCAAATTTCAAAAAAAAAATTTTAGAAGAAATTTTTAGAAAAAAGTTTGTTTTCCAGTTTTTTCCCCTCAGGAGCAAAATTTTTAAAAATCCTTTCTTAGCGGATGTTTACGCTATAAAAGTAATATAAGTTCCAAATTTCACGTTCCTAGGATGAGGCGTTTGAGCTCGGCGTTGATTATCAGTCAGTCATCTGTCAGTCAGTCAGTCAGTCAGTCAGGACATGTTCTTTTATATATATATAGATATATATATATATATATATATATATATATATATATATATATATATATATATATATATATATATAACTGTCACCACAAGTAAAGTTAGTCATCCTATTTGTAGGCTCTTGAAACATTTCAACGCAGTGTTTCACTTCGCATATAATTACCTATCTGGCAGCAGTCTAGCTGTCGAGTCGAGCCGAAGTAAGGAGTTCCGAGCCTATCATAGTCGTAGTCTAATGTTAAGTAGCTCCGAAAGACTGAGACTTCTAGCCATCATTTTTTGGTGATGGTCGGTGGCTCAGTTGGTAAGAGCGCTTGCATTTAGGCGAGGCGGTGTTGCCGTAGACACGCGGGTTCGATTCCTAGTAGAGTCTTATAAATATTTGCGTTACTTGTGGTGACAGTTAGTCATCCTATTTGTAGGCTCTTGAAACATTTCAACGCAGTGTTTCACTTCGCATATATATATATTCGGTTTTTGAAACGGGCTGGGCCAAGTTGTCGACGGGCCGAGCCGAGACCTGAAAAATTGATCCGTGCAGTACTCTACTATGTATGCACGGTTCAAATTCTCTAATTTCATGCGATCGAAGCCGCTACGGGCACTGCTAGTCTCTTTATAAACAACATTTTTTCTAAACTTCTTATGTCAAACCAACGTAATCTAGAATTTCTATATCTTTGTAAAGCACTGTTTCTTTCTTCTAATATTTGCCCATCTGTAAAATTGTCTCAAATTATTCTGCGCTTTAGTGCTTCTTATTTCTCGTAACTGATATCATTGCTCTTCATCCATGTTTTCTCGAGCATTTCTGCGTCTTAGGGGAATTATTTTCTAGAATGTCAAATTTCTGCTCCTCATTCATATTAGCACGATAATTTTGCATATATTCTGCCTTTATATATATATATATATATATATATATATAATTATATATATATATATATATATATATATATATATATATATATATATATATATATATATATATATATATATATATATGAGTGTGTGTGTGTCTGTGTGTATGTATATTTATGTATTTGTATCTTTTTCCTAAAAAAACAGACTATTTAAAAGACATTGCAGTACAACCATTTGTAAATTAATAATTAAAATTCAGTGAAAATGGGAGATAATAAAATTACACACGAAGTGCAAAAAAATTTAATGGATCTAATTAGGTGCGTAGCTTCTGCATTTTATAACATTGAGTGTACCCTTCTAATGGATTTGCTCATGCACAGAAGTGAGATAAAAGAAGACGAATTAGAAAACTGTTTGAAGTTTGACCGTAAAACTTTCCGTTCATCGCTCACCATTTTAAAACAAGACCACTTAATTAGCAGTCGCTTTGAAGAAACCACCGAACCTGACGGTAAAACTAAACACACGTGGTTTTTCATTAATTACAATTTGTTTGTGAATGTTGTTAAATATAAGTTAGACAACATGAGAAAAAAAATTACAGCAATGGATAGAAAAAAAGCAGTTGAAGCCACGTTCCTTTGTCCTCGTTGTCAGAAAACATTCACAGATTTTGACGTCACTCAGATATTTGATATATCCACCAATACCTATAAGTGTACTTACTGTTTCAGCGAACTTGAAGAAAAAGTCCCAGACATTTTTAATTCAAAGTCACTTTTGGGAAAATTTAACGAACAGTTCAAGTCAATTTTCGATCTTTTGGAAAAATTAGGAAATTCAAATTTTGACGAGTTTGTAAGAAAACCCCTTTTTCAAGGCTCTGGGTCATTGCCGGAAAAAACGTCAAGAATCAAAAATGAAACTTGTGAAAGAAACAAAATCCATATTAATATTGCTATAGAAAATGACAGAAATGAGAAGATTGAAAAAAATCGGGAGTTTCCTTTATGGGCAAAAGATAACGAGGTTGAGCATAATAATGCTAAAAATCAAGTTAACGAACGTAGTCTTAACTTCCTCCCCGATATTTTTAATATTTCAACTGTTCCAGCAACCTCAAAAAAATTGAATTCCTGTTCAGATAATGATTCAACAATGAAAACCTTTCTGTCTGATGACGAACCGGCGGAAGACTCCAATATCCAGTTTGAACAATTATTCGAAAACTGTGATGTTCATGACTATAATAATGAGACAGAAATAGAAACAAATGAAGAACACGATTTTACAGTCTCAGTCGGAGGACAAAAAATATCATTCAATGACATCACTAGTGAAACTATTGCAAATATGACACCTGAAGAAAAAGAAGAATATATTCGTGTTGGAAAAGAAATGCATGATTTCTATGACTAATTTATATTTAGTCATCATCACAATTTTAAAACAATTAAGGAAAAAAGACTTTTATACATTTTATGTTATTTTATTTCAATAAAAGAAAGACAAATCTATTTTCTTGTCAAAATTAGTCTTGTTTACAAACGAGTCCCAAACCTGGGTAAAGGAAGAGAAAAGAACAAATATATATTTAAATCTTTTTTAAATATGCTTTTACATCTAATGAACCAAAAAGTAAGTAATTATTAATTATACATCTTGAATAGTTTGACGAAGTATAAATATATGGAACCTTTATTTTTTACAAGCTATGTCAGTCATGGAAACATAAATTGAATGTTCCACATTTTTATATTTTGTCAAGCTATTTAAGAGATGTAATCGGATAGCAGAAAACAACAAATTTTGTCCTTTTCAGTGCATTTGAAGTAAAAGTGTGTTTTGACAAATATTTTTTATATTTTGAGATTATTTTTATTAACTTAAACGCCTGTTTTGAATGTTTGCAAACTATGAAATTGAAAATTAACTAACTTTCCGTCATCCAACTAAGCTGAAATCTATATCTATATATATATATGAATATATATATATATATATATATATATATATATATATATATATATATATATATATATATATATATATATATATATATATATATATATAAATTAGATTATGTGTATAAGTCCTTTATGCGTTGCTATACCATTCATCCGATCGTAATGAAATTTTTAGACAAGCTTGAGAATCAATGAAGGAAGGTTTTTGTTTTAAAAAAACTGAAATTGGTCACAAAATGAGCGGGAGAGCGAGCAAAACGGGAATTAGAATATGAACGGAAACGGGAAAGGGAAAGCAAGGGGAATGAAAAAGCAACTGAGAGAGGAAAAGCAAGCGGAAAAGCGTCTGGGTTCGGGAGAGCGACTGTGAGCGGGAAAGCAAACGAGAGCGAGAAAACGGCCAGGAGCGGGAATGCAAACGAGAGCGAGAAAACGGCCAGGAGCGGGAAAGCAACCGGGATCAGGAAAGCAACCGGGAGCGAGAAAGCGACCGAGAGCGGGAGAGCAAGCGGGGGAAACATAGGAGCGAGAAAGACAAACATTAGAAAAATCTCTAAAAATTCCGGGCAACGCCGGGTACCCCGCTAGTTTGAAATATAAACTCATTCTTCCTGACAATGCGTTAAAGTTTGAAAAAAATGTTTTTAATTAAAAAATAATCTTTATCTATGTTTAAAAAAAACAAATCAAATACAATACAATCAAATGTTAACCTTTAAATTCCAAACAGATCTTTTTAAAAGAAATTGTTTTGCAATAAGTTAAAAAACCCAGCAAATTCAGAAATATAAAGGATTTGTTTAAAAAAATCTGGTTTTTACGGCTTACTTGTTATATTTTATTTTTTTTAGTTTTTGTGCTAAATTTTATATAGACATTTTAGTGATTTTAGGGTGTTCAGACGGGCCGGGCTAAACCTGAAGTCAAGGTGGGGCCAAAGTTTTTCATCAAGTATATAGAACTTCTAGGCCTGTAAAAACGGACCGGGCCCATATTAGACGGGCCGTGCCGGACCAGGAATTTCGGTTTTTGAAACGGGCTGGGCCAAGTTGTCGACGGGCCGAGCCGAGACCTAAAAAATTGATCCGTGCAGTACTCTACTATGTATGCACGGTTCAAATTCTCTAATTTCATGCGAGCGAACCCGCTACGGGCACTACCAGCTTTTTATAAATAAAGGATAAAATGATGTTGCAAACAAACATAAATGATAAATATACATAACAAGTTTTATAAAACAATGTTTTACAAAATTAATAAGTAATTCGATAGCTAAGGACTAAGGTGATGACGATAATGGCCGTCAGTTTGCGATTCTGACTGACAAAATAGTGGGTCAAAGATACGGCGTTAGGGGCACTTTATAGCCATTAAAATTTCCAGAAATATAGATTAATAACGCTTTAAGACGTGGAAACAAAAACCCCAAATAAGAAAGTTGTAAGAAAAATAAAATGTGGGCCAAAACTTCCAGACGCAATATTTAAGTGAAGTAGGCGCACATTTTACGAGTCTCCTGATGTCTATATAGTCCTATAGACGCTTGAATTATCGAGATATAAACGGCTCAACTCAAAAGCATTTCTTTAACAAATTTATTTTATATCTTTACTTGTTTTTCAAATTGGTTCGAAATTTTCTCAAATTTTCAATTTTACATCAAGTCAGCCGCTTTTGTTGATAAATAATTTAATTGTAATCAAAAACAACAACCGAGAAAGTTTAATGATAACAACATTTAATTAAATTGTTACCATATAGTCCGGAAGGCTACAAACAATTAAGCAGAAGGCTGATAATGTATACAATTTGGGAACGTCATTTTTATTATAACTTTTTATTACAGTAATAGAAACCCCATTAAATTATCATATTCTTGTGTATGAGTTTCAGCTTTTAATTTTATTTAGTTCAAATGTTTGATTAAAACTTTTGATAATGATTTTGTTATAAAGATAATGTAGTCTACCCTGATGAAAAAGCTCAATAGTTGTTCCTTTTTTAACTGCCTTATGGATGATTTCAGCTAAAGTTTCTTGTATAGCAATGATAGAGGGAATTGCATGGCTGATGAATCAGACACATAAAATAAAAATTCCTGTTTAGTTTTTTCTGCAATGCTAGGCTTAATAGTTTAAAATAAGTTGCTAAAGAAATTAGTGGTTATTCTGAAAAGATTTGTAAACCTATTTGAAATCTTCTATAAATTGAGAAAAGATAGAAAAAAAGCAAGTTAAAACTAGAATTTGTTTCAATGGCTGGCTTGCGTTTAACAGGATTAAAATTAGCATTGCAGAAATGTTATTGAAGTGTTTGAACTAGTGAAACTTGAGCAAAATTGAACGTAGGAAAAATATTACTAGCACGTGAGTTGTTGGTTTGTGTGAGTCAACCGCTGTAAAATAACAATGAAGTTTTTAACAGTAAAGATTAGTTTCTCTCACAATTAAACTCACGTGTTCAATTAACAAGACACCTCCAGCATTGGCACAGATCTCGCAAAAAATATATTAATTCCTAATGCAACATTTGATGAATATCTTGGTAATCCCGTGGTCCATTCTTTCGATGCTGTACCTACAACACCGGACGAGATCATTGAAATATCGACACGATTAAAAATCTCACACAGCAGTGGAATCGACGGAATTGACCCGTGTATTGCAAGATGCTCTGTTCCACGGATAGCCCATATTCTTTCCTTCATAATAAACTGCTCTTTTTCTTCAGGGGTTTTTCCTGATCAGTTAAAGTCGGCAAAAGTAATTCCCCTTCACAAATCTGGCAAAAAAGATACCATTTCCAATTATCGGCCAATATCTATTTTATGTTTCTTCTCAAAGTTTTTTGAAAAAGCTATGCACTCCAGGCTCTATGGATTTCTTGCCAGATTTTCCATCATTACCATGAGTCAGTTTGGCTTTAGAAAAAATCACTCTACCTACATGCCGCTCGTTCTGTTGCACTCGAGGGTTGCGGAGGCTATGGATCGAGGAGACTACATCATCGGCGTGTTTCTGGATCTGGCCAAGGCTTTTGATACAGTGAATCACAAAGTCTTGCTAAAAAACTTGAACACTATGGGGTCCGAGGGATTCCATTAATGTGGTTTGAAGATTATTTGAGCGGTAGAACTCAACAGGTCCACTACAACGAAGTTACTTCATCAACGCGGCGGGTAACTTGTGGCGTGCCTCAGGGGTCGGTGCTAGGCCCTCTCTTATTTCTTGTCTACATTAATGATTTGTGCACTGTTTCGCGTCGTCTCGAATTTGTCTTGTTCGCCGATGATACCAACTTTTTTGCTTCTGGTGAAAACCTAAAAGATTTATATGATGTTACTAATCATGAACTACTTTCCGTTTATAAATGGTTTTGTGCGAATAAACTTTCTTTAAATATAAGTAAAACCAACTATATTCTATTCCACCATAGAAATAAATTAATTTGTTCTGATTATCAACTTCTTATTGACGATAAACCTATTGCGCGAGTTTCCTCGTGTAAATTTCTTGGAATGTTGCTTGATGAGCACCTCTCACTGATTGACCTATTATTAGTTACGTCACCTCTAAAGCTGCAAAAAATTGTGGAATTCTATCTCGCGTGAGTCGATTTGTGGATAAAAATATTTCTATGATGTTGTATTACGCTCTCGTTTACCATTATTTGTCCTACTGTAATATTGTTTGGGTTTCAAATTATCCTACACGTCTAAAGTCTCTCCACATCTTACAGAAAAGAATCATCCGAATATTATTTAACTTGCCCTTTACATCATCTTGTAAAATGAAAATGATCGAGAACAACCTACTGAATGTATATCAAATTAATTTTTTTCTTGTTAGTATTTTCATGTACAAATATGACAACCATATGTTACCGTCGTCATTCGATAACCTTTTCACTAAATTGCCTCATGTACATTCTCATGATGTGCGTTCTTTGCATTGCTTTCGGTCCGATTTTGCTCGAACAACTCTCAAAACATTCTCCATAAAGTGTTTTGGTCCGCGGTTGTATTCAAATATTCCGATAACAATATCCTCATTGAAAAGCATTTCGCTATTTAAAAAATCGTTGAAATCTTACATATTACAGCTAGATTCATAATTTCAATATCTATATACTTATGTTAATTCTTCGATACAGATATGTTAACTTATATATACTTATGTTTACTCCTTTACACTTATGTTAACTTTTATTTCTCTGTCTCGGTTCGTATTTAAATCTGAATTTTCGTTTATAGGTCGTCCAGTTAGCGGGAAGTAATTCCCTTTGGATGAACCTTTTGAGCACTTGATTTTTTTTCCTTATATATAACTTCACTGTTGTACGCAATTGTTTTGTTTCGTGCTCAATAAATGTTCAAAAAAAAAAATGACAGTCCAAAACTAAATATTTGTTTTCTGAAAGGTCATTCGACGATATCATTACTGCAGCCCGCTAAAATTTGTTGGCGCGAATTAAGCGTCTCATGATGTATTAACATATTCGTATTTCTTCAACAACGTATATACTTTCCCTTACAACCGCTGACCGAAAAGTTTATTGTCCATAAAACGCCAACCAAATAACAAATTTTTTTCCAAACTTGACCCAAATCACCGGCTGATTATCTTAAGTATACTAAATTTCATTAAAATCTGTTCGGCAGTTTTTATTTGATACAAGTACATACATATATATATATATATATATATATATATATATATATATATATATATATATATATATATATATATATATATATATATATATATATATATATATATATATATATATATATATACAACCATTCATTTATATATATATATATATATATATATATATATATATATATATATATATATATATAAGATTAAAAAAATTAAAATCATCAAATATTTTGCTTATTTTTTTAAAACGCAACCTTGTTGTTAGCTGTTAGCTGCTAACTGCAGCAGTGGCCAATAGCGGGCTGCCATTCACCTACTTTTTTTTATTTTTGACCGGTATAGAATTTTACGATTTCGCCGATTTATAAGCATGTTTTTTTATTAAATCTTTCTTAGTGTGCATTTTTGATTGGATGTCTGTCCGAAATTAAGTTTGAAATTGAATTTTAAAACATTTCCCATTATCCAAATTTGTTAAAATTTTGTATAAACAATTATCAAGGACCACGCATTTTAGTATTATTTCCAAGTTATTACAAAAGCCGGTTGTTGGGCATAGTACGAAACCTATTTTTGATTAATAATGGTAATTACTAATTAATTGAAACAAAAGACATTACACAACAGATGAGTGAAAGCTAATTAAAAAAGGTTTGCATACATAACTCACTTTTAATAAAATAAAAATTAACCACAAAATTCAATAATTACAGTAGATATAACGACTGGATTTGATTTGTTCAGTTTGTCAAACACCTCTGGCAATAGTCTATGACAAAAATATATTACTTTAGAACGTGTATTAAATGCGTCTAAAACCCATGGTGTAAAAGACTATAAACTATAATAAAAAATAAATAAAAACGTGTATTAAATCAGTCTTAAAACACCTGTTGTAAAGGACTATAAACTATTATAAAAGTAATTGTATGTACATAACAAAATCGAAAAGCATATTAATAATATCATAATGTCGCGTATTGCAATTAAGTTTCAACGTGATTATAAAATAGACACAGTTTCATATTAATAATGGGGCGTCATCAATACGAAGATTTCTGATCAGATGGGAGGGCGTGACTGAGAAGCAGAAGCAGCTTTATAATATTATTTGCGGTGTTTTATTAGCAAAAAATGTTCATCGGTTGGAAGAGCTGGATTAAAAGGAATTTCTCTTAACGGCATGCTGGGCTTTAGTTTCTTCTGGTAAAAAAATTAATCAGATAAATTAAGACACAAAATCCATTGCATTGCGATACTTTTATGCTATTAAATAATTAACATGAAATAAAATTCTTATGCATTTCTTTAAATAATTAATATGAAATAAAATTTTTATGCATTTCTTTATGTCTGCCTTGTTTTTGCGAGCTAGTCCAAGCCTGGATAAAAACAGAACAAAAAAGTCTCATGTAAACAGAAAACAAAAAAAAAGACAACAAGTGAAAGTTGATTTGAAAAACTGAAAACTTTCTTTTAAGACAGTTGTAAAATTTCATGGTGACATCGTATTGTAGAAATATCACCCCGGCAATTAGTAAACTAAAGATGCCTATAATGTTGTCGTCATTATCAATATGCTTTTTTAATTTATTTTTTATAATTTTTGTTTTTTAAGCTATTCAAATTTATATTTGTTAAACCCACTAGTGCATAGCGTTTTTTTTAAGAGATAGTTTTTAGTGATTAAAAAAATAATCCTGTGTTCCACTCTTAAAAGAGATTTTCTAACAGGATCTTTCCAGAAACAACTTCCGCCATGTATAAATTAACACTTTGCTGAATTGTGTTAATGAGTTAGATTTTATGAAAGCCTGTTAATGTGTTGTTGAAAGATGTTGGACTTGTAATTTCAGATATTGTTGCTGTACGAAATTTTTCTCAAAAATTTGGGAAGTTATAAAATTAGCGTTTTATTAATTTAATTATTAGCTATCAATTACCAATATTTTAAGCATAAATTTCATGGTAAAACCCAACCATTTATAAATCATTATTTTAATTGATGAAAGAGAGGTGTTCCAGAGACATCAGGAAATATTTTTTTACCAATAGAGTGGCAAATACATGGAACTCATTCACGCTGGATATTATTAAATCTTCAACCCTTATCCCGTTTCAAGTCTTGTCTCTTGACCCACAACTTGACCCACAACTTGACCAAGTTTCTCGTTAATTATTAACATTCCTTTTGTTCGAACGCAAAATTATTCTTCCTTTTGTTACATTGCTACGCACTATTAAAAAAATTGCGTCCCACGCCTTTATTTATTGGTTCTAAAAGGATAATATAAATTGTAAACATAAAAACGGGTGATCGGCTTCCCTGAATTTACCAAGATTATCCTTTTACAAGCAATATATAAAAACGTGTGACGCAATTTTTTAATAGTGTTTTTTATTCCTCACGTGTATAAAATTGTTTTCTGTAAAAAAAATAGAAACTTCTGGAAATTTAAAACTTGGAAGCTGAAATATTTTTTGCCTGTTGGGTACAGAGAAAGGGGGAACTGTGTTTTTACCGACAGTTGACAGTTATTCGACTTAAATTGGAAAGTCTATTAACCTGCGAAGAAGTCGATTATCCTGCGAAGGAGTCGATTATCCTGCGAAGGACTCGATTATCTTGCAGGATAATCGACTTCGCCGGATAATCGACTTCTTCGCTGGATAATCGACTCCTTCTCAGGATAATCAACTTTCCAATTAAGTTCGATTAACTGTCAACTGTCGATAAACTTTACAATAACCCAGAAGAAAGACACACACACACAAACAGAGATTGTAACCTAAATAAAAGTTTGTAAAAATCAAGTATATATTAACTACTAGTTCTTCAGTCAAATTTTGAGGGTGGAGAAAATACATACCTTTTCTCAAATTTGAAAACTGAGAAATGAAAAACTCATCGCAATTTTTCAGTTCCTGAAAAAATGTACATCAACAATTTTTTAGGAGTATTTATAATTCTGTAATTCAGTATTATTCCAAACAAGAAACCACGTCATGAACACTATATATCAAGGCTTCAAATTGGACAGCATCCAATTTCTATTTATTGCGTCCAATGGGTACGCTGTTATTTGTATATAGATACACACACACATACATATATATAATATATATATATATATATATATATATATATATATATATATATATATATATATATATATATATATATATATATATATATATATATATATATATATATATATATATATATATATATATATATATATATATATATATATATATATATATATATATATATATATTTTCTTCTAGACATGCTCGAAGAAAAACAGCTCTAAACTTAAAAGAAACAACTTTTTTCATAACACGTTCCACTTTTCTGAACTGTGGAACAAGACGAGCTTCAAACAAACTATTGAAATTCATAGTTAGAAATTATTTTTATTACATATAATGCCGACGCGTTTCGGAGAGAAACTCTCCATTTTCAAGGCAAATGAAACGTAAACACAACGGTAAACACAACGGAAAACCAAAAGCACAGAAAGAAACAAAAATGTTGCTCAAATATTCGAAAAGCAAAAGAAGAAAAATAAATAATACAAATAAAATAGAAAGAAAAAATAAATTTATATATAATAATAAATAAATAAAATAAAATAAATAACGAGTAAAACGAAACAATCATAAGAGGGGGAAATAAGCAAGATACGATCTACTTCTTTCGCCTTCGTTGTGTGATATTTACGTTGTCTATCACATGTTGGAACATATCATGAGTAGAATCAACATCCAACGATTCTGGTGCATCAGTACCGATACATTCTTCAGCAGCCAGTGAAACCGCAACTACATCCATCGTCTCCAACGTGTGAGATCTGACAACCTCTCCCTGAAGCAATGGCTCATCGTTTTCATCGGGAAGCAGATCGAGACGGGAACAGTCGAGACAACACGTAGCTGAGCCATCAGTCACAAGCTCAGAATCAATGACAGGAGGGGCAGACGGGGCAGCAACAAAACTAATTGAGGAATCAAATAGTTTTAAAGTGGAAGGAAATGTATCAAACTGTTTATTAATAGAAGGGGCAAGTTTTTTAATAAACAGAGCCTCACGAATCTTCAGGCGTGTAAAGTTATTTTCTCTAAATATTATTGTAGTGTTTTCATCAAGAAGTTTTCGTGTTGGTTTACAATGGTGTGAAGTGTTAAAATGTTGCTTTATTGCACCGTTCTGAATGTGCATAGTGAGCCGTCGGGCAAGACTTGTGCGGGTGTGACCTATATATGTCTCCACCGTACTATGTGGAAGCGGGCATTGAAATAGGTACACGAGATGAGTCTGCTGTAGGGCGTTTGGGTGGTAAGAAAGGTTATTTCTGATGACTAAATTAGAGGTCTTAAGGTTTCTATAGTAAATGTGGATCTTCAACTTGTGCTTATCAGGTTCACAGAGAACAACATTTTTTCTAATAATAAGTTTTATGGCCCTTTCATCAGAAGCATAGTTAGTGTGCATTTGATTGCAATAGAATAAAGGCACTTCTTCTACGCCAGAGGTTTGAAAAAAAAAAAAAAAAAAAAATTGTTTCTTTTAAGTTTAGAGCTGTTTTTCTTCGAGCATGTCTAGAAGAAAATTTATTGCCAAAATTTGCTATAAATATATATATATATATATATATATATATATATATATATATATATATATATATATATATATATATATATATATATATATATATATATATATATATATATGTATATATATATATATATATATATATATATATATATATATATATATATATATATATATATGTATATATATATATATATATATATATATATATATATATATATATATATATATATATATATATATATATATATATATATAATTTTCTCGCAGTACTGATTCATTTTAAACTTCAATAGAACATCTCAGCCCAAACATATTGTAATGAAATTTGGATATGTTATAGATTAATATTGATAAAATATATATAGCAATTATTAAAACAGATTTTTGCGTATTAAAAAACTTATGAACAACTAAACATGAATGATTGCTTCCGGCTATACAACTATAGCTTACTACCTAGCATCCGGACCCGGACTCGGAATTTCCGGGTATTGGCTCTGAAGACCCGGGCCCGGAACGGAATTTTAGACCCGGCTATGCCCTAATATATATATATATACATATATATATATATGTGTCTGACCGCAAAGCCGTTTTTGATCTAGCAGAAACTGCTAAAAATTTGGGTCAGAACCCTAATGAACTTGCTCTTAACAGAGATTCAATTTGCCAAAACAGGGTAAAACACCGACTCCAGAGGTCTGCAAACATTAAGGTCAAGTTTCAAGGTAACATTCCTCTTGTTGTTAACTGGGACAGTAAACTAATCTTTCATTTAACTGGAAAAGAGAAGATTGATCGTATGCCAATATTGGTTTCAGAGAAAGGAATTTTTAAACTACTCAGTTGCCAAGTTTCCAGCCAAAACAGGCGAAACTTAGGTTTCTGCTGTTTTTGGAACTATTGAAGACTGGGGCATAGCCGACAGCATCCGAGCTATGTGTTTTGATACATCCAGATCAAATTCTAGCCGGAACACTGCCTGTGTCCTCATAGACCAGAAACTTAAAAAAGAGCTTTTGTCACTGGCCTGCAGGCATCATCATGGAACTGATAATTGGTGAAGTGATCAAAATTTGTATAGGAGCCAGCACATCTTCTTCTATGGTTCCACTCTTTAAACGCTTTCAAGATTATTGGGGATGCATTGAGTATAAGCTAAGTATAACCAGAAGTTGAAGCTGATGACATTAAGCATGACACCAATAGAACATGCCAACAAGCATCTTGAACATAGTCAGCCGAGAGATGATTATAAAGAATTTCTGGAACTTCTGATTGTCTTTTCTCAGAGCTGTTCCTGCCAGAAGATGCAATTCTTGTCACCAGGAGCAATGCATCACGCCCGCTGGATCTCCAAAGTTATTTGTAGTTTGAAGATCTGGATGTTCAGGATTCAATTCATACTGACTCACGCAGAACTGAAAGGATTTCGTGATGTGTGTGTGTGTTCACAGTACGTGTCCACCTGAAAGCCTGGGTCTCTGTACCG
Source organism: Erpobdella octoculata (assembly GCA_963978895.1). Lineage (NCBI taxonomy): Eukaryota > Metazoa > Annelida > Clitellata > Hirudinida > Erpobdellidae > Erpobdella > Erpobdella octoculata. The sequence goes on from OZ022245.1 coordinate 20,405,579, forward strand.
GAAGCATCGGGTGCTCCTTACAATTACCTTTTGCTACTTAAGTCACTACTTGAATATTCGTCAATCCATTTAGCCATCTCAAAGTCAACATCACGCAAATTTTCCAATCACCTGTGGTTTTTGTCCCAGAAACTTGTTAGCTAGGCTTTCTTCGACAGTCGGGTCAGTTCCTCCATCAAGAGGCTGATGGTAAGTGCCATGCAGAATAAAGAAGACCCAGGCCAGAATCATTCCAAGCAAATCACTTTGCTCTTGATCCATTTACAGATAAGATTTTGTCACAGCAAAGTCAATGACACTGTTTCGCATCATGGAACTTACATATAGACCTCTTGCGGTTGATCCGGACTTGTGGGAAGACAGAGACGACTACAAAAAGACTGCAGAAATAGTGGAGAACTTAAAAGTTGTTAATGATCACGCTGAGCGTGGAGTGGCACTCATTCAGGATTACAGTGGAATATTAACACATGATGAATCGCAGCTGCAATTCCTACTGCAAGTTGTTGAGGACCATCGCAAAATGTACCCTGAAAACAGAAAATAGACTCTTTTAACGCTACCATAAGTCTATAAACTCTAGTCAGAAACTTAATAGTGAACATTGAAAAAAGATTATTCATTGTTAATGTTTTTATAACTAATTACTGCATTTTTTACAATAAATTACGATATACGTAATTCTTCAAATTTTCATAATTTTTGTTATTTTTTAAGGTACTTGAGCTACCCCTAAATATAAGAATTTTTTTCTCAAAATTTTTACACAATGTTTTTATACCAAAAAGAAACGGATTAGGGGGGTAAGTTTTTTAAAAATAAAAATTTGGTTTTATAAGCTCCACCCTAATATATATATATATATATATATATATATATATATATATATATATATATATATATATATATATAAATCACGGCGAGAAATTTGAGGATATCTGATTTATTTATATGTATATATAGTCTGTATAATATATTTATAAATATATATGTATATACCGAAATTATATATGATGTATACACACACACACACACACACACATATATATATATATATATATATATATATATATATATATATATATATATATATATATATATATATATATATATATATATATATATATATATATATATATATATATATATATATATATATATATATATATATATATATATAACCTCTTTTAATTTTCACGCCGTGATTTATATTGTATATGTATATATTTAATTATATATATGTAACGCATTGGTGTGTGAAGCGGGGGATAACGAAGTTGCGATTCCTGAAAAAAAAACTCTTATTAAAGAATATATTAAGCTGCCAAGTATAAGTATAGTATAAGCTGCCAATGCATAAAACTCCTTAAAATGACAAACAGACAAAAGTTATTTAAAAAGCAAGTAACGAAATTAATGATGGATTTGAATAAGTCAGATACTTTAGATGAAGAACATTCAGGATCACAAACTGCAAAACATGGATTGAACCCACAGCAGCAAAATGTCCTCAAACTGACTCACAGATTTGTTCAAAAAGACAAGATGGCACAGAAACGTAAAAGCATCATGAATACAAACCACCGAGCCCACGTCGCGTCTGGAAAAAACGGGAGAAGCTTGAAGGATCAGGAGCCTCACAATAAAGCTGCTACCAACCACAACAGAAGAAATGGAACGCCATTAAATACATCTAAAAGTAAACTGCTAAGTTTTTTCACTTTATTGCATTGTAGCAACATTTTTAACGTTTGATCTTAGAATATATTTTTTAAACTTATTTAATTTAATCAATGTGATATGTTCTATTTGCTGTTATATCTGAAATAAAACATTTATGGAAAAAAAATTAGAACACAACCTAAATTTCCGTCAACTAAGTTAAAAAAGTTTGTGTATTTGTTTTTTGATAATATACCTGTTTCTTTTAAATGTTGGCTATTATTTTATATTGATGTTAAGCAGAATATGAGATTTTCTCAAATTTTACAGCCCAGGATTGTGAAATACAGAGGCCGAATATTCGCATTTGTTGTTCGTGTTTTGAAAAAACACAAGCCATTAGAGGTGAATTGGCTATTTTAGAAGGTTTAGAGGAACTCAAAAGAACCATGACTTCACAAACGGAAATGATCTGCCATAAACTTGACAATGATGCATTCAAAAGCTGGAAAATCTTTGCTGAAGTTTGAGGCTTTGCTAATTTATAAAAAATATAAAACATCAAGTTACACCTATTCTTAATTTTAGATGAAGCCAAAAAATTGTAAATGCCATAAAAGATGTTGAATTTTGCGCATCACATTTATTCACAAAAATTCGATTCTCGATGTAGAATGACTTTTCAAATTCTTAGCCACCTCCCTTAAAACAGATTAAAAAATTTAAACAACAAATACCGATAGCCAAGGAATCATGTAATATTTTATTAAATTAAAACCAAACAATGGTTCTAATGTGTACTTTTGTTAAATAATTATTTATAAAATAAAATCAAACTTGTTTAACGTCATATAATGGCTAAAACCTAGAATGTTATTTAGGAACAGGGGAGGCGTTTGCCCTCTCTCCAAGGATTTTTTAAAAATAAACAAGGAGGAAATTCTACAAAACTTTAAAAAAAATTTTTCAAAAATTTTCTACCCCTTCTCTGTTCATCAGCTATTTTCGGAGGCAAAACTGCGTAATTGAGAAAAACTTTGGAAATATGTAGAAAAAATAATTGTTGGGCGTTTAAAAAGTTTAGCTCCCAAGGAATTGCTGAAATGACGCTCCTGGCTAAAATGATAATGATAATAAGTTTGTTTGTTTATTGAAAGAGTTTGCTGCACTAAAAGGTGATCATCTAGTTTTGGGAGATTTCAATTTTCCCAATATCAATTGGGAGTTAAGAATGTGCCTGGGATCAAAAGAAAAAATTGAAAACAGATTTCTAAAGTTTATTGATGATAGATTTTGGATTCAACATATATCAGAACCTACGAGAACAAGAGAAGGACAAACACCTCATATCTTGGATTTGATTTTAACTTCTAAAGAGAACATAGCAAATATCGTATATTTTTCACCTCTGGGTGGCAGTGATCATTCAGTTATCGGGTTCAGTGTTGATTTAGAAATGTTAACTTGTGGGGCAAGGCGCAGGTTATGTTACGATCTTGGTGATTTTCAAGGATTGAACGAATCTCTGGCCGGTGTTATGTCTGCAAGGGAGAAGGGTAACTTTTCTTTGGAATCAGAGTGGACGTTTTTTCGCAACACATTGAATGATCTGACAAAAGGTGCTGGGAAGAAACGAAATTTTCGTATGTCATCTGAGCTGTTGAAGCTTATTCGACTGAAACATCACCTATGGAAGCGGATATATAAATATGGAGAAATTGAAAAACTTTTGTTGTTTAGGAAAATTAGAGATAAAGTAAAGAATGACACAAAACAGTTGAACATTGAGTCTCAAGACAGAATTGCAGAAAGTTACAATGAAGTTTCTGGATAAACTGACAGAGGCTATTGATTTAAATAAGGTTGTTGATGTCTTATACACAGATCTGGAAAAGGCTATCGATAAAATCTCACACAGCAGGCTTCTATATAAATTGGAGCAATATGGGGTTCATAAAAAACTGCTTAGTTGGATCGAAAACTATCTAAAAGGAAGAACCTTTAAAGTCAAAATAAACGATGATACTTCAATGCTACTGCCGGTTTCCAGCGGGGTTCCTCAGGGAAGTGTTTTGGGGCCTTTACTGTTTATTGTCTATATTAATGATATACAGTTGGCATGTGAGGACTTTTTTCTATTCGCTGATGACGCAAAGTTTTACCGGGTTATTGAAGGCACTGACGATGTTTCCAAACTGCAAGCAAACATTAACAAAGCAATGGAATGGTTTTGTAGATGGAGAATGAGTGTTAACTTGAATAAATGTTGTCTATTGAGAGTGGGGAGAAAAAAACAAGAAGTAGCCTACAAACTGTTGGATATAGCAGGAGTGAGTCATGAAATACCTATAACAAATAGTGTCTCAGATCTTGGCGTTGTGATTGATGAGGGACTGCAGTTCAAGGAGCACATTGAAAAAAGAGTAAATAAAGCCAACAGCTTGCTGGGTGTAATTGCAAGAAATTTCAAATATTTATCTGAGAGTGCATTTGTGTGCCTTTATAAATCTCTGGTTAGATCTCAGTTGGAATATGCGGCCCCGGTCTGGAATCCATATAGGCAAGGCTTAATAAAAGCAATAGAGAAAGTCCAAAGAAGGGCAACAAGACTGGTCCTGTCATGTAAAGGTCTGAGCTACGTAGAAAGACTAAAGAAACTGAAACTGCATTCGTTGGTGTATAGAAGGAGACGGGCAGACCTAATCTTACTCTATGATATGATGTCTGGTCGATTGCGGGAGGAGCATTGCCCTGCTGTGCAACTCTGTAGAGAAGTAAGAACGAGGGGACACGACTTCAAGTTGACCACTACGTTATCACATAAAGACTGCAGAAAGTTCTTCTTCAGTAATAGAGTCGTAGCTGACTGGAACAGTCTGCCGGGAGAAGTTGTAGAAGCGACAAACATTTCTATGTTTAAATCTTTGATAGATAATTATTATGGCGATTTGGTTTTTAACTGCTGATGTTTTCAGTTTTGCTCAGAACTTAGAATAGGTAGAATTTGGACTGTTTTTGTTTGTATTGTCTTTGTTTAATGTATTTCATTTTTCGGCGAAGGGCTTGCCCGTGCTGAGTTTCAAATAAAAAAAAAAAACAGTCTATGCTAAGCCATCTATTCCTTTTTAAATGAGTGTTCGTAAGTTGCCATTTATGAACGACTCCTTATCAAATAGCTAAAACGTTTGATACGCTTGGAATTTATTACATTTCTAGCGTTGTACACATTAGAAGTTATTATTTGCTTTGAGTTGATAAAAAAGCATATAAAATGGCAGTGTAATTTGTGATCACTTAATTCATTTATGCAAGAAGGGTTTGTGGTTTCATTAGTTGATTAAAAAATAAAATGTAATAAACCTTTGAAGTTTTTCAAAAAAAAACTTTATTAATATAAACACAGGTACTTGACGGAGTGGTGAGATCAAAAATTCTTTTTGAATCAGTTAGTGAATTTCTGTCCAACATGCTGGCAACGTCAGCAACTCAAATGAGAGAACAATTGTCAAAATGCTCTTCAACCATTCACGAAAGAACTCAAGTTGAGTTTGCTTCCATCAGTGAAATCGATGGTGAGTTACTTGCAAAACGTAAAACAGATTTGAAAAAAAAACTAACAATAAAAAACAATTAAACCTTTGTATCGCAAGCTGTTATTTTCATGATCTGGAAAATTATTTTAGGTTGCTGTCATCAAAATTTTTAATATTGATTATAAAAATATAACACCTTAATACTTTATGTATATATATATATATATATATATATATATATATATATATATATATATATATATATATATATATATATATATATATGCTTGTGTGTGTGTATATATATATATATATATATATATATATATATATATATATATATATATATATAATAACACATTGAAAAAATACATTTAAATGTGATTTATGCAATCTTGACTACTTAGTCGAAAGGCAAAAAAGTCTACAGTACACACACAGACTGCACTAACAACTTGACTCATACTATCTACCACAAGTTTAAACTAAACAAAGCCTTAATAAAATGCGTTTTTAGTTTATAACCGTAGCAAAAACTGAAAATCAAAGAATTTATAAGCAGGTATTCACGCAAACATGTGAAGGTAGAATAATATATAGAATAATATATTATTAATATTAAATCGAACGTGGCAAGCTCGTAAGCATAACTCATGCTGCTATTTATGTATTAAAACCCCAAAATACAAAGCACTAATCAATTATAAAAATTGTGAAATTATTTTGTTTTTCACGTCAAATATGGTGAGAGAGAACTTGGCTGGATGCCAATAAGCCGTCATGATATCGTGGTTGGGGCAATGCAACATAATTACGACTGGATTCATCAATTATTTAAATCATGCTGCTTCGAGACTGTTTATGAATATTCGTTAATAAATTAATTTAATTACATATGCATCATAAACATCAGCTAATTATTAGATCTCTCAAACTAATTTATTTGCTAATTTTTATTAATCAAAGTTGCTGGACGATTTAATTAAAGCTACTTATTTTGTGTCTAAACACAAAATAAATCTGTTGCTCGCATTTGTTGTCGTCTGTATAATGAGAGAATATACTACGGGGTAAATTAAAGGCTTTTTAATGGTCGATACTTCTGCCTGCCAAATATGTAAACTTAATACGTGGTTTTTATTTAAATTTTATAAATAGAGTTTATTTAAATTTAAAAACTTTTTTTAAAGTATGACCAGAAAAAACACTTCTCATACAGTAAAAATAGTCGCAAATCCATTTACCAGTGAGCAGACAACTCAATTGCCTTACATGATACATGTATCCAATCAAGTGGAATTTTAGTGGGTTTATTTGTCACTGCGGACTTTACATTTTATCAAATTTTTAGAATGATCGAACAAAATATAAGTGAATTATAAAATAAAATCGATAAAACTTTTGATTTTTTTTATAATAGTTAATAGTCCTTTACACCAGGTGTTTTAAAACTGAAATGGTTGTGTAGGAAGCACCTAAGTAGTTCTTGTCGTAGATCATATTTGATCTTTTTAACTGTCCCTCCTCCTTTATCCAGGCTTGGGATCGCAATTAGCGAGGCGGAGTTATAAAACTTTTGAAAAATTAAAAAGTATACGTAGAAAAACAAACAATTAATTTTTGGTTTCTCTAAAAAAAACATTATTTAATTTTGAATTTTAAAAGTTTTCAATAATAAATTGGTTTATTCCTAATTGAATTGAAAATAGCTGAAATTTTTATTCTTCACAATATAGTTGAAATTTAGTGAGTTTATTTGATACTGCGGATTTTACATTTTGTCAAAGTTTCAGATTTATTGGACAACATTTGAGTGAATTATAGAATAAATGCTATTAAAATTTTAAACAAAATTTAAACTACAAATGTTATATAGATTTAAATTTTTTGTTTGAACAAAGAGAACGACATTTAATTTTAAAATTTAAAACTTTTAAATAAAAAATTATTGCTTATTCCATATTCATTTGAAAGTTTTTTAATTTTCAATCCTCACAAAGTACTTCACATATTAAGTATTTAGAAAGCGAATCAAGTTAACTACATAAGAGCTATGGTCAATAATTAATTTTTAATCTGCATAGTCTTGTTAATTAGTTATTGGAACACAACTTTCTTGTGTATTGTTTTAAAAAATATTTTGTGCTAACATGCAAAAAGGCCAAAAAACAAATTTTTCTTTGTCAAAGTTCGACTTTTGACTTCAGCCAAAAATCCGGTTCTTTTCAAAAAATTATTTTAATTTTTTACATGTTTGTACACTTTTTTTGCATTAATCTCTCCAATCAGTGCCGTTGCAAAAAAAAACAAAGTTTTTTTTACGGTTTTCTTGTTAATCTGTTTTTATCTATATAAATTTAAAATCACCTTACTTAGAGTAAATGTAGGTCTGAGACAAAGCTAAGCTGTTTTTTTTTATGACACTGTTATTTAAATTGTACAGAATGAATAAAGTTTACTTAAGTTTATTGATATTTTATTAGATTGATGACGATTTAGCTTTGGACACGGTTCAGAATCCGATGCGTTCAACTTCTTTTCTGAAACTCTAGGTGATTCAGCTGCAAATGGGGGAAACTCGGGTGATAGACTCTCTGATCGATGAGTCCAAATCGATGGAGCTGCTAATGCATCATCTTTTAATGCAGCCATAGATGATGCAGACATTATTGATGCATCGTCATTCAATGAATCTGTGCATGATGTAGTTTCAGACACAGGATGCATAAGTGATGTAAACTTTTTAACGCTTCGTCGTTCAATGCAGCTGCAGCCGTTAAATCCTCGGAAGGTTCAGTCGCAGGCAAATCAGTCATTGAAGATGTTGTTTCTGAGGCTGAATCCTCAGGCGATCCAGTCACTGATGATGAGCCGCTGGGTGATTCAACTTTGAGCAAAGCAGTTTTAGACGGTGCAGTTTCAGATAATTCGGCATGTTCTGTTGGTTTGGTTTGTGTGGCAAGTTCGGTTTAAGCGGCAAGTTTGGTTTTTACGGTTTACTCGGTTTGTACGGTTTGCTCGATTTGTACGGTTTGTTCGGTTAGCGCGGAGTGCTCTGTTTGCGCGGCTCCTTCGTAAAATGACATCACCTGTCCGTCCTTTTCTTGCCTCCAATATAAGTGAGGATCTATCATACCTCGTGGTCAATAGTGTGTTGTTTATTATGCGTCCAAAGGTCTAAATGTTTATTTTTTATCTGCTTCTAAGATTTAGCTATTTTTGTGCTAAATAAAATTTACTTATTTTCATGCTAAATAAAATTTACTTATTTTCATGCTAAATAAAATTTACTTATTTTCATGCTAAATAAAAAATTTGATTACAACGTGAATATCAGGTTTTAATTGTTTTTGCAGCCGACAACATAGAAAATCAGTTGTTGAAATCAATGATAAGAACAACCATGGCTCAAGAGTCAAAAATTGATCTAGCAATTCAGATACGTCGACTGGAAACACTGCTTGCTGAGATTGAGTTGGCTACTAATCGCTTAGCTGTTTACTTTTGTCAAACTGGGTCCGAAGCCAGAATGGTGGAACAACAGCTAAGGAAGGCTGAAGATGGAAAATTTGTTGGCGTTGAAGGAATTCTAAGGAAACAGGTATTTGGCTAAATTAATTCAATAAATATAATTCATTTGTTGTGTGTTCCTATAACTAAAAACATACTAATACAAGATTTCAAAAATGAAGAGAGTCATAAAATAATATTATTCACCCGACAACGCATAACAAATTGCTTCCATCCACGGGTTATTACCGCAACATTTTCTTTCATACCCGCCATACCTCTGTGACACTTTATCGTATAATCACGCTATAACCGTAACATTCTCCCACATCCCCATTACTGTTCCACCTTCGGTACATGCCTAACTACTTTAGTGCCTACTTATGTGATGTTTTACAAACTTTACAGAAAAACAAAGTCGAAGCTGAGCCATCGGCAGATGAGAGATGGAATGACGTAACATCAGTTGTGGAAGAAAAAGAGAAAAAAGCGGATGATAAGGAAATGAAGAAAAATGAAGAAAAGAAGAAAAAAAATATTGAAGTGGAAGTTGAAAAGAAAATTTTAGACGGAGAAACTCATGAGAGAAAAGAAAATTTCATAAATTGGAAAACTATTTCGTAAGCTATTCTACTAATTTAAATATAAAATGGTATGAATTATAATCATTACGATGATGATAAGGATGAAATTATTGACATATATTTATTACAATATCCATTTATCGTCACAGAAATAATCAAAATGATATATCTTAGAAACTTTAGTAGACCGTCGTGAGACAGGTTAGTTTATCCCTACTAATGACGGTTGCATGCATGGCAATCCATCCTGCTTAGTACGAAAGGATCAGACATTTGATTTATGTATTTGGCTGATAAGCCACTAGTGCGAAATTGCCATCTGAGGTATCATTAGATTACCAGAATTTGATTGGCGTAAAGCGCCTGTCTTTTTTAAAATCTAGACTATTTATAAAATAATGAAATAACACTTTCGCTGTGTCCCCGAATGTAACCAATAAGCAACAAGTAAGTTTCCACACACACGTTTATTAACGATCTGCGTTTCGGCCACCATTTACAGTAAAATAACACATTTACCGACTAGCCGGCCTTGCCCAGGGTCTCGGCAACAATCTCCTTTTTGTCGACATATGTCGACGAAGAAGACGGCAAAAAATGGAAAAATAGCACGATAATTCACGGCAGCCCTGGCCGTCTTGATTTTTAACTCTTGATCGTTTATTTTGTGCATGGGCGCATTGTGAGCCAAATAAGATGTCCCATTTTATGTATATGAAAACTAAATTTATTATTTATCAGATTGTTTTATCAACAATCTTATATTAGTTTAACTTGCCCTGCATTAGTATTTTTACTAATTTTACAATATTTTTATAATTTGTACAATACGCCATATACTTTTTTACGTTTAATAATGCATTACGCGTAAAACACACTAATGTATTTCATGATTTAGTATTTGAAGTAGTATTTTTTTAAATATAGACCAGTCCTATTCATTTTTTTATCAAAAATCTTAGAACTAGTAGATCTAAAGTATTCTGGATTTAAATCATCTAGTGTTCGTACATGTTTTTTTAATTGTTAGAAAAATGTCTCAACAAACTAAACCTGGTTCAGAACTTTACAACATTAATAGTAGCAATGAAGCTGAGCCTCAACCATCACATCTAGGGCTATTCCTAACCTTAAGGTTCTGTTAAAAGATCTAAAACAAAAAAAAACAAACAACTCTTCAAGGTGAGGCAAGAACTCCAAGATTTAAAGCTGTCGACATGTGGAACCACTTCATCCGACATTCAAAAAAAACCTACTGAAGATATCGTTTTGGTAGAAAATATCCATTGTTACAAAAAGATTCCATTTTCATTTAACGTCGGTTGCCGACCATTGCCGGGAATTGCCGGCGTAGTCGACACTCAGCCTCTCATTGCCGACTTTCGGCAAATAACGGTCGGCAAGACCAGATCGATAATCTCGGCAAGGTCGGCAAGTATAAAAAACGTCGGTAACGCAAACCTTTACTATTTATTGTGTGAATACGATGCCTTATAAAAAAATAAGATGGGCATGTGATTAATTATTGTAAATGTCGAAAATGTTGAAAACCATTGCTAGACAGCTTGTTCAGTTATATGTATGTGCGTTTGCACGTCTGATTACATTGTTCCTTATTGAAGTTCAGCGTTTATTATATATTGTGGATCAGACTCTTAAGAGTGTATTCTGCGACAAGGGCATGGACCGAAGCCGTAGACAGCGTTCAATCGTTGTCGATAAACCAACAGTTCCCTGCTTATTCAAACATCGTTTGACTTGTCTGATACGTCGTTGGTGATAGAAACCGGATCGTGTCACGAATGTGTGCGTTCATATTCAGTGCACCATCTAGGATAGTATCGAAATCCTAAACCATTTCAACCGAGATGATGTTGCAATCTTGGTCTAGTTGAAAGCTGCAACCACTAAGAGGAAAGAAACACGGTTACCTCGATAGAATTCCCGCTGATTCTGCCTGTATTGTACAGTTTTTCACCACAAAAAATTGGTAAATTTAATTAACTATATCAGTATGCTAAAAATTGTGAAAGAAATTCAGTTTTTAAATTAATAAATCTTGAACAAAAGTCTGTTTTAAAGCTTATAAATCTAACACTAATTTGAAAAAAAACTTTTCCTTCTCAACCCCCTATCACTAATCCTTTATCCGCACCTGATGATTAAATTTTCTACAGAAATTGTAATTTTATTGATATAAATTATTTTATTCAATCAATCTGAAAATTTAAGAAATCAACCAAATTGCAGCTTGATTGGATTACGGGAAGTTAGCTTATTATGCGTCAGAGGGTCCCAACGTATAGATCAAGCAAGCAAACAAACAAGGTGAAGTTAATAAAAACGGGTTAAAAACGTATTAAAACTGAAATTTTTTGACAAAACGGTAAACAAAAACTTAACTTAAAAGTAGGATATACAAAATAAAACGAAACTGAAAACAATTTGGAGCTGAAATATCACTAGTGTCGCTTCTGTGAACGTTTACAAATAATAATTTCTGGATTTAAAAAAAATCAATTAGCAAAATATTTAAGCTAAAATAATAAAAACAAACAAACAGCATTGCAAGTTACTATTAACATTTTAAAAAAACGCTCAACAAATAAATAATTTTGTACCCGATAATATAAAATTGCATAAAAACAAAACTTGACTAATTGACTCCGTGGCGCAACGGTAGCGCGTCTGACTCCAGATCAGAAGGTTGCGTGTTCAAATCACGTCGGGGTCAATAGTTTTAAATTTGCAACTCAACTCCATCTTTCGCAGCACCTTAAGACTTTTCCAATACTTTTGCGGATGCTGAAAATAGCGCTAGCTATAATTTATGGCGTTCAAGATCATGATGTTACTTTCCTGCATTGATGAACAATTACTTTTAGTGATGCAAGTGAACCCGAAGAATTGATTTGCAAATTTCTTCTGAAAAATATATATGATATTTTGAAATTCTCAACTTAAATTTCGGGTTGCAATTTAGTTGTCCTTTTGCTGTGAAGTTCTGCGCTGCATCGACAGAAGACAGACTCTGCAGCCAAATGTTAGCTCATTTGATTTCATATATAAACAGTAAACAGATTCTCAAGAAACACTGTTCAACATTATAACATCTAAACTTCCATAATGAAAAATTCTTGCATAGACATAATATTATAACACACTTTTCAGGCTGCAATATGTGCTTTAATTCATCATTGACTGTGATATGTAGTGGCTCGTTGGTCTAGGGGTATGATTCTCGCTTCGGGTGCGAGAGGTCCCGGGTTCAAATCCCGGACGAGCCCTTTTTGTAGTTATTGGAAATTAGGAGTTCAGAGTCCTACCATGTACGGAAAATTCCTGAAGGCAGTCTTGTTTTAGTGAACTTTGTATTATACCATTTTGATATCGGTGATTGTACTTCAACGTTTGAGAGCATTATTTCAGAAGGGCTTGAATATGTACAGAAGATCTTCTTGAGCAGAACTGAATTTTTAGACAAAAATGATTTGGTGGTCTCAGACGCAACATAAATAATAGTGATTAGTGACCATGTGGTGTTTTAATTTTTTGTTAGCGATAAGGATTACTCCAAAATCCCTAGTCTGTAAGTGCCCACATTATAAATGAGTAATTCCAATCTCCCACCTGTAAGACAAGAAATAGAAAAGAATAGACATTTATCACCTGCCAATATTTACTCCATATGACCAACAGTGTGTAGCGTGAAACACAGCAGACTGTGAGTATAGTTTATTAATTGATCAGCTGAAAAACCGAGATTTGAACTCGGATCGCTGGATTCAAAGTCCAAAGTGCTAACCGTTACACCATAGAACCTGTAGTGCTTCTGAAAACTGTAATATATTTGCTCAGAAACATTTGTTTTGTGTTTTTGGCTTTTACTATAATTATAAATTAAGCATCGAAGTTTGGCGTTCGGTTTTTTTTTGGTTTCGTATTCGGAAAAGTTTTTTCCAGACATTCGATTTCGGAAAAATTTTTGTTCCGAACTTTCTAAAACTTACTCCGAAATTTTGGGATATTCGGAAATTTCTCGAAATAACCGCAAAACATCCGAAAATTATTCGGTTTTGTGGAAATATTAGGTACGTTTGCAAAAATGTTGGCTAAAACTAATGGACGTAATCTCACGGATTAAATCAACCCCATATCATCCCACTGTCCCAAATGTAGAACAGCACTTTTTTACTACTTAGAAAATAAAGCTACACGTGTTTTACCAAATTTTTTTGTTAGCTTCCAGGACTACAAATGTAGGGTAGAAAAACTCTATAATTTTAATATCTGCCTTTTTGGTTATCCTCGTATTTTTTATTGATAAGAACAATTGCTTTTTGACAAAGTTGAGTCTAGATGACTTTTTAATTGTTCTGAATTTAGATGATTGAATATTTACAAAATTTAACTTTTGAAATGAAAAATCTAGCTGAAAAAAGTAAGCAATTACATATTTTTTCGTTTTATTAAAAATGTATGCTGATTGTTGATAATTTGGACCCTTACTTGTTTAAATATAAAATATTTGCTATAATATTCAATATTTTTCTACAAAATGTTTGCATGAAAGTAGGTGTCCCAAATACAGGACTGTGGGAACGTACGGGGAGGGTATGATTTAGAAAATTATTACTGGGTAAATGTTTTTACTCCAGGTACTCAGAAAGAAACAGACTTGCATAAATTGGAGATTCGTTTAAAAATATAAGGATTCAAACTTAAAACTCATTTTTTTAAATGTAACTACAGAAACCATCAATAACGTCTCAAAAACTCTAATTGACCTGTCCTACTACAAATAAGTACAAATACATAAAAAGAATATTATCAAATAATTGTTTAAAATGTTGCTCATCAAACCAACGTAGCTTTTTTTGTATATGATCTTGGTACTATGATTAAACCGTCGCACAGCGCCGTAGCCGTGATCGTATAGTGGTTAGTACTTCTCGTTGTGGCCGAGACAACCCAGGTTCGAATCCTGGTCACGGCATATTTTAGCTAGGTCATCAAGACCACGCTTTCTTTGTCAGGAGATTTTGAAGTCGTTTTTAAAGTTTTATTAAAACTGAACCAACAACTAAAATAAACAATTCTGCAAGAGCCGACAATGGCAAAACGAAATGGAAACAAGTCGAAGCTTAACTAATAAATATGGCGGACAACGAGAACAACGGAGGTGAAAAGGTGCAAAGGTTGATACTAGCTAACGCGAGCTAAGGAGCGCTCAACTGTAACAACTGTGTGCGGCTTACTGCAACAGTCCCCCGCAGATGGCGGAGCCAATGAGAGGGAAAAATAGTAACGCAAGAGAGAAAACATGAGAGAGAAAACAAACAAAATCATAGACGAAAATGACAAAGAATGACAATAGAAGCGCCAGTAACAGCTGTAAAAAGACAAATACCATGTTCATTTGGCAAACAACGAAGTGCCAGTAGAACAGAGGGCAACGCGATCAACCAATCATCTTGCCGAGCCTTTAAAGCATTCTTTAATGTGTGATGAAATCGTTCGATCATACCGTTTGATTGAGGGAGATAAGCTGTAGTTCGTAAACGATGAAAACCGATCAAAGAAGACAGATGACTCATGAGTTCGGACTCAAATTGACGTCCTCGGTCCGTTGCAATATGAAGCGGAACACCAAAACGAGAAACCCACGAAGTCAGAAAAACATCGGCAATAGATTCAGCTGTAATGCTAGAAGCTGGTACTACCTCAAACCATCGAGTTGCTCGGTCTATCATGGTGATAAGATATCGCTTCTCGGATAAATAAGGTAAAAGGGTATCTTTCGAAGGCTTCAGAGGTCCAAGAATATCTATGTGAACTGTTTGGAACCTATCGGAAGCTGGAAACTGCATATGCTGTACTTGAGTTTTGTTGTACTTGAAGACTTTTGATTTCTGGCAGTTGATACATTGTCGAACCCACTCTTTGATGTTTTTTTATGTAGAGCCAAAAGTATCGTTCGGTCACCAGTTGTGCAGAGCTTTTCACGCCAGGGTGTGACAGACAGTGCAACTGGTTGAAAATTGCCATACGATGCTCCAGTGGCACAAAAGGTCGATGGTGTGGAAGGGCGGTGTCACACCACAACAATTGCTTGTCATCGATAGGGAAAGACTTTAACCTTTCTTTGTATTCTTTAATCTCGGCGTCATCCTTCTGTGCAGTACTGAGTGTGGACAAGGCTGGAAGCATCAAGTCTAGCAAGCATGTAGTTTCATCTGTATCGGCACGAGAGAGTGCATCGGCCACGATATTTTCCGAACCACGTATGTACTCAGACTTCGGTGGAGTTTGACTATAGAATGCATTTACCAGGGGTTTGTAATGTGTAAAAACGGTAACAGTACGACCCTTTATAACTGGCTTGAAGTGGACTAATGCAAGGTAGACGGCTAACACTTCGGTGGAGTTTGACTATAGAATGCATTTACCAGGGGTTTGTAATGTGTAAAAACGGTAACAGTACGACCCTTTATAACTGGCTTGAAGTGGACTAATGCAAGGTAGACGGCTAACAGTTCGCGGTCAAATGCAGAGTAAGAACGTTGAGGTGTAGAGAGACGTTTTGAGAAAAATGCTACTGGTCGAAGCTCGTTCCCGACAGACTGGCGCAAGGCTGCTCCAACGGATAGTTTGACGCATCGGTAACGAGGTGAAATGTGTCAGACTTCGGATCAGTAAAGTGCAGCTGGACTGTTTGTCAATTGACGGAAATTGCCGCAAGGTCGCCACGACTGATCATCTTTCTTTGGAACTAAATGCAGCGGTGATGCCCAATCGCTTTTAGAAGGACGCACAATACCCGCCCCCAGCATAAAATCAAATTCTTTCTTTGCAATATTGAACTTATTTGGGGGAAGCTGACGCACGCGTGCAAATACAGGGCGTGCAGAACCCGTATCAATGGTGTGCTGGGTAGGAAAAGGATCGACAGAAACAGAATAATTTATTTGCTCAGGCATAAGCAGACTGGGGTATTTGTCAAAAAGCCGGGGTATGAACTAGAGGTGTGCGCGGGGACGACTTTTCGTCCCCATCCCCGCGAGTGGCATCCTCATCCATCCCCACCAGCACCATCACCATCCCCAACCATCTCCACAGTGTTTCATCCCTATCCCCAACCATCCCGCAGTCTTTCAATCTTTCATCCCCATCCATCTCCGCACTGTTCATCTCCATTTTTAATCAATCCTGTACTAGTCATTATTTTTCCGTACATCATTTCAACGCAACTATAACTCAAGTGTTGATATATAGAATTGCAATAACACCGTAATAGGACTCAATACAGTTTATTTATTTAAGTCCATGACTAAATAAAAGTCCATCAATGTTTTTCCACTTAGCTGAGTTCTTTGATCATTAATGGTTAATCCACCCATAGAGAATGCTCTTTTAGAGGAGGTGCTTGCTGCTGGAAAATCAAAAAAATCCTTGCAACTTGAGACAGTTTTGATAATTTCTTAGAGTTATTTTCCAAAAAACTCAGCAAATCGCCTTGTGCACCTTCTTCGTTCAATGCCAAATAGTCAGCAACCTTATAAAAAATTATTAACATTGTGAAACTAGTTGCTCATATAAGCATAATTAATTAATAACAATCAACAAGATGAATTATAAGTTATTACTCAGGTCTAAGAATTTTTTCATGCTTTTAATATAAAGACAGTTTAATAACAAAACCTCATTCGAAACTTAGTTTTTTGAATTTTAAGAGTACAAGTTTGCACAAAAGTTCTCTACAAGTTTTTTTTACTTGTTGATGTTCTATGAAGTCATCTTTTGGGGTTCAGAATGTAGTGTTACATCATCAACGAGCTTAAGCTAACAAATTAAAAAAAGTTCAATTATAATATGTGAAACCTTAAATGTGAATGCAAATTAATCAAACCTTCAATTAATTGCAGTTTCTCGCATTACTTTGGAATAGAACTAGAACTCTTAAGTGAAAGAAGTCATGAACGTTTTTTTATATATAAACGCGTCTGACTTCAAGGCATCGAATTTCGTAAGCATCATCTGTGCTGAAACTTAACAGCCAATGCACCAGACTATACATTTCAAGCTTGTAAGACATCACTTGATACCAGACGCATCGGACCTATTGTTAAGCGCGTGTAATACATCGGAACTCATACATTTAAACGCATCGGATATAATTCAAGGTAACTCCGCAACTTCATCCCCATTACCGCGGTATCCCCACCTTATTCGTCCTCATTTCTTTGGTAATACCGCAAAATCCGCGGTATTCCCGCTGTCCCCACTACCGTACACACCTCTAGTATGAGCGCCGGAAGATTCTCTGGAATAATGCTGCATGCTGAATAATCTGGCACAAGTTTCGGAATACACGCGCATGATAATTTGTGTTGGTGTCGACAATCGCACGCTCAAAACAATTTACGCTGATGCGAAATTTCGATAAAAAATCGGCACCTAAAACTGGCTTTGAAACGTCAGCTACGACAAACACCCAATCAAATGATCGACGTAATGATTTATTGGATAGTTTTATACGAGTTTGTCCATATACAACAATAGAACGGTCATCAGGAGCCTTCAAATGAATCGGAGATGGCAACAACAAACATGAAAGTGATTTTGACACTGAGAATGGAATTAATGATATTGAAGAACCCGTATCAATTAAGAAATCCACTGAAAAATTTGCAATTCGAAATGCGGCCAACAATTGTAGGGCGCCACTAGCTGCCGCGGTTGCTGTAGCGCCTAGGCCCTTTCACTGATGTTCAGAATTTTTCACGTCGGGGTCACCAACAACTAAAATAAACAATTCTGCAAGAACCGACAATGGCGAAACGAAATGGAAAAAAGGTTCGAAGTCGAAGCTTAACTAATAAATATGGCGGACAACGAGAACAACGAAGAAGTCGCGCAAGGTGAAAAGGTGCAAAGGTTGCCACTAGCTAGCGCGAGCTAAGCGAGCTAAGGAGCGCTCACCTGTCACAACCGTGTGCGGTTTACTACAACCGTGCCATAGATGGCCATCCCGAACTCTGAATTTGCTCCCGGTCGCTTTTCATATCGAATAATATTTTTAAAAAGAATAAAAAACTTTCTACCTTATAAAACACTTTGTTATAAGGTTTTGTCTCTGTTTGTCTTTCTGTCCAGATAAATATTGCAATCGAATTTTTGATCACTTCGCGCTAGCTTCAGAACTGACACTTTTATTATAGCTCTGAACCCGATGACAATGTAATATTCTACCAGGGGCGTCATTTGTGGAAGCAAGGTTGCCCTCTCCAAGTTTTTTACTAGTTTTTATGTAAAACTATTTTTATAAGAATTAGAAACTGTTAGCAAGAAAACGTTGTTTCTAAAATAATGTATTTTTTATGATGCAAATTTTTATGTGAACAACTTTTGCTTTAAAATTTTTTACAACTAACATCGGTTATTACAATATAGAATAATGTCTTTGAAAATAAACAAATAAACTGATTTTATAAATATAAAACGCTGTTTTAAAACTACAAAATGTAATCAGTTTTTTAATATTTTATGCGTTTAATACAGCTTTTAATTTCGAAACAGTTTTCCAGCTTCATCTGAGAAAGATCTCCTGGGAACTGTTTTTTCTAGTTTTTTTAAACTCCCACCATCTTCAACCATCGTGGACAGTGACATCATCTGTGAATTGGTCAATGTTAGAGAATTTGAAGTTGATTTTAAAGAAAACGAAGAATTAGTTAGTAACGTCGTTCTCATTAAACCATCAGATGAAAAGATTCGACTGGAATTCCCGGTCTGTTTAATTCACATTAATTTAAAAGTTTTGTTTTAAAGTTCATGATTTGATTTATGCCTGTACGTAAAATCAAGATGAACATTTTTGTAAATCCGTTACTATTAGACTATTGCTAATACAACATAATATTTTTGTATATTGCTGGTTTTACAATAATGAGGTACATTTTAGCTTTTGTGTTGAAATTTGTATTCATTAGCGAGTTTAACAAACAAACAATTTTTAATAAATTGTATAAATGTTATTTTTAATTTCAGGAAAATGTAAAAATTCTGCTCCCACATATTCCTGTTTCCAGAGCAAGAGAATGTGTCATAAAAATGATTAAATATCCTTTACTTCCTGGTGACAAGTCTTTATATCTCGATGAAATTGAAAGACATGGTGATGGTGATAAAATTGAAATAATTCAAAACCACGTTGACGACGACGAAGATGGTGATAATGAATTCCATGGACAATGGAAAGAGATGGAGACGACCACAGTAGCAAGCGCAGCTGACGTTTCCATCAATGAGCTGGTAATAATGCATTTTCATTGCTGTCTTTTGTTTATAGTAAATCGGCGATAATAATAAACTATCTACCAGCTATCCAGTCGCAATAATTAAACGCCATTTGCTAAGTTGTCAAGTGCTTTTGAATGCAGGCCCGGAACTAGGAGGTGGAGAAGATTTTTGGCCCCCTGAAAAATTCTAAGAAATGCAGTTTTTTGAAGTTTATAAAGCTTTTAGCCGTTGTACAAGTATACATCATGTGTTTTAAAACTCAAATAGCAGCATGACGTCTAATTGAGGGCCTGTTTGACGATAGGAATTTGAATCGCTTTTTTAAAGAGGATTTTTATTTTATGTCCTAGTTCATAATTGATCAGCGTATATAATGGGTTTATTTTCTACTATTTTCTTGAAAACAGAATAATTTTGCTCTCTCTTTCATCACTCTCTCACACATTCCTCAGTCTGGCTTACTCTTTGTAGTGGTCAGCAGGCCAAGACATGATAAGGGCATATTTGGTCCTAGAGGTGGAAAACTGGTTCAAGGAGTTGATTCCAGAATTGCTGTTGTTGTGCAGAAAAATGCTTTTGAAGATAAAACAGAGGTTCGCATGCAGGTGATTGCAAACAAATGTTATTCTTCATTGATACATGTACATTGTAATATTGTTTTACGCTCTAAAACCACTACATAACTGATTTTAACTTGATGAACCGTATTTTAGTGCATATAACAAATGCGTTACATGCATTTTGCCATTTTGCAACCAGCCCAGCTTTCGCTTCTTTTTTTTACCCGAAATCAATATATTAAAAAAAATTCACTTTAAAAAAAACCATCAAATTTTTCTCTTGACGACTAATAATACAAGCTCTATGTGTTCTATAAATACTTCATAATCATCACTAAGGAAAGAAACTAGTTCATTTGATGAAATAAACTTTTTACTAACGGCCTGTATTTATTTTTGTAATAGATTGAAGTCAGCGCTATAACCCGAATTCAAACTTTTGAAAATGAAAAAAATCCGAATCCGGTGTTTTGAGAAATTAAAACCCGAATCCCGAGTTTTGAAAAACTTAAAAACAAACCCGGACTTTTCAAAACTTGATCCATTTATTAAAATCTAGTAATAAAACTAACTGTCAGGTTTTTTTTACATGAACAAAATTCTGTCTGCAGTCTGGTTATATAAAAGTAGCTCCTTGAAACAATTGCTTTGATAGAACTCTGGTTAAAGCGGCAGATAAATAGCGTTGTCACACAAACGACAACTTTAACAATATTTTATTTAGTGATGCACCGGATTCAGGTTTTTTTTCAAATCCGGCTGGGCCGATGTTGGCCGGATTTAAAATTAAAAAACCGGCCGGGCCAGATTTTAGTTACTATTTTATAACACTAAAAAATACTCACTTTAACGGTTCAACCGCATGTTGAGCATCACAAAATAACAACAAACATGTAGTTAAATATTTCAAATATGCAAACTTTTTAAATTTAATTGCTTTGTAAATTTGACTAAAAATAAAATGTGTGATACGCTATATACGTTCTATTAACAGAGTTACCTTAAATTAATTTATTTTAATAATTTTTTTCCAATTCGTACAACATCCGGCCCTAAAACTGGCCACCAAATCCGGATGGGCAAAATTTGGCCGGATTTAAGAAAGCCGAAATTCGGCCGGGGCCAAACCCCGGTGCACCGGTGCATCTCTAATTTTAATACATTTTTATAAATGTTAACGACTGGATCTAATTATTAAAAAAGAGTTTATAAAGTGAGTGAGTGAGTGAGTGAGTGAGTGAGTGAGTGAGTGAGTGAGTGAGTGAGTGAGTGAGTGAGTGAGTGAGTGAGTGAGTGAGTGAGTGAGTGAGTGAGTGAGTGAGTGAGTGAGTGAGTGAGTGAGTGAGTGAGTGAGTGAGTGAGTGAGTGAGTGAGTGAGTGAGTGAGTGAGTGAGTGAGTGAGTGAGTGAGTGAGTGAGTGAGTGAGTGAGTGAGTGAGTGAGTGAGTGAGTGAGTGAGTGAGTGAGTGAGTGAGTGAGTGAGTGAGTGAGTGAGTGAGTGAGTGAGTGAGTGAGTGAGTGAGTGAGTGAGTGAGTGAGTGAGTGAGTGAGTGAGTGAGTGAGTGAGTGAGTGAGTGAGTGAGTGAGTGAGTGAGTGAGTGAGTGAGTGAGTGAGTGAGTGAGTGAGTGAGTGAGTGAGTGAGTGAGTGAGTGAGTGTGAATGAGTGAGTGAGTGAGGGAGTGAGTGTGAAGCTGGAACATTATATAAGTAGGTGTTAGAGCTTTTCAAAAACTATTATCATTCATTTCAAGAAAACGGTTCACTTTTTAACTGAATTAAAAATAAATAATAAAATTATAGACATGACTGAACAACACAGGTATTTATTGTATTACTTTATGTTGTTTTTTATTGTGATAAAAAATTTCAAAAATTTAATACTTTTTTCGAAATTCGAAATATTTTTTATAATATAGCATAATTTAGAGCAATAATTTCTGCCAAGCACAACTTGCAAATTCATAACGTAATTTTTAGAATAATAATAATAAAGTATATGCTTTGTAATATTTGAATATGAAAATAATAGTTTAGATTGGCAATTATTTTCTATAATAATTTTAACATTAATAATAATAATAATGACGACGAATGATGAAATTATATTTTTTAATTATTTTAAGAAATGATTTAATCTATATTTATTGCCAATAAAACAGGTGACTTGGAATAACACAAACAGCAACATCTCTTATTTCAAACAACTTCATGATTACGACGAGTTCTTGGGCATTACACCGATGATCAGGATACGAACGCAGAAACCTTCGACAAAACATCTCATCATTAAAATCACTCAGCCAACTGGGGCAAGTAAAAGAAAACGACAGCATCGGAATTCAATCTCCAATTTGTTTTCATCAAGCCCCGATGACGTCAAAACTACATTTCTCTTTCCACCAATCAACAACGAGGAACAGAACAAACCAGGTGGCATGCTTTTAAGATAACTAAAAAAAATTCATAGCGACATCGTATCGTAAAAATATTACCCCAGTGAATAGTAAAAAAATGTTTATGGTAACTATGACGATGAAAGTTTTGGTCCTCATTATCATATGCTGCTTTAGTTTATTTATTAATAATTTGTTTTTAAAATTATATTTTTCTTTATTTAAATTATAATTTTTTTTGAAGCGGGTGGATTTTATAATGTTTTTCCAAACTTTGAAACGTCCGCGGTCATCAAATGGACATCCGGACAAGTAAAAGTTTATACAAGCATGTAAAACAATACTAGCCAATGCCGATTACAGGAAAATAATTGGTGCACCTTTAATTAAAAGATTCTTTTTTATTATGATATAATTAATAAATCGCTCTTAAAATAATTTAGTCTTTTTTGTCTTCTTTCCACTCAGCTGAAAATGACTATATTGTCCTGGTGTCCAAAGAGTCCAATGGTAAGTGGAAAGCAAAACCAGAAATTGAGTTTGTTCCAAAGAATGACATTATAGTATTTGTCATGAGTCAACCTTTAGAAAAGTAAACTTTTAAATATTTTTGAAAATTAATCAGTTGATAATTTTATGATAGCAAACTACCATGATATGAAATTAGTTAAACGTTTGTTATATGAAATTCACTAATTCGATATAAAGCGAGGTTTTTCTGCGGATTTCAGAATTTTAGGCTTGAAAATTTTGCGATTTTCATTACAAACCACTTAATGAGAAAGAGTAAATAACTTTCTTAAACTATTTTTTTGCTATTTCTAATTTTACTAAATAATCTAAAAACTCGCAGTTTATTAATATGAGAAATAAAATCTAAATTCCATGCTCCTAGGTTATATTTTTAGCTGACTAAAATTACAGTTTGCGGGAGCAGGTGATTATATAGACGATAGTGGTGCAGACGTTGAATGTGGTAGAGGCAAATAATTATTGGTAGTGACAATGTTGACCAGTAGAAGTTTAAGACCTTGAGTCCTCTTTGATTAAATTTAGAATTTTTACGGTGGTGGTTATTTTAGCAGCCTCAAAATTAAATAAAAACTTTCAAAATCGGTTGATCAGCTTTGTCCGATTCCGGTTAATAGGAATTTCAAACTATCGGACAGATTTCTGGATAAAAAATAAATGATTAATTATTTTGGCAAACAATCAGAAAGCTATTTTTGCATGTTTTTTGACAAAATACATTAGAAATATTTGATAACAATTCTAAAAAAGTTTGTGAAAGCATCTGTGGAAGTATTTGTAAAAGTCTTTGTGTAGGAGTTTAGGCTAAGGCTGACTTTAAAAAGAGTAAAATTTAGTAGATATGCCGTAAAATGTTCATGAGCAGGGCAGGGGCGTCATTTAATGAGGGTGCAAAACATTTATAAAACCTTGGGGGAAGAATTTTAAACGCCCAAACTTTACAAATATTTATCCTACTAAATGCTTAATTTTTTCTCCAAAAATAGCTGATGACCGAGTGGTGATAGTCAAAAGTACTTTTCCTTAAAAAATTTCTAAAACAGCTGATGGCCGGGTATTATAAAATTCAAAATCGTCCTGTTTTTTTAAATTTTATACAGAAAATGTTTGAGGAAGGCGTCTTTCCTGCCTCCCAAATGACTCCCCAGGCATGGGACAGTAGTTTTTTTAGAGGGGTTGATAGACGTCTTTAATTAATTTTGGGGAGCGTCACATTCAAGCGTTAAGAAATGCAGGTGTAATATAATCCCACGTAATTGAAGTGAAATTTATAATGCCTATTGACATCAATGATGATTGATTATATTTATAATAAATATCTAAATTTGCAATGCACAATTATATTTACGGTGTACAATTATAATTTAATTTATTTAAAATGCATAATTATAGTTCGGTAGCAGAGCCCGGTTCATTTTTTAGGCAAAAATTCCAGGTCCGATCCGGCCTGTTCTGGTTTAGGTCCAGTCCGTTTTTACAGACCTAAAATCCCTGTATTTGTCCCAAAAATCCCGGCCCGCCAGTTTTGTCAGTTCGTGCAGATCTCTATTGGATGGCATACTTAATAAAATAATGCATAATTAGGTTTATAATTTAGAATTGGATACAACTGTTTAGTTTTCATTAAAATGCTCGATTTTTTAGCAGAAAAAATTTCAAATTATTTCAAATTGTTAAACCGTTTCATTTAAATTTTAATTTATTTTATTTAAGGTTTGCTTTTGCTCGTTTTTCACAACGAATTGACAATCAAATAGTGAGCCAGATTGTGACAAAGTTCGAACTTTCAACTTTCGAAAAAGAGGTTCTTGTTGTTACCAGTCAGCAACATAGAGATGATTCGCTCACATCGCTCATCTTTGAATGTGTAAAAAATGAGTCCCCTGAAAAAATAATTCACAAGTTTAATGAATTGGGATTTGACTGTGGTAAGTTCATCTTGTTAGAAATATTTGTTATTTATCGTGTTTTGTGACAAGAAGGCTTTCAGTAACTTTTTGCGAAATAAATCTCATTATCTGTAATCGCTATTATTTTTATCAAAACTATTATCAAACTATTATCAACACCATTATCAACACCATTATCAACACCAATATTAATACCATTATTAATACCATTATCAACACCATTATCAACACAATTATCAACACCATTAACAACACCATCAGGAGCAGCAACAAGTGATACTTTCAGACTTCATGAAGGAGACTTGTTATATCTTTCGTTCAAAGGAAACATTGACTTCGAAGATAGAACATCTCGCTCGTTAATCTTCCACTCAAATCTCAGTTCTGCTACTTTCATTGTAAGTTTTTGATTTCTGATTAAAATGTTATTTTTAAATTCCTTATATTAATTTCACCGCCGGTCTTGCTTGCTTGAATGTTTTCAAACCTTGAAAGTGAAAATGAACAAGTTTCCTGTCATCCGATCAAGCTGAAATTTAAAATATAAGCTTGCTATTCATGATTGAACTTACCGATCCGGCGTGTGTCGATAGCGTTTATGTTTTTAGGAAACGACTTAAAACTCATTTTTTTCTTCGTATGACGAACGGATATTGACCCTTTTTGTTTCTGATGTGTGATTCTGTTCGTTCGTTTATTTTGGCACTGCCGCCTCGTGCTCTGAGAAATTTTTCTTTTTAGAGAGCACGTTAAATAAATAAATAATAATAATAATGACAATGCATTCCAATAAAATTTCAAAAAAATTTCAAAAAATTGTTTTAATTAAAAGCAATAATTATCTATGTTTTAAAACAAAAACAAACCAAATACAATTAAATACATTTTGCAAGTTCAAATTCAAAAAGTCGTTTTAAAAGGCAAATGTGCAATAAATTAAAAGCCAGCGAATCTTGAAATATAAGGAATTTGTGAAAAACCTTGTTTTTATCGCTTACTTGTAACTTAATATTAATAGACAATAATCAGAGTGAAAAAGGATGCAAGCTTTTATTGCACTGATATAACATCAGTTATATCTTGCACGTTAAATTCATTTAATTGAAAATAAATCAATTTTGTTTTGTTTTTTGTTAAATTTTGCAGTCTTCAATTAAAGAAATAAATTCTTTCGCCCAAAACGCTCTACCGACTTACAGAGGGTGTCTGCAAATTAGACTTCTTGAAAAGCCAATTCTACCAATTGTAAAGCAGAACAGCAACGTACCAACAATTCTAACAAAAAAACAATCAAAATATTTTCCTCAACACAACATCTCAGAACTCATCCTTAGTCCAAATGTCCTGTCACAAATACAAATATTTTTACCGAAGGTTTGTTTTGCTGTATATAAGCATCAATCACATCAGTCAGGTATATATAAAAATGTTTTTAATTTAACCTCAATTTTGACTTCTAAAAACTTATTATTTGGGAAGCTATTTTTAAGCCAAGATTTAGTCATGATTTTTGGAGTTTATAGTATATATGAATTTGTGTCATTTCTTTACGCAAATGTGTAATTGTAGTTAATATTATTATTTATATCTATATAAATGTAGAATTCATAGTTCCAATTAATGTAATAAATTATAATAATAGTGATTACGGCAAAAGGCGTATTAATTGTTTTACCCCCTCTACGTGGACAGCCTATTCAGTTTTTAATTTCCGTTTCTCCAACCAAATCTTGTTCTGAAATTACCCTAACTATTTTAAACAAACAGAATAGTTTTAAGAAATTGTATCTTTCCCTGTCATATTATGTAAGATTTCTAAGAACTCAGAATTATTGTAAAGTAAATCCCACTGATTTTTTTGTTGTTGTCGCCTGGTGGAAATTACGCATTCTTATAAATTCGTCCCTGCCTGTATCGTCATCTAAATTAGTGTTAATGTAAAAATAAGGTGATGAAACCAATCATTGAAGTTATTAAATTTTTAAGCTTATGCCGATTGCTGTCATTAAAAGTGTATCATTTGATGTTTCAGAAAGCCATAGAAGCTCCAACTATTAGAAGAATTCAAATAGCTATTAAGAATGAAGGTATTTCTAAATTTGTTTGTTTGTATCTTAACTCTTTTTTTCTCAGAACTAAACAGATAGAGATGACAATTTATAAATTTAAGAGTCAATAAACATAATAACAGGGCCGTTGTCAGACGATTATTTTGACCGCTTATCTAATTCACTGGGAGAAACTTGGAAATCTTTAGCAGAGAAATTAAGAATCAGTAGAGTCTCAGTGCAGCGTATCATGAGCACATGTTCCAGTCGTTGTCAGGGAAACCAAGAAGAAGCCACTTCTGTGTTAAACAATATGGCGGCCAAACAAATGCTATTTCAGTGGTTTAAAACGTCTCCGAAGGCATCAAACAAGGTTTTGTTTCATTTCGAAGTACATTATCTAAGTTTGTTAGTTTACAATTTAATTAAAAAGAAATTGTGTTGAAGGTGAAGGTACTGAAAACAGCTCTGATGGCAGTCGGAAGAAGTGATTTGGTAGAAGACCTTGCAGAGTGAATTTTCATGTGGATTGTCGTGCTTCTAAAAAATATTAGAAACCAATAAGGAAAGGAGAATTTAAATTTTCAGTACGAAATAATTGAATACAACAATTACAACGACGGTTTAAAGAAGTGCATTGTTCAAATAACACAGCACATGCTTACTTACACTGAACACTTTATGTATGGAAATCAAATTTACTATTCTATATTTATATATAGAAAGTACTTTTCCATTATAAAGCTATCTCTTCTTGACGAGCAGATGTTATGCGCAGGTGCTGCTAAGTACTAGTAATATAATTTAACATTTTATGTTTATTTCGTCACAGCCTCAAAGATCATTAACATCTAAATTGGTAATAAATATAAAAATCACTTTTTCTTGTGTTCGTATACTTTACATGTAGAGGCTTACAAACATACGAAAATCTAGGATTAGCTTATCGTGTCTATGTGAATAGCCACTAGCTGTTAAACTGTTGATGGTCAAACAAATATAAACGTATTAGAAATAAATAATAACATGTTAGTTATTTGTGTGCATGAGTCAACTGTTATATAAAACAGTGAATGAAAACATAATAAAAAAACTAAAATAAAAAACAAACAAAAAAGTTTTGAAATCACTTTTTACAAATTATGACAGCTAAAATTAACTTCTGTTTAATAATTAATTTATTAAAACGTTCAAAACAATTCTGCCTTGCGTTTTACTTAAATTATTCTATAAAAATTGTTATAAACAAAAAGCATAAAATGTAATCAATAATTAAATCAAAGCAGGATACGAAATACATTTTCATTAATGAATTTTATAAGTTACTGAAATGCCGCTATTGGTACACAGTCAATTGAAAAAACCTTCCATTTCAGTTGCTTGTTATAGAGACTTTGTTAAAACAATTATTTTAACAAAACTCTTTTAAAAACATGTTTGTTATTTTTGTATTTTGAAATAACCATCAAATTGGATCAGAAAAACAAGTTGAAATCAAATATCATCTAATAAAGTAAGGAGAATCCCTGTTTAGAGTTTCCAGAAAAATTCTGTTAAAAAATTTTCATGACAATTATTGTAAACTTCATTTTAGTGAAGGAAAGAAGAATAAGAAAAATTAGAATACAAACTTGATATTTTCATTCCAATGTACGTAGACAAATCTAAAAGCACAGATGATCCCAATACAAAGAAAGCCAACAAACATGTATGCATAACCAATGAAAACACTCTTTGAACCCATCCATGAAAGTGTCATCAATACAACACTTTTTGTTCCGCCGAAAGGAAAAGTTGGATAATCTAAAAAAACATGAATTTTTAACATAAAGCTTGAAAAACTTTAGAAGTTTTATATATAAGCAGCAAAAAATTTTAGCAAGTTTAGGTTTTGCATTAAAAAAACTTGCAAAACAATTTTTTTAAGTAAAATTAAGTAATTTTAGATAGCAACGTACAATTCATGAAAAACTATAAAACTTTATATTATTTGTGCAAAATTACTTACATTACTAATAATATTGTTTGTTTTCAAATATAAATACACTTTTACTTTACAGTTATTGCTTTATAAAACATAGAGACATATTAATTTTTAAATTTTTTAGACTTTATTCAAACTATGTAAATTAAAAAAAAACATTTTTCAGAGTATGAATAGTATTGAACCATTTTTACATAATGTTTTTGTTTGTTAAATTATATGAAAGATAAAAACACAAATTTGTGTTAATAATAATAAAACAAAATCATTGAAAAAATATAATGATTAAATATGATACAATTTATAGTTATGTACCCACATTTTTCAAAGCAGAATTAAAATTTGTATGAATATGAAGAATGTAATTATAAATGATACTAATAAAAAAGTTACTGTAAGAATTATGAAGAATGTAATTATATAAAGTACTAATAAAAAAGTTACTGTAAGAAATATGAAGAATGTAATATAGGTATAAGACAGTTATGGCGCTCTTGTAGCTGCCGGACGCGTCAGTTTATGTGGCACGTTTTTATCGAATTTAACCTCGGATAATACTTTTTATAATCTTTCATTTGTCAGTTAAACCTTTTTTTAACTAAAGTCGTTTAAATCGATATCTAGTTTGCTTATAATAAATTGATTTAATCTTCATACTTGAAGCTATTTTAGTGGGGCAGCTAACTGCAGCATCGTGCAAACGCTATTGACAAGCAAAAAATTACATATTTGTAATCAGAAAAATATGCTTGTAATTACCTGATATCGCCACATTCTGTAAAATTGAGAAAAAAAATCACCTTTCTTGGTCCCGCTCCAGTATGAATAGCGTATTATCAAATGCGATCAAACTGGGGAAAAAAATTAAAATATTTTGTTTTTTTGGTTGATTTGCATATGTTTAATATAAAGAATGAAGAAAACAAGAAAAAATAGACAAATAATTAAATTTTGAGTAAATAAACCTACGGAAACGAGACATGACTTCTGCCTCAAGTACGTGTCTCGTCTACTCACTCAAAATTTAAATATTCATATATTTTTTCTTGTTTTCTTTATTCTTTATATTAAACATATGCAAACCAACAAAAAAAAACAAAATATTTGATTTTTTTGCCAGTTTAATTGCCTGTGATAATACGCTCATAGATATATCTATGAATACGCTATTCATACAAGAGCGGGACCAGAAAAGGTAAATTTTTTTTAGTTGACAAACAAAAACAAGCAAAACAATTACATATTTGTATTTAGAAAAATATGCTTGTAATTACCTGATATCGCCACGTTCTGTAAAATTAAAAAAATTACCTTTTTTGGACCCGCTCCTGTATGAATAGCGTATTATCACAGGTGATCAAACTGGCGAAAAATTTAAATATTTGTTTTTTTTGTTGGTTTGCATATGTTTAATTAAGAGAATGAAGAAAACAAGAAAAATAGATGAATAATTCAATTTTGAGTGAGTAGACCTATAGAAACGAGTGCCTCAAGTGCGTGTCTCTTTCCGTAGGTCTAGGTCTACTCACTCAAAATTTAATTATTCATCTATTTTTTCTTGTTTTCTTCATTTTTTTTATATTAAGCATATGCAAACCAACAAAAAAAAACAAAATATTTGAATTTTTCGCCTGCGATAATACGCTATTCATACAGGAGCGGGACCAAAAAAGGTGATTTTTTTTCTAAATTTCCCAGAATGTGGCGATATCAGGTAATTACAAGCATATTTTTCTGATTAAAAATATGTAATTTATTTGCTTGTCAATAGCGTTTGCACGATGAAGGGGTTTTTGATCAGTTAGCCGCCCCACTATTTATACATCAGCCGTGCAAACGCTGGTTTCTGCTAATTACTGATTTGGTTTTTACTTTTCTGTACTAATGGATTCTAATGGATTGCTGTTTAAGCTACTGATTTTTAGAAACTAACTTCTGTTTAACAACTATTGCCGTTATAATTGTTGGCGTTATTTTCTTGAAAGAGCGCCATGGTTTCCTTGTTTCCAACTGCGTTGCTACGTCCAATCTCCGCACGTTATTCGTATACACGTGACTAACTGCTGCAGGCTAGAAGAAGCCTCTGGTGTTCGCTCTCACCATCTACAATTTTCAACATATCTGAGCTCGGTTTGCGACGCCATCGTGGCTCTCGCGCCGGCAAATAAAAACAGAGAAAAATTAAAATAATAAAAACGAGACGTACTACTTGCCCGCGACTTATCGTTCCTGATGACAGACGCTCAAGCACAAATCTCATTCGTCCACGCTTTCAAAGACACTCTAACCCCTTGATAAAAAAACTGAATCTTGGATCTCTTAACATCCGCTCCATTAACAACAAGGTCGATGCTGCACGTCAACTGTTGACCGATCATGACTTAGACATTCTAACACTGTGCGAAACGTGGCACGAAGACTCCGACTCAGTATGCATTCGTCGTTTAAAATCTGAGGGCCTCTCCGTTCTTGAATGTGCTCGCAAAATTGACCCAAAGTCAGGCCGAAATCATACAAATTATGTCAAAATCGTAGCGATTATAACTCGCTTTGGAATCAGACTGGTTGTCTACAGCTAGCAACTGTGTTCACTAAATTCGAATATATCTGTGTACGTTATCAGTCATGAGCAACTCCTACATCGTCGTCGTGATCTATCGTCCTGGTTCCAAAGAAGTGTGCACGATGTTTCATAAAGAGTTCGGTTTACTCCTAGAATACTTGACATCATTCCAGAACCCAGTACTGATCACAGGTGACATCAACATACACATTGAACGTCAAAGCGACTCGCACACGGTTCAACTGCAAAGCACACTGTCGTCGTTCGGTTTGGTTCAGCACGTTCACCAGCCAACACACAAGATGGGTGGGACAATCGACATCATCGTTACTCGCTCTGCTGACGTCGTCTCCCAAGTCAACACTTTTGAAACTGGCCTGTCAGATCACCTGCTGCTACAGTTCAACATCAATTTAGAATCGCCTGCCGCCTGCTACACCAAAGTTCTCTCACGACCCTGGCGTAAACTAAACCTCAACCAACATCCGTTGACGAAATGATCGGCGTTTTCGATAACACTACTCGGTCTGTACTGGATCAACATGTTCCTGAGAAACCTATTTCACGTCGTCGGCGATCCTCAGACGCATGGCTTGATGATGAATGTCGGCAACAAAAACGTTGCGTTCGTCGACTTGAGCGCCGTTTTAAACGAACTCTTAATGAGTCTGATCGTGCCATATGGCTTTCATCACTTCGATCAATGCACAAGCTTAACGATTCCAAACGCAGTCGGTTCTGGTGCCGATATATTGAGTCAAAAAAAGGCAACCCACGTGAGATGTGGAGATCTATCGACCGACTCCTTGGCCGTCAGAAAGCGTCTGCACCGATTCTTGATTCGATCGATGCTGATTCGATAGCGACGTTCTTCAAAAAAAAGTCGATGACATTCGTGCTTCTACCGTTAATGCTGGTGACCCAACTTATAGTATTGTTTCTTGCGGTAGCTCTTTTACAGGTTTTGAACGAACTAATATTAATTCCGTGATTAAACTAATTGGCGCCGCACCAGCCGTCTTGTCACCAATCGATCCGCTTCCAATGTGGCTGTTGAAGGAATGTGCTGACGTAGTGGCCCCTTTCATCACGGACCTGTTCAATCTGTCTATGTCTAGTGGTGTTGTCCCGGCCACCTTCAAAACAGCCTTAGGACACCGATTCTTAAAAAGGCTGGCCTGGACGAGTCTGACTCAAGAATTTACCGGCCAACCTCCAACTTGGACACACTGGGTAAACTTCTCGAATGCGTAGTTGCTGGTCAACTTACATCTTATCTAAATCTCAACAAGTTATTTCCGGAGCTTCAGTCTGCCTACCGCCAACATCGCTCAACCGAAAATGCACTCGTAAAAGTTGTCAACGACATTATCCTAGCCATTGACTCTGGCGACATTGCGTTACTGTTGTTGTTAGACCTCTCATCGGCATTCGACACGGTCGATCATGATATACTGCTGGAGAGACTTAAGTTATCCTTTGGCGTCCAATGAACGCCTTTATCCTGGATAAAATCCTATTTGTCAGAACGATCTTACACTGTCAGTTTTGGCGGGGCTATGTCACAAGTCGACACTGTCTATTGTGGTGTATCACAATGATCTGTCCTTGGACCACTACTTTTCATTTTATATACTGCTGACGTTGAAAAAATAATTCAGTCATTTGGTTTATCTGTACATTTATACGCCGATGACACTCAACAGTACTGTAGCAGCAGACCGGTTGACGCAGCCACCCTTAAAAGAAAAACTGCTGAGTCAGTACAACAGGTGGCACAGTGGATGGCCTCCAACAGGCTTCAACTGAATGCTGGCAAAACTGAATGTATGTGGTGTGCCACGACGCGTCGACGGCTCATTCTTGACTGCTACCCAATTGACCTAGGTGGTTCAACTGTCATTCCATCCGTTATAGTGCGGGACCTTGGTGTGCTGCTCAGTTCAGAGATGTCCATGACTGGTCACGTGGGTAAGGTGGTCTGAGTGGTATTACAAGCTGCGACAACTCAAGACATGCAGACGATGCATACCAGTATCGGTTGCGTTGTCACTGGTTAATAGCTTTGTTGTCTCAAAAATCGACTATTGCAACGCTCTGCTCGCTGATCAGCCTGACTATGTCCTCTGTCGCTTTTAGTCAGTACTCAACACTGCAGCGAGACTTGTTTTTGGTCTGAAGAAATTTGACCATATCTCAGATATCATGCGTGACAAACTTCATTGGTTAAGGGCTCGAGAGCATGTCGAATTTAAACTGTGTCTGCTGGTTTTCAAGGCCATGCATGGACTCGCGCCTGAATACATCACGTCATTGTGCTTGCCCGTCAGTTCAGTTGAATCCCGTCGGCGATTGCGTTCTGCGACCGCTGGAGACCTGGTCGTGCCTGCGACAACTATCAAGTTTGGACAACGGGCCTTTTCTGTCGCTGCTATTAAAGCATGGAACTGTCTTCCCATATCTATTCGTTTATCTTGTTCTGTTGAGGCTTTTAAAAAAACTCTTAAAACTCATCTGTTCATTAAGTCTTATAACTAAACTTTTTTTTATTTTATTTATTTTTTTATTTTTTTTTGTGTTTATCAGAGGTTTTTGGCGTTTTGTACAGCCCTCTTGTGATGACAATTCCATTGTACTGCGCTATATAAATTATCCATGTTATTATTATTAAGAATGTAATGTAAAGTACTAATAAAAAAAATTACTGTAAGAAATATGAAGAATGTATGATCCGCCAGGCAGTCCTTCTTTGAATTTCGACACGGCATCGTGATCGACGCGAGCGTATGGTTTTCGAAAATTAGGAAAAGCAGCTGTTCTCATCCAAACCATTAAAGCTTCGTTTTCGTAACCAGTGTTTGACTTGTCGTCTGTATCCAACATTATGGCTGGATATTTCCAATTCGGAGGTTTGATGGTTCCCTCCCAACCTAATAAAATAAAAAAGTTAACTTTAAGCTAACGTAAGTTGATTTTATTAGCTTCGCCGATATACCATTAGATTGTCAAAGTTTCAGAGTTAGCGTAAGTAAGTAAGTAAGTAAATCTTTATTAACCAGCCTGACAATGACGCACAGCGGTTTACATTTAAATAATAATACAAAAAATAAGAATTAAATAAAAATGAATACAATCGACAATCTAAAGTTAAAGACTTAAATTAAAAATCTAAAAACTTGTTTTTATCAGAGCTTTAAAATAGAGTTCGGCATTGTTTAAGTTATTTTGAGTTATTTTGAGTGCAGCGATCTATAGATAAAAGTTTTTCTAAGTAAGGAATCGGCATGCGGAATAACTCTGTCGTGAGCTCGAGGACGAAGGTGATATTCCAATTTCTTGACGTCTGGGAGAAGATGGTGAAGGACGTGAAGGCGGTTAGACAGAACCTGGTTGAACAGGGTTGAATCCGCCACGGCGCATCGGTGCACAAAATCAGGGCGGTCGGGAGCCAAGAAACCCTGGCGTGTCACCTTCCTAATGACTGACTCGATGCGTCGAAGATCTCCCGAACCTATGAAACCCCACCATGATTGAGAGGCGTAGGTGATCCTGGATATAAGTGTCGCCTCCGTGACCGTCCAAAGCTCCCGGCCACACAGCCCGTGAGCCCGTAAGTTTCTTAGTGCATATAAAGACTGTGCAGATTTTGTGCTGATCCAGTCAACGTGCTCTCGGAATGAGAGCCTTCCGTCGATCAGGACTCCCAGCACATTCATTACATCCACCCTCTCCACTCCGACCAAAGGGGTAGGGAGTGTGTTTGCCTTTGTTCTGGGGCGACGCACAACCAACTCTTTTGTTTTTGAATCGTTTAAATTTAGGTTATTTCTTTTTGCCCATATCTGTATGTTCGCGAGCTCATCAACGATTAAGTGAGAATTACCTGGTGGTACTATAAGGTATGTATCATCTGCATATTTCTCTAGACGGTTACCATCTATGCTGGGGGAGAGGTCTGATGCCGCAACAATGTAGCAACTGGGTCCAATTCCTGAACCTTGGACGATGCTTGCATTTATTTCTTTTAAAGACGACACTTGGTTTTGGAATTTAGTGCAGTGCATTCGCCCTCTAAGGAAGTCAACCAGCCAGTTGTACGCCTCGTCTTCTATTGGTAGTTTGGCAAACTTTCTCATAAGCTCTGAGTGGCGGACAGTATCGAAGGCCTTTGAAAAGTCCAGTGCTATAACGTGGACATACGGGTGGATTTGTAGTTGTTCGGAAATGTGTAGTGTCAGGCTGATTAGTGCCGCCGTTGTGGATCCCGTTGGACGGAAAGCATATTGGTCATGGAAGTAGTGGTTGTACCCGGAACTTCCCAGGATAGGATAGACGAATCGCTGTACCACCATCTTTTCCATAATCCTTGAGAGTATTGGTGTAATTGAAATTGGTCTGTACTCGTGGCTTCCCTGAGGATTAACTACTTTTGAAACCGGGGTTATCTGACATCTCCTCCACCGGTCTGGTATCTGTGATTGGTTTAACGACAAGTTAAATAGAAAGGCGAGCGGTTCGGCAAGTATTGGTGCCGAGATTCGGTAGAACCAAGAGGGAATTTCATCCATTCCGGAGGCGGAGGTTTTTAGTCTGTCCAAAGCACGGAAGACTTGCCAGGCAGAGAAAAATCTTGAATTTCGGCAGACGCTATGTTTTTCTGCAGGAGCCTCGTAGTTGCTTTCCGTCGAAATGGTTGCGTAATGGTCATTGAGTTTGTCTGCAGTGATTGCTTTGGTGGTAGAGTTGTTCTTTCGTCGTTTATCCTTACCAGTCACTTGCCTAACTCGCTCCCACAAGTCCTTTGGGCCTCTGATGGTTCCGGAGCCCGTAAGTGTGGAACAGTTTCTGGCGATTATTCCTTTTCTGATCTTTAGAGAAATTGCATCAGCAGCCTCTATCTTCCCTTTTCGCATCAGTCCGTTCTTTTTTCGCAACAGCAGCTTGATCTCTGGTGTGATATACGGAGGGTCGCGATCTGTTACTGTGATGTTCCTGATTGGGTAGAACCTATCCAACAATCTCTGCTCTCATTGATTTCTGGATGGTGCCCGTATTAATTGTTTGCATGAATTGCATGCAATCTTTTATAACACGGTATTACGTGGTACCTATTTTTATTCAACAGTGAACTCATACCCTGAAATACGACAGACTTTTGGTTCGAGCTAAGATAATATTATCCTTATCAGGCCCGTAGGCAGGATTTAGTGAGTGGGGGGCTTTGAAAATTAGTAGGGGGGCTACTGACGAACGAAGGCACAGAAGAAGCCTGAGCGCTAGCGCCCGAGGTGCGAAGCCCCTCGCGATAAGGAGATTCGCCAAAGCATTTTGTAGCATTTGACAAAAAATGGCATCCAATTTTGGATATCTTATTATTTAATTTTAGATTTTTTAAGAGTTGCAATATGTTGCTCGTAATAACAAAAATTAACAATTTTCACAGGCAATTTTGTCAAATAACAGTATGCTTGTTGTTATCCACAATCTTGATTTTTGATGCGTGCATGGCACACCACTGGGATGACAGCACTGAATCAAATTGTCCAAATTTAATTATTGATTAAGACAACCGTTATAGTCCACAATACAATAACTTACTTATTTTATTTTTGATAAAAACTTGTACATCTGTATCAAATGCCAAGAAATCAATAAAATAAAATCGGATTTAAATATTTGTTTTGACAAAGATCAAACCACATTATAGTAAAATGTACTATTTAGTTTACTTTCTCATTTTAAGTTACTAAACATCCATTCATGTGTTACCCATAAACCTTGTCATCAGTTTTTAAACAATCTAAATAGAAGATTAGATTATATATCAAGTCTATCATTTAACTTATATTGTTGAAAAGATTGTGTGGTTTGACAGTAAGTTTTAGATTGTTTCTTTGAATTAATCAGTTCAGAATATTGGGGTTAATAGTATTGCAGTGTCAGACTAGCACTAAAAAATACTAAATTATGAAAATAATTTGAATTATTGAGAGTCATTCAAAAATCAAAAGCTAAAGTTTGTCAGCTAAGCTGAATTAGCTTCTTTCTTTGTTCTAAAACTTTAAGATTAAAGTTATCATAGTATTGTAAGACTACGTCCAAACACTGATTATGAAACTCATGACAATTTTCATGTGTAAAACATGAATGGATGTGTAGTAGCTTTTGTTTATTTTGTTTATCATTGTTTATTGGGCATACAAAAACACATTAAAGAAACACATAAAAATTGAAATAAAAGCATGCAACAAAAAATGAATGAGTAGTGCCCAAAAGGAACATCCGAAGAGATGAATCTCGCTTGAGGATGACCAGTGCAGATGAAACATTTACGAATAATAATAATACAGGTACATACAATACAATAAATTTAGAATGGTAAAATAACTGAAATAAATTACTAAGATGAACAAAATAACAAAATTTAACATTTAATAATATACAATATACGTTCGAATCTGAGATGATAGAATATATTATAATTTTAATAAGTGAGATTTAAGACGAGATTTAAATAATGAAAAGGACTCAGAGGACTGTATTGAAATAGGGATGACTGAATATGTACGCGGACCTAAACATTTAATAGAAAAGGTTTTTAGTCTTGTGTTTGCAAATTCTGGACGGAAAAGATTAGATGATCGCAAAAAATGGGTATGAATATCGGACGACTTCAAGAAGAAATCATGAAAGGATTGAGGTAGAGTAGAATTAGAATATTTATACATAAAAGAACCAATTTGAAACAGATTGACTTGATAAATGTTTAAAAGCTTATTTTCAGTAAATTTTGACTTACAAGAAGAAAGAGGATGTAAAAAAAAAATAATACGGATGAGTCGTTTGAGCAAAATGTGTAAAGAAAGAAGACGAGTTGGGTAATTAGAAGCCCAAACAATATTGCAGTAAGAAATATAGGGAAAGACAAATGCATAATACAACATAATACAAGTTTTTGTGTCTATAAAACGACGTAATCTATACATAATTCCAATATACTTAGAAACTTTAGATTTAACATGCTTAATGTGATCAGTCCATGTTAAATGTTGATCAAGAAACACACCTAAAAATCTATATGAGGTGACACGGGTAATAGAAACACCAGAAATGCTGAGACATGACTTTGTAATAATAGATTTACTCTTTGGATGAAATATGATATAGTTGGTTTTTTTTACATTTAAAGAAAGCTTATTGGCACAAAACCAATCATAAATACATATGAGACCATTATTAACGCTGTCAAATAAAATGTTCAAATTGTCACCAGAAGCAAACAGACTAGTGTCATCAGCAAATAAAGAAAAACTGAACAGGTTAGAAATTAAAGGTAAGTCATTGATATATATAATAAATAGGAGTGGACCCAATATAGAGCCCTGTGGTACGCCACAGTTGATGGGTAAAGATTGTGATAACACATTGTTGTAGCAGACATATTGTGATCGGTTCTTCATGTAATCCCGAAACCAGTCAAGAGGAACTCCCCGGACTCCATAGTACTCAAGCTTCTTCAATAATATTTCATGATTTACAGTGTCAAATGCTTTTGCAAGGTCTAGGAATAGGCCAATGCCAAAGTTTCCTTGATCTAGAGCTTCAGCGATTTTGGATTGAAGAACAACTAGTGGCATGTATGTGGAGTGGTTTTTTCTAAATCCATATTGGTATGGTGAAAAGAGAGAAAACTTTAATAGGTAACTGTATAATCTTGTGTGCATAACTTTTTCAAAGAATTTGGAAAAATAAGATAATATTGAAATGGGCCGATAATTTGTTACATTATTTTTTTCACCGGATTTATGAAGTGGAACAACTTTAGCAATTTTCAATTGGTCAGGAAATATTCCAAATGTTAGGGAACTATTGATCAGAGATGTTAGAGGAGAGACAATTAGTTGGATAGATTGACTTGCTATTAGAGGATCAATACCATCTGGACCACAACTTCTAGATGTTTTTAAACTTTTTGCAATTTTGAGGATTTCAGTTGATGTTACTGGTGTGACATTCATGGAATCGACCACTTGGTTCTTGAGGAAGTCAGTGAAATAAGAACCCTGAGAGTGAATTTGTTTTGCAAGGCTTGACCCAATGTTTGAGAAATACTTGTTAAACATATCAGCAATCAGAGAAGGTGAACTTATTTCGGATCCATCATTTGTGAGAAAATTTTCCTGATGCTCTTTTGATTTGAATTGGCCTAGTAAAGTCTTTATCAATTTCCAGATTGCATTAATATTACCTTCATAAGATTCAAATTTAGAAGAGTAGTGTTGTTTGATTGTGGTTGTTTTTAAGGATTTAAATTTATTGCGACAAGTTATGAATTTTCTTCTATTTTCTTCTGATGGGTGTTTTAAAAAATTACGATAGAGAATGTTCTTTTTACGGCAGTGTCTGAAAAGTGTAAAGTTCATCCATTCATGGTCAAATTTTACTTTTTTCTGTCTGGGTTTCTCTAGAGGAAAACAGAAATTATATGCAAGGAGATATTCTTTCACAAATAATGAATAAGCAGATGTCACTTTACCATTTTCACCTTGTTGAATGACTTCAGTCCAATCTTTGTTAGTTAATTTAACATGGAACAAATTACTGTTTTTAAATTGTCTTTGGAAGTTTTTTTGATCTTTAGAAATGGTTATTTGAAAAGCAAGATCAAGAGAAAGGTAAAGTGGAAAATGGTCAGACAAATCATCAATCAGTATCTTTGAGAGCGTATTTTGAAGAGGGAAGTTTGTGAAGATATTGTCGATTGCTGTTGCTGTCGTAGAACTTTTCCGTGTTGGTTTTATAAAAGCAGGAAACAATAAATGAGATGCAAATGTGTTCAAAAAATCAGAAACAAGAGAAGCATGAACTTCATCTAACAAATTTATGTTAAAGTCACCCAGCAGTA
This sequence comes from Erpobdella octoculata, assembly GCA_963978895.1. Taxonomy (NCBI): domain Eukaryota; kingdom Metazoa; phylum Annelida; class Clitellata; order Hirudinida; family Erpobdellidae; genus Erpobdella; species Erpobdella octoculata. Next base: position 20,446,064 of record OZ022245.1, read on the forward strand.
GAATAGTAGTGTTATGGTGATCAATGGAAGTTAATAAAAGATTCAATTCGTCAAGAAAAGTTTGTAAATTTGAGTTTGGTGGTCGATATATCACCCCAGCAATAAATTTTTTATTATTACAACTAAAGGAAACCAGTAACGATTCGAATGAGGAGATTAGTAAATTTTTGTCCTGGTGGACCAAAATGGAGCAGGCGATAGAAGCATCGATGAAAAAACCCACACCCCCACCTTTTTTACCCTCACGAGGTTTTGAAAAAAAATTGTAGTGTGGGATGAATATACTGTCAGAGTTTTCTTTATTTAGCCAGGTTTCAGTTACAGCTACAATTTTAGCTGAGGACATGTGCATTAGTAAGATTAAATCTTGAACTTTATGTACGAGACTTCTGCAATTTACATGAAGGAATGATAATTTCTTATTGGTTGAGTTTTTAATTAAATTGGAAAGATTATCTGGTGTTAAATATGTAACTGGATCGTAAAATTGATATAAAAAATGCTGATCTGGATCAATGTGTCTGTCAAATAAACAAAAGACTTCCTTCATTTCTCCTAACTCGTTATGCAGACTTGTCATATTTGTTGGTGTTAAAGTTGTAGACTTTTCAGGAGGATGCAGATGGAAAAGGCTGTCGAGATTCTCTTTTAGCACACCGCCTTTTGTAGGCCTCCTCTGCTTGAATACGAGTTAAATCCCTGTTTATGTAAACTTGGCGAAATTTGACTTCAGAAGAGCTTCTAAGTATGACCGCAGAAGAGAGAAGATCTTTTACATCATCAGGACTGTTTAGCGTGACACAGATTTTGACATTGTCTTTTCCTAGTCTGCGAGTTTTGAGTATGCGAGGTTTAACAGTGAGGGCTTCTTCGCAGAAAGTTTCGACAAGTTTTTGATCAGTAATTTTTGAGTCAGTAGGCGTAGGCAATCCAGTAATAATAACATTGTTGGCTCTTATTTTAATATCTTCTCTTTCTTTATCCGTAACAAGAATTGCTTTAGAAGTTGCTTCAACTAGCTTCTGAGTTTGGACTTCAAGAGAAGAAACAGAAGTTTTATCTTCGTTAAGCTTGCTTTCTAAGCGGGCCATTCGCTGGCCGATCTCGTTTAGTTGAACCGAAACAACATCCATGAAGGACTTCGCAAGCTGGTTAACGACTGCGTTCATAGATTCAGTGAATTTTTCCGTTACTCGAGTCAAAATAGATTCAAGCATTTCGGGAGAAATTGACTTAGCCATAATTATGTTGGTTTTGATTAGATACAGCAAGATTTTACGAACGATAATTTAGACTTGCACGCCGAGAGCTGATAAACAACCGAGTTGACTTTAAAAGTGAAATGAAATCAAAATGGAACTTAACTCTCCTCAGATTGTTCTTATTTTCGAGTTGAGTCCTGTTGTTTTCTGAGAAAATCAAACTTTGCACGTATTTGTGTTTTTTATCGCAAAATTTCAAAGTTCAACTTGGGAGACCGCACGCCACTTCACTCGCTAGTAAAATAGGTGAAATGAGAAACTAAACTAAAAAGTCCATTTCAGTATAATATGGTTTGATCATTGTCAAGACAATTATTTGAATCCGATTTTATTTTATTGCATTCTTGGTATTTGATAAGTATCCATATCAATTGCTTTACAGAGCAATTTTTCAAATGCCAGAAGCACAAGTTTGCTTTTTCTCTCATGGGACATTGATCTTCTCTGTGGTTGTAGTACTCGTGTTAGACAAGAAAATGAATTTTCACAAGTGGCAATCAAGATGCCGAGAGTCATTGCAGCTGAATAGTGCCAATTTAGAGTAGGAAATGCATCTTTATAGTCCAGAATAAAATCCATCATTTCCTGGAGACTGTAGCCTGGTTGAAATTTGTTTTTTAGAAACCTACTTGTAATGAGAGCCTCGTTTGCAATATATTTTTCAACATCGTCCTGCCTGTCTTGTTTAAGCAGTTGCGTCAACGGTTTAAGGTCGTTGACATCTAAAAACTTGTCTGATGTTGGTAAAAAGGCAGACACTGCACAAGTCAAACCTTTAGAATAACTTAAATAACTATCAACAAAGCTCTCCATCAACTCTCCTAATTTACCATCCAACATGCTAAAATAAACAGCACAAAGCTGATTCCACTCTGGTGAACACTATATTGCTCATTACAGAATCACGTAGCGTGCTAATCTGTACTTTTGCTTTTTTTTTGGTATGGGTTTTTACCAATTATTCATTCTACAGGCATGCAAATTATTATTATTAATCTTATATTTAAATTTACTTTTATTTATATTTAATTTTATTTAAAATTTTAGGGGGGGGGGCTTACATTTTTAGTGGAGGGGCTGCAGCCCCCCCAGCTCCCCCGCTAGCTACGGGCCTGATCCTTAGCTCGACGGAGCTAAGATAATAAAGATATTATTTTTTTATCTGAAAATTACACAAATTATAGAATAATTAAAAAATAAATACTTGATGGGTTTTTGTACTTCTTTTGTTTGTCGGTGTGCCAAGCAATCTGCGTCCTCAAAAGTGGCACAGACGTTTTCCCTCCGACATCAGAAACGTAAGTTAACTTGAAAGTATCTGTAGATTTAATTTTGTTTTGAACAATTGTGGAAAACGCAATGGAGTATTAAAGTAGTGGTATTTTCACTGTTGAAAATTTGATCATTACAGTAATGTTAATACAGACCGTTAAAAAGACTATTGGCTATTGCACCACAAGGAGCATAATTGAGACGAGTTTCACGGTCTGCTATAAAAGGCCAGCAAGTATATGAACTGTTTCCACCGTGACCTGCCAATTGGTTTGGGTCAAGAGAAGTTACATATTTTCTATGATTTTGATAAAAGTTAGTTAGTTTGTAGTAAATGAACACCTTTCCCTGTAACAAATATGTTAACAAATTTATTCTTGATTTAAGTTTCGCAATTCTGAACCGCATTAAAAAACAATGTTGAACGTAACAATTGTCTTACTTGAAACTGAAAAGGTAAAGTAAAAAAAACTTCACAACTGCATTGTTCGCCGGGATTTTCTTTGAGAAAGTCATCGCAAGAACCCGAGGAAAAGTTAAAAAAAGATCCAACCATACATTTTTCTCCAGAATAATCTATTTCGGCTTCATTAATCTACAAATAAACAGTTTTTTTAAAGCTGAAAAATTGAAAGAAAAAACTTTAAAAACTGTATTAACAGAATAGGCCATATAAAGAAGTACAGCTCCGATGGGAATAAAAAGTGAGCCCACAAGTAAGAGAGGATAAAATAAAGTGTGGAACGTATAGATCGGCTGCCATGCTGAGAGTTCTTGCTGCTTGGCACGTTTAGCAATTTCTGGAATATTAACGTGCACTTTTACCTTTTAAAACCAGCTCACTCGTATTTATAGTACCAATTCATTGTAGTAGTATATACAATTGCTAATTGCAAACATATTTAAATAACAGTAAAGTTCAATGGCGGCGTAAATGAAAATGCACAACTGGTCAAACCTCGGCAACTTTTAGTTATTGACATTTTTGTTTTGTTTATTCAAAAACTAAGCCGTTGAAACGTGAAAAATATTAAAACAAAAGCTAGTTTCCATAGCAATCGAACGTCATCAATCCTTCAGAATGAGCGATGTAAAATTCAAATCATCGTGTGCTCTAAATTTTTTAGCAATATAATTTTTTTAAGTTCGTTTATTAATTTGGTTAACAAATTATTTTCTATAATATAACAAAATATATTTTAACTGTTATATCCATTATAAGTGGTTATTTTAGATTGTTTTAACTATCGGTTGAAAATGGATACTGTTGCAGTTAGGGAATACAAATAACAACTTTTTTTGGATTCCGGGATTACCGGATTGAAAATTTGTCAATTCCGAGATCCCGGGATTTCAAAATTTCTAATTTTTAGTCCAGTAAGTGGTTCGTTACCAATTAATATGCGCAATTTGTCATAGACACTTTGTAATAATTTATTTTAAGGAAATAAATAATCTTTTTAATAAAGAAAATTATATATATATATATATATATATATATATATATATATATATATATATATATATATATATATATATATATATATATATATATTAGGGCTTGCAATTTAATGCGCTAAAACGCGTTAATTCGTTAATACATTAACAGCGTCTTAAAACACATGGTGTAAAAGACTATAAACTATAAAAAAAAAAAAAAAATAATACATTAACAAAAGTTCAAAAACTTAACGCACAAATTTTTAATTTATGGTTTCATTTACTAAAACATTAAAATTAACCAATTATATAATGGATTGTATTTTTTTTTTTTGTTCTATGTTCACTCACGTTATTTCCCGGTTCTCGAATAAATAAATACTTTGTTGCGGCAAATCGTTGAGTTATGGTTGGGAGCGTTGTATAATTTATATTGTAAAATTATAATCAAACATGCTTAACGGGACATTTAGTTATAAAAACAAACAAGTGAAGCAAAAAACAAAGTTTTTTAAAAACACACTTCACTTTTATATAATCGATTGTGTAGGCCACATTATGTTACATAAACAACGAGCATACTAGCATAGACAATAAATATTTCAACGAAAATAACACAAAAAATTGTTTAATTAAATTTTGTCCAATCAATCAGAAAATTTGATGGAATGCGTTGTTAATAATTTCAGAGGTATGTTTAAATTTTTAAGTCTCTAGCTCATCGGGAAGTTAGTTTGAAATCGATTGCAAAATTTGACGACAAACAGACAGACAGACAGAGAAGTCAAGTTAAGTAAAAGTGTGTAATAAAATAAAATAATTCGTAAATATTGTTCGAAGGAATTCAAGTATCATCGAAGTTTGAACACACTTCAATATCATTTAAACAGTAAGCACGTTTTCATAGCAAATAAAAACAGCCAAAACGACTCTTCGTTATCAAAACAAGTCAAAATAACAGAAAGAATAACGTCGTTATATAAGGTAAGTAAGCCAATTTCCCTGTCCAAATCCAAAGAAAATACGGAGGCAATTGTACGTTATAGAACAGTTCATGCATTGCCTTACAGTTTTTCACTTATTCGTGTGTATGTTTTTTACATTTTAAATAAATTTATATTGTGCGATTAAACGCGTTATTAATCGCGAATTAAAAAATTAATCATGCGATTTATCACGATAAAATTTTCTAACTGCATGCAAGCCCTAATATATATATATATATATATATATATATATATATATATATATATATATATATATATATATATATATATATATATATATATATATATATATATATATATATATATATATATATATATATATATATATATATATATATATATATATATATATATATATATATATATATATATATATATATATATATATATATATATATATATATACAAGTTTTTGAAGACTTCTTTCAACACTACGAAAATTCTTTCGCACACTTTCAACCGAAAACAGTTCACTATTCATCATTTTATTTAATTTGCCGACGCGTTTCGGAGTACCTTTACTCCATTTTCAAGGCTCATTGTAAACAAAAGAATGTTTAAAAAATGACTTGTTGCCAAAATACGTTATAAATATATATATATATATATATATATATGTATATATATATATATATATATATATATATATATATATATATATATATATATATATATATATATATATATATATATATATATATATATATATATATATATATATATATATATATATATATATATATATATATATATATATATATATATATATATATATATATATATATATATATATATATATATATACCTTCAAATCTCTTAATGATAATTAATCATTAATGTCCCTAATAAATGTTTTGAATCTGTTAAGGTTTATCAATAGGAAGTTGATCATCAAACCAGTGATTTTACATTATTACCCCTTTTTTAATTCTGTTCGTCCCGAACAGCATAGTTGCTTTTGAGAAATGCGACTCGGCCACGAACACCAAATTACCTTGATCTTTACTCGTGGCTTTTGACCGCAATTCGCAAACAACATGGTCAAGTCCCTTGACCGTTTGATGCAGTTTATTCCAGTCCTTTTTTGGCTCATCAACAGAGTCTTTCTTTGGCTCATCGTCGCTATATCTGCACGGTTCATCACAGCCTTGTTTGCATTCCTCGTTCTGAACATCTTTACACGGTTTATCGGAACTGTCTGCTTTTTCTTCTTCCTTCAAATCTTTTAGATCTTTCTCAAGAAACTCTTCAAAAGGTTTTCCGAAAACACCTTCCATAAATCCATTAAATCCCTTCATCAGACTGTTATTTGATTTTAAAATGACTCTTAGTCTATCTGATCTAGAATCCTCTGTGGAATCATCTGATTTAGAACCTTCGGTACCGTTCTCTGTTCTTGGCTCATCTTTTTCAGAATATTTGTTGGCTGCATTGCTATTGTTGTTTTGGAGAAGTTCATCGCCGTCATGTTTGTTTTCTTCCAAGCTACCATCGAACGTTTTCTTTTCACATTCCAACTCGGCTCTTTCGTCGGTGTCAACTTTCGTATCGTCCAGCGGATCTTTCTTCAAATTATCGCCATCGTCTCTCAAATCAGTGTCTTCTTTTTTTGTCAAGTTAACTTTGATGTATTTCTCCATTGGAGTTTCGTCCGTTTCTAAATCCTCGGTTGCTTCATCCGAGTCAGATTTGTCACTAAAATCTGACCCTGAATATTCGGTGCCGTCGTCTGTTATGGAGGCTTCCGTTTCAGAACTGTCGCTGTATGGGTAAAAGCCATAGTTGTTATTGCCATTATTATAATCATCATCGTCACTTTCATCCTCATCATTTTGCATTTCGTTTTCAACATTCTTCTCATCTTCTTTAGTTTTGTTTTCGACGTCCAAACCGACTGTATCACTGACACCATATTTGCATGGTTCATCTTGAGCATCCTTGCAAGGTTCATTTTCATGACCGTCTTTGACAGGCACATCATCATGACCGTCTTTGACAGGCTCATCATCATGACCATCTTTGCATGGTTCATCTTGAACATCTTTGCATGGTTCATCTTGAACATCTTTGCATGGTTCAACTTGCACATCTTTGCAAGGCTCATCACCATGACCATCCTTGCATGGTTCATCTTGACCGTCTTTTTTGTTTCCGCAATTTTTTGTGTCACCATTGAGGAGTTCAAGAAGTTTCTTCCTTTCTTGCTGTGCTTCTCTGTGTGCTGCTCTGTTTTCCTCCGCCATTTTATTCAGGCCTTCAACAATTCATTTTCTGCTTCGAACTCATACTCTTCCGGATCAAACCCATTGTTCTCCAATGACGTCCGGAGGCGGTCCACGAGCTCAGACTTTCTTCCTTTATCACTGAGCTCTCGTTTTCTAAGTTCCCGCCTCAACTCCAGTATCAAGAGCTCATCCAATGCTTTCAAAACCATTCTTGTATCCCACTTCTGATCACCAATGTTACGATATCACCAAATCGTATACTGGGCTCAATAGAATGGTTTTGCAGTTTATTGGAAAATAATAAATGAAGCTTTGTTAAGGCTATTTATACCTTCAAATCTCTTAATAATAATTAATCATTAATGTCCCTAATAAATGTTTTGAATTTGTTAAGGTTTATCAATAGGAAGTTGATCATCAAACCAGTGATTTTACATTAATATATATATATATATATATATATATATATATATATATATATATATATATATATATATATATATATATATATATATATATATATATATTGTCAGGGGTCGCTCTACCGGACCTCCTGACAAGTGTATCTTGCACCTGTCGACCTGTTTAGACTCTCAGTCTAGACAGGAACCTAGACATTAATTTTCAGACATTCTTTTGCGTGTTTTCTGAGGCTATATATATAGCAATTTGAATTCCGCCAGGACAGAGCTAGCTATTTAGTATCAGGCAAAGTCCTACGTGTTTTGTATTTGATTTTTTGTTATTAACTGCGCTTTAATAAAGTTTCTTGTTGTCGTTCCGAGTTGTTTTTTCTTCCTGGTGTTCCCGACATTCCAGCAGGGAAGACTGTGACATTTTGGTGGCAGCGGTGAGATCAAGTATCAGGAAAAAAAAGTGCTCTCCAGCAAAGTTTGACAAGCAAGTTCGGAAAGATCTCTCTTGCCGGTGAAGTTCTCCTTGTGATCAAGGCTCGCCAGACGTTTCCGGGATCATCATCGGATCAGATAACCAGTTACGAGACTTTCCGTAGCTAGAATCGGCCGTCCCATTTGTGCTCAAGGTTTGAGTTTCTTTTCGAGTTTTCCCGCCGGTCTGAGTTTAGATAAGAAGGTCTTTTATATTGATACTTATCTGGCTGAAGATTGGTAGTAAGTCGTCCGGTGTTGAGGGTTGTGAAGACCCAGCGCAATTACCTGGAGGGAATGTGTCTCCAGAAAATTGGGAGGATGCGGGGAACGTTGGGAGGGAAGACACTAGTGGGTTTGGCGAAGATCCGACAGGGGGAAATCGACGAGGAGAACGTCATGAAAAACAAAAGCGTAGAGGTATGTGGGATGGTGAAGAAAGGAGGAAAGAGTTGGAAATAGAGAGACAATTGGAGAATGAATCGATAGATAGAGCATTGCGAGAGAGAGAATTGCAATTAAAAGAGATGGTGTTAGAAGAAGAACGAGAAAATAGAAAGCTAAAATGGCTAGAATTAGAAGAGGTGAGAAGGAGGGAGAATCGAGCTGAAAGAGACAAGGAAGAAACAAGGCGATGGAGAATAGAGGAACGCGAACGAATGATAGCTCGAGAAAATTTTGAAACTTCGGTTGAAAGTCGGGCCAGTCGGTGTATATCAAATATTATACCATTGGTAGGTGAATGTTTTTCAAATACTCAGAAAATTCCTGGTTTTTTTGCATTATTAGAAAAACAATTTATTATTGATAATGTCAATAATGACATTAAAGCCATGATTTTACAATCATGTTTAACTTGTAAGGCACGAAGTTTAATAACACGTCTTTCTCCTACTCAATTAGAAAATTATGATAATGTAAAAACGGTTCTTTTAACCGAATACAGAGTCAGTCCTGCCAATTTAAAACAATATTTTCAATCTATAACTAAAAAATCCAACCAAACCTTCTCTATTTTGGCTTCCGAATTACATAATGCACTTTCATACTATGTTAAAAGTAATCGGAATTATGATCAACTAATAAGTTTGCTGTGCGCAGACAGGCTCAAAGAGTTGTTACCTGTTGACTGTCGAAGTTTTGTTTTGACCCAAGAACAAAATAGATGGTTGTCTCATGAAGAACTTTCTCAAGTGGCTGATAATTATGCGGCTGCTCATGTTCAAAACCAGTCATCGTCTTTTCGCCAAGTAGTCAAATCAGACAGCTTAATTTACCTCAGGTCGATTTAAGATTTGGCCGTTGTTTTGGCTGTAGTTCGTCAGGCCATGTAAGGAAAAACTGTCCGAAATGAGAGGTTTCGCAGGTCGCACCATCGGCCTATATCAATTGTTGTAGTATTGGTAGCGAACTTTTTCATCCATCGTGTCCGGGAAATGATGTACTTCATAATCCTATTAAATTTTATGATATGTCGTTTATGAAAATAAAAATAAGTAATCTCCCATCTGTTGTTGCCTTAATAGATAGTGGAGCGGAAATCTGCTGTATAAGGGCAGATTTGGTTAGATCCTTGAAATTGAGTTTTCCGAGAAAAATTAAGTCATGTGGGTTAAGTGGCCAGCCAGAGCTGGTGGATGTTGTGCAAGCACCTGTTATTTTATGAGCAGTAGATCCTAATACTACCAATATAGCTCCTGAATTTTTAGAATGGTTTGCAGTTGTTCCCCACTTACATGAAGAAACAATCATAACCCCTAGGGTAGCAGAACTAATACAGACTATTGCCCTATATAGCTTGTCTACCCCAACTTTGGCGTCTGATATAAAAAGAAAATCTTCCTATGAAAGCTCATTTGATGAGTTGAACTCCGACCTAGAAACGCAAAGAGTCGAAATGATGACTGATCAGCCAGTTCTTGATTCACTTACATCAGTTTGTGTAGCGGGAGTTACAGAAAAAATAGTCCCCGAGGTGCAAGTCGAGAGCAAGGAGGTTCCCACGAATCTTCCGTCTCATCCACATCCGATCATAATCAGAAGAAAACACCTCCACCCCTCATAACTCACCATGCAGATGCGCTCACCTTTGCGGAGGAACAAAAAAAATGTCTCTCACTGGATCCATATTGAAAGCTGGCTAAAAAACACAAAGAAAATTTTCAAGTCAACCAGGACCTTTTATGGCACTATGAGAACATATGGGGGCACCGAATTGAACAGTTATGTTTGCCTTTGAAGAGAATTCCTCTGGTGTTAGAAATGGGTCATGACGCACCATACGCAGGTCATATGGCTAGGCGTTCAACTTTGCAGAGAATTAAATTAAATTTTTGGTTCCTAAATATGGAAAACACCATAAGTTAATATTGTAACTCTTGCAAGATCTGCCAACTTCGAGCACCCTTGAAAAAAAGGACAGGGTACCTATTAGTTCTATACCTCGGGGAGATGAATTGTCATTTACACACCTGGTGATGGATTGTATAGGTCCGATTTTATCTGAAAGAGATCCAGTGGTCAAAAAACCAAAGTATAATTATGCCTTAGTTTTAGTAGATCTTTTTTTTTCGCTGGCCTATGGCCTACCCTCTTCAGTCATCAAGAGCTAAGGATGTATGTGACATTTTGATATAGGTTTTTATGACCTTTTCAGTCCCCAGAGTAATTAGCTCAGACTGCGGTACAAATTTCACAAGCCAAGTAACGCAAGAATTATTTAAAGCTTTAGGCTGCAATCCGAGATTTAACACACCGGGTCATCTGGAGGCTTCCGGAGTTGTTGAAAGGTGTAATCAGAGCCTTAAAAATATGATTTATAAGCTGGCTTATTCCCTTTTGTGCTTTGGAGTCTAAGGGAAAAACCCTATCTACGACACATACACCTTAGTTTATGGGATGATCCCACGAGGTCCTTTGAGTAGTTTAAAGGATTCATGGCTTATTCCCAATAAAGCACCGTTTAGTATAGGTGGTAAGCCAGAATTATATTTAAAAACTCTTAGACGTAATCTAGAAATAGCCAATAGGTTTGCAAAACTACATGGGGACTGGAAACAAGATGCCTATGTACATCATTACGACACCCGTAGTACCGATCGTAAGTATATGGTGGGGGACCAAGTACTTATTTTATCAAGTAATAAAGGGGAAGCTAAGTTATAAAAACAGTGGCAAGGCCCGGGTATCATATCAGTTGTCAAATCACCCTATTCCTATATTGTCGATATTAATGGAGTTAAACATTACGTACATGCTAATAAGATAAGAAAATTTCATGAACGCATAGAAAAGGCAATAGTTAATAGTTGTTCCGTCATTTATCGGGATGACCATGAATTTGGTGAAATACTCATAAACGATAGTGAATCTCAAATTCAGAGAGTTTTACCCAGTGATAGAATAACCCGGGAAATGTTTTCCCATTTACCTGCAGATAACCAAGTCGAACTTCTTTTACTTATTGACAGTTTTCCACAGCTGTTTTCCAAGACGCTGGTTTATTGCGATGTATTGAGCCATAAAATACAAGTTATACCTGGATTCAAATCAAATCCATAGCATGTTTCAGCAAGGGGTTATAGCTCCGTCACGAAGTGAAATGGTAAGTCCCATGGTATGTGTTCTAAAAGGCCATCAGGGAAGCAAAGGAGTAAGTTTGGCCATCGACTTTCGGCATGTAAATAAATATACGTTAGGGGATGGTTTTCCGATTCCTGATAAATCAGATATCTTACAAAAGGTTGACAAATCTCACTTTATTAGCTGCTTCGATGCTAAATCTGGATATTGGCAGATTCTGTTAAACCCGAAGTTTTGTTGGTTGACTGTCTTGCCTGCGACGAAGGATTGTTTGAATTCCGTCGTATGCCATTTGGTTTAAATTCAGCCGGTAATACCATCATGAGGGTAATAGCACACATATTACAACCCATAGAATAGAATAGAATAGAATAGAATAGAATAGAATAGAATAGAATAGAATAGAATAGAATAGAATAGAATAGAATAGAATAGAATAGAATAGAATAGAATAGAATAGAATAGAATAGAATAGAATAGAATAGAATAGAATAGAATAGAATAGAATAGAATAGAATAGAATAGAATAGAATAGAATAGAATAGAATAGAATAGAATAGAATAGAATAGAATAGAATAGAATAGAATAGAATAGAATAGAATAGAATAGAATAGAATAGAATAGAATAGAATAGAATAGAATAGAATAGAATAGAATAGAATAGAATAGAATAGAATAGAATAGAATAGAATAGAATAGAATAGAATAGAATAGAATAGAATAGAATAGAATAGAATAGAATAGAATAGAATAGAATAGAATAGAATAGAATAGAATAGAATAGAATAGAATAGAATAGAATAGAATAGAATAGAATAGAATAGAATAGAATAGAATAGAATAGAATAGAATAGAATAGAATAGAATAGAATAGAATAGAATAGAATAGAATAGAATAGAATAGAATAGAATAGAATAGAATAGAATAGAATAGAATAGAATAGAATAGAATAGAATAGAATAGAATAGAATAGAATAGAATAGAATAGAATAGAATAGAATAGAATAGAATAGAATAGAATAGAATAGAATAGAATAGAATAGAATAGAATAGAATAGAATAGAATAGAATAGAATAGAATAGAATAGAATAGAATAGAATAGAATAGAATAGAATAGAATAGAATAGAATAGAATAGAATAGAATAGAATAGAATAGAATAGAATAGAATAGAATAGAATAGAATAGAATAGAATAGAATAGAATAGAATAGAATAGAATAGAATAGAATAGAATAGAATAGAATAGAATAGAATAGAATAGAATAGAATAGAATAGAATAGAATAGAATAGAATAGAATAGAATAGAATAGAATAGAATAGAATAGAATAGAATAGAATAGAATAGAATAGAATAGAATAGAATAGAATAGAATAGAATAGAATAGAATAGAATAGAATAGAATAGAATAGAATAGAATAGAATAGAATAGAATAGAATAGAATAGAATAGAATAGAATAGAATAGAATAGAATAGAATAGAATAGAATAGAATAGAATAGAATAGAATAGAATACGTTCATTTGCTTAACCATTTATAGACGATATTGCAGTGTTTTCCTCAAGCTGGGCGGAACATGTCAGCCATCTGAAGTCTTTTTTATTACCAATGCTTTTATTAACTCGTCGTCTCTGTTTCTCTGTCTGTCTGTTTGTTTTTCTGTCTGTCTGTTTGTTTCTCTGTCTGTTTCAAATCTTGCAATCAATTTTTGAGTCACTTCCTGATGATAGATTTTTTTCAAATTTTGCATACATGCTCAAAATAGAAGACAATGCAATATTCACTTATTAGTTTTACAATAAGTCAATTAATTTAGTTAATTTTAATTAATTTCGATATAATTAAGATATTTCGACTTTAATATAAAATAAAAGAGTAATATAAGAAAAAATTGATTGCAAAATTTGTGTTTTAATTACATATAAGAGCATTGGTTTTAAAAATTCGTTTTTAATTTACTTGTTTCAAATCATGGCAGAATCTGGACTTACTTTTAATCTCTTTAAGTGTATTTTCGCCCATCCCCGAGTACCATTTCTAGGACATATAATAGGATCTGGATTCATAGCCCCAGATCCTAGTAAAATAGCCACAGTCGATACAATTAAATCCCCATCAACAAAAAAAAGAGATAAAACGGCTACTAGGTTTTTTTAGTTATTTTAGAAATTATATTCCTTCCCTAGCTAGAACGGCCCATGTTATAGCAAAACTCACTAAAAAAGGGATACCAGATAAACTTTTCTGGGAAGACAGACATCAGCTTGCCTTAGACCAGCTTAAATCAGACCTCATGAAGGCAACAGCCCTACACACCATTGATTTTTCAAAGGGTTTTGGTATAGTTGTTGATGCTAGCATAATAGCTGTAGGGTGTTGTCTGTTTCTACTATCAGAGGAGGGGGAAGAAGCTCCTATTGCCTTTGGTAGTTCGAAGTTGTCTCCTACCCAAACTCGATGGTCGACCATCGAGAGATAAGCGTTTGCCGATATTTGGGCACTTAAAAAATATAAGTCTTGGATACTACTTTCCGAGGTGACCATATATTCTTATCACAATCCCCTCTCTTATCTCACGGAAGCGGTTCTTACTAGCGCTAAGTTAATGCGATGGGCATTAGCGTTGCAGGAGTATAATTTGAGTTTCAAGTATCGGCTGGGCGTAAGAATGGAGCCGCCGATTTCCTCTCCCGGATAGGGGAGTAGTCTCTCAACACGGAGAGCTGGACGACATTTTTTTTACTTGTCGTAATTATGTTTATTATTTACTGTTATAAACTTCGAAAATTTGTTTTCGAGCATAAGCCCAGAGGCACATTGTACTAGTTGTATTTCTATGGGCATAGGTTTTCTCTTTTGTTGTCTTAGTTGCAGATCATTGTACTATTCTATAATTAATGATATTGTTGAAGTAGTTGAACCTCTTGATGATTCTTTTGTTATTACAATTCAGACGGTATGGAATTAAACTTAGATGGGTCGAGCTGGTTGTATGGGTGGTTTTACTGGTGGGAGTAAAAGTTACTTTCAGGAAGGACATCTCCAGTTTAAAGTCGACCTTGAAGCCTTGGTAGACACGATACATTGACGAACGAACACCCATTCTTTATCCAGATTATCTACAAAGTTCTGCCTCCGATTCCACCCACTCCTCATCTTCCTCGTCGTCCTCTTCGATGTCCCCGACTTTGAAGCCCCGGTAAGCACGATACATCGACGAACGAACACCCATTCTTCATCCAGTACTGTGAAAGCTAACATTTAAGATATTGAAAGACTGTTCAACATCTTCGTTTTGAGGAGGAGTTATGTCAGGGGTCGCTCTACCGGACCTCCTGACAAGTGTATCTTGCACCCGTATGGGTAACAACAGAAGGAAAAAAAGCGTAAAATAACCTAGACATTAATTCTCAGACAGTCTTTTGCGCGTTTTCTGAGGCTATAACACCACGTTCAACTCTAAAAGACAAACCATCTCTTCCGATAACATGGGTGGCAGCTCGACGACAAGTTTACCTACTTCTGTAACGTGTCATCAGCGTACAAGTGATGTACAAAACAATACTCGTGATGGATCCGTAGACTCTCATACTTCGGATCTACCACTTACAAAAGTCAGTTGTTGTATCTCTTGTGGTGACAGACCCGTCACCCTCTTTACAACTGAAAACGAGTCTGATGTGGACGATCAAGTCAACATGATGGCTCTGGACGGCACAGAATTGTCCCTTGTTTCTTGCGTTTCTGTCGGCCGTGACAGCGGATCTCATTTGCTGAGCGCTGGCAACCAAAAGCGCCACACTTTCGTTCATTCTTTTGGATCGCGCGGTCGGCCCGATTCCGGAAGAAAAGTCAATCTTCATGAAATGACCCGCTGTGCTTCAGCTCGGGACCCTACACATGGAGATAGCCAAACACTGTTTGGCGATAACTTCGTTTTCCCCACCAGCTTCATCTCGTCTTCATTCGATGGTGCTGTAGGCAACTTCGGAGAAAGTAATCTTCTATCGTTGTCTCATGGCTTACTCGGCGATGAAGACAATACTTTGACCTTCGGGCAACTTGACGCTTGCGTTCCAGTTGAACTTCTTGACGTACAGGCTGGATGCGAGGATGGTGTGGGGCTCAGTCGTTCGAATACTACTTTTGAGCATCTCACAATGATAATATTAATAAGCGGCGACGGCGCTAATTGCTGTCCGACGGATACAATAGCCTTGTCTTACTTTATGTTACTGCCAATATTTTTGTGCCCGTGCTTGTCGTTCTTTGTGTTGTTCACAAGTCGTACAACGCCGCTCTGTATAGTTACGTTTTTCACATATCGAGCGTTTAACTTGTTTTAGCTTGTCTTTCCTGTGTTTTAATTATTTATTTAGTTCTAAATTATTGAAAAAATATCATCGATTTTGTTGGGTCACTTTTCGTCAGACTCTATTTAATTTCATAGTGAGTTTCGCTCTTTGTAGCTCATTTAATGTGGTCGCTTTTTTTCCTTCTGTTGTTTCAACTTAAATTTCAATGTGTTTCATCTATCAATAGCCGTAATAATTTATTAACTGAAAACTGATTTAGCTTAGCTCTAATTCAATGTCTCCGTCTAAACCTGATTTTTAACTCTTGCCTTTCAACTTTTATAATATTTAATTTGTTGTTTAACGTAGGGTTCTGAAGATGGCTTTTTATAGCTGAAACTGGCCAGTTAACCCTGATCGTTTTATTACTCTTCAATTTTAACCAATAAATTCTTCAATTATATGTCTCGTAATTTCAAATAGATGAAAAGGGCTTTAAAAACTTGTTAAGAAAGATGACTAACGTTAAGTGGTAAATTGTGTTTAATAGAGCCTGTTTAAAAGAATATATATATATATATATATATATATATATATATATATATATATATATATATATATATATATATATATATATATATATATATATATATATATATATATATATATATATATATATATATATATATATATATATATATATATATATATATATATATATATATATATATATATATATATATATATATATATATATATATATATATATATATATATATATATATATATATATATATATATATATATATATATATATATATATATATATATATATATATATATATATATATATATATATATATATATATATATATATATATATTGAGACTTGCTCTAAGAAATACAACTCATCATTTGGCAGAAACAATTTTCGAGCCAAATTCTCGACCTTTCGGTATAAAACTCACTGTTCGAGACTACAATTAGTCAAAAACTTTTTCGTTAAACTTTTGTTGTCAGAACGATGGACCGTTTCAGCTATATCAGCCATCATCAGGGGCAAAAGTAAAACGTGAAAAGTAAACAAACAGAAAAAACCGAAATTATCAAAGAATTAGCAAGCCAAAGATTTACATGTAGAAGAGCCAAAAGTGCCAAAGGCAAGACGTTCTCCAAAAAGACTAGATGATGGATCATTGCCACATGTGCTTACTGATCCAAAACTTTATTACAAAAGAATATAATATGCAGCATTTGATGCTGCAATGACCTTTTTACAAAACCGGTTTGAGTCACAAAGATTTGCAATGGCTCAAGATATTGAACAAGTCATATTGAATTCCTTGAAGGTCTCATCACTTCCGGAAAATAATGTCTCAAAACTGGTTGACACAGACATTAACTAACCACGTCTCATTCTTCACTTGGAAATGCTACGAGATGTAATTTCACATGACCAAGAGCAATCATCAAGTAAATCTTAGAAAACTGGAAAATATTCAGAATTTGATCAAACTTATGAAAGTAATACCAGACAGGAAGTTTTCTAAAAAATTAGTCTTCTACTCAACCTTTTTCTGACATTAACAGTGACTCTCTGCACAGCAGAAAGAAGTTTTTCAGCCCTAAGACGTGTAAAATCATATCTCAGATCTACAATGACCCAGGACAGTCTAAACTGTGTTGCCGTTCATCATTGTCATAAAAAATTAACCGAAGTTATAAACTTGAAAAAAATCTTAAATGTCTTTGTAAAGAAACAATCTCAAAATGCAAAACTTTGCACTCTACTAAATTAATTCGGACACAGACAATCACAGTGCCAGTCTGTCTGAGACTGTCACAGACAAACATTATGTATTAATCTGAAGTTCATCAAACAAATTAAATACACAATCAGAGTTTATCAATTTACTCAATTTTGTAGACAGTAGTAAAGAACCACAACCACTGAACTTTGGCTTTGTACGTCCGGGCCAGAGTTGTTCACGGGTCGGGTCGTGAAATTTGGACATGTAGGTGGGTCGGGTCGAATCAACTTGGGTCAGGTCAAGTCATGTGAAGCTAAAAAATATATACAAACTTTCTTTTATAAACAATAATACAAGTTATAAACAAGTATTTAGTAGCGCTTGTGCAAATCTGCCGCGTGTAAAACCAATTAAAAATGTTGGGTCGGGTCCAAAACACGTGGGTCGGGTCACAAATTAAAATAAACAAGTAAAGGAAAAAACGAGTTTTTTAACACAAACTCTAATTTCAAATACACTCGATTTAGAAATACGAAAGATGTTCAAATTAACCCATTAATAGTCACTACTATACGAAAATATTAAAAAAGACGTTGCGTTTTCGCAACCGTAACCGTTAATGGGTTAAGTTTTTTTTTTTATAATTGAATCCTGTATTGTCATCCAATATAAATCTATGCTGAAAGTTTCAGTTTCCTAGCTAGTCAAAAAGCTGGTTAAATTTCACTTGCAAGATTTGCACACAGAGAAAGCCACACACACAGACACAAACAGAGATTGTAACCTAAAGAAAAGTTTGTAAAAATGGGTTGGGTCGGGTCCTCAAAATTCAACCCATGGACAACTCTGTTCAGGGCCGTCCAACGCTTGCGTTTTGTCCTTTGCAAAGCCTAAAGTTTATTGGGCTCCTCCAATATTTTTCACAAGTCGCACCTATGGAGACCATAAGAGAGAAAACTGCAGTAATCAATTCTAGACAGAATAAGGGGCGTCATTGCAGCAAAACCTTAGGGGGATTTTTTTAAACCCCTTGATTCTAAAATTTTTATCTTTTTAATGCTAAACTTTTTCCCCAAGACAGTTAATAACCGTAGATACTTTTTTCAAAAAATTTATAACCTTATACATTTTCCCCACCCCCCAAAAAAACTGACGACCGTGGAAGGAGGTAAGTTGTATTCAGTGGCGGATTTATAGGGACTAACGTAGTGTGCCCTCATTTTGTCCTCTCAAAAACTTTCTGTAATAACTTATCATTGCTTTTTAAACTGTCAGATACATATCTATATAAATAAAATATTAACTGTTCGTTCCTTATATGCCAATCATCTCCGAAATTTTCAGACCAATGGCTTTGAAATTTTGAAACAAAATAGTCCTTATCCAGGAAAAAGTTTTTATCTACTTGAAAAAAGCGGCATGTTTGTTCACGATTAATGAGCAAAAAGCTTTTACTGGGCTGAAAAAATTCAGGAAATGAATTTTACATTGTTCAAAAATTTGCAGTAACAATGAATGCGGTTGCTGATAAAAAAATTCGCAATTCCATAGCATAGACGGCCTCTAAAAGTACCATAAAAGGCGCACTTCCCCCCGATTCCCAAAATCCTGTATCCAGCTGTGATAGCTTTTTTATATAAACAAGTAAAGGAAAAAACGAGTTTTTTAACACAAACTTTGATTTCAAATACACTCGATGTGTCTGTGTTTATGTGTGTATGTGTGCATGTATGCGAAAGATGTTCAAATTACGTTTTTTTTGTTTTTTTTTTTAATTGAATCGTGTATTGTTATCCAACATAAAGATATGCTGGAAGTTTCAACTTCCTAGCTAGTCAAAAAGCTGGTTAAATTTCACTTGCAAGATTTGTGTACAGAAAAAGCCACACACACACACAAACGGAAAATGTAACCTAAATAAAAGTTTGTAAAAAATCCAATTCCTTAAACGTATACACTTTCTACTTAAAACGCTGATGGCTGGAAAAGGGTAGTCAGGGTTATTTTTTTTTAACTTTTTCAAAAACTCCAAAAATGTTGAGACTATTATTTTATTCAAAAGCATAACTTTTTTGAAAATTTTTAGGGGGAAAGTGCCCCCTGTTCACCCCCCGCAAATGACGCCCCTGGACAGACTGAGAAAAAAGACTAGAAGTTGTATAAATACATTTTAAAAAGTTACTATAAATTTTTAATTATTTAATATGCATTTTAAATTTTAAAAAATCACAGCGCTGGGTGGAAATTTATCTATGATTAGCGGGGGATCCAGCGTTGCCGGGGTTTTCCCATCATTTTTTGAAAAATTGCATGAGTGGCCATTCAGTACTAGGGGGAAGCCATTCAGTACTACCAGGTTGTACTGAATGGCCACCCCGAAATTTTAGGAGAGGTTGCGTTATTTATTGTTTTTTATAAAATTGTTATAATCTGAAAAGTTTCAATGAACGGTGTTTAGTAGTGAAATGTTTTTGCTTTCATTATGTGAAAAGATTTTAATTCTATCACTTATAGTTTTTTTTGTATTATTGATTTGAATAAAAGTGTAAAATTATGTGGCCATTCAGTACTACTCTCCCCTATATCACTGTTACCATACCAGAATGTTCATATTCAATGAGTTGACAAAACTTTGTTGATTTTAACTTAAACTGAACTAACCTCAACTGCTTGACTGTTAATGGAAGAAACATGAGTGGCATAAGAGGCTTGGCTGAACAAGCGAAGCAGATGTGTAACGAGAGAAATGGCGAAACTTGCTTGCATTTTTAAGGTCTCCACGAGCCGCATGAGAAGGCTCTACCGGCCGCATGCGGCTCACGGGTCGTAGTTTAAAGGCCCCAGTTCTAGTAGAAGATACTTTTAATTAGGGCCATAACATCTTTCGCACGCATCGTGGGTTACTCCCTAATTTTCGATAACAGTTTTAATTCGGAATTAACAAGTGACAAAATTTTTCACAAGCTTGGTCTTTTCCATTTTTAAATATCGGCCTAATTACGTCTAATCGGAGAATTACGGTCAATCAAGCTTTTAAAAAGTTTTCTGAATTTATTTTTAATTTAACAAAGTAATATGATTAAACAAAATTATAACTCAATTCAGTTTAAAATTGCTAAAAAAATTTCTGTTGTATAATTAACCATTAAGAAGTTTGTTTTTCACGTGTTTCTTTTCTATGCTGTTTATTAACAGCGATAATACCAATTATTTGGATTGCCAGTTGTCACGTTTTATTGAATATCTTAGACTCTTCGTTCACAAAAAATGACGGAAAGGTAGGTGAGGTTTTTATTTTTTTGTAATACCATATATAAAAGGGTAATCTTTCCTACGGACGGCCCGTGCCGAAAAAATAGTCGTATTTTTTTTAATTTTGTTACAATAACATAAAAAAAGAATTTTATACCAAATTGAATTTAAAAAAAAACATTTATCGTAATTTGAGAGACTTTGAAAACGGTAAGTAGTACCCTTCGAAGCACTTATTTACATCGTAGTTGTGAGTGGTGAGGTACGATGATAGTATGAATGAAATGAATAACAAGTAAATTAAAAACAAATTTTTAAAACCAATGCTTTTATATGTAATTAAAACACAAATTTTGCAATCAATTTTTTATTATATTACTAGTTTTAAAATTTTAATGGAATTTTTATTTACAACTGATAGTTTGTTTTTTAAATAAAATTTTATTATAAACTAATTTTATTTATTTTTTATTCATTTCATTCATACGATCATCGTACCTCACCACTCACAACTACGATGTAAATAGGGCTTGAAAGGGTACTACTTACGTTTTCAAAGTCTCTCAAATTACGATAAATGTTTTTTTTTAAATTAAAATTGGTATTAAATTTGTTTTTTTATGTTATTGTGACAAAATAAAAATAATACGATTATTTTTCGGCACGGGCCGTCCATGGGAAACCTTACCAATAATTTTTTTTAAAACTCAAATTTTTTCTATGTAAAATATTTTAAATTATAATTACATTATTTAATTAATTAAAATAATTTTATATAACATTTTCCCATTTTAAATAAATTATTTATACTAATTATCATAATGTTTAAACTAGTGGTTACTTTTCATCGTGTTTATAGCTAATTATAGCCGAGAGTTATGTATTAATTCGCCACACGGGCCGTTCGTGGGAAAGATTACCTATAAAAGTTCAGGCCAGGCTCGGTTCTTGCCTAGAATCTATTGACAGTGCGCTCATTGTAAAATTACACGATTGGCTGTTGAGTAATTAACAGTGACTGGCTGAGCATTGTCATTAGCCACCTGTTATTCGTTAATTTCAGTGAGCGTACTGTAATAAAGCACTAAAAGCTACTTACAATGCGCGGCAGCAATTCAAATAATTTCAACAAGAATGAGTTCCTGTGTTCTGTCAGGTTTTTCTTAAAACACAAATAAATAAATAGATATTCACCTTCAGATAATCTCCTAGTCTAAACTAAATCCTGGGCCAATTTAGATGAGGATTGGCTGGTTTTTAACATAATTGATATTTAAAATATAAGTAAAGACTAATAAAAACATAAATAATTACAAAAAAAAAATTATAGCACTTAAGAAAAGAACATTTAAAATTGCTTCCGAAGCTAAGTAGTTCCCTGTGAGGATCTATTTGTCAATAGCGATAGAAGGGAAAAGTTGGAATGAAGTTCAATAAAGAAAATAAAAATTAAACACGTTTGAAAAAGAAATGGAAAATTTAGTAAAAGAATAAAAAAATTAAATTAGGAGAGTAAAAAATTGAAAAATAATAGTTTGTTTTAGATGTACGAGTTGCGTAATCCACTCCATAGATAAATTTCCGCTCAGGGCTCTGATTACTTTAGAATTTAAAATGCATATTAAATAATTAAAAATTTTTATTTTGAACATTTTTAAATTTATTTGTATTTTTATTATTAACTCTACCTTACTTTTCATTCCTCGAATTGTATTATTCCACGTGTTAACACTGACTTGGATATTTTTGCTCAAAGTTGCTTTTTAGTAAGTTTATCTGTACAAAAAACGTTTTCGTAATATGTTCTGTTTTTAAACCGTGTTTTTTGTAGAAATCGGCCCAGGATGCTCAACTAGGAGATAACCTCACCTTCGTCACATATTATTTGTCATAAAATAACCAGCAAATTCAATGGACTTTTGTGGTCCATATTGCGAAATATTCTAACTTTTTAAAGAAAAATCAAAGGGGTATGGTATAACTAAACACTGCATCGGACCTATTTTTTTTACTAAGTATAGCACACGCCTCTTTTGAGACAAGTCTTGCACAAAGGCGAGAAAGGGTCCTGGTTGGGTAATAAGCTTTATTTGTTGCGTAACAGGTCCGATATCTTACATTAAGTCCGATATTTTAGACGTGTTAAACAGTAGGTCTGCTGCATTGGATATAAAGTCTCACATGCGTGGAATGATAAGTCCGACAATGGTTATTATATGTAACAAATAAGGCTTATTACACAACACTGTAAGGCCCGTTGTGTGTGAATGATAATAGGTCTAATGAAAAGGTTATTACGTAATGATAGTCAACGCTTGGGCTCGATTTATTTCATGATAGGTCTGATGCGTCCGACGCAGTGTTTAGTTATACCGAAATTAAACAACGAAAATAAATTCCAATATTGAGACAAAGATGTAATTTCAAAAGAGGGGAGTCACTTTGAAGTTGGCCCTCTGACATTTCAGTGGATCCCTGACATTTAAGAGGGATCCCTGATGTTTAAGTGGGCCTCTTTGAAGTGGGCCTGCCTCCATAAGGTTGCAGCAGGCCCTTCTGACATTGACCCACTGAAATTGAAGTTGGCCCCGATAAAAGTCTTAGGAAATGTACCTCCAACCTCAACCCCATTATTCAAGTTTTTCTTTAAGGAAAAGTGTTGGGGTTTTTGGAAAAAATTACCTTTGATCCCCACCCCAATCGTCAGCTATTTGGCAGCAAAGTTTAAGAATTATGAGAAGAAAAATTGAAGTTGGCCCCGATAAAAGGATAAAAAATTATAGACCCAATTCCCATTACTAAAAAAGTAAATGAAAAGATCTTTTATTAAAAAAGTTATACAGCTTATTTAGTAAAAGTAAACACTTATTTAGTTCTACAAATACTGCTGCTTAAGTTTTTGCCATGATTGTGTTTAACCTAAAAACCACTTATGTTTGAAAACGTTTTTTCTATACACCACAAAGCCCTAGAGAATTCGAATTTTAGAATGTTCTTAATACATAGTTTCGAAGTGTAATAGCCTACAAAATACTAGAACTATGCCTTCCTTTAAAGATATATGATCTCATAGAACCTCTTACTTTGAAGGAACATTCAAGGTATATGAAAAAGTAGGGCTTTTTATAGGCTTCATTGCAAGGGAATTGTTTTACAAGTTCAATGACGTAACCTTTTCTTAAATTGACCCAGTAAATCAGGACTATTCTTGTTAACCCACTTCAACAACCAGTTTTGTTGCATGAAACTCCCTATATTAACGTTAGAGATTTTTATAGTAAATTAATTGATTGATTTTTTTTTTTAAGGATCATTCCTCACAAAGAGCTCGAAGTGGTTTTGAAAAAACGAAAAAGGGGGCAAATAGGATTGGCCAAGTCAATTGCAAATGAAATAAAAAATAAGGTACTTAATTTACTAATAGTCATTGTTTTTGCTTCATTTTGAAATTTTTTGGTAATCTCCTAGTATGACATTGTAAACATAGGAAAAGACCAATTAGAACAAAATAAATAAACAACAATTATAGCACTTTAGAACATTTAAAAATTGCTCCTGAAGCTAAATAGTTCCCGGTAAAGATCTATTTATCAATGGCGATAGAAGTGAAAAGTTTTAAAAAATTAAATTAAAAAAATTAGTAAAGACAATTCTCGCTATTGTTATTCCTTTCTGTTATCAATTGTTCTGTAAAGTGTCTTTTAAGTATTTTTACTAATGGCACTATTTGAATTGTCAAATAATTATAATAATAAAAAAATAAGCAGAAATTAAATCTGTAAAGTTACAAATTAAAAAAAGATTAATTTGTTTTAGATAAATATTGCAGGAGTTCCGTGAAAGTCTCCATGTCTCCTTGACATAACAGTTTTTTAATGGCAGTGGTTTTGCCATTATGCCTTGTAATGCAAATAAAAGAAAAAAGACTAATTTATTTTAATTTAATATTTTTATCTAGGGAGTAACCGATTTCAATTTTTTGCCGATTTTCCGATTTTTGGTTAAAAAATTTGTTGATTCTGGTTTCGGTCCGATTAATCATCAATGATATGAAAAATTTCACATCAACGAAAATTCTTTTGAAAACTATCTTGGTGGGTACCCAGGACGGTTTTTGCTTTTGCAGCTTTCAATTCGTCTTCTGCTTTTCGTTTCTTGTCATTTTCACAGATTCCAGAATATTTAGAGAAATTATCTGGATGTCTTGTTCTAAGATGTGTAGTTAATCCACTCGTAGTGAAAGTGCACGTATCGCTTCCTCCTCGTTTTTGTTTTTCATTGCAAACTAAACAGTTGGTCCTCGATTTGTCAATCGCATTGATTTTAAAAAAATTCCCAAATTTTGCTTCTTTGCGCCATTATTAACTATTTCAAATTAATTTAATAATAATATTTAAATTAATTATAGTAGTGTACGTAGACGAGTAGACAAATTTTATATCACAGAATTGTTTGTTTGGCTTATTTAATAGCAATTGAAGTAACAGCAGGGGCCATATTCACCAACCGACGTTTAATTAGCGAAATGTTAAGCTCTTTACGCATAAAAACGATTTCCTGGCTTAATAACCCACACTTCCTACTACTAATAAACTTCAAAAAACAAAATTTATGCATAGTGCATGCTCCTGTGCATGTAGATCTAGTCTTCTCGATGTTTGACTGTGCAATGTTTCATTGTCATCAATAGAATATTCAAATTTAGAAAGCACAAGGTAAAACATGAAAGACAGTAAAATAAAAACATGACAAAGTCAGAATCGGTTAACCTAATGTTGCCGATTTCGATCAATCAGAATTTTGCACTAATCGACAATATCCGATTTCCGGACCAAAAGTCGGTTACTCCCTATTTTTATCTATTGAATTAATAAAATATTCATATCATAGATAAGTTTCTCTTCATCACTCTGATTTTTTTAAAGTTAAAATTTCAAGTGGCTTATACATAATTGACTACTTTATTTCCTACATTTTGAAACTAATTTATTTGTTCAGCAGTTATATTTTATTATAAACTTTTCATGTCTTGATATTGTATTATTCTGCATATCGACACTGTCTTCAGAATTGTTTGTCAAATTATTATTTCCCATGTTCTAATAATGTTCTGTGATTATTTTATTAACACGTTTTATATCAAAATTGGTCCAGGCTGCTTTTCTAGAAGATTACCAAACATAAACATCCTTTAGTTGCTATTTGTTGTGGTATTATTTTTACGATATAATTTTGGTCACTGTTTCAGCATTTCTTAAAAGCATATTTTTAGTTTTTCAAATTATTGTAATGTTATTGTGAGCTGTTTTATTGGTAATCTTTCACTTTTGGAGAATCAGTTTTTTTCCACTGAAAAACAAAACTTAAACGGACTAGACAGATAAGATATGGAAAAAAATCAATGGTTAAATTAAATTACATAAATAATGTAATTTTTTAGAAAAATTTTTGTTTTGTTTTCATATTTCAATTTCAATATATTTTATGGACTTGTTTAAAATTGTATTTTTTTAAAATATTGTATTATCTTTTTGCTACTGGGAAATTTTAGTTCATTTTATTAAAAAGATGAACATATTTATCATTTTTGTTTAATATTTAAACATCAGTTCAACAAAAGATTCAGGTTAATATGAATATAACATGTGTTTTTAAAATTTGTAGACAAGAAAGCCCTCTGTTCTCAAAAAAATCAGATTCAAAAGAGCCGAGAAGTTTATCAAAGAGTTTAGGTCAAAAGAGCATTTCGATGTTCAATTGCAAAGAAGATCAAAGAGAGCTAATATCTATGATGTTCCAGTTACTCCAAAACTCATATTTGCCATTCGTATCAGAACGTAATACTTGTTTTGATTCGGGTTTTTTAATCAACGAAAATACTGTTATGTGACTTTTAAATCTTTTTCATATCTAGACCGTTGGACGTTCACACAAGCGTCGGAGATGTCCTGAATCTTTTGAGGCTCAACAAAACGAGCATGGGAGTTTTTTTGAATCTTAATAACAAAACAACCATGAAGCTCTTGAAACTTATTGAACCATACGTTACCTGGGGGTTTGTTGTATACATTTTTTCAATATAGAAATTTATTGTTATTCAAAAGTTCTTTTAACTTTGACAGTTTTTTAAATTGTTTTAAACAAGGACTCCAAGCATGAAAATGATTCGTGACATGATTTTTAAAAGAGGACATGCAAACACAGGAGATAAAAGAGTTGCTCTTACAGACAATAAAATTATTGAAGACCACCTCGGTTAGATTCTTTTTAAACAGCAGAATATTTTTTACATTGTTTTCTCAATTGTTTTAGTAAATAATTGTATTGTGTGTGTCTGACCAACTAATGTTATTTTAATCAAATTGATTTGAATTGCAATTTCAATTTGAACACTTTACTATTAGTAGATATGAATATTAAATTTCAACACACTTGTATTAATGGTGTTTTATTAAATATTTTATGTAAATAATAGAATAAATACAAAATAGTTTTTTTCCTTGTGACTATTGATAGACTCAACTATTTCAATAATGAATATAACTTGTTCTTCAGGAAAATTTGACATAATATGTTTGGAGGATTTGATACACGAAATTGTAACATTGGGTCCTCATTTCAAAGATGTGAACACATTAATTTGGCACATGAAGTTGAATGAACCAATACAAGGTTGGAAAAAATTTGCTAAGCCATTCGGACAAGGAGGTGATTATGGTGATCGTGGTGATAAAATCAACGATCTCTTGAAGGAAATGATTTGAATTTCACCTTCGTCATCAGATATGAACTTTTCGACAGTTTTTATTGTTTTTCTGAATAAATTTCATA
Organism: Erpobdella octoculata; assembly: GCA_963978895.1. NCBI lineage: Eukaryota > Metazoa > Annelida > Clitellata > Hirudinida > Erpobdellidae > Erpobdella > Erpobdella octoculata. Next base: position 20,473,872 of record OZ022245.1, read on the forward strand.
ATTGTGAGCTTGCTTACTTGGATCTAAAATTTCATCTCTTTATCCTTATCGAGTGGATTAACTCGACCCCTGCCATTAAAGATAAAAGACAAATTTTTGTTTGTTTTTATATTTGTATTTTAGATAATTGAAATTCTTATTAAAATGTATACTGAACTCAATAATGAAGTTTAAAGCTAAAGTCCAAAACATCAAGCTTGTGATACCAACAAAGAATAACTAGATTGCAGCCATCATTTAAACACAGTTTGCAGGTTAAACCTGAACTAAGTTCAATCAAATAATTGAATAAATTAAAACAAGTAGATATTATAAATGGATAATATAATATCACACAAACGACTATTTCAAAAAGTTGTCTATAATACCCATTGCTCAGTTTAATGCATAAAATTGGTGATTTACAGTAAAGTAATCTCATTGAAACATCGATTTAAGGACGTTTCATTTGGAAGAACTCTTCATTTTATGAATCAAGGGTTGGCACCTGTTCAAATAATAAGATTATTTAAGGGATATTGTTTGTTTTTTTCTTGCATGATTTTATGAAAGATGTTTAAAATTATAAATTTAATGCAAGTTGACAAAACATCAATATACAACTATTCCAATACCAATGTTTACATTAATAAGATGAATAATAATCTTACTGCAGTTCTTAATGCCTGTTCCAAATCCTCAATGAGATCTTCAATATCTTCATGTCCAACTGACAAACGAACAAAATTATCTGTAATTCCCAGCCTGAGACGATCCTCTGGAGGAATAGATGCATGAGTCATAATGGCTCTGTGATAAATAAATTTAGTTACCATGGAAATTTAGCTATGTACTTTTAAGGCACAGCTATTTACTTTTGGGTCACCATACCACTGCTAGAACAAGTTATGAACTATTAAATCAACTGTTGTTAAACTTATCAGTGTTACTAATGAGTAATACTAAAAACAAGAAAAAATAGCAAATAATGTAAATTGTTCACTATTGCTCACTGGTTAAACAAGTACTTACGGGTGTTCAGCCAAACTTTCATATCCACCCAAACTCTCAGCTAGCATAAAAACCTTAAAAATAAAATAGAGACCGATGTAAAGTTTTTTTAAGTTATTAAGCTTCATTATTTTTTAATATTTGCTTACAGTATTTAACAAAATGTACAATAATATAACAGCATGATCACTTTGAGACTTTTAAGAAATATCCTGGCTTCAGTTTCTCCTCCTTTGATGTAAAATGACAACATTCCACTGTAACCTCTGCATTGCTTTTTTGCAATATGATGCTGAGGATGACTGGGCAGGCCTACAAATATTAAATTAACGATTCTCTCAATTCTGGTATACAGTTTTCAGGGATGTACAAGCTTTTTTAAGATTTGAGAAAATAATATAAAAAAATACACAGAATGTTATTTTCTCCGCTTACATGAACCAAACATTGAAAAAAACCTGGATGTATGACTTTTTCAACTCTCGGATTCTTCTCCAGGTATCGAGCCACTGCCAGCCCATTGGTCATATGTGCTTTCATTCTTAGTGGAAGAGTTTTAATACCTCTGTTGACCATGTAGCAATCAAATGGAGATGGAACTGCACCCAGAGCTGATAGAGAAGAAATATATCTTGGCTCTTTCATGTTTTTTTAATCAAGTCATTATCTTGAAAAGTCAACAAAAGTTTTTTTTTAAATCAACTAACAATATTGTAGAAATCTCAGTTTGCTGCCAAGTTCATCATCCTTTGTGACTAAACAACCCATAAGAACATCAGTGTGGCCTACGTAACCATTTGAAAATTTATCAATAATTTATTAAACAAATATTAATATTAATAAAATATATTTAGCCTGCTTATTGTAATAATAGTATGATTTCTGATTACACATGCAACATTATTATATTTCAGCCTTATGCTGCACTGAAATAATTGTATACTGCGATCTGTGGGGTTAAGGGACAGAAAACCAAGCTTAGCCAAGCAAGGCGGTTAGAGCCTCACCGGCGTCACCAATGTAACTCCCTTGAGCAAGGAATTCACTCGCATTGCTAAAGGGGTAGGCGCCTATAAATGGCTGCCTTTGCAAGGACCCTTTCTTGCCTTTGAGCAAACTTGTCCTGGAAAAGGCATGTGCTAAATCTAATTTAAAAAAAGGCAGAGCTTATAGTCCTTATAGTCTCCATGTGCCATGTAGACAGTTTTTGTCTGTCTTGGTAAGAATCAAACTTAACAAAAATGAAAAATACAAGTTTTATTATGGTTTCTAATTTTAAAACCATAATCTAAAATTAAATAATGCTAATAAATACAAATAAATAAAAAAGCTGGACTATAAATGAGATAATCTAACTAATTTTTTTCCATTATTAATTAACTATATAGATAGTAAATAGAGTTTAATATCTTAATTTTTTCAAAGTTAGCAAATTTAATTGAGAAATTAGAATCACAACAGTTTAATAGTATGCTGAATGCATGTATATTTGTATACAGAAGTAAGCCATCAAGTTTGTGCATGCATGTGTGTGTGCGCGTGCGTGCGTGTGTGCGTGTGTGTGTGTGATGTGTTAACAAGTAGGTCTCAATATATATTTTTTTGAACTTCGAATATGTGAAGTAAAAATAACTGCCACCTCAGACTAAAGTACACACATTTTGAGTATAGACCTGGATATGAGGAACAGTTCTCTAAAATTGCTTAACTGGGGGTGTCTCCACTGAGCTACAACTTAATATCCCTTCAGCAAGCTACAGGGCAATAATACTTTGTCACCTTTCACAAGGATGCTCCCATATTAGAGTATTATAAAAAAACTCAGAATATAATATCATTTCATTTATTACATACATATACAATTTTTAGAGTAAACAAGTACTAGAGAGCAAATCATTCTCAAGGCAAACTCTCCTGTTGGTGTGCACAAAATATTTTGATGACATTTTAGGACGATGACCATCCAATTCAAATTTTAGTTAGGTCATCAAAATTTACTATCTCTTGAAACAAAATTGCAAGCTCCCTTCATATCTTGAGTGTACAGCCATTGAAAGATATCAAGAGAAATATACGATATATTTATTAGCATGATAAGGAAATGAAAAACGTACCATTCATGTATTTCGTAAGTGATTGAAAAGAAACATCAGCTCCAAGCTCAAGTGGCCTCTGATAGATAAAAAGTTGTTTGATTCATATCTAAATTAATCAAAAGAGAAACAACACTCAACATAACAAGGGCTTTTAACACCTTTAAATATGTTTAGAGCATCTTGATTTTATATATTCAATGCAACTTACAACCAAAAAGTTTGTTTTGAAAAGAGCCAAAAATGGTAAAACCATGAAATAGAACAGAAAAGTGACAAAAAATAGTGACAACAGTTACAGACCTGAAAATATGATGACATGAAAGTATTGTCAACCACTACAAGAATGTTTGCATGGCTATGAACCATTTTAGAAACTGCTTCAATATCAACAACTTTAAGAAGAGGATTAGTTGGTGTCTCAAGCCAGATCATCTTTAAAATAAAATAAATTATTTTCTCAAATTAACAAATCAATGAAAAATAAAAATATTAACTGATAGTGATGCCATATGTTTTGTAAATATATTTGACCTGAATATTAATACATTGAAACATTTCTTCTGATAGCATTTTTATTAAAGTACATATGTATTTAATCATAAATAGAATGTATATATGTGAAAATACAAATCATACTCTGGTGTTAGGTTTAATTGCATTCTGAACATTTTCAAGAACTGTAGCATCCACAAACGTTACTTCAATGTTCATGTTAACGAGAATCTTCCTCAAGTATCGATTGGTTCCTGTTTCAATGTAAAAATTTTCTGGTGAATGAATTTTTGGATAAACTATTTGAATTCTAGATTTAACATTTGAAATATTCCTGAGTGAATATTTTTCATCATATAAAATAAAATTGTGGTCGTTTTTAACAATTTAAAAATATTTCTGTTTCTTGCTTTACTTTCTGCATCTAATTAATTCTAATAGATACTTAATGAATAAGCATCTCAGCATTGCTTAAGCCTACCTAGATAAAGGAGGACAGAAATAGTAAATTACATTAAATTATGATCTATGACAGGAGATCTTACATACAGCTTTTTCTGTTTTAAAACATCTGGTGTTGAAAATTATAAACTATTTTTCTAAGAGTAGAAATGCAGTAAATGAGTAGAAAGCAGCGATTGTATAAAGTACATAAACTGTAACCAATATGATATAATATAGTAAATATTTTAACACAAAATTAAACTTAATATGAGAAACTCACCCCCATATACATCATCCATACAGATTGCATGATCACCTGATTTCAGGACATGATACATTGTCACCATTGCTGCCAAGCCACTGCTAAACAGAAGACCTTAAATTTATAAAAAACCTTATCAGCTATACTTTGTGGTAGCTCAGAATTCTGGTTTATTTTTTTTTTCAACACAGATAAATTTTTGCATAAGCAAAACTAACAATGTTTTCCATTTTCAATTGCTGCAATGCACTCCTCAGCTGAATTTCTAGTTGGATTTCCAGACCTTGTGTATTCAAACTTCTGTTAGTAATAAACAAACACTTTCAAAAATATTTTATTTGAACCACATACATTTCAAAATAACGACTAACTGTGTACACTCCTGGTTCGTCTTGTTGGAATGTCGTCGCCAGTGATATAGGAGGAACAGCATCCCTGTTGCCCCATTGCTTAGGATCTTGTCCTGCATGAATGGCAACTGTTGAAAAGTGAGGAAATGGTTTGAATTCGTCCTCTGCAACGTTCACGTCTAAAGAGCTCATTTCCCGACAGAGATCAAAACTGTTTGAGCCGACGCCGTTACTCTCGCAATTTGCCATAGAAAAACAAAACAGATTTTTCAAAAAAACCGACGAGTGCAAGTGCAAGGAAGACTTTAAGCAGCTGAAGTCTGTTTTATTTATAAGCGCGCGACCTAGTGCTAACATCACACGTTGAGACGTCGTGAACACAGCTTGTGATTTGTCGTACCAAACTTAAGCCAGCTGTGCTTGTATTTCATTCATATGTACATTGTTAATATCATTGAAAATGGACAAATTCTATCTCTGACCCATTGTTTCATTGTTAGCCACACAAACAACATAGGGCTTTGTTAAGTAACGTCGCACGCTTTTCTCCGTCTGCTTTACTTTGCCGTCCTTTGAAAATTACGCACAAATCGTCTCACTTTTTACATAAAACGCCAGCTACTTTTAGAGATCTTATCATTGTTATTGTTACAATGGTTGATCCATATTTCAAAAAATAATTGAATATTGGGAATTTAAAGTTACATGACAATTTAATAATCGAAAGCCAACTGCAACAAGATATACCGAAAGCGACTTTACGCAACCTATTAACTATACACTTTTAAACCTTCAGAAATATGTAAATATTATTGTGTATATGCACTACGCTTAGCTAAGGGTGCATGGACCTTTCTTGTTGCAGCTGCAATGTCAAGGGCAAGGCTATACGATTTCAAAACAACAAAGCTACAGAGCTGCAACCTATTTTTGGCTGAACTTTGGCTTACAGAAATTTCGAGTAGTGCTAGTGCTCTCACTGTTTATCTTGGTTTCGTGACCAGTACGTACAAGACTCGTAATTGCGAGACAGTTGTGCACGTAATAATTGTGTATATGACAATTGCGCACAACAATAGCAACATATATGCCAAGATGCCCAAAGACAAGCGACAAGAACTTACAGTGAAAACTACGCACTGTAAAAAGACAAATGCTTATAGTCAGTTTGCCACAGGTACAATCATGGCTGGATTAATCAATGGGGTTTAGGAGCCCAGAGTAACCGAGCACAAAAAATTCCCGAAGTAAATATTTGGACCACTTTGCCTAACTTAAATATTCTAGAAGATTTGGATCAGGGTCCAAATATTCTATCACGTGGCAACTGGCAAGTAATATATTATACTCAACGGGTCTGCGACACAGAAATAGCCTATGGGTCCATTTTTGGTGACCCAGCCCAACCCATCACTTTCTCAACTCCAACCCGACCCATCTGAAAAATTAAATTTTCTAACTCAACCCAGCCCACAATTAAACTTTTTTTCTAATTAAAATTTTTTAAAGTTTTTTGTCAATCCAACCCATCCAACCCATGGGTAAACCCAATTAGTTTAATTTAATCAGTATCAATAGCATTGAAAAATGCAACACAGTTGTTCATGTTCATAAATATATGTTTCCTTACTGCAGTCTCTTGACGCATTTGGATCTTTGTCTACTTATCGGTGGAACAAGCTCTGAAAATCATGATCTACCAGAGTCACACGGCCCTGCTCCTGCAGATTCTACAAAGGCTATGCGGAACAACTACAGCGCATTTGAAAAGATTAAAAGAGAAGCCTGATACCAAAGCAGAAGCTAGGGCACTGTATAAACAACTTGCAGCCTTGGAACTGCTTTCATGACAAAGTTCTGAGACGCCGTGTTACATCTTTTTACTGAAACGTCTTCGGTACTGCAGAAGAGTGACATTGACTTTGTATTTTTAGAGCCCTCGCGTCATCGCTGGTTTTTGTGGAGCAGCAGATAGTTTTATGTGACAGTTACGAAGCTGAAGCACCGATGGTTTTTGGTGTTAGCCAGTTCTATGCATATGAAAACAAGCGCAGACAGACGAGTTGGTTACCAACAAAGATCCAAATAGCCTTGACGAAAAAAGGACAATTGAAGTGATCACTTGCAACATTGTAAGTGTTCACTTCAAATGTCCCTTTGTCGATAGAATTGCTACTAATTGCTAGCAATCTCTGTTATCACCTTGAGGTTTATGAAAATATTTCTGAACTGTTCGGTGTGGTATCATTTGCTGAAGTCATTATCTGCTCAAACCATTATCCTCAAAACTATGTCTTTGTAAAATGAATATCTTTCTGATCTGGACAGTAGACTGGGTGATAAGCTGCTTAAGCTTGAGGAGCTGGCTGCAAGTTATTATGGGACTCAGTTAAACAAGACACCATGACACCGAATCAATTGTTGGTCATATTGTTAAAAAATGAAATGTATTGCCAGGCCCGTCGAAAGGATGAAGAAGACCCAGGCCAACTCACTTTGGTGGGCCTCTAGAACCCTATAGCTATAACAGACATCCACACACACACACACACACACAAATGTAGAGTGCAACAAAAATAGAAGCAAAAAATAATTCTTAAAAGTTGTTTTAGGAATTTTTATTATTTAAATAACTAACCGTGTTAAAGTTCACACAATAAAGCTTTTTTTTGTTTTTGCGGCGAGTGTTTAAAGTTTTAGTTAATGCGCCAAAGAGTCAACCCTATCTAAAAAGTTATTTTTATCAAAACTCATATGTAAATTTATTAGGAAAAGTTCTTAATGATCAAATTAGATTTTAAATTAACAAAATATAAAATTACATAATAAAAATTACATTTTTTTAAAACAACGTTTTTCTTGCGCCCTAAAAAGTATAAAATAATATTCCTATAATTCATTTACAACAAAAAACGTTGCGTGCGCATTATTTTGTATAAATATTTGTTTTACGAAAGTTTTTATGTTGCAGCCTATATGCGCCTACAACGTTTTTCGTTGTATATAAATTATAGGAATATTATTTTATGCTTTTTAGGGTTCAAGAAAAACGTTGGTTTTTTAAATGTATTTTTTATTATGTAAAAATTATTTTCTACATTTTCGTTTTTGATGGGTGAAATTTCGTAAGCATTTGAGCTTTTTTTGTTTTTTTTTTGCTAGATGCAATATATGATATACCGGGTGTAATGCTTAAAAAACACCATCGTATGGAATTCGTGGACAGACATTCTCGGAAATCTTAGACAACAAAGTGACCTAATAAAAACGTTGTAAAAATACCCAAAAACTTTGTGCAAAATCGTTTAAGTTAACTAAGCTTTCTAAACTATACTGCAGTCTTACATTGCACTACAAATTTTTTTATGATATTCATCAAAAATGTATTTATTTAAATAGACCTTAATTGTAACGCTATGAAAAGAATGAAAGCGATAATGATTTTGAAAAACCGTAGGACAATTTTTTAAATTAGATCAGATGAGAACGAAGATGAAAATTAATTCTATAAACAACTGATTTTGTTAAAAAAAGTCAAATCGATTTCGAGATCACACACAGAAACATTTTACAGCTTGATGGATTTCATTTCGGTGCGGAAATGTAGCTACATTATTAGTTGAAGTTCTGTTTTCAAATTCGTGCGAGTGAAGGAAATAATTTTGATGTACGACGGTTGTAATACAAGAGTTGAAATTCAAAAATCTCATTGTACTAATTATAAAAGTTTGTTGTAAATTTTAGAAAGGGATAGGGAGCGTTTATATCTAACGGTGGGGGCCCTCAGACTAGCAGGGGGCCCAGGGCAATATCTCCGCCAGACCTCTCTCGACTACCCTGTTTATTGCATAAATATGCAATAAAAATTATATGTTTACTTAGCTCATTTAACCGTTTCTGACACTGACAGCTGCCAGTTAGCAACTGCAAAACAGAATGGTCATTTTTGTAGATGTCGCAAATAAAAATGAACTTTGTACAGCAGTGGGCCAGAGAAGATTTAATCCAATTGCGTTCATTTCAACAGAATGTTATAATTACACGACTGTTGAACTTTGGCGATGTTGTTGATGAGTTTGCGATGAGAAAAGCGACGCGAAAACTCATGTGATAAACTACAAAATATAGAATTCTTATATTAAGAAGTCCAATCTACAACAGCTGCCGCTTATTGACAAACATCTTATTCCTAGTAAGTAATTTGATCTGTTCATCTAAAAATAATAAGTCATTGCTAATAATACAATTTTTTACACTGATTGACGATGAGTCGATGATGATAAACGGTCTTAAACGGATGATTGTTCTGTGCGCGAGTTACGAGTCAAATTTAATTATTTATTTTTTTTAATTAAAATTTAATTATTTATTTTTTTTAATTAAAATTTAGCACACGCCAAGTCTTGAAAAAGCGAGAAAAGATCCTTGCAAAGTAGCCATTAAAGGCGCATGGCCCACAGCTCGCCCACAGCTCTCAAATTCAGCCCTGGGTTCAATAACATTTGATTGTATTAATTTAATGATTTTGCTTTGCATTGAATAAAGTGAGGTATTACCGCTACCCTAACATTTTTGTTGAATTTTATGAGAACTCGTTGAAAATGAAGATCAAACAGCACAGCACATCACTGCACTTATTAATCTTTCCTTCAGCACATATAGTTTATTAGAATTTTTTAAACAAACAAACGCTTTTAATGTAGGGCAATTTCGTCACGGGGTGGAAATTGTTAGCCACCCAGTAGTTTCATGCAGATCTTTTTATTGGTTCTGGACTTAGTAAAGGACAAGCAAACAAATACACACACACTGCGCTATTAGTTGACCTGCAATCCAGGGACGTCAATAAGGGGGGAGGCAGAAATGTTACCCAACACAACAACAAAATCAAACAATTTAAATCTACAAAACAATCAACAGATGAGCTTCTACAGACATAGAAACACATAAACGCACTCTATTCACAATAACTTTCACAATAATCAACTGGTAAGCTCCATACTGCTGTCATCTTCCTGTGCTGGGATACATCCGGTTGGCTGATGAGGAAAACCCGTCCAGGAGGTAGCGCCGACTGATTTCAAATCGTAGCAGACAGAGCTCGCTTAATCTCTTCAGTCGGGTCTGTCTTCTAAAAGAAGGAAAACTGATTTTAAACCTGGGCAGTTATAGCCAGCATTAACCTTTCTGGGTTTGTGGGCCGATGTTCTGCATATGCACGGGAAGTAAGCAGCCCCGCCCTTCTCAAGTTTCCTGCTTCCTTGCTAGCCAGCCTTGGATAGTCAAATGTTGTAGACAATTTGTCCCCCCCCTTGATTTCCAAAATTTTAACTTTTTTCACATAGAGTTTATTATATAAATTATTAATTTTAACTTTACTTAATCTCGTGATGATTCAATGCGTATTGGATTTTTTTCCACGTGAAGACAATTATATATCTGAGCCGGATGTTAGATTTACCAATAAATGCAGGGTAATAAATTGTGTATCAGCGTTGGTTCAAAGTTTGGCTGTTTTCTGTGCCAAAATACAATCATCCAAATTTACCCTATAAGTGGTATTGATACAATGTTTATTCCCTCACAGCTGTCTACTTCAAAGTTATTATTATTTAATACACAAAAATAAAACAAAATTCTACACACCCTATTTAGGACGTCTTTTTTTAATAATCCTGTACTAGCCGCTGCAATATGATTAAATTACTCATGCACCGTATACCCATTGGCGGATCCAGAAATTCCTAAGGGGATGCACTTTAGAAATTTTTCACATTCTCTTAAAAAAAGTTGATGACCGATGAGGGTAGTCGTAAGTATTTTTCTAAATTTTTTTTCAGACTTCAACTTTCTCTTTCAAGAAAAGGTAAGGTCATTTTCCAAAAACCAGGTTATATACCCAAAAAAATTTGAATTGATACTCTGGTGGGGAGATGCAACTTTCCACCCCTCCCTGCTTGTACTTACGTATATATATAGATATAAAAGATAATGTGTGTGAGAGAGCATTTGCTTATCCCATCCAAGCCGCAGGAGCAACATTTGGCATGCAGGTAAACTTCATTGATAAGAAAATTTAAAAAAACAAAAACAAATCTGTTATTTATTTGATGTTTCATTGGCAAAAAAAGCAAAAAAACAAGCCTAAAAAACCTGGGCAACACCGGGTAACCCTGTCAGTAAGCTAAATAATGGCGAGAAAATTTTGCCCCCCTTGGAAAATGCTGAATATTGTCGACATATAACTATTTTGAATTTTAGTAAACTCAACATAGTTGACAACTTATTGTAAAAATATTTGGATCAGTAGATTAATTCAACAACTAAACAAAATATTTGCAGGCTTACAGCAATATGATTATGCTAGTTGTTTCGTGCTCAAAAATGTTAAAGTTAAGTTCGCCAGAGGGCTTTCGTAAATTTCTATATTTCATGAAAATAAATTGCAAAAAAAGCATGCTAGTTGATTTTATAAAAGTTACTAGAATTCATTTTTTATATTAAAAATTCACAAATGACCTGGAGATTGAGAAATATCTGTCAAACACACGGCATGAAATAATAAATAAAAATTCAAAACATTAAAAAAAAACATAAAAATATAATTGGTTGCAAGAGAGGGCCAAAAGATGTGTTTATTCAGAAAAATAACTTTATTGACAGAAAAAAGCGTAAAATTCAATCTTAAAAATTTTCTTTTTTAATAAATTTTGTCATTAAACTCTTTTGTTTTTAATATTTTAGAAATTTGTGTATTATTTGTTTTTAAATTTTTGAGTGTTTCTTAATAAAGAAATGCTTACAAGGGAGTTTGTTATGTTTTTCATTATACTGGTATCAAGAATGACGGCTGCACGACTCTGATATAGATTTGTATTCTAATTAAGTATAAGATAAAATCAGCCATGACAGAAAATTATATATTGTCATTCAAAAATAAACTGATAACATGAGCTAGTCATTTCTCCCGGCTCCCATGAATCCTTAGCACACATCAGCGAACCTTTCGTTTGTAATATAGTTATTTTAATTAATATTAGTCATTGACCCATATTTTTTTGACTTAATTATACAATATCCGATCAAACTGAAATTTTGAAAAATTTTTAAATTTTTTGAAAAATATTTTTGAATTTTTGAATTTTTTGAAAAACTTAATTATACAATATCCGATCAAACTGAAATTTTGATAGATTCAATTGTCTCGCAGCCCAAGTCGATGTGCCAAATTTCAGCTCGATCGGATAACGGGAAGTGAGTTAATTTTGAGACTCAAAGTTTGTGACCGACAGGAAGACAATCGAAAATAATATTTTCGAAGATTTAAAAAAAACTAACCCATAAAAACAAAGTTTTTATGATAAATCCTTTATATACGATCCTAGATTTTTATTTTATTTGAATTTTTGTTCTCTGCCTATTTTTCATCAAATTTGGTGTTTTTTGAAAAACTTAATTATACAATATCCGATCAAACTGAAATTTTGATAGATTCAATTGTCTCGCAGCCCAAGTCGATGTGCCAAATTTCAGCTCGATCGGATAACGGGAAGTGAGTTAATTTTGAGACTCAAAGTTTGTGACCGACAGGAAGACAGACAGACAGACGGGAAGACAATCGAAAATAATATAAAGGATTTAAAAAGAGACTAAACTGAAATTGAAATTTATCAAAAAACTGAAATACAATTACAAATGAAATTGAAATGGGCTCAAAAAGGGAAATTAAAACGGGATAAGAGGTGATTTCTGTTATTTGAAATTGAAACTAAAATTGAAATTAGAGTCAGAACATGAATAACACTATTGTGCGGCCTTTTATTTTAGCACCTGCAATCGTGGCCAACCGTTTTCATCCACCCGTTGTTCTCTCTCTCTCCAACCCAACACGTTCAGCACTCGTACGTGGACCTTTCACTAACACCTACATTTGATAAGTATACAAACAGTATATCCTGGCTAGAGTTGAATCCATTGGCTTCTAACCTGATCACAACTTCAGCGCAATTTATTTTTTTATCATCGTTGTTCTAATGTTTACAGACGTTTATATCGGTCCATAAATAATTTTTTTAATACTCTCATTAAAGTTTAAAAATAGGACTTGGAAAATTGGAAAATTACCGTTTTTAACGCATATGATGCAATTGTTATAACTAAATCACAGCTCACAAATAGAATTCTAAAATTAGAAACTCTTGATAACCCATTCAGCTGTTCAAGCAAATTTAAACAAATTTTTTAGCATTTTACTTCCTGATCCAGCTAAATAAACTCTAAAAAAATCAGCAAAATTTTTTTATCAGCGTACGAATTCCCATAATTATATATATCAACGTTTAAACAATATTTCAGTGTTTTATAAACTCCCAGCTAGTGAGCCCATTCTGCTTTCAATGCTGGCTTCGGCTTTAAAAGAACAATGCTTAGTTAGGTTATTTACAAACATTTGCTACATGATCTAAACTTCTTTCACAGCTAATGAACTATGAGCAATTTTAAACAGCTGCTTGATTAAATTGGGTGTAATTTGTACATTTGAAACTTCCTTATTTTCATATCCTTCAGTTGTTTGACGTTCGACAAGGATTGAAATTGAAGAATGTCTACAGACATTGCAAAACAGGGTTACGTAAAATTTCAGTCAAAAAATCTTGGAGTGAGTGTTTTTAAATGAGTTAATTTTTTAATTTGGTTTAATTGTTTATTATAGATATATTAAGCTTTGAAGAAAATTTTGTAAGATTATTTTTTTTAATAATAACGAAATCGTTTTTGAATGAACATATAATTTATAACAGGAAAAAATGATAAAAGTAGCAAAGTCTTTAATTTTTTAAGAGGATGAGATTTTAATAAATAGCATAAAATGTAATGTACTTTGTCTGATTCACAAGATGACCAGGGAGCAATAAGAATACTGCATTAACAAAAACATTCAATTTAGTGCTATCACATAAAATAATTGTGAACACAACTCTGTTGTTCGTAAACCGATCACGTTTCCCATAAAAACGTTAATGTTCTAGTAATCTCCAACCTTATTTAATATAACAAATTAAATGTTATATTTCAGGTTTATAAGAAGAGATGGCTTGTATTGAGGTCGCAGACGAGAAACGAACCAGTACGTTTGGAGAAATATGAAGACGAGCTTTCTGCTGGTAAATCGGAGAAACCTCGCACTTTTTACCTTTCTGACATTATCAACATTTATCGCGTGCCCGATCAGGAAAAAAGACACGCAATCCACGTAACAATTGATCAATATGAAGCCATTCAGTTCTGTCTGGAATCAGGTTTTCAACTTAGTTTCATTTGTCAAAATTAGTTATCTTAATAGAATTTGCATAACCTAATTTAAATGTATGTGCCATAAATTTAAACAAACTTTAAAAAAAGATATTTTCAATTAAACTAAATTTTGTTCTCTGGAGAGTGACATTACAAGCATCATTGGGTGAAATTTTCAAGGATTTACAATACGTTGGTTTAGTTTGTGGAAACATTTTATTGTTCGTAGTAGTAAGATTAAACTTATTCCGGGTTATGAGTCCGTTAGAATAGGTGAAGTGCTTAAGGGATCACGTAGTTTTAGTATCCACAACCGGAATCAATAAACTTCATCACCTTTTTTTCAAATTCACTCTGTTTTAAAATGAAAAATATTTCTTGGCGTTTCCGTACATGTTGCAAGCATTTGACTATGCGCTAAAGCAGTGGTTCTTAACATTTTTACCAAGCAGAAATGCTAATCTCACACAAATAGGTAGTAGCAAAAGGAACGGTGAATGTCAGCGCACTTTTGGCCAAAGCTGGGTAGCTATCTAAAAAAAAGTGTAAAGCTTTTTATTTTTAACAATTCGATAAGAAACTAGGTAAGAGGCAATCAGAATTAGTTTGTCAATAATAGACCAAAATCCTAGTTGAGTTAAACTTGCTGCGGCGTCAGACAGAGCTCTTTCCTGTTCAGGAACGTCAATCGATTCGTAATTGTTGGGATGCACTTCACGGAAATGCTCTTTAAGCTCGTTCGGTTTTAAAGTGAAGAGTCCCAAATTATGGTTCAAGCAAGCAAGCAAACACGGTGAAGTTAAAATGAAGGATTTAAAAAATACAAGCATTGCCAAAATTAAAGATTTCTAAAATTTTCTAATTATTTTCCGCAAGAACTAAAATTTTATAGAATATTTTTCAAATTTTTAAATTTTATTTTTTAAACTTTTATTTTTTGCACCCCCTAAACTAGAACGGCACCTTCCCTTGGGGGGTACACCCCACCGGTAAAGAACCGCTGCGCTAAAGGCTAAACAAAAAATAAACCGCAAATATCTTTTTAAATAATCATTGTTGATTTTGTCATTTTATTTTTTCAGTTTTATAATTTATAATTTAATTGACTAATATTACCGATATTTTAAATTTATCATTAATCTCGTTAAACAGTAGCTAATGGCCTTAGATGGAAATATTTGTTTCGTACCTGCGCAACAAATAAAAAAAATTGAGAAAAATAAAAAATATTCGCCTCCGAAATAACTTTTGCACAAATCTAATGCAAAAAAAACCCGAACTTCCTGCGTTGTCTGATTTTCCTCACCATCCAACCAGCCGGTCACAGTGTTTTAAAGAACACGTTGAGTTCAAAATAAAAAAAAAATATTTGAAACCGACTGAGTTATTGAGCTGTTACTACTTATCCCCGTTACAACAAGCTTTTCTCTCCCTACTGTGATATTTCCGGTAAATGCTTTCTCTGGTACTGTGGTATTCCCGGTAAATAATGTCCTTTTTTACTAAGATTTAGCACACGTCTTTCCCAAGACAAGTCTTGGTCAAAGGCGAGAATGGGTCCTTGCAAAGGCAGCCATTTATAGGCGCCTACCCCTTTAGCAATGCGAGTGAACTCCTTGCTTAAGGGAGTTACGCTGGTGACGCCGGTGAGATTCGAACTGCCGACCTAACGATCGACAGGCGAACGCTCTACCGCTCTGCCACCAGCAGCCTTTGATAGTGATACTGTGGTATTCCCTCATACTGTGCTATTTCCTGATACTGTGGTATTTCCGGTAAATGATGTCTTTGATTGTGATACTGGGGTATTCCGGTAGGTACCAGATACTGGGGAATTCCGGTAGGTACCAGAACGTTTCTCCCGGAGACTTTTCACCCGAAAGACCTTTCACCCGATAAACGTTTCACGAAATAATAAGACGCTTCGCGCAATAACATCAATTCTTGTGCGGCTTTTAACAATTTTTTTTTGGATTTCAGAAATGGAAGCAAATGCGTGGATGAAGATGATCGAAGGTGAAATCTGCGCCGCCCGTGACGAGAGAGGTTTTAGGATAAATTATTCTTTTAGTTGTTTGGGTTTTAACTAAATAATCAATCAATTTGTTTGTTTTTGCATATAACTATAAAGCAATGGCATAACTTTAAACTTCAGGCACTATATTTTTTAAGCAACTTTTCCTGTGTACCTGATGAAAAACCCGAAACTGCCAACTCATGGAGAGTGTACCATGGAGGTCACTGAAGATTCATTGCGTCTTCTCAATCACAGAGATCAAGAAATCGTAGCATGGCCACTGAACAAGTTGCGTCGTTACGGAGTGGAACGCAGTCTTTTCACCATTGAAGCTGGAAGGTCCAATTATTATTCTTATTAACAAAATAATTGTTAAAGTTGTACACTTTAAAACAGAAATTGTGATGCTAGTTTAAATAAAAAGATAATAGGGCATGAAAAAGCAACAATTGTTTACAGTTTATTTCATTTTGAGTCACAGCTGTTACCTAATTATTTTTGCATTGATGACAGAAATATGATGAAATGAGTAGATTTGTATAATGTTATGAATATTTCCACTTAATGTTTCCAATGCTATCATGGTATTATCATACATTTATTTTCCACTCATACACCACCAATACTATAAACTTTCTAGTCAGGCTGAGAAAAAATTATTCAAATTAGAATTTTCTAAATACAAATCAGCGTAATTAAACGTGGTTTATTACATAACGTTTTCACTCACAATCAATTGAAAAAGTTCTTATTTTGTGTACATTTAATCAGGTCGTGTCCAACTGGAGAAGGAGAATTTGTATTTGAAAGTGAAATTGCACAAGATATTTATGACAGAGTGCACAATGTAACGAAAACTCTTGCCTTCAACAAAAAGACCAACGACGTAAGATGACTTAAACATTAACGTAAACCATTTTGACCAGAATTGGTTTTATGAAATTTTTGATTGTAACATTTTGCTGTGCTTCTGAATTAATCGAACTTTTAGCAAACATTTATAAACAAAAAACCAATTTAACAAAACTAATTGCAATGTTAATCGGTTTTTTTAGTTTCTTGTTAACATTTGATGAAAACAAAATTAAAAAATTTATGTCAATTAAATTGCATTTTTTTGCTTGTATTATCCACATTCAGTAAATTTTGTTTTGGTATTGGTTGTATACTTATACGTAATACAGAACAGGTTCAGATTAAATGCTATCCTGTTTTCAGTTATTTTGATAATTGTTGGCAATTACATATGGACTGACATAAAAATCAAAAGAAAGTCACACAAAAACTACTAATTTTTACAATATTTTAAAATCTATCGTCGTTTACATCTAGTTAAAAGCCTCAAAACAAAATAGTGCCAATGAAAGCAGAAGAACAAGAAACACTGAAGAGAATTCTACTCCTCGGGGTTCAGCTGGTAACAAAAGTAACGGCTGGGAAGAACCTGCAATGACTTCAGAGATACATAAACTTTCTCTAAATGCAGCTAAAGTTAAAGAAAACAATTATGAAGGTTTCATTTATTAATAATTATTACAATGTTTTAAGGCATTTATGTATACAGATTTTTATTTCAGCTTCTAAGAAAGTTTCTAAATCTTCATCGAAAGGCGATGGCTACTACTACAGTTCTAGAAACAATCCGAGTATTTATTTTATTCTACTTTATTTATTGTATTTTCATTTCTTTACGAGATTTATTCTGCGTTAATCAAATGATTTTTCTAATAAAGATAATTAAATCTAGATAAAAAATGTTTAGCAAACCAAGAAATAATTTTTAATAACATATTCTGCTTAGACGAAAAAGAGGATGACGAATATTATGATACAGTACCAAGCCCTGGTCAAAAGAGGAAGTGATATCATAAGAGGTTTTTGTCCAGGTGTGATTTTAATGACACGATTATTATGTTGATAATGAATTAAATTTTTTATTCAATTGTTTCTTATTTGAAAACAAAAATATTTTTAAAATCCTTAATATTACATTCACCGCCGGTTTTTCTTGCTTACTTGCTTGCTTGAATGTTTGCAAGCCTTGAAAGTGAAAATTAACTAACTTTCCGTCATCCAATTAAGCTGAAATTTGAAGTAAAGGCATGTTCTTTATAACAATGCATTTTATTAAAGTTTTAATTATTTTTGAAAAACAAGTTTTTAATTAAAAATAATAATTATCTCTGTTTTAAAATAAAAACAAATCAAATACATTTAATTAAAAGATAAGAAATTTGTTAAAAACCTGCTTTTTACGGCTTACATTTTATAGGTTTTTAAATAGCCTAATTTTATTATGAAAACTCCGTTAAAATTAAATTGCTTGTCTTATTAGAAATTATTTAAAAAAGTGGCACGACTAATACATTTACAAAATGTAATTGTTGCAAACGCAGTGGCGTATCTAAAGCTTGTGTTGTGCACCGCCTCCCTATTCACATCAAGCAAAATAAGTTGATCAGTAAATGATTCAAAACGAAAATTTTCTGACAAATTTAACCACACGTGAAATAGCTATTTTTTCAATTTGTAATGTTCTGTGCACATTTTCAACACAGGGATTTTCAGTAGTTTTGTGAAAATACTAGAAACGTGGTATCAGAAAGATAAAAGATAATATTCTGATTATAAAAGAATCTTCTGATGATATTATAGTGATGTTAGACCGACGAATCGATTTCAAGACAACTACAAACAATGCAGGCAGCCTTATGTAGCGCCTCAATAGATTTATTTATTCCCAGTGAAACCACCATTTATCCCCAGTGAAACCACCATTTATCCCCAGGGAAACCACCATTTATCCCCAGTGAAACCATCATTTATCCCCAGTGAAACCACCATTTATCCCCAGTGAAACCACCATTTATCCCCAGTGAAACCACCATTTATCCCCAGTGAAACCATCATTTATCCCCAGTGAAACCATCATTTATTCCCAGTGAAACCACCATTTATCCCCAGTGAAACTATCATTTATCCCCAGTGAAACCACCATTTATCCCCAGTGAAACCATCATTTATTCCCAGTGAAACCACCATTTATCCCCAGTGGAACCATCATTTATTCCCAGTGAAACCACCATTTATCCCCAGTGAAACTATCATTTATCCCCAGTGAAACCACCATTTATCCCCAGTGAAACCATCATTTATTCCCAGTGAAACCACCATTTATCCCCAGTGAAACCATCATTTATTCCCAGTGAAACTACCATTTATCTCCAGTGAAACTATCATTTATCCCCAGTGAAACCACCATTAGTTCATTGAAGCTTTTAGTTATGTTATGCGTTGTTGATCGTCTTTGTAGGCTGCCTTTGCATGGTCCCCACGTAAGCTGATAATTCAACGACACGTCGTTTGGGCGCGATGATTTGAAGCCATGTTAAACAGAAGAATGTTTGCTAGTTGATGTCAGTGCATTTCCAACAGCGTTTACATCAAAAAGTACAAATATGACTTGAGGCATTTGGACAGATTAAGTTTGTAAAATTAAGAGTAGTTTTTAAAAAAATGATTCATAATTTCGCGTAATGAATTTATTATCAAATTATTTACAAATAAATTAACAAACTTGTTGTAAAACTGAGAATAAGACAAACATCAAAAGAAAAAAAATGCCAGTGATGCGACTGGCAGCATGGAACGTCAGAACAATGTGTACTGGCCTTTCTGACGAAACCAACAAATAAAATTAGCGACGTCAGGAAAACCGCCATCATCAGTTGTAAGCCGACCAAGCAGAAAATTGACTGCCGCCTTTCAGGAAACGCGACTTGTTTCTAGTGAAAGCCAAGAACTACAATTTTTTGGCAAGGTCTAGGATCAGATGATCACCGTCTCAACGGGGTTGGTTTTGCAGCCTGTCTACCCATACCCTTAGTCTTTTTTTTTCATCCTTTTTTTATCTTTTTAATTATAACCTCAGTTCTTTCATCATTCCCTACCAACTGATTTTTTTCCAGCTGGAACTCGCAGTAAGTGTCTTGACGCAAATATGAACTATTTGGCTTTCTGTAACCTAATTTACATTATAATATTTGAATATCAGTAATAGACTCAAAAGTTTAAATTATCACAAAACATTTAATTACAAAAATGTATTATTTGTGTTCAGCAATATTGATGTGCGGATGATATAAAAGGAGAACAAATTTAAGGAAATCCAAAAACAACTTGTTGATATAAATACAGAATCAGACCCAACACTGTGTTCTCACAACGACCACTTACGTTTTCTAACTAAACATTTACGAGAACAAATTAGAGTTGCTTCTTATTATTATAATTAGTACACATTTACAGCTGTAATAAAAGAAAGAGTACCATTTTCTGTTTCATAAAATAATACAATAAAAAAACGCTTTTGTTTATGTATGGAAAATTCATTAAAATGTTTTTTTCTTTGCAGCTATATGTTAACAAAAACTTTTATGACTAAAATTAAAAGCGTTGGGTGCTCTTCATAATCCATTTCCATCTTAATCCAAGGGTTATGATGAACGTTTTTGAGTTAATACAACCAAAACAATGTTAATCGTGTGAGCAAGACAAAATTACAGTATATTTAAGTACATTTATGGCCCAACCTTTTACTTAAAAGTTCGGCTACGTTAAGTGTATTTCGACCGCAAGCGCCTGAAAACCCTTTTTATCTTTATTTAAGCAGCGCCGTGTAGTCACACAAAGGTGTTTTTAATGTTATTAAACGGCAAGACCCATAATACGTTCAGCTATCATTGCAAAGTAGTTCAAGTCTTTTTTACAAACTTTTATTAGGTTACAATCTCTGTTTGTGTGTGTGTGTAGCTTTCTCCGTACTAGGGTTGTTACAGTTACTGAATCTAAAACTGAAACATTCAGTTAACTGAATCTTTTTAGATTCAGTAACTTCAACTGAAACTGAAACTGAATCTTTCTTAAAAACTGTAACTGAAACTGAATCTATTGAGAAAACTGAATATAACTGAATCTTTTGGAATGAATATTTTTTATCATTTTATTATATTTTTTATGTTTGCGGTTAAATGTTTTGATTCTATGGCACGGACGATAACTCGGTCAAAGTTAGGAATAGTTCTTTCTTTTTGTTTCGTGTTAGTGTTCTGTTGCTTGCGTTGTTTTTCAAAGATTTTCAAGTTTTAGAATTACCAGAATGGAAGATACTTGTGTTAGTAATAACATTGTTATGGACGAATCTACCGAGGAAGAAGTATCGTTTATTCAACAAAATGAGTCGGAATCTGCTTTAGGACCTCCAACGAAAAAAGCTAGATTCAACAAAACAAGACCTATACTAACCCGGTACATAAAAGGTTTACAGGAGTTGGAGCCGATATTAAGTGCAATATTTGTTCTGTAATTTTGAAGGGTAAAAATGTCAAAAATTTAGAGTCTCACTTGAGGAAGCATGAAACAGAATACGCAGAGTATTTAGAAGAAAAAAAATAGCTATGATATCAAAAACACAAAGTAAGTCTATTAAACGACCCTTTTCATATTTGAAAAACCAGGCAACAATTGAAAACTGTTTTGTTGTTAAAGAACGCATAAATGACATTAAAAAAGGCTCCAATGCCTATTATTATAGGCTGCCCATGCTATCGCCTCAGCATTTGCTGCAAACAGTTCGCCATTTCTTTTGATCGAAGAACCTTCTATTAAAAATATGTTTGCAGTTGTGTCGGAAGGTCGTTTACTAATCTTGCGAACCGACACGATATATCCACAAAAGTGTCCGAATTAGTAAAAGAATTAAAAAGATCTGTTGAATTATCACTGAATTCAGCGAAGTATGTGTCAATCACAACAGATGGTCTCGGCCATGTTATTCATCGGTAAGGATGGGAATAACTTGCCATTATTTTGATCGAAACATCAATAAAATAAAAAGAGCTCTTCTGACTTGTAGAACAGTTACGCAACCCCATACAGGCCTTGCTCTTAGCAGATGTTGGCATAATTTGGGTGACGACAAGCTGGAAGCTGAAGTCTTTTATAAATTCAAGAAGGAATTTTTAGGCTAAATACATTTTTTAAACATGTCTGTGTTGCAAAATGTTTTTTATAGTAAATTTCTTCTTGGTAGTTTACCTAAAAAAAATTGAAAAAAAAAACTGAATCTAACTGTAACTGAAACTGAATCTGAATTTTTAAAGATTCAGTTTACTGAAACTGAAACTGAATCTTTGTAAAGTTTCAGTAACTTTAACTGAAACTGAAACTGAATCTTTTTTCAAAACTGTAACAACCCTACTCCGTACGCAAATCTTTCAAGTAAAATTTAACCAGTTTTTGACTAGCTAGGAAGCTGAAACTTTCAGCATAGCTTTATATTGAATGACAATACATGATTCAATTAAAAAAACGTAATTTGAACATCTTTCGTATACATACACACAGACACACATCGAGTGTATTTGAAATAAAAGTTTGTGTTGAAGAACTCGTTTTTTCCTTTTTGTTTTAATTTCACTTGTCATGCGACTATTAGCAAGTTGTAAATAATTAATTTAATTTTTTATTCATTTATTGTTATTAGATTGTGCTGAAACTTTTTTATGCGTACTGTTATTGTTATATTCCGGCGACAAACGTATTACTGAATGTTCACCCAAAACCGGAAACTTAAAATGAAAATGTGGAAAACAACATTTTTAAAAACAACTTTTCTATATAAGCTCTTTCAGCAGTAAAATATAAAATTAGTGCTCCAACTTTTTTATTCTAAATAAATTAAAAATTACAGGTGAACCAGAAGACCATTATTTTTTCAGCTTATGTATGTTTGAAGTTTAGGAATGTTTAAAAAAACATACTTCAATGTTTTGCGCGTTAATTGTTTATAATTGAAATAAAGCTTAATTGTACTTCTTGCAGTTAAAGTAAAATTGAATGTGTTTTAATTAATAAGCTTTTTGTTTGCTCAGTTGTTTCTGCCTCATTATTTATTTTTGGTTTTTTATTCTGATCTTGTTTAAAAAATATTTTTAGAACTGTTTTTTAATTGAAACACTCCATCATGAAAAATGTTTTTACTAAGCATGTACAGAACACTGCTGAAAAATTCTTAAAAACCTTTAAAAATAATATTACAACAAAGGTTTAGCTCAATGACCAGCAAGACTGAACTGGATGTTGTGTGCATTGACATTTGCCAGCTGATGCTTTTCTTAATTACAACAAAAAATGAAAAACTATGATGTTACGATAACAATTAATAACATAATTTTTAGTCACTTAACAGCATTATTTTACGTAGAGATGTTCAACATTACTTTTATGTCACTATATATCAACCAGAATATCTCGTGAAGTTCGATAGAGAGTGTTCTCAGAAAATCAAATTCAAATGAAACTTGCTCAGTTAGTATTTTAGTTGCCGTAACCACTGTGTTAGGTTTTCTTTTTCCTACTTAATTAAGCAGCGCCATGTAACTAAACAGAGGTGTTTTTACTGTTTCTTAATTAACGAGATTTTAAGCAATTCAACTGAAAATGTTAGATTGTTGGTTTTTCTTAACTTATTATTTTTACATACTTGTATTGATTTTCAATTGTCAAAACAGAAAACAAAAAGGAGTGCAACTAATTCTAAAACAAAAATATATTCTCTTCTCTAAATGTTTTGTTTAAATAAATATGTTAAAAATGCAGTTTAAAAAACTACCGTGTTTTGTTTGATTTTATCACATGCACTGACAGCTTTATTTTTTGATAAAATACAATTTCATCCGCTGTTTCTAGTTTAAGTTGTTGCTTAACTTTTGAGATATAGGTAATCAACAGCAATTTATTGACCTGAAAATGCTCAACAGTTTTTTCGTTATTAATAAAAGTTCGCTAGCTACTAGGCTAATAACTAGGATTAATAACTAATGACAAGTATTTTTTAAACGTGTAGTTTTCTAAGAAAAGGTTGTATGGTTGATCGTGGCTTGAAATAGACTGAAGTTGACAAAGTTTAAATGTGTTTTGGCAAATTGGTAAAACTTTCGTTTTGACTGAAACATACAAATACAAACTTGCTATAACAGTAAAAATACGGTTTTTATGTTTAAGTCTGACAAAGGAAGGACTCGTTGTAATAAAATATGGCTTGTATCTTTAGTCTGGTGGGAGATACATAGTGATAGAATACATCTTGAAGTGATAGTGGATATCAGATGGTGTTTTTATTTGTCAGTGTTCAACAAGATAAAGAAAGTTGTTTCTATTTATTATTTCTACAAAATTATTTAATTCAGGTCATTACAAACACAACAATAACTATTGGTATAAATTATTTGTTGCCATATCCAATATATTGCATACAGACACTTATTGGTTGGGACTTGAAAAAATGTAAATGCGTATCCTAATAGATCTCTAATAAACAACTCTATTTTAAATCGTAGGGTCAAAATAATTAGTTACCAGTATACTACTTAGAACATAATTAGTTACCAGTATACTACTTAGAACATAATTAGCTACCAGTATACTACTTAGAACAGCACCATGAAGTCACTGCACTATTAGAAACTCAAACATTCTCATCTTAAATCGATTTTTGTTGCACATTTGAAACAGCGCAGGTTCACACGTAAATTTTATTCTCTTTGTTATGTTCCCAACTTGTTTAATTGAAATGGCATATAACGCTATTTACTCTGGTATCGAAGTAATTGTGAATGGGGTGTGGGTTCCATGTGACGTTCGAGCTGTTTTAGCTATTTCCATGTAATTATTATAATTTGCGCTTTTCATATACCATAGTTAGTTTCAAAATTAAAATCTATATAAGTAAGAATCAAAATTAAAAGTTTTTTTTTTATAAAAGCAATAAAAATAATAATAATTTAAGGCTATAAACAATTGATGAATTTTTTATTTTAAACATATAATTTAACGTTATGGTAATAGAAAATTATATTACGCTCCTTCTGGAAGAATCAAAAATCATTTTAAAAAAATTAAAAACTTGCTTTTAAAACAGTGAAAAAAGTATATAGCGACATCTTTTGTATAATATAATAGCTTACGTCGGTGTAAAACGTTTTTGCGTGACGATTTGCTATCTATTATATAATAATAATAAATAATTATATAAATATTTTTATATAATTTAAGTTAGGTGAATTTTTTGAATTATTTAAATATCAAAAACTATTTGACAATTTTACACTGTCAGCCTTAAAGATATAAATAGGTGGCGCTTCAATCAAAAAATAATAAATAATAATGAAATTTTAAAAATCCGTCATTTTTGACGGGCTATCCTAGTTATAAAAATATCCTGGCGAATAGCAAAAAAATTGTTTTTTTATTTTTAGAATATTTAGAATACTGTATTCCAGTTTTTTATATAATAAGTCTATAATATGACTTATATCATCATAAAAATATTTTCATTAAATTGGTATCTTTCTATTTTAAAAATATAAAGGAATTATAATAAACGAAGTTTTTTTACGGTTCACTTGTTTGTTTTAGTTTTTGTTCTCAGAAATGTTTTAATGTATTATTTTTATTGAATTTTCGAAATATTAAAATTTTGAAAACTTAATTTCAAAACACGTGACAAGCAATAGCTACCCATTTTCAAAATATCGTAGGAAATAAAATAATTTGTTCTAATTAAAAAAAAAATAATAGTTTTAAAATTATAGCACACACGTCGATAATGTCACAACGGAGAATATTTCTGGCGGGCTGGAGACGGTGGCAGACGAGAATGTAACAAATGTCCTGAACGTGATGATGTTTTACGGGAGCGGCGGAGCAAGGAGCGCATACACACACATCACATAAACACATCACAAAGCACTCAAACATACATCTCGTTCAATTTGTTTCAGACAGATACAGACCAAAGTGCCCGTTCAATTAAAATTAGTATTTAATTATTATTTTCTACTTTTTAGTTTTTTAATTGCATTTTAGCGAATGACCTAATGTGCCTGTGAAAATAAAATTATTATTTTTATCAATGTATTTTATGCAAGTGTAGTTGTACGGCAACTAATGTGCGCGTTAAATTAAAAATAATAAAACATTTTTACTTCTTAGTTTTTTCCGCTAGGTGGCAAGCCTTAGCCCCATGAGTTTTAAATATTATTTAATTAGTTTTTTTTTCAACCACCATCTAGCGAATGTAAGGAAAACCTCAGCCAGTGATATATATGAACTATCGGGGAAAATGTAAACAAAAACACCATCGTATTGGATTCGACACCTAATGACATCTATAAGTTGGCAAGAATCATACTTCTAACGGACGACTTAAATCTACGAATCTTCATCCCACTGGTCACTGCGACATATGTGATATTCCAGAAACACTCGAGCAATTCTTACAATCTTGTCCAAAAAGAGCTCCACTTCATAACTACATCAATAAATACTGCTTAAATAAGAAAATTCCTCCAACAACTGAAAATATTCTTGTACATAAAAAACTCAAAAAAGCTGTTTACAAATGGGTCATTCAGAAAGAATTCCAGCTCACATAGAAAACAAAGACAGAAAAAGTAGCAACAAATGAAACTACTGAAGACGAAAGGACAAAAAAAGAAATTACTATTTTTTTTCTTTTTATTATTTTCCAGACGTTATGTTGACTATTTGTTTTATTATTTTATGACGTGACTTAAACATCGAAAGGTGATATGAGTCAATTGTAAGATGAAGATAATTCATCTTACGTATTTTCATAGTATTTGTTTATTTTATTTTATTATGTGTGCATTTTATTATGATTGGAAACAATAGGTCATATATATATATATATGTTTATATATATATATATGTATATATATATGTATGTCTGTTTATTATTTTTTTATCTAAAAATTTATATATATATATATATATATATCTTTTTCCGGATTTTTACTGGTAAGATTGTAAATATTATTTTGTGTATGAATTTTGAGAATCTAGACAGTGTGTTTTAAAGTTGAGTGTTCAAGAAGAAAAATAAAAGTTTAAAGAGACGTGCTGCAGAGAGAAATTGGAATTTACAAAAGATTTGTTAGAACCGTGCGAAATTCTACAAAGTGAGAGAATTCAGTTTTATTTGAGTCCAGTTAAAAGATTATATTCAAGGAAGAATAATTAAGTTAAAATAAATTCGAGAAATATTGTGATATAAATAACTTCGACTTTAACGTTACGAATCGCTAGCAAGCATATTCCTCTACGTTTACATTGGTGACCTCGACGTATTTACGCATTTTCATACGTAAATTTATTTTTCTGAAGTTGTTTGATCACAAGTGACCGAATTTTTTTTATTTTGTGAAAGATGTCTGACGAGAAATTCATTGCGATGGGACAGGCCCTAGGCTATTCCGGAGAAGATTTAAGGAATTATGTCAAAGAGTTAAAGGATGAAGAAAGAGTTAGGAGATTAGAAGAACGTGAAGAAAAAAAACAAGAACGGGAAGAGCGGGAACGTGAACGCGAGGATAAAAAGGCTCAAGAAGAACGAGAACTTCTACGTGAGCGCGAACAACGCCAGCATGAATTGGAATTGAAAAAGCTGGAATTAGAGGCCCTAACGAGAAAAGAGCCTAAGGTAGAGGTAACAAAGATTCCTTATCCAAAGTTTTCTGAAGGTGATGACATCGACGCATTTTTGCTGAGATTTGAGTCATTGGCAAAAGCCAATGGTCACCCTCAGAAGGATTGGGGAATGCTTCTAGGGTCGTTGCTTAGTGCGAAGACTTTGGAAGTGTTTGGCCAACTTAGCGATAGTCAGATGCAGGACTACAGAACGGCAAAGGAGGCACTCCTTCGTCGTTTTGGGAAGTCAGCGGAAGACTATCGCATAATGTTTCGAGAGTCAAAGCCTGAACCGGAGGAGACCTGGGAACATTATCTAGTGCGGCTAGATAGCCACCTCAGGCGCTGGGTGGATCTAACGGGCAAACAAAACCTGTTGTTTTTGTTTCTGGAAGAGCAGTTTTTCGGAAAGTGCCCGGCGGGAATGGTCGAGTACTTGTTGGAGAAAGAGAGCAAAGATGTCAATGAGCTGTGCCTTTGGGTAAACAAGTACAGCCAAGCCCACCCAGAGAAGAGGTTGGCAAAATTGGAAAAATTGGACAGCAAAAGCAGGATTAGCGGAAATCGTGGTCAACCAGACTCTGACTCGGGAATGGCTGGACCACGCTGTTACAATTGCAATAAGCTGGGCCATATGGCAAAGGATTGTCATCACGCTGGACAGATTGCGAGGGACTACAGTCAAGGCACTCAGGCAACTCCAATCATGTGCCAAGCGCGTAGAGAGGCCAACTTGACACCACCATGTAAAGATTCTGGAGTAGTGAATGCATGCGCGGTCATGGTGTTGGATGGTAAAATGAATGAGGTCCAATTAAAATGTGGCTGCTTTTCACCGGTAATAGCGGATGGTTGTTTTCACTCAGGAGAAAAATTTAAATTAACCAGAGGGTTTGTGAACAGAAGACCGGTAAAGGTTTTGAGGGACACTGGCTGTACTTCCATAATAGTAAAGGAATCATTAGTGCACCCGCGTCAGATGACCGGAAGAACAAGACCTTGTGTTTTGATCGACGGCACAGTCCGGGTAGCCCCAACAGCAGTGGTAAAAATCAAAACAGACTGGTTCAGAGGAACTAGGGAGGTGGTGTGCATGAAAAACCTACTTTGCGATCTCGTGCTGGGAAATGTTGAAGGGGTAAGAGGTTTTGATGCAATGGCGGCAGGAAAACGCTTTGGTCGGAAACCACAGAAATCCGCTTCCAACTACGACAGCACTCAGAGGAATGATCAGGTAAATTTTAGAAAATCGTCGGCTAACTCGGAGCTGTATAAAAGCAAGGAAAAAAACACGTCTGCTATTTCAAAGGCAAGGAGAACATCGGTGCTGACTTTCTTAGTCGTAAAGAGAGTGACGATGAAGTCAAGAAACGCTGACGCGTTCTTTTTTCGAAGAGGGGGGATATGTAAGATGAAGATAATTCATCTTACGTATTTTCATAGTATTTGTTTATTTTATTTTATTATGTGTGCATTTTATTATGATTGGAAACAATAGGTCATATATATATATATATGTTTATATATATATATATGTATATATATATGTATGTCTGTTTGTTATTTTTTTATCTAAAAATTTATATATATATATATATATATATATATATATCTTTTTCCGGATTTTTACTGGTAAGATTGTAAATATTATTTTGTGTATGAATTTTGAGAATCTAGACAGTGTGTTTTAAAGTTGAGTGTTCAAGAAGAAAAATAAAAGTTTAAAGAGACGTGCTGCAGAGAGAAATTGGAATTTACAAAAGATTTGTTAGAACCGTGCGAAATTCTACAAAGTGAGAGAATTCAGTTTTATTTGAGTCCAGTTAAAAGATTATATTCAAGGAAGAATAATTAAGTTAAAATAAATTCGAGAAATATTGTGATATAAATAACTTCGACTTTAACGTTACGAATCGCTAGCAAGCATATTCCTCTACGTTTACATCAATAATAAACTAAAAAAAATCATACATCTATGTAATTGTTTCGACAAAACATATAAATGTGTACAAATTTAACGTCGATGTTTGCAGCATAAGCAAGTGTATATATGTCTTATTTTACTTCTATATTCAAGTAGCGTTCCGGAGCTAGTCAGTTCTCGTATATATTATCTCGTACAATACACGTTTGTTTCAAAATGCCTTGGAAAAGAAAAAATAATTTTGTTAAGTTTTTCTAAAATATATTGCTTAAAAATATGTTTACAAATATTTTTATGACTAGAGCTTATTCAAATTTATTATCTTGCGGAATGAAATGAAACCAAAAAATAAAAATATCAAATGGAAATGTGTTTCAGAGTTCATCATAATAACTAATAATTCAGTTTTACAGAATGTGTAAAACACGGCAATCGAATTATGTAGTAAATCAAAATAAACAAACTTTGACAGGTGTTCAGTGGTGTAGCGTAGGGGAGACGAGGAGAGTGGTTTGCCCCGGGAATTAACGTTTTTAATTAATAAACCCAAATGTTGAAGTATTTTGCTCATAAAAAATTTAGTTTTTCCAGACCAACAAAAATAATTTTTACTGGACATGGTAAACGGCAAAGTGACAAAATTACAAAACGTAAGTTGTAATAAAAAAAAAGGTGAATCAATTGCTATGCAATTTCAGAGTTAAAGAAGAATGTACAAAAACACCATTTTTTTAATCTTTTTTATTGTTTGGTTATAAAGTAGGTGGATTCTGTTTTTTAATTTTTTTCTGACAATAATAAGTCTAGAAAGAAAATTGACCACAGTCCTTTAAGTACTTAATATGTGAAGTATGTGAGAATTGAAAGAATAAAAATTCTTTGAATCATTATGGAAACATGATTTTTACTTTGAAAAAATATTGTTTTTACTACTAAATTAAAAACAAATATTTTATTTCTCTGAACAACATTTTTTTAAATTATTTAAAAATTTTATTTAACATGTATCTAACAACAAATCCTGAAATTTCATAGAATGCTCTATTTTTAGACCACAGAGCCTTTGACTCAATCTAAAAGAAATAGATTAATTTGAATTACAACCCTCTGCACGGTATTCGCTAAAAATAGTTTACTTTAAACTTTCATGTTGTACAAGGCGGAGGTGTTTTGGTTAATGAGTGACTTTCAAGGGTGAAAATAATGAATATAGTTTTTTAAGACATGGAACACACTAAGTTGTTAGAAGTGTTTTATGATTATTATAGTGTCACACAAAATGAAACATAATGGGGTTGAATGCCAAACTTCAATTTATTGTATAACACAATTATTTAAAATACAAATACGTTATTAAAGTGCATTTAATGAATTAAACATTGGGCGGGCGCTGGTGCTATAGCGGTAAGGCATTCAGTCGGCGGTTCGAATCCCGCAGGCGTCACCAGCGTCTGCAATGGGCGTGGGTAGGCGCCTATAGATGGCTGCCTCTGGTTGTCGTGTCTAAATGGGCCCACAAGTGAGTTGGATAAAGTTGGATAAAGTGATTCGTGGCTTAGAAGTCTAACGATTAACGCCACGTTAAACATTGTCAAACTTTTAAATCAATTTAATTTCCTAACAAAATTGTGTTTTTAAGTTTAAATCAATTCGTTGTTATGAAACTGCATCTTGACTTTTAATATTGAACTGCGGAATAAATTGGTTATTTTTCCATAATGAATTTAGTTTATTTGACTAAATAATAAAAGATTTTATTTTCTATATATATAAAAATTAATGTTTGTATATATGTATATATATAGGTATGTTATTTATGCATTGCTACACCATTCATCCGATCGTAATGAAATTTTCACACAACTTTGAGAGTCAAGGGGAATCAAATATAGAGAAAAAAATTTTGAAATCCGTCACAAAATGAGCGGGTAAGCGGGCGGGAACTATATATATAAATATATATATATATATAAATATATATATATATATATATATATATACATATATATATATATATATATATATATATATATATATATATATATATATATATATATATATATATATATATATATATATATATATATATATATTGTGTTTTTTGCGTAGCTCGGCAGTAGATTTTCTTTCGTGCATGCTCCGTTAAAAATAACTGCCCATTTTTTGTTTATAATTTTTTTAACATAAGATTCTAATCTACGGACAACAACTTTGTTTTTTAAGTAAAATTCTTTATTAATTTTCGTAGCGGGCTTACTGTACAGTTTCGGCTCGAAGGCCATCATCAGAGCCCTTTAAATAGAAAATAATGAAAATATTCAAAATGGACGAATGTGAAAGTCGAACTGAAAATGGAACAATTGCGAAACGTATTTACTTAAAATAGACGATTATACCCTCATTCCGGTTTTATACTTCAATATTTTAATTTTCATACACAACAACTCCGCTTGCTTCGTTTGTTGTTTCGCTGGTCGCTCTGCCGTTTTGAAGTTGATTTCTAGTAAGTTTATATACTTTCTAAAACGGATTCTCATTCCATATCAAACATCTACCAATATCTAACTCAATTTCACTTCACGTTTTCTGTTTTTACAGTAGTATTTCTGTTCTTGTACCTCAGTTTAATTTTATCTCACATTATTTGATCTCTTCTTGGTTTTATCCCAATTATATCGGTTCGAATTATATTTATTTCCTAATCGTCTATTTTAAGTAAATACGTTTCGCAATTGTTCCATTTTCAGTTCGACTTTCACATTCGTCCATTTTGAATATTTTCATTATTTTCTATTTAAAGGGCTCTGATGATGGCCTTCGAGCCGACTCTGTACAGTAAGCCCGCTACGAAAATTAATAAAGAATTTTACTTAAAAAACAAAGTTGTTGTCCGTAGATTAGAATCTTATGTTAAAAAAATTATAAACAAAAAATGGGCAGTTATTTTTAACGGAGCATGCACGAAAGAAAATATATATATATATATATATATATACATATATATATATATATATATATATATATATATATATATATATATATATATATATATATATATATATATATATATATATATATATATATATATATATATATATATGATGGCAAAAAATTGCCGAAATAGATCTATAAGCCTATAAGATTATGGAGTTTGTGTTTGGTAATAAATTATTTTTAAACCGATTTAGAGTATTGGAAAAAATTAAAAATAAAATCGATTCAGCCAAGTGCGCCACTTTTTTCAATCGAGTTTGCCTAAAAGAATATATATATATATATATGTATGTATGTATGTATGTATGTATGCATGTATGTAAGTATGTATGTATGTATGTATGTATGTATGTATGTATGTATGTATGTATGTATGTATGTATGTATGTATGTATGTATGTATGTATGTATGTATGTATGTATGTATGTATGTATGTATGTATGTATGTATGTATGTATGTATGTATGTATGTATGTATGCATGTATGTATGTATGTATGTATGTATTTATGTATGTATGTATGTATGTATGTATGAATATATGTTTGTATGTATGTAGAATCGGATCTAGGGGGGAACTGAGAGCGAAAAAATGAGCGGGAAAGCGACAGGGAACGGATAACGACCGGGAGCGGAAAAGCGACTGGGAACGCGACGGGAACGGGAAAGCGGAGAAGGAAACTGGAGCGAGAGAGACAAACAATAGAAAAACATCTAAAAACCCCGGGCAACGCCGGGTGCCCCCGCTAGTATTTTATAAAAAATGAAAATACAGGAAATTGTTTATTTTGATTGGTAGTTTTTTCATAACTTGTTTAAAAGCACTCTTTTATGTTGATATAACAGCAAACAAATTGAAACCAAATCTAGAAAATGTTAATGATGAAAATTTTGAAACCTCTCAACTGAGCTTTTAAATGATAAAACTCACATTTTGTGTCTGATTTGGTCATTAATTCTGCCTTGCCACATTTTTAATTTTCTAATTATTTTATTATTTTGTTTAAACTCACAAATCCGTGTCTTATAAATTTTACAATTAGAATATTTTTTATAACGGAGCTCATAGCATAACCTAATTTTTTTTACAAAA
The DNA here is from genome assembly GCA_963978895.1 of Erpobdella octoculata. Taxonomy (NCBI): domain Eukaryota; kingdom Metazoa; phylum Annelida; class Clitellata; order Hirudinida; family Erpobdellidae; genus Erpobdella; species Erpobdella octoculata. The sequence goes on from OZ022245.1 coordinate 20,507,378, forward strand.
TTGTTTTTTTACCCAACATATATTTTATTAAAAATATGTAGAATCATCCAAAGATTCTTTCAAGAATTAATTTCTCAATCTGACCGCATATCATGGGCTTAATACGTCAATGTATGACCGCTTTCACATGTCTCTTTTTTTTTAACGTCTTTAACCGACTGAAGTCGATTTAGACAATTTTTTTCGTTTTCAGGAAAAGAGAGAGACAAAGAGACAGAGAAAAAGAAAGAAAGAAAGAGAGAGAGAGAGAGAAAAAGAGGTAGAGAAAGAGAGACGCGACGATTAAAGAATCAAAAGCACTTATGAACGTCTATCAGGCGATGACCTCATTTTCTTCAATTCTAATTGAGTGATGGACCTGGTGGGCGTGGTTTTCGAAATTTGCCAACTGGGATCATTAACATAACTTTTTCTAAGTTGAAGATTTTGGTCTGTGGTTTTGAGCCATTTGCAGACCATATTACGTAAGATTTCACTGAGTGTCGGTATAATTTTTTTATTTTTGCAGATTTTTTTGATGTCATTTGAAAGGGACAATCTCCCTTGGCACTCAAGCAGGAAATTTACCACAGTTTCTTCACCTCCATCGTCGACTTAAAAAGAGGCAAGGCTGGTGCCTTTGAGTGCCCGAACACTATTAAGAAAGCTCGGTGATGGATCCGGTCGAGTGGCATTTTACCAATATTATTATTTTTCCGTGGCCTAGAAGTCTAACTAATGATTAACGCCACGTTAAATATTGTCAAATTTTCCTTTCATTTCAAATTTTCATTTCATTTCAACTTTTCATTTCATTTCAAATTTTCATTTCATTTCAAATTTTCATTTCATTTCAAATTTTCATTTCATTTCAAATTTTCATTTCATTTCAAATTTTCATTTCATTTCAAATTTTCATTTCATTTCAAATTTTCATTTCATTTCAAATTTTCATTTCATTTCAAATTTTCATTTCATTTCAAATTTTCATTTCATTTCAAATTTTCATTTCATTTAAATTAATGATTATCAGATTTTTTCACGATTGCAGGTATCAATTTAACACTTTTCATATTTGTCATTTATATAGTATTTTATTCCATGTTTTATAAAGGATTTTTTATAAACGAAAATTTTTACGGTTCAAGTGGTTATCGTTTTGAAAAAGTTGAAATAAAAAACTACGTGATTGTATGTAAACGATATAAAACCCGGGCTTAGCGGCATAGATTTGAAAAAACTAATAAATTGTTTATAAATAAAAAGGTATTACAAATGAAGGTTTATAAATAAAAAGGTATTTTTGTTTATGAGGTCGCAATTGTTTGATGACTCATCGACCATTATGACTGGTAAATTTAAACTTCTCAATAAGTGGTTTTTTAAGTTTTAAATACCTGTTGGAATCGCTTAATGTCAAACCCACTACAACTTTAAAACTTATTTAAAAGCCATTTTGGAGTAGTTCAATTTCAAACACTATGACACGAGATTTATATATATTTATATAGATATATGAGATTATGTGTGTAAGTATGTACGCGTATGTATGTAAGTTCTTTATGCATTGCTTCACCATTCATCTGATCGTAGAGAAATTTTCACACAAGCTTGAAAGGCAATCGGAGAAGGTTTTTGTAAACAATTTTTAAATAGGTCACAAAATGAGCGGAGCGGGAGAGCAAACGGAAACGGTAACTGCAGAATGAGCGGGAACGAAAAAGCAAGCGGAAAAGGAAAAGCAAACAAAAGCGAAAGAACGATTGGAAAAGAAAAAGCAACCGCGAAAGGGAGGGCATACGGGAGTGGGAAAGCGACCGGGAGAGGGAAAGTGACCTGGAGCGGGAGAGCAAGCGGGAAAGGAAAAACCTCTAAAATCCCCGGGCAACGCCTCGTACCCCGCTAGTATATATATAAATGTTATAATTTCAAAAGATGCATGAATAGAGGTGTGCGCCGGCCGATCTTCAACGCCCTCGCCGACATTTTCTTCGCGCGCCGCGCCGCCGACGGTATTTTTAAATTTTTTATAATCATTGTTGCAAATAATCATTATGCATTCCTTTGTCTTATTAAAAAAACGTTTTGAAGTTTTAAGGACTTTTTAATTTGCTCCTTTTCTAGCTAGAGCATATTGTTGAGACAAAACCAACTTTATCTTTATATATAAAAATGACCATCTGTTTATCCTGTATGCATTGCTACACCATGCTTCCGATCATAATGAAATTTTCACACAACCTTGAGAGTCAATAAAGGAAGGTTTTTTCTTTTAAAAAGATAGTTTTTGTACACAAAAATTTACACTTTTTGACCAAGTTACATGAATTCAATTTCAATTGTCAACTCTAATTCTTTTAAACTGAAAGTTGAAATAAATTTTTGTTTTATTTTACGTCGTTATCGTTATTAATAAAAAAAAATCAGCAGAAACGCCGCCGTCGCCGTCGTTGAAGTTGGTCAGCGCGCCGCCGCCGATCGAAACAGACCGACGCGCCGCCGCAGACGTTATGACGTCGGCTCACACCTCTATGCATGAACTAAGCTATACTACTTGAAAAATGTTACAAAGAAAAAAATACGATTATTTTAAGAAATAATTTTACATATAAAAAATAAAAAATTTTTTTTGAAATTCATCAATTTATGGCTCATACATGATAAAGATTTTTATGTTGAGACACAAACAAAAAATGATTTGAAACGTTTTCAAAAACACCACAAAATAAGAAAAGCTGTTAGATTTAAATAAAATCTTTGCAGTGAAAGTTTCGTGGGCATTGAATTATGGTAGTGTTTAGATAATAATACTATAAAATTTTTGTGACATTGTATAAGAACAAAATGAAATTAACTTGAAGGTAAAAATAGTTTCAACTTTTAAATAAGGCGTAGAAACGCACATTTCTAGTTATTTAAAACGTAATAGGTATCTGTTTGTTTCAGGCGCGGTCCCAGGATTTTCTGGTGGGGGATGATAAATTTAGAGCTTGATTGGGAGTCTTACATTATTCATTTTTACATATTTTAAAGTTATCATCAAATAATGGGTGTGTTGTAAAAAAATTGTTTTTTTGAACATAACAAATGTGTATGTTCCTATTCAATCTCCATACAAATACAATACAAAATAACATTTATATCGTGCCCTTATGAAAAAAATTCTTTCGCAAAGGCGTGCAGTTCAGCAACATCTCCTAATCAAGAAACTTATTAAATAGATATGTCTTTAATCTAATTCTAACTTGTTTAGTGTCTATAGAATGACGAACATGCACTCTCCTTCAACCTCAGTAAACGTGAATGCAATATGTAAAGAGTGTTAGGTTTGAATGGTTTGAAACGAAAATTGGACAGTTTTGTTGGTGAAGTTCGACTAAAATGTATTTTCGTTCGTCGAGAATTCGATAGAACGAGTAGATAAATGACAATCTTGTTGTTCAGGGTTTGAAGTTTGGTTAGAATGTTTGCATTCTCAATGCTCAGTGGGTGCCGATTTAATTAAAGAAGGACGTAATCTTAATGAAGTTGCTGCAGCGCATTTTGTTGCTGGAAGTTCAAGATTTTGCTTGACATCTTCAACGCAATAGTTAGGATTTGTGCAGTTGAATTAGTAAAACAAATAATGATTTATGAATTATAAAATTATTACTTTACCATTTTTACACTTCACAGAAAACAATGGGTATTTTCCTTTTTTGATTAATATAGGTATATGAAAAAACTAGTGTTCGAAACTCGCACGAACTCAATTTTTCTTTAAATTTTTTTAAACGATTAACGCTAGGAAACAACAAAGAATAGAAAACCCGAAAACAACTGAAAACCAAATGAGAATCGCCTCAGCTAGATATTTTCCTTTATAAGCTGTTAGTTGAGTTGGCAGGACATAATCGCCTTTGGTTGGTCAGGAAAATCTTACTTAGCTATAGTAGTGAGATATTAATTGCGCATTGCTGATGCCCACAGATTTCTTTATATTTTATAACTATCTTGGTTAGATAGATAGTTGGTGTTTGGCGGGGGTTGTTTGGTGTACGTTTAACTTTATTTATTCAATGAAATTATTGAGTTCTTAAGCTGGTGGGAAGACTGCACGCCTGGTTTGATTTGTTTATGCATTTTAATACCAACTTTTTTTTATCACACGTCTTATAGATGTTTTCACGCGCCATTCTTTTTCAAGAGCTTAGAATTGAATTAGGTAAAATACTAATGCAAGCACAACAAAATATCTACCATTGTGCGTTGTTCTCTGTTTAACATTTTTTTAACGGCGTAAAATCTATAATTTTATTCTCTCACTAAGATAAATAAAACTAGCACAATTTTAAAAAAATTAGTTTATAATGGTAAGTGAGTATCCATTTAATTAAAAAAAAAGTAAAAGTAATTGTTTTTAAAACTTTTGCAAAAACACCACAAGATGAGAATAACTGACAAGCTTAAGTATTTTGTTTCTGGCGCAAAGTTGGCTGGCACGTCCTCCCTAAACATGCGTTGTTAGTCTTCTAAACGTTTGCAGAGACACCTCCGAATAAAAACAAACTGGATCGTTAAAGAAAGATTTTGCTGCTTCGGAAACGCGTGATTGCGCAGTGGCTGCTCACATAAACAGTATAAACACATCCAGAACACTCAATCATACATACCGTCTAAATTGTCTCAGTCAGATACGACGTAAATTAAACAAACAAAAAATCAAAACAAGTTGTCGACGGGCCAAACTGGATCGTAAAAAATCAGCCCGGGCAGTACTCTACTATGGATAAAAAGTTCAAATTCTCTAATTTCAAGCGCTGGTAGTTCTACATATACATACGTTATTCGACTTTATGCGTTTAAAAACTTTTCAAATAAAACACCACTGTTTAAAAGATATGGAAAAAATAAATATTTGATCAAAAAACACACTCGTGAGCTTGTGGTGCTGTCTGTGACATAATTGCTCTAATTTCGAGCTTAATATGCTGTGTTCTAATTTGCTTAGTTTCTTAAAATTCATATTTATGGAAATTGACTTATATATCTTTTTTTTAGTAAATTAGTGGATTAGTAGTAGAATTAGAATAAAGTTTTATTACTGTCTTCATATTGGAGCAAAAAACGTAGTATAATAAAGATTTACAGCTCACAGCAATGTGCCTGACCTACATCAATTATATTAATAATGCTCTAGGTTTGACACGTCTTCATGTGTTACTGTGAGTTGTTTCACTAACAATGCCATAACCCATTCAATTGTTTTCTAACAAACCGAAAAAAGAGCTCTTGAGAATTAAAATGTAGCCTTTATAAAAAAACTCGTTTTCACCGCCTGCTTATTTATTTCAATTTCGACGACTTCTATTCTACAAAGTTTTAATTATTTCTGCGTGGCAACAAAAACAAATTTATTAACTTATTATTTAATAAGTCAAACGTTATTTGATTTTAACAGAATATAAATAAAAGCATAAATAAATGTAGGCAGTGGTGGCTAGGGTTGTTACAGTTACTGAATCTAAAACTGAAACATTCAGTTAACTGAATCTTTTTAGATTCAGTAACTTCAACTGAAACTGAAACTGAATCTTTCTTAAAAACTGTAACTGAAACTGAATCTATTGAGAAAACTGAATATAACTGAATCTTTTGGAATGAATATTTTTTATCATTTTATTATATTTTTTATGTTTGCGGTTAAATGTTTTGATTCTATGGCACGGACGATAACTCGGTCAAAGTTAGGAATAGTTCTTTCTTTTTGTTTCGTGTTAGTGTTCTGTTGCTTGCGTTGTTTTTCAAAGATTTTCAAGTTTTAGAATTACCAGAATGGAAGATACTTGTGTTAGTAATAACATTGTTATGGACGAATCTACCGAGGAAGAAGTATCGTTTATTCAACAAAATGAGTCGGAATCTGCTGTAGGACCTCCAACGAAAAAAGCTAGATTCAACAAAACAAGACCTATACTAACCCGGTACATAAAAGGTTTACAGGAGTTGGAGCCGATATTAAGTGCAATATTTGTTCTGTAATTTTGAAGGGTAAAAATGTCAAAAATTTAGAGTCTCACTTGAGGAAGCATGAAACAGAATACGCAGAGTATTTAGAAGAAAAAAAATAGCTATGATATCAAAAACACAAAGTAAGTCTATTAAACGACCCTTTTCATATTTGAAAAACCAGGCAACAATTGAAAACTGTTTTGTTGTTAAAGAACGCATAAATGACATTAAAAAAGGCTCCAATGCCTATTATTATAGGCTGCCCATGCTATCGCCTCAGCATTTGCTGCAAACAGTTCGCCATTTCTTTTGATCGAAGAACCTTCTATTAAAAATATGTTTGCAGTTGTGTCGGAAGGTCGTTTACTAATCTTGCGAACCGACACGATATATCCACAAAAGTGTCCGAATTAGTAAAAGAATTAAAAAGATCTGTTGAATTATCACTGAATTCAGCGAAGTATGTGTCAATCACAACAGATGGTCTCGGCCATGTTATTCATCGGTAAGGATGGGAATAACTTGCCATTATTTTGATCGAAACATCAATAAAATAAAAAGAGCTCTTCTGACTTGTAGAACAGTTACGCAACCCCATACAGGCCTTGCTCTTAGCAGATGTTGGCATAATTTGGGTGACGACAAGCTGGAAGCTGAAGTCTTTTATAAATTCAAGAAGGAATTTTTAGGCTAAATACATTTTTTAAACATGTCTGTGTTGCAAAATGTTTTTTATAGTAAATTTCTTCTTGGTAGTTTACCTAAAAAAAATTGAAAAAAAAAACTGAATCTAACTGTAACTGAAACTGAATCTGAATTTTTAAAGATTCAGTTTACTGAAACTGAAACTGAATCTTTGTAAAGTTTCAGTAACTTTAACTGAAACTGAAACTGAATCTTTTTTCAAAACTGTAACAACCCTAGTGGTGGCAGAGCGTTCACTTTTCAATCGTTAGGTCGGCAGTTCGAACCTCGCCGGCGTCACCAGCGTAACTCCCTTAAGCAAGGAGTTCACTCGCATTGCTAAAATGGTAGGCGCCTATAAATGGCTGTCTCTGCAAGTACCCTTTCTCGCCTTCGAGCAATACTTGTCTTGGAAAAGGCGTGTGAAAGAGAAAACAAAAATAAAATAAATAAATAATAAATAAATTGCTGCTTTTGCCATAACTCATTCTCTCGGTTAAGCAAGAATTGTCTTGAAAAAGGCGTGTAAAAAAATAAAAGCTTTTATTGTTGCAGCTACAACAAAATCTTAACATTTCTGGCATTTAAAAATTTGTTACTAAAAATTATAAATTCAATAGATTGATTGAATGAAACAATATAGTTGAATTGTTTTAGTAAATGCGAATTTAAAAATTTAAAAATTTGTAACTAATAATTATAAATTCAATAGATTGATTGAATGAAATATTATAGTTGAATTGTTTTAGTGAATGTGAATAAAGGTTTTTGAAAAACACCACAGGATAAGAAGAAATGACGTGGTTAAATATTTCGTCAAAAATTTCCCCTTGATAAGTTTCAATTAAAACATGGGACGATCACGCCGAAGTTAACAGTTAAATACATGATGTGTACGTAGTTTATTAGTTGAGTTGTAAAATTTCCATGTCTTCAAGAACTTGATTATGTTTTTTAAGATTGTTTACACAAACATCAAATGTTTTAAAATAGAAAGTATTACCTTTGTAAACAGTTAATTTACCAAACTCAACTATATTAAAAGTTTACAAATATAAAATTAATATTGTTTTAAAAATTTTCAGATATTTATTTAAAGTTAAAAATTTGATAAAATAATTAAATAAAACAAAATCTTTTTTTGAATTTGAGTTTGTTTATTTAGTTATCAATAAACACATGAATAATTCCGAAAATGAATGAATAAATGAATGAATGTTGGACAATATTTAAGGTGGCGTCAGTCCATGTCAATGGGCCTCAAGACATCCTAAAACCAGAAAAGAGTTCTTCAGTTATCTCCCTTAGATAAGGCGCAGTCAGGATTTATCGTATTGATGTTGTTTTTACAAACTTAACGTTCAATTTTCCTTTGTGCATAACGTTCGTTCAATTTTGATATTTAAATCATCTTTACAAGCGTTGAATTATGTTTTCTCAATGTTTTGGTTTTTTTGTTAAGTTTAGTTTAATTAACGTTGATTGTGAAACAATATGCAACCGGTTTATTTTTGGATGGCCAAAGCTATTTTTATAAAATAATTCTAAATAATAATGTGTTAAAAAACAACAAAAATGATTTGTTAAAGATTTGTGCTAGTTAAAACCAATAAAACGTAATTTAAATAAATTAACTTTTTGAAAAACACAAGACTGTTTAAATATATTAGCTTGGCAACCATTAGGTTAGATGCTGCTTAGCCCGATGAAATATATTTGACCTAATTTGTTTTTAGTAATTGGATGAGTATTGAAAGACAGTTAAATTATTTTCTGCATAGTATTATGAGGATTTCCTACTGCTTGTAAGCACAAGTTTGGCTCATATAAATTGTCAACACTCTACAATTATCATTCACATTAGTAATGCACCAGCACTAAATTTGGAGATGAATAATCAATACTCATGTACTTTCTGTTGGGTTAACAAAAATAATGGTTCAATGTAATAAGTTAAATTTGATTAATTTACAAGCACACAAAGATTTGACTTCCTTTTTCCGACAATTCTAGCTGTAATAAGGAAAATTAAAACTAATTAATTTCTACAGCATAGTTAAATTTTATATGTTTACCGTCAATAATTTGAAACTGTTTTTGTTTAAAAGTTTTTTCAAAAAAGCTACAAAATAAGAATTTATGTTGGACTCAAATATTAGGTTGAAAACGCTTCTGTTGACGCGGTAACGATCTGTTTTTTTCATATTGCAAATTGATGTACAGTTTTTTTTTATAATAGTTTATAGTTTTTTACACTAGGTGTTTTGAGATTGAAATGGTTTTATGTAGGAAGCGCTTAATTTCTTTGTCATGAATCATAATTTGATCCTTTTTACCTTTCCCTCCTCCTTTTTCCAGGCATGGACTGGCTTGCAAAACCAAGACGGAGTTGCTGTACAGTTGCTTACACCTAATGTAATCTCTGAGTTGTTACTTTGAATGGTGTAAAATTCTAGGACTAGTTACGCTTATTTATGTTTTTGATAACAATAACTTAAAAACTTATAACTTTCAAAACCTAAAAAAATTGTAAATAAACCTAAACAAAATAGTATTAGTAGTTTAAAAAACTACTTTTGTGAATATTTAAAATTATTTCAAATCAATAATAGAAACATTTTTTCGTACAATAGTTATAATATTAAAAACTGTTTTTTTTATTTTCGGATAATTTTGAATTAATTTCACTTTGAAACAAAAACAGACATTCACTTCTAACTTCTGCAAAAACACCACCAAGTAAAAAAACAGAAAAGTGTAAATAAAAGTTTTGTTGTGATGTTTTACGAACCCCGCCTTGCTTTTGCGAGCCAGTTCCGAGCCTAACGGAAAGAAGAGAAAAAAATTTGAAGGGATCGAATTTGGGTGTTTCCAATATACAGCCATTACAGTCTTAAAAAACCTGGTGAAAAGGATTATAACTTATTAAAAAATGATGTTTCACGAGGCTTGAGCAATCTGAGATTTGTATTTCCTAATTTTAATAATCGTCTATTAAAACTATTTGAATTTAATAGTTTTTTAGTCATTACTTTACATGTTCAATAATCAAAAATGTGCAAAATTGTACTATAATATAATAATCATTTTTCCACCTTTTAAAGTAGGCTTTCTACTACCATCACACAAATATTTTGGAGTGGACCGGATAAGAAAACTTACAAAGGTTTTCGTAAGATTTATAAAAACTGCCTTAAAATTACCAAAATATAAAATCAAACAAGTTTCTACTACATTTTAATTTCTGAATGCACTAAAAAAAATGTTTTTTTTTTGTGTTTTCCGATTATATCTTTCAACATTTGATGATTTGTAATTTTAAATATGAATATGCTTGACGTTGAAACGAACAATCATTTCAAACATTATTTTAGAAACACAACAAAATGAAATGAGCTGAAAGGCTTAAATCAAGGTTTTGTTGGTAATGCTCAGCGTGGGAGGAAACCGGCGGAGCGATACCATAGCCTATGAGGATCATCCGAGGCTGGTTAAATTGCTATCTGCATGTGAGGTCGATTTGTCGGTCCTTGTCCAACTAATTGCACTTATTAGATACAGATGTTAACCAAACCACACACACACTCTAATGCTCAGCCTTGGTCCTAATAAATACCGTCTAAATTGTCTAATTGACAGATACAGACGTTAATCAACCCCTCCCCCCCCACACACACACTCATGCTCAGCGTTGGCCTAGGGTAATAGAAAGCTCACATCTGTACGCTACATATTAATAAATTTAGTGACCGTTTATAAACCTTTGTTAAAAGTTGTAGTGTGTTCTATACAAAACATTTTTTAAACTGTTCGATTTGATGTTTGTTATCTTTACTCAATAAAACCTTTTTGAAGATAGTTTTTGCTTCAGTGTTATCCGTACAAGTTCACACAATAAAAAATGTCGAACAGGTTTTTTAAGTTTTTTGAACAAAACTCCATCTTTCAAAAAAAGTTAACGAAATGAAAGATAAAAATTGAAAAAAGCAAATATGGGAAACAAGAAAACATTTTCTTCCCTGCAAGTATCAATTTTAAACAAACAGGATTTTTCAAATGTGAATAACAGCAAAGAATCATTGCAAACTTTCACAAAAACAATGCAAAAACTAAACAAAATTAAAATTTTTTGCGTGGAGACTGGGCACTATGTTGTGTATGAGTTTTAATATAAATGAAAATTATATCGCAACAGCTTTAGTGCTTAAGAATAAGTTCTGAATAAAAACAAACAGTTTTAATTTAAAGTTAATATTTGTTTTTTTTTGCTGAGCAAACCAAGTGTAGAATTGAAAAAAAAACTTTGGTTATGTTGAATACAGTAAACATTCGTTTATTTTATTTAAAATAATTTTTTTATAGTTTGTTTTGTTTTTTACTCTAATTTACTAAAAACACTATCATTGTTTCAAATAAAAAAATAAAATATTTGAAACAGTAGATGTTTTGAGGAATGGCCATTTTTTTAAAAACTTACCAGTAGTTTAATTTTATTGCTAAGTCAACAAAATTTAAAGATACCGCAATATACGTTGTCGCAAAAACTTGTAACTTCCAGTTATTAATTTTTTTAAACTTTCGTACATATATGTTTTTATTTAAAATATTTCATGAACTTTGTTTTTTTTCATATTGATTGGACAGTTTTAAAAACAAATGTGTTTTATATGGCTTACTTAAAAATTACGCCTTTGCTTATAATAATTTTAATTAAATGGTTAACGTAAAAAAGGTTTGGCCTTAAATACAACTGAATATTACAGCAATAACAAATCCACCGCTGCAATGCCATGGTCTGAAAGTAAGATAATTTATTCATAAACGTGATTCAGGCCAAAGGTGTTTTAGTCAATGAACTATGGTTACTCAAACAAATTATAAAAAGTGAAACTAAAAAAAAATTTGAAGAAATAATTAATGTAAAATTTAAAAATATAATTATATAAACAATTTAGCCGTAAAAACAGACATTTTCACAAATCTCTTTTACTTCTGGATTTGCGGGTTTTTCATTTCTTACAAAAACATTTCTTCTAAAATGATATTTTTTGAAATTATATATGTAAACGTTTATTCATTTGTAATTCTATTGTTTTTTTTAAACATAGATAATTTTTATTATTAATTAAAACAAGTAAATTAAAAACGAATTTTTAAAACCAATGCTCTTATATGTAATTAAAACACAAATTTTGCAATCAATTTTTTCTTATATTACTCTTTTATTTTATGTTAAAGTCGAAATATCTTAATTATATCGAAATATCGAAATTAATTAAAATTATCTAAATTAATTGACTTATTGTAAAACTAATAATTGAATATTGCATTGTCTTCTATTTTGAGCATGTATGCAAAATTTGAAAAAATCTATCATCAGGAAGTGACTCAAAAATTGATTGCAAGATTTGAAACAGACAGAGAAACAAACAGACAGACAGAGAAACAGAGACGACGAGTTAATAAAAACATTGGTAATAATAATAAAAATATCATCAAAAAGCATCGAATTTAAATATCTCAACTATTTTCATGAAAATTTCGTACACGCTTGAGAATCGCGGTCAGTGAGTGTGGTTCGTGTTAACTTGGTAAAATAGTCTGCCAGTCGGTTAGCGTTTTGTGGTCAAGAAAACCCTCAAGAAAACCCTCAAGAAAACCCTCAAGAAAACCCTCAAGAAACCCCTCGATAAAATCCTCAAGAAAATTAACTAAATTAATTGACTTATTGTAAAACTAATAATTGAATATTGCATTGTCTTCTATCTTGAGCATGTATGCAAAATTTGAAAAAAATCTATCATCAGGAAGTGACTCAAAAATTGATTGCAAGATTTGAAACAGACAGAGAAACAGACAGACAGAGAAACAGACAGACAGAGAAACAGACAGACAGAAAAACAGAACCGACGAGTTAATAAAAGCATTGGTAAAAAATGTCTGAAATTTTTTTAAACTATAATAAGTTGCATTGTCATAAAGAGTGAGCCTATATTTTAAATTTCAGCCTAATTGAATGACGGAAAGTTAGTTAATTTTTACTTTCAACGTTTGAAAACATTCAAGCTATTAGGCATTTAAGAAAGACCGGCAGTGAAGTTTAAAAAGATAAAAGTGTGGGACGTTTATTCATACAAACTCTGTTGGTCATAAAAAGATACAAAATAAACATGCCACATTTCAATTTTTTGTCAAACTATTCAAGAAATATAATCAGATAACACAAAAGAAAATTTAGTTTTTTTTGGAAAATCGAGAAATAAATGTGTGTTGCTAAAATGTCTTATAGGTTTTTATTTAATTATTTTTAGTCTTCAAATTTTATAAATTTGACACAAACGTATGTAACTTACATAAATTTCTATGTAGGTTTTAGGAACCATAGAAGCTGGTAGTTCTGAAACAAGCCAACTAGATAGCCAACTTTCAACGATGGATAGAAGCTAAATAAATTCCGGCATATTTAGATTTTTCTTAAAATATAAAAAATAGGTGTTTCACATTTTTTTAAAATCTGTTTTTCGGAATCTCAAATGTGGAGTGGAGAATAACTGGTATTCAAAAACTGTAAGTTCTCTCTCTCTCTCTCTCTCTCTCTCTCTCTCTTTCTCTCTCTCTCTCTCTCTCTCTCTCTCTCTCTCTCTCTCTCTCTCTCTCTCTCTCTCTCTCACACACACACACACATTCACAACACACATGTCTATCTTGACATTTAGAAGTGAAAGTATTTTGTTAAAATGTTTTTTTTTCTATACTTTTTTACACTTTCAAGTCTTTATGCAAATGTAATAAATTTGACAAGAACTTATGTAATTTTTTTTTATCCGTTTTACTTCTATGAAAAATAAGTGAAGTTGCTAAATGCTAATGATAAAGAAGCTAAAAGCTAAAGCCATGCTAGATAGCCAGCTTTGAACGCATACAAGATACTAGCTGAACTCCGCCGTATTATTTAACTTTCCGTTTTCATTGTTTGTTTTATTAGAAAATTTAATACAAAATTCAAAAAATAGGAAACAGTAAAATTTTAAACGGAGTTTGCAAAACTCTACCGAGAACCAGTTACGACAGCCGTTGTTTATTTGCTACACTTATCGCCCAAGTAGCACAGATCAGACTAGCAAAAACGTGCAATCCAACGGAATATATAAAAAAAACTTTAAATTAATTTATTTCTGATAATCAAATTAAACATTATCACCAAGGACTAAACGCGTAAACACTCAATTTAATTGAAAAACATGACCGGAAGCACATTCCACCACAAAGTTAACTAAAAGTGTATAAAATAAAAAATGCTGAAAAGACACAAAATCTTGAACTATGAGATGTAATCTATAAAAGCTTAATTAGAAACAGTTTAAAACAAGTGAAACAAAAACAAAAGTTTCGTAAAAACACACTTATATATTTTTTTTACTACATAAACAACAAACATATTAGCATAGACAATAAATAGTTTGACGAAAATGTCACGAAACATTTCTTAATTAAATTTTGTCCAATCGATCCGAAAATTTGATAGAATGCATTATTAATTAGTTTGGAAGTATGTTTAATTTGAAGGCTCTAGCTCATCGGGAAGTTAGTTTAAAATCGATTGCAAAATTTGGCGACAGACAGATAGACAGACAGAAAAGTCAAGTTAAGTAAAATTGTGTAAATATGCTCTTTTTATATTAAGTGTGTTTATTACTTGAAAACCATAGATGAATTTGAATTTCTCTAAAGTTGTGATTTTCAAAATGATCTTTCTAACAGACCAATTGATATCTGTTTATAAAAAGTAATAAAATTTAAAATTGGGCAAATTTAAATTGTAGCACAAATGTGTGTAAGCGCTAACATCCGTAAACTTTACAGCACTTAAAAGACCAAGCTGAAGCATTGTGTGTGTGTGGTTTGTTTAACGTCTGTATCTGTGAATAAGACAATTCAGACGGTATGTATGTTTTAGTGTTTGGTGACGTGTTTATGTTGGCTTTGAGGCAGGTAGGCCACCGAAAGCACAAGGCTTTCGTGAGCACATGGCTCGACTCACTCCAGCACGCCAACTAATAAGTGCAATAAGTTGAACAAGGACCGGCAAATCGACTTCCCATGCAGCTAGCAATTTAACCAGCCTCGGATGATCTTCATAGGCTATGGTATCGCTCCGCCGTTTCCCTCCTTTTCCCCCGTCAAGCTGAAGCTTTCCTGAAAACTCACCACTTAAAGAAATTTTCTATTTCTAGTCAGAGGTGTTTTTAAATTGACTTTATTCCCAGTTTTATTTTTAGATAATGCGAAATATTTTAATTAATTTAAAAATACTTTCAACAGTTGGTTGTAAAAAATTCATTGGTTGGCTTTAAAACCGTGATGTTTGAAATGATTGAAAGAAAAACTTATAAAACATGACTAGCTCCCGGTAGTAGAAATTTTGAACTTAAACTACATAAATTGCAATAATTTTACATTTAAAAATAACTTATAAGTAGTTACAAAATATTTTACATGCTTTGTGATAATAATAGTAATAGTTTCAGTTATAGTAAAGTGAACAGAAAACATAATAGGCCAAATTTATAAAACAAATCTCTTAACAAAAATCACGCATTTGTTATACAAGTAGAGAAACAGCTAAAAACTACGCAACTTAACATTTTTCTGTAGGATTTCCTAAATCAATATATTAATTACAATTAAAATCTTTATTACCTTTTCCTGACATTGGATGTCATAAATGCTTTGTTTTTGTTGTAAAAACAGCAATAAAAGTCTGATTGAACAAATCTCGATGATATAGATTTTCAAGGTGACCCTATTTTGCATTTACAAACTTTTTAATTAGATTACATGTCTGTTGTCAGATATCTGTTTAGGTAAAATTAAATTTGAAAAATCAGCAAACACCTGAACAACGTTTAGTTTTTAGTTTTTCAATGAGTCAAATTATATTTCTGCTATTAATCAAACTCGCCCGTAGTCATAACAAAACGAAACAAAACAACAAAACACACAAGACATAATCTACCTTTAAAATGAAACACAACCTATTTAGAAGGTAACAAACATAGCTAAACTTATAGTACATATAATTTTGAAAATTAAATGCAAATCAAAAAACACCTCTGTATCTAGAGATTTTATGGTATAAAATTGGACTTAACTCACATAATGAATGAACTCCGCCTCGCTAATTGCGAGCCAGTCCCAAGCCTGGATAAAGGAGGAGGGACAGTTAAAAGGATCAAACTTTGATCCACGACGGGAAGTACTTATGTGCTTCCTACATACAGCCAATTCAGTCTTAAAACACTTGGTGTAAAGGACTATAAACTATAATAAAAAAAAAAAAAAAAAAAAAAAAAAAACATAATGAATGCGGTGCCGCTTGGTTTGAAAAGTTTAGCATATTGGATGTATAGGTAATAGTAGACGTGCATACAACGTGCGATGTTTATTTTGGTTGGAGATTATATTCGGAATCGGTAGGGCATTATTTTAGCATGAGCTTGAAGATTGTAACAACTTAAGTGAAGTTTACCAAAACAAAGAAAAAATTGGAAAACATATCAGCTTTTTTTAGTTAAATTTTTTCCATTAAAAATACTAGAAAAATAACTTTTTATTATTTATTTAATTTTGTATTAAAGCAACTTTGAAATATGTTTCAACATAATATTAGAATTTATTATTTAAAACATATGTTGTGCCTTGTTTTATTTCATTTTACCAAATTAAACTTAAATATGCCACGCCAAAAATTAAATCATTATATATTAAAACATAAAGCAATAAAGTTATATTTTTGCATATACTGCTGAAAATTTAGGATTATTGTTTTTTTTAGAAGTTTTGCAGCGTTTTAATATTTTAATAGTATTAGCATTCTCAAAATGGGTTTATTGAGTTTTTGAAAATTTGACTTATTGCAATAAATAACGGCAAGTTGTGAAATTAAAGTTTTTGTTTTATCATGCTTGAAAAATGACAGATTGTTTATTTAATGCCAAATGTTTCATAAGCATAATAATAACTACTTCAAAACTAAAAATTAATAAGTAAAACGGATTTTCTAGCAAATAAGTTTTTTTTAATAAGTGTTAATAAAAAGACAATCCACGTTGCAACATTAAGAAACTCAGTTTTCCAAAAATCTAATGTGCTAACACAGTATTATGATATTTTCAATAAGAATTGTTTTTATATTTAACGCTAAATGATCTTGAAAATGAAAAAGCACAAGAAATTAAAGCAACAGAACTACGGTATTTTTCGTAACTGTGCAAAATAAGCGTAACGATACCCGGTAACTTTAAAAAAACTCTTTTTAACGATTTTTATGTGGAACTAAAAATTTATTTTTCATGCTTATAAAGTTGTACAAAATAACGTTTAGAAAATATTATAATAAGTCATAATAATATTATTAAGTCAATTTGTAAAGCGCCAGTAGAGGAGCTTCAGAAGCTCGCGGGATCTCGTCCAAATGCTTTTGAAAAAAGATAAGTCTTTAAAAGTTTTTTGAACGACGTCAGACATGGTGAAGATTTGATTGATGGCGGTAGTGAGTTCCAGATTGCTGGTGAGCAGTGACTGATAAAACTAAGTAGATATAATTCAAAATGTATGAAAATTACTACGTTCATCAACTAACCTAAATACTCCATGATGAGTGAGCAAATATAGTTTTTTTTTACCAAAATCTTGGCCGTCGCCCCCACCTCCCCAATCGCCGCCTTTGCATATATATTTTTACTATACAATGTCCCTATGTCTTTTATTACTCTTTTAAAAACGTTTTTAAATTTTTGAACTAAAATTACTTATATGGAAAACTTTCAATAAAATTTGGTTGTGCGTATATTAAAGCATGTTCCCAATCAGACGCTGATCTTTTTAATAGACATGATCCTATATAAGAGCTCACGGGAGTTGGACAGTTGACGTTTCACACTTGAATTTGAGGTATGGCCTTTCCGACAAATTCGGCACATTATGATTAAAAGAGATGTTTTGATCAAAAAGTACCGGCAGTGCAATCGCAACGTGTGTGTGGTTTAATAAACGTCTGTATCTGTCAATAAGACAATTTAGAAGGTATGTTAGTTTGAGTGTTTGGTGACGTGTTTATGTTGGCTTTGAGGAATTGAGGCCAACGAAATCACAAGGCTTTCGTGGGCACATGGCACGACTCACTCCATCCCGCTAACTAATGAAGTGCAATAAGTTGGACAAGGACCGGCAAATCGACCTCCCCATGCAGCTAGCAATTTAACCAGCCCGGATGATCCTCATAGGCTATGGTATCGCTCCACCGCCTCCATCTTCCTGTTTCAACAATCGCAACGCCATTGCTTGCTAAATTTAAAGATTTTTGCTCTGTCAGACAAATGTGTTTTGTGGCATGACCTGCAAGCAAGCTTATGAAAAAAATATTTGTAAAAATCAAGAAACTTACAGTCATCAAATTAGATTAAAAATTTTAATATCGATTTTGTTCCTATTACAATGCCTTGTATTCATTTTTTAAACCATCACAAAAAATTAGAGTTCAGTTGTGCTTCTTATCAATAAATTAACTAGTTTTTTTCTAACAAAAGTAATTAACTTACTCATAACTTGTTTTACCTAATTGTTAGGTTTGTAAATTGCCCACATAATTCATTTAGTTGAATAATTTTTTTAAATTGCAATAAACTTTTTAATATTGAATTGTTACGACTACACTTGTCACTTTCTAATACTATGTATTAAAGTGCATTTGCTGAGCCATTTTAATAAAATAAAATAAATAAATAAATTATCAGGTTTAATTTAGTTTAAATGACTTTATTTAATTTTTTAAGAACTTAAAATACAAGACACAAATGTAACTGATTTTTTGTTTGGTTTTGACAATTTCGGTTTTTCTGCGATCTTAAAAACAAAATAGTTTTATGCACATCATTCAGCAACCTTATATAATGGTGCCCAATTAAATAAACTTGAAAAAAACTCTGTTTTGCTTTTGTCAGCCAGTCCCAAGCCTGGAGAAAGAAGGAGGAAAAACTTAAAAGGATACAGTTATTACAGTCTTACAACACCTGGTGTAATTGACTATAAACTATTAAAAAACTTAAAAGCCATATTATTTAAAATTAGTTTCAACGAATCATTTTAAGAACTTTTGAAAAGTCAACACAAACAATTCAATAATTGACAACTTTGTTATTTTACAATTTAACAATAATGGGAAGCTAAGGAAAAAACTTTACTTTTTTCTACCGTTGCAACTAGCGTTGATATAACAATCAAGAATACAAAAACGTAATATCATTAAAATGTATTTATTTAGTCTGGAACTCATTTAGTGCTGTTGAAACACTTTCACGTAAAAGTAACTTAGCAAGATTATATATAGTATTGGAGACCTAAAAGGTGTTATTGGTTCCTGGTTCCCACGAGCTCAAGAAGTATTGAGTGCTAGATATTAAAATACCGCAGACGTAGCTGCTATGTGGTTTAATATCTGTATCTGTCTGAGACAATTTAAGACGGTAAGTTTGTTTAAGTGTTTTGTGATGTGTTCATGTGGCTCGATTCACTCTAACTCGCCAACTTCTGAGGTGCAATAAATTGGAGAAGGACCGGCAAATCGGCCTCCCCTTCACCTAGCAATTTAACCAGTTTTGGTTAAACCTCATAGGCTATGTATCGCTCCACTTCTCCCAGCTCTGTGGTTCTAAGCCAGACCTTGAGCCTTGAGCCATTTTCCATTTGCATTTTTTTTATATTTTTTATTTAGAGTCTTTTTCCGACTAAGTCGATTTGCAATGTGTGGTTTGTTTAACGTCTGTTTAACGAGGTATGGCCTTTCCGACAAATTCGGCACATTATGATTAAAAGAGATGTTTTGATCAAAGAGTACCGGCAGTGCAATCGCAACGTGTGTGTGGTTTAATTAACGTCTGTATCTGTCAATAAGACAATTTAGACAGTATGTATGTTTGAGTGTTTGGTGACGTGTTTATGTTGGCTTTGAGGCAAGGAGGCCACCGAAAGCACAAGGCTTTCGTGGTCACATGGCTCGAATCACTCCAGTCCGACAAACTAATAAGTGCAATAAGTTGGACAAGGACCGGCAAATCGACCTCCCATGCAGCTAGCAATTTAACCAGCCTCGGATGATCCTCATAAGCTATGGTATCGCTCCGCCGCTTTCCTGATTTCACCAGGAATTTTTTTTTATTAGTTTATTATTGACTCGTATCACCTTTCGATGTTTAAGTCACGTCATAAAATAATAAAACAAATAGTCAACATAACGTCTTGAAAATAATGAAAAGAAAAAAAAAGAAAAATAATAGTAATTTCTTTTTTTTCGTCCTTTCGTCTTCATTAGTTTCATTTGTTGTTACTTTTTCTGTCTTTGTTTTTTATGTGAGCTGGAATTCTTTCTGAATGACCCATTTGTAAACACCGTTTCTAAGTTTTTTATGTACAAGTGTATTTTCAGTTGCTGGAGGAATTTTCTTATTTAAGCAGTATTTATTGATGTAGTTATGAAGTGGAGCTCTTTTTGGACCAGATTGTAAGAAGTGGTCGAGTGTTTCTGGAATATCACATATGTCGCAGTGACCAGTGGGATGAAGATTCATAGATTTAAGTCGTCCGTTTAGAAGAATTCGATTTAACCAAAGTCTAGATAAAGGTGTTTTTTAATATTCTGTTAAAGCTACAATGTGTTGGCTTATTTTATTAAAATGTTTCACGCAGAATAAAAAAGTTCTTAAATTCAAAACTGTTTTGAAAATATTTCAAAACAAATTAAATATATTTCTGGTTATAGTAAAAACAAATAAAGATAAAAATCAAATTTAAAAAAAAATGCTTTCATTTGCCTCTTTATCTGAGTCAACGAACTAAAAGTTTTGAATCTAAAACAACCGATACGCTCAATCTTGTTAATTATTTTGGATCTTTGGCGATTTTAAATAAACATCCGTACTGTTTAATTATTTTGGACCTCTGGCGATTTATACATAAACAACTTTTTACAGTCGCTAGATGGCAGGAATTAATTTTATTTGATTAATTTTAATTGATTTAATGCCTAATTCATGTATTGTCATCCAAAATAAAGCTTTCCTGAAAGTTTTAGATCTTTAAGCGGTCGAAAAGTGGGCGAATTTTTGTTTTTAAGATTTGATCACCACAAAAAAAACAAACAAACAAAGAGACAAATGAAGTTAAATAAAAGAGTTTAAAAAAGCATTTAAAAAAAGTTTTTAGGATCATTGAAAAAACTTTGAAATGTAGTAGCAGATTAGTTCAAAAGCCATTTAAAATAAAACTAAACATTAACATTAATGCATAATGCAAGTTTATAAAAAAGGCATCTATAACATGTAAATAAAGGAATTAAATACGTGACAGTTTACACTTTTTTATAAACATTTTGCCTAAACAATTGATTATTCAAGTTTAAGGTGATTGGATATCTAATGAACATCAACGAAATCAGAAAGGCTTATTGTGTTGTTTGCGCAATGTGAACAAAACGATAAATCTAGTAGACTAAATTTCACGACAAAAAAATCATGATTTGTGTGATGCAAGACAAAGATGTTGTAGATAAAAAAAATCATCAAAATTTGCTTGCACGTCAATTGTAATCAGTTTTTTGAATCTGCCCACAATTAATTTGATTAATGATTTTTTGCAGCAACTGCGTGAAAATTAATTCAAATTGTATTAAAATTTATCAGCTTAAAGAGTTGAAAAACTCAACTTTTAATCAGCTAATCAACACGAAGCTAACTACCCTACTACAGGAATGTCGAAAAAAAACTTACTAGGTATCTTTAAGTTGATTGTCAACGGACAAAAAATAATTATTTGTCATCTTAGTTTATTTTCAATGCAGAAACGTCTAGCATTTCCCAACGATTATTAGTAGTATGAAATAATTCCTGTTTGAACTAACCTAAAAGAATTTCTCAGTACCTGGCGAACTCGATATGCAGCTTATCAGCACAACCATAAAATAATATGACTCTAATTGAGTCTAATTGAGTCTACAGAGTTACATAAATATAAAATTATAATTTGTAGTTGGATTTCTAGGTCTTGAATCACTTATCCAAAGTTTACTCTTAAGCCTATTTCACAAAACAACCAAAGAATTAATTATCTAACGTCAGTATTTATTTGAAATTTCTTATTATTTCTTTCTTTAGCCAGGATTGAATTTGGTTTTTAATTTGAAAAGTAAATACTCCTGCCTGAAAAATCTTATATTAAGTGTTGTAATATATTTAACAAGTAAAGGAAAACGAGTTTTTCAAAACAAACTTTTATTTTAAATACACTCGATTTAGAAATAAAAAAGATGTTCAAATTAATTTTGTTTTAATTGAATCATGTATTGTCATTTAATATAGAGCTATGCTGAAAGTTTCAGCTTCCTGGATAGTTAAAAAGCTGGTTAAATTTTACTTGCAAGATTTGCGTACAGAGAAAGACACACACGGGGAAATGCCAAAGCCCGAATTTTGACATTTGCCCGAATTGGTCTAGCCAGTCGTGCAAATAGCGTACGAAGTCGGGCAAACGGCGTACGAAGTCGGGCATATGGCGTACGAAGTCGGGCATATTACATACGAAGTCGGGCATATGGCGTACGAAATCGGGCATATGGCGTACGAAATCGGTCATATGGCGTACGAAGTCGGGCAAATGCCCTTCAAAGGTCAACCTAAAAAAGTTAGCCGGACAAAAACTCGTCAAAACATGAACAAAACCGCCCTGGTCATACACAACCTCTAGAAGCCGGCGACATTAACGTTGAAGCAACAATACATCAGTCCACTATAAGCAGAGCTGGCGAACCACACAATGGTGTCTCAGATTTGACCCTCTAATTAAAATGGCATTTGGTTTTGTCGCTAAAGTAACCAAAAATAAACATTGAATAAAGTTTTCAATATTTATTGGTAAAAACTTTAAAAAACCCTTCAAGTCAAAACAATAATATCAGTGTGTAGAGTATGGATATCAATCACATTTAGTTCATAGGCTATCCATGGCTCCCACACCTTTTCGTCTGTTTTTTTTCGCTAGACTCTAGCGACTAAAGTAACAATATAAGAACATTGAATCAATTTTTTAATATTTATTGCAAACAATTTTTTAGGTTAAAACATTAACAATGTCGGTGTGTAGAGTATCGACATTAATCTGGTTGAGTTCATAGGCTATCCATAAATTCTACACCTTTTCGTCTTTTTCTAAAAAAATTGTTTTTTGTTACCTAAGCACCTGACCAGTTTCTAGGCAATCGGCTTCTATTGGGATATATTGAGCCTTCTGGCGAAGAAGACTAACAATTTCGTAAAAGGATTTTGGCACATCGGAGTTGCTGTTCAGAGAACTGTGCCAGGCTTCTACGTCATTGTTAGTTTTAATTTCACGTTTAAAAACGCTCCATTTTTGCAGTTTATATTTTCCTTTTATCCAAGTATTTTTTATGTAGTTTGCCAGCTCCTAAAAATGTGGAAGAATTAATAAATACTAATAATATAATGTTTGATTGAAAAAATTCACCTTTAAAGATTCCATGGATATATTTGAATAAATTATATCAAATATTCTTTGGATTTCATTTGAAGGTAAATATGGCAAAGCCATAAACTGCTGACAAAATCATAAACAGCCAATTTTGGTTATATTGACTTTTTAATCCAAGTTCCTAAAAAAATGTCACGTGTGATAATATTTAAAAGTGATATGTATTTAACACAAAAAAATTATAACTTACTGTTACTTTCCGAAAAATGGCTTGCTGAAATGGAACAAGCAGCCATGCATTATCAGCCCTGGAAACACTTGCTTAGCTGCCGTCCACAATCCAATTTCAAAGTCAGCTGAATACAAATGTACGTTTAGTTTGTGAAACGATATAAAATAAGATACTTTGCAATAATTACCTGTTAATGTTGTTATACTTGTTATATTTATCCCAGACTTTTTTAGGCTGCTTAGGACCACAAAGTAATCCACTTATTTGACATCAAAACAAAAGAAACAGGGACCATTTTAGTTGCTTTCTGCTTGCCAATCATTGTGTGTAGAGATAGCAATTGATAAAATGAGTGTCTTGCATGCTGGAATATAGGCATATAGTTATACACGCAATATAGTATGGGAGCATTCATGTTAATTAACCTACTTTGAAAGTAGCATCTATACTAAAAGATGTATTTTTTTGCTAATACAATTTGGTATTCTGTGTAAAACAGAATATGACGACTTTCTTCAACTTTTAGATCTTCTCTGAAAAAATCAGGAGGGAGCAAGCTTTCTTTCATATCGAACCACACTGTTTTTGGCTGTGGAGGCCTAGATGAACCCCTGCACCTGTAAGCCTGCCTATATTTTATAAATTAAGTTAAGTTAGTTCGTTAAAATAACAATGTTTAATCTTGTTAAACATACCTAGCCATTGATTTGTGTTGAGGTATCACGCTCACATCCACCTTAGTACTCAGAAGTATTTTGTTCACCACAAACTCAGTTCCTTGATGGCTTTTCGGACTTCTTTCTTTACCATCAAAACCGCATTTGGAATGCACGTATGGTATGGTGGAGAAACGAACCGCTTTTTTCTACCACTCTAGCTAAACAGTCTTTTAAAGAACAGAAAATTTTAAAACTATAAATTATAATATTAATAATATATTCCTTGGTTTAAAAAAAAACTTACGATTGGGGTTTCTCCTAGAACAGGCCCAATATCTGTTCGTAGAGTTTTTGGCCATTTTGTCGACAACAAAGGAATAACCTCTCTCATCCACTAGAAGATCTTTACCTCTATTTAATCCCTGACTCACAACCTTAAAATTTGGTTCATCCTCTTTTGGGACTTCAGCTTCTAATTCGTTCTACTGTTTGTCATCTATTACCTCATTGTTATTATCTTTTTCGACACTATCTTGTTTATTCCCTCCTTCTATTTCTTTCAGGTTTTCATCGCATTTATAATCTTTCTCTAACCTCCCTTTACTTTTTTTTCACTATACTCTTCTACAGTTTCTTCTTCTTCTTCTTTTTTGTCTATATTTACATTTGTTCTTTTTCTATCCTCTTTTGATTCTTGTTTACTTTTTTTACTGAATTGTTTGTAGAAGTTTCTTCGATAACTAACTTGAACAAATCTTGAAAAAAAAAACATATTTTTGTCTTGTAAGTGTCATTAGCTGGCATGGCTTAGCAAAAAAACTGACGCTTGTCCCGACTTCGGACGTTATTATGGCAATCAAATAACATCGCATAACGTGAAAAATATCAAAATGTATTTAACTTCATAAGAATTTTGATACGAAACATTTGCCAGTTTCTAATAGGGCCAAAACTGAGACACCCTTGTGTGGTTCACAACCTCTGCTTATAATGAACTGATTTTTAGCTTGTATGTTCAGTCTTAAAACACCTGGTGTAAAGGACTATAAACTATTATAAAAAAAAAAAAAAAAAAAAAAAAAAAAGCTTGTATGTAATAGCCCTATTTACGGATTCATATAGCTCTATGATATCATTGAAAAATTCCGCAAATGCTCAAAAATCTGCTCTTGTGGAATCAGTCCTAACACTAGCATCCAACCTCTCAAAAGAAGGGAAAACAATTACCCTGATTTGGGTACCTAGCCACGTGGGCATACGTGGAAATGAAATGGCAGACTGCCTTGCCAAAGAAGCCACCAAACATCCCAAAATAGAGATTGAGATTATGCCAGAGATATTTGACATAAAAAGAACAATACGCAGAGAGCTTTTGAACGAATGGCAGACCAGATGGGATTCTGCTCAAGAAAGTCGACACTACTGGTCTCTCGAAAAAAAGTCTCAAATAAAATTAAATTCAAGACAACAAACAGAAAAAAGGAAGTCATCATTTCCCGGCTCCGGCTTGGAAAGTGTCGGCTGAAACAAAATTTGAAGAGAATGAATCTTCATGAGACAGGTTTGTGCGAAACCTGCGGAACAGAGGAAACAATCGAGCACTGGCTGCTGCACTGCGAAGAAACGACACAACTAGGAATGGAACTTGGGAACTTTTGTAAAAGGATCCAAAAACCAACTACACTCCAAACCATACAGAACTCGGAAATATGCCACGACATCATCTATAAATGAATACAAAATAATCCTAAAGAACTGTAAATATAGAGAAAAATTATTTAGTGTAAATAAGTATTTTTTTTCATTTTGATTTTGTTTTCGCGTCTTAAAACACATGGTGTAAAAGACTATAAACTATAATAAAAAAAAAAAAAAAAAAAAGCTTGTATGTAACTCCACCTTGCATTTGCGAGCCAGTCCCAAGCCTGGAGAAAGGAGGAGGGAAAAGTTAAAAAGAACAAATTATGATCCACGACAGGAAGTACTTAGGTGCTTCCAACATACAGCCATTTCAGTCTTAAAACACCTGGTGTAAAAGACTATAAACTATTATAAAAAAAAAAACCTTGTATGTATTTCGGGCGTCAATTGCCAGACTTCGTACGGCATTTGCCCGAGTTTGTACGCCATTTGCCCGACTTCGTACGCCATTTGCCCGACTTCGTACGCCATTTGCCCGACTTCGTACGCCATTTGCCCGACTTCGTATGCTATTTGCCCGACTTCGTATGCTATTTGCCCGACTTCGTATGCTATTTGCCCGACTTCGTATGCTATTTGCCCGACTGGCATGAGCGATTCGGGCAAATGACAAAATTCGGGCAAATGTGTAGGAGCCGACACACACATACACACAAACAAACACTCTAACAGAGATTATAACCTAAATAAAAGTTTGTAAAAACTTAAATTTGAAATCATTGAGTTGAGTATCCACAAATAAATTTATTTGTTTCTTAATATTCAAAAAACCATTTTTAAAATTACGACTTGTCAAATTAACACAAATTGAACTTGAAGCCTGTTTATAGTTTTTATCAAATTTGATCTTGGCTTAGAAGTTAGGTTCAAAATTAAACAGCTTTTGTACAGAAAAGACCTCGCATCTAGATTTATAGTCAATACGGATTGTATACCGCAGCCACTGCTGCCTTGCTTGTTATTTATTTATAAGGTTTGTTGTTGCGAGTTAATGGTGTTTTGTTTGAGATTGAAAAAAAAATCTTAGCTTTTTTGTGCGTTTTAATTAAGTAAGATTTTGAAATTAAATCTTTAGAGCATTAACAAAAAACTTTGAATTTTTCTCAATAATCTATTTTTTCAGAATATTTTTATATATGCATAATAAAACCTATGCAAAAGAAGATAGAATCAGAAACTCGAATCAAATCATTCTATGCATAATAAATTATTTTGATGACTCATATCTAATATAGTTTTAAGCACTTAGTATAATGGGTTTGCATTTTATATGCATTTTAATATCAATAAAAAAGTTAAAAAATAACCAAACATTAAAAACAAATTAAAGTAACACATTGGAAATAAAATAGTTCTATACAATTGGTGTTAATATGACAATGTCAAATAAACAATGACTCTGCCAAATAACTCTGGTGACATAAAAGTGTCAGTGATTTCTGCTGCACTCCAACAATTACAACAATTGCGTCCAGTGATATATACGTTAACGAGAACAGAAGAAAACGATAATTTTTATGTTTCTGTTAACAAGAGCGAGAACAATAACGGAGATAATTACAGAACGTGAATAAAATAAGAACGAGAATTATTCATTAAGAAAAGAATAAGAACGGTAATTATTTATAAAAAAAATAGAAAAAAATTAAGAACGAAATTTGGAAATAATTCCCGAACAAAAATTTTTATTACATAATTTTTGAAAACATTTTGCATAGACAAATTTTAAAATTAAAAACATTTTTTGGTATCTATGGTAAGACCAGGTCCGTCGGTGTGTTTTGCTACCGGACCGGGCCTTTTTTGTTTGCGTTCAAGTTGGATGGTTGTACTTTAAGTTAAAATGTCTTCTTCGCCCAGAATTTTTGCTGGTAGAAAAAAAGATAGTCCTGTGTGGGATTACTTTTTTTCAGTCATGAAACTAGCAAGTCAGAGTGCAATGAGTGCGGATCGTCATTATCGGAAAGAATTCTACAAACCTGGTCGCACACTTGCAGCGGATGCACAAGATTTTGTATGAATTGTATAAAACTAAACTTGTTCATATAAAGAGGGAAAGCTGGCAAGATGCGGATTGTGAGTAGTGAATTGCCATCGGTAGTCGATAAAGATATTGGTTCTCCAGCAATGAATATATCAATAAAAAAAGTTTTTATTAGAGGGCGGAATGGGGGCACTTTTGTTTTATAAATTGTTTGGAAAAATAGGACCAACAATTAAGCTCCAGCATTTTTTGTTTCTGTCTCTTGTAATTTAAATACTGCGCTGAAGCTTCTACTGTAAAAAACTAGTTTAGAATTTCGATAATGTAATACAACTGATTAAGTATACCAAATTTCAGTAATTTGGTTCAGTGGTACTCGAATTATGCCGAGGCAAAAACAGACAAACCCTGTCAGTTAATAGATCAGTGTCAACCCATTCAATTCAATTAGTTTATAAATACGCACTAAAAATTACTTGTTTGATTGATTAACATCTGTACCTGTCCGATTCAATTTAGACGGGATGTACTTTTTGAGCGTTCTGTATTGTGTTTATGTAATGTGTGATGATGTGTGCTAATTGCAGTGTCTCGACTCAACCCTATATCAAAATGCCCTGACTCAAAATTACTTGTGTGGTTTGATTAACGTCTGTATCTGTCAATTGGAAAATTTAGACAGAATGTATGCTTGAATGTTCTGTGACGTGTTTATGTGGCGCGAAACGAGTGTCCGTGTGTTGGATTTGGGGCAGCAGAGCCGTCGAAAAGGGGGGCAGGCGGGGCTGCCCGTTGGTTTTAGGGCCCACCATAGCTGGGAATTGAGCATAGATCGGAATAGTAAGCCAGCTGCGGAGCCTTTGATGAGTCTAAAATAATGCCCCCTTAAAAGATAGTACATGGCAATATTTTAAATTTCACCCCAGTATACAGCCGTTATTTGTTAACTTAATATCCTTTCTTGCCGAAGTGAGAAAAGCAAATATTAAACATGATAAAAAAAAACTGTAATGTTTTGCATTATCTTTGCTTTAACTTTGTCGTCTACAAATTGAATTGAAATTTTCATCAAGACAGACATTTTTCCAGTTTAGATTAGATCATTACATTACTTTTCATCTTCTTCGCGTTTGTTCTCTCTCTCTCTCTCTCTCTCTCTCTCTCTCTCTCTCTCTCTCTCTCTCTCTCTCTCTCTCTCTCTCTCTCTCTTTCTCTCTCTCTCTCTCTCTCTCTCTCTCTCTCTCTCTCTCTCTCTCTCTCTCTCTCTCTCTCTCTCTCTCTCTCTCTCTCTCTCTCACACACACACACAACTTTAAAACTTTTCAGAAGCATCGATATCTACATTTTCTTCACTTCGCGTCAGTTTACGAGTTTTGAATATTAAAAAATTGCTATTTAGTAAACAGAAAACTTTAACTTGAGGTCGGTGCAACTAGTTATCAGTGAAATTAATAGAAATATTAAAGCATGAAGAGATTTGTAAACTAAACTGAAGGTTCTGAAGGCTTGGCAGGATAGCAGTTTCAGATACCTCCTTGTAGCTTGACTTATGCAGCCCTATCAATTGGTCCTCTGCCACGCAGATATTTGTATCCAGTTGAGCAATGAAAGCCTTACAGCTTCTTTTTCACAGCATTTTCAATTTTATTTTCAAATTGCACGACAGAAGAAAAAAGCATTAACACTGTTGCAATTCAGAGTTGAACCTCAATTTTAGGGATGAAGCAAAAATAATTTAAAATAAGTGCATACGATGATTTAGTAAAAACAATCTATAGCAAAATCTTGCAATGCTGATAGTTTTGCCATATTTCTTCTCTCACGGCCACCCAAAAGCGATATTTCTAGCTTTACGAAGATTTTTGAAACATCAGCATATATCTTCCCAAAATCTTCACCTGTTTTCATGCGTTTCACCAAGGTTTCAACAGCATTGGCAGCAGTCAAGTCAATAGCACTGATTTGCAGTGCTTCTGACACAGCATTAGATGACATATTTAAATAAGTGCATTAAAAATTCAGTCCAAACACAAGTTTTTACAGCTGACAATAAACCCAAAGTCTACATCATTTGGATATTTAGTAAAGTAATGAATACCGGAGGCACGTGTGAACTATTCTCAAATTTACATATCTAGCTGACCATTTTGTTGAGGATAGTGGTGTTGTGGACGACCTAGTTTTATAACTTCTTTAATACCGCCATATTTCGTCTCTTTTTCTCTTTTTGGATAGTTTTGTAGCTAGACTAGCACACATCAGTTTTGAACACGTGGACATTGTTTTTATACTTAAACTAACTAACCCAATGAAAATCAGGTACCCCCTATTAAAAAAAGTCCTCGGATTTGCAAAACAACCATGGGCCCCGTTTATCCTCTCGACGGGCCTGTGGGGCAGAGAAAGCACAAAGCTTTCGTGGGCACTCTAGCCCAACTACTGTGTCGCAATACGATGGACTAGGACCGACAATTTAACCAACCTCGGATGAGCCTCATAGGCTATGGTATCGCTCTACCGCATACCCCTCTCCTGGAGCCAGTCCTTAGAATTACTGTGTGTGGTTTGTTTAACGTCTGTATCTGTCAGTTTAGACGGTATGTATGTTTGAGTGTTTGGTGACGTGTTTATGTTGGCTTTGAGGAAGGGAGGCCACTGAAAGTACAAGGACTCACTTCAGCCCGCCAACTACTGAGGTGCAATAAATTGGACAAGGACCGGCAAATCGACCTCCCCAGCAGCTAGCAATTTAAACCAACCTCAGATGATCCTCATAGGCTATGGTAACGCTCCGCCGCCTGCCTCTCCTCCCTCAGAATTACTAAGTTGCGATGGTTACTTATGTTGTTGTTGATTTTAAATCGGCGGTGTTCCGGCACAAGTTTAAAATAAAAGTTTTATATTTATAAAACTAATCGTAAAACTTTAAATGTAACTCTATAATACACTATACTATACCAATTTAAATGCTAGTAGCCTATTGAAAAACATTAAAATGTTTTATTTGTTAGCTTATATTTAGACATAGTTATTTAATGCTATTTATTGAAATGTTATAATGTGCAATTAAACTAAATTTCAATTTACACTTTTTATTTTATTACAGTTTCAGCTTTCAAATCTTGAATACAAAAATTGGCAAAACACTAGTATAGATAGAATTTCTGTTTTTTAAACCACAAACTGGATTTTGTTTGTTTAATAATAATTATTTCTACTTTTTGATATTTTCCATAACGTAGAAGAAGATTGAATATTATCCTTAAAACAGCAATCAACCCATGGTATGTTTCCAAATTGTTTCAAAAACTATTAAATTTTTTCAATTAAAAAGCTTGTCTTGTTTTCAGACGTTATGTTAACAAAAACGCCGTTTTACAAAAAATAACTCCAGTTATACCAGCTATAAATCATATTGAAAATATATAATGAACAGAATCTAATCATTAAAATACAAGAGACAATATAAAAAAACATTTAGGTTTGGTAAAACAAATAATGCAACGTCTATTTAACCACTAGAATGCTTTTGAAAACTCCTATTCATCGCAATTTTTAAACCTTACGATTTTCTGAAGCTGCAGTAAAAACAGCAATCAACCCATGGTATGTTTCCAAATTGTTTCAAAAACTATTAAATTTTTTCAATTAAAAAGCTTGTCTTGTTTTCAGACGTTATGTTAACAAAAACGCCGTTTTACAAAAAATAACTCCAGTTATACCAGCTATAAATCATATTGAAAATATATAATGAACAGAATCTAATCATTAAAATACAAGAGACAATATAAAAAAACATTTAGGTTTGGTAAAACAAATAATGCAACGTCTATTTAACCACTAGAATGCTTTTGAAAACTCCTATTCATCGCAATTTTTAAACCTTACGATTTTCTGAAGCTGCAGTAAAAACAGCAATCAACCCATGGTATGTTTCCAAATTGTTTCAAAAACTATTAAATTTTTTCAATTAAAAAGCTTGTCTTGTTTTCAGACGTTATGTTAACAAAAACGCCGTTTTACAAAAAATAACTCCAGTTATACCAGCTATAAATCATATTGAAAATATATAATGAACAGAATCTAATCATTAAAATACAAGAGACAATATAAAAAAACATTTAGGTTTGGTAAAACAAATAATGCAACGTCTATTTAACCACTAGAATGCTTTTGAAAACTCCTATTCATCGCAATTTTTAAACCTTACGATTTTCTGAAGCTGCAGTAAAAACGTTTCAAACTTTTTCAAACTTTTCCATTACAAATTCAGTATTTCACTCACTGTAATTTAAAATTTTATAGACTTTATTTTAGTACTCGCATTCAAATTTTACATAAATAAAAGCTAAGATCGTTGTTGGTGTTATGAGTGGTGCTATTGATTTCTGAGTTGTATAGTGACTATTGTCCATTTCCATTCGTCCTGTTCCGAGCCCACCGAAGAGCAGTGTTTTAATTCATTTGAAAATAACCTAGGTATTGGCCCCTAGTCAATATATACAATGGATCTGATCGAACAGCGATTGTTATACCGAAAGGCTGAGAATTCGGCTCGACAACTTTTTTCTGCAAAAAAATATATAATGGCTAAAACAATGTATACAAAACGCTTGTTCATTACTTTTCAAATACAAAACACCACTATCGATAGAATGGGTAACATTTATATAGTGTTGCGATTTCTCTATATCGCAAATTTAGTTGACTACATCCAGCTTAAAAAATTGTTTTATTAACACTTCTAATAAATTTTGTAATTACAGATAACTTACAGAGTGCTTAGTTAATCTTAAACTTGCTACAGATTTAAACTTTGATCGAAAGAATGCAAACAAGTTATTGAAACAATTTTAAGCAGATTTTCAACAATAAGTTATCGAGAAGAAACTCTAGATGTTTTATTATAAGTCCGTCACTTGTTGTAAACGATTCCAAACAAAAAACAAAGTTTTTTAAAAACACATTTTTATATCTTTAAATCATGCCAATTGTGGCGGCAAAATTTTACAGTCATCTCGATTTTAACAAAGTACAAATTTTTAGACATAGTCATGATTATCTAGAAGTTCATTTAATTGACGAAAACGCCACCTATTGAAGAATTTGGAAATAATTGAAAGTATTTGAAATAATGATTAAATCGCATAAGAAATGATTGAATATTGTTTTCGCAGGTGACCTAATTTTAATCTTAAAGTTTCAAATTTCTAAGTAATTTAAAAGTTGGTAAAAAAATCAATTTAAAATAATTGACCACGTGGAGACAGAGAGACAGAGAAGTCAAGTTAATTAAAAGTGTGTAAAAAGTCGACTGTAAGAGTATAATAATTATTGGAGAGTTTTTCTAATGGAAGAAAAAATTGAAATCATGCTAGTCAAAGTTATGATTATATATTGTTCACTTTGAAAAACGTCCGCATTTATAAAAATAAAATTTAGCAACTTAAGAAATAAAAGTAAAAACGAGTTTTTCAACGTAAACTTTAATTTCAAATACACTCGATTTAGAATACAGAATATATTCAAATCGATTTTTTTTAAATTTCAATACAATATTGTCATCCAATATAAAGCTATGCTGAAAGTTTCAGCTTCCTAGCTTGTCAAAAAGCTGGTTAAATTTTACTTGCAAGATTTGCGTACAGAAAAAGCTACACACCCACGAACATAGATTGTAAATTGAATAGAAGTTTGTAAAAAAGGTATTACTTTTATTTGTAATAATTAGGAAAAAATTACTTGAATTTGTGAAACCAATACAATATTTTAAATTCATTGAAAATGGTAAATTGATATATTAAATTGCTGATTTAAAAAACATTTTGATAATAAAAACCACTAGTTGGAATCTCCGGTGTTTCCTGAAGCTTTTTTTCGCTGTTTCTTTTCTTTTCTTCCTTTTCTCTATTCTTTTTTTTATTATTTTTTATCTTCCTGGTTTTTAAACATTTTTTTTATAGTTTTCATAATGGTTCGAAGAAATAATGTTTTATGGTGAAAACTGCTAGAAACAATTAATATCTATTAATTAAGTTTGTAGAGATGCCAACATAAAAACTGCACCACTAATTGTTATTATATTGGCTTAAAAATTAGGCAATAAAGAGATACCAAAAGCGGGTTTTTGCCCAGAAGATGTAAAATAAAAAACATAAGTTTTTTTTACAAATTGTTTCCATCAATTCCTGATTTGGTTTGCGTTTAAATAACAAAAACACAGACAGTGTTATTTTCTATACAGATGGTTTGTAGTTTTTGAGATGATAATTTATTTAGTACATTTTGCCTCAGAATTAAGACAGCTTATTTTCTTATTACCTGTAATAACAAATCAATTGTACGTATGAGCATCAAAAACTGATAAATTGCGTAAAAAACCAACATTAGAAAAAAAACCTTTTTTTGATAAGTAGTAATTATTTAAGTACATTTATCGCATGAGTCACTTCAACCAGTCGGTCTTCTCTACATATTGCGTTTAGTATTTATAATATTTTCACAATATTATAAAAATTGTTTGATTATGTCACTGTACGAAAAAGTAATATGTCATAAGCTAAGGTTGCATTTGTTTGTTTGTTGTTTTTTTTGAGGTTAGTGAAAGGAGTTGTTAAGTTAACCCCGCGAGACACTCAACCTGAGCAATGTGTGTAAACTCCTTGCTTAAGGGAGCTACGATGGTGACGCCAATGAGATTCGAACCGCCGACCTACGAGGCGACAGGCGAATGCTTTACCGCTTAGCCACCACCGCCAGCAGCATTTGTTATTGATATAAGTAGTCCGAAAAGAATGACGCAAATGCTTCATTGCAACCCTCGACCTATTGATTTTTGTACTGCCGTATATTTAATGTTATTTTTAGTGAACGCCTTGTTAATTTTCTCAATCATAAATTAATATCAATAAAAACAACAATCTTTTTGTCTTTTACCTTTTAGATTAATTTGCTTGCCGTCATTGTGTAATGTTATCTTATTACCTTTGTTTGAATTTCGTTATTGTTTTCAACATATTTATTTCTCTCTCTCTCTCTCTCTCTTTTTTTTTTTATGATAGTTTATAGTCCTTTACACCAAGTGTTTTAAGACTGAATTGGCTGTATGTAGGAAGCACATAAGTACTTCCTGTCGTGGATCAAAGTTTGATCCTTTTAACTGTCCCTCCTCCTTCATCCAGGCTTGGGACTGGCTCGCAATTAGCGAGGCGGAGTTCTCTCTCTCTCTCTCTCTCTCTCTCTCTCTATATATATATATATATATATATATATATATATATATATATATATATATATAATATATATATATATATATATATATATATATATATATATATATATATATATATATATATATATATATATATATATATATATATATATATATTTATATATATATTTATATACATATACAAATATGTATATATATATATATATATATATGTTTAAGGCATATTTCGGAATGATATCTTCTTTTAGACAAGTTTCGTTGAACTTTTTAGTCCATCCTGCATTAACAAGCTTCTTACAAAAATTTTGAAGAATAACGATTTCTTTTTTATTAGGAATAACATTAAAAAGAAATTTAAAACTTTTATTAAATTGGGCTAACTGGCCAGTTTCGGACGTATCCATCTTCAGAGCCCCTAATTTAATTTCATGGTCAATATATATATATATATATATATATATATATATATATATATATATATATATATATATATATATATATATATATATATATATATTGCGAATAAACTGTGGAATCAATTTATCTTTGAGACACGCTCCAAGAAACACAACTCGCCATTTGGCAGAAACAACTTTTCGAGCCAAATTCTCGACCTTTCGGCACAAAACTCTCTGTTCGAGACTACAATTAGCCAAAAACTTTTCTATTAAACTTTTATTGTCAGACCGACGGACCGTTTCAGCTATGTCAGCCATCCTCAGGCTCAAAAGTAAAACGAGAAAAGTAAACAAACAGAAAGAACCGAAATTATCAAGGAATTAGCACAC
The DNA here is from genome assembly GCA_963978895.1 of Erpobdella octoculata. Taxonomy (NCBI): domain Eukaryota; kingdom Metazoa; phylum Annelida; class Clitellata; order Hirudinida; family Erpobdellidae; genus Erpobdella; species Erpobdella octoculata. Next base: position 20,543,163 of record OZ022245.1, read on the forward strand.
TAACAAAAGAGAAAACACTCTACCTATCAAATCAAAAGAATATAAAATTTATACTATTGGAAATCAATTTTTGCGCTTTCGCTGTGTTATATTAGAAGAGACAAGAATTTCCTCAGATACATTACAATGAGATTCGTCAGGAGCAGCCTCAACAGCCAAAGTATTTGTGTCAGAGGACGAGTCAGAAGTATCATCATTTATGTTATCCTCGTCGTTAGAAGGAATACAGGGTAACCGATGCATATTGCTTTCTTTGACACCGAATAAGTGGAGAATCTGTGGAAATTTATCAAATTGTTTATTAATTGCGGGTCTCATTAATAAGATATAGAGAGCCTCTTTAATTTTCAGCTGGAAAGAGTCGGATTCACTTGTTAAAATCGAAACACCTTCTTCAAATTCTTTTCGTGCTAGCTTTTTCAAATGAATACATTCATAATGATTAAGAATACTCCCAAACTGGAGATGCATCGTGAGTCTCCTTGACAACGTAGTGGTAGTGTGACCAATGAATGTATGTATCCACCTTACAATGTGGAATAGAACATTTGAAATGGTACACCACGTGACTTTGTTGCAACGGGTCAGTGATACTTGTTCTATCATTCTTGATGACCAAATTGAAAAGTTTCAAGTTTTTGTAATAAATATATAAACCCAGTTTATTCCTGACGGGGTCTATAACAGAAACTTCCTTTTTTATTATCTTCTTTATAATACTTTCATCAATTCTGTAATTGAGATTCATTTGATTTTTGTAGAACACGGGGAACTCCTGGCGTACATCACGACCCTTGTCAGCGTCAGACCCAGCCGAACTCACAGATGTTTTCATTTTGGTTACAAAATTGTTAATAAAACCGTCGACAAAGCTATTAGAATAATTGTTGTTAATCAATAACTGCTTGATTCTAACTATTTCTTTATGGAAATCTGACCAGGTTTCGGAAAAACGATAAGCTCTGAGGAGATAACTATTAATAACACTTCTTTTATATCTGTCCGGACACTCGCTGTCACCATTTAGGCATGTTCCATTATTAGTTGGTTTGATGAAGACTTTGGTAGTAGGACCAGAATCAGTTATTGTGATGATGGTGTCGAGAAAATTTACTTGTTTTTTACTGTCATTTAGGTCGAAGGTAAATTTCAAAACTGAATTGCTCTCGAAAGTATTCTTTAAAGCAACGACTTCACGTTCAGACCTCACAAGAAGAAAGATATCATCCACATATCGCGCATAAACAATTGGGGTCTCTTCTATTTCAGCGAAAGCAATCTCCTCTAAACGACCCATGTAAAAGTTAGCAAAGGTTGGTCCCAATGGAGATCCCATCGCCACTCCATCAATCTGTAGAAATAAGCTCTGGTCTAAGTGTCTGAATGGAGACTCTGTAGTACATACCAGCAGGAGCTCGTGAAGCAGAGATTCTGGAATCTTTGGAGGTGGCAACGTATCACTATGATAGACGTAATTGCAAATGATAGATATTGTATCACGAACAGGGACGTTAGTGAAGAGACTCTCGACATCCATTGTTGCAGCAATTCCACTTTGTCTGCAGCCATGAATAAGATCAACAAATTCCAGAGAGGATTTCAAACTGTAAGTATGAGGGCAGTAAGGTGTGATAATTTTGTTAACAAACTTTGCCAAGAGATAAGTAGGACTTGGACATTGCGAGATAATTGGACGAACAGGATTATCAAATTTATGCGTCTTTATCATTCCATACAAATATATATATATATATATAAATATAAAGTTCCCGCTCGCTCACCCGCTCCGCTCATTTTTGTGTCGGATTTCAAATTTTTTTTCTCTATATTTGATTCCCCTTGACTCTCAAGGTTGTGTAAAAATTTCATTACGATCGGATGAATGGTGTAGCAATGCATGAATAACATATTTATATATACATACATACATACATACATACATACATACATACATACATACATACATACATACATACATACATACATACATACATACATACATACATACATACATATATACATACATACATACAAACATTCATTTATATATATATATATATTTATATATATATATATATATATATATATATTTATATATATATATTTATTTATTTATATATTTATATATTTATATGTATATATATATATATATATATATATATATATATATATATATATATATATATATATATATATATATATATTTATATATATATATTTATTTATTTATATATTTATATATTTATATATTTATATATATATATATATATATATATATATATATATATATATATATATATATATATATATATATATATTTATTTATTTATTCATTCATATATATACATTTATATATATATATATATATATATATATATATATATATATATCTATTCATGTAAAATCGCTGATTTTACGATCAGTTTCCCATTGATAAACGTTAAAGGATTTAGAACAATCATTATAGACATTATTAATAGATTAGAAGGTATAAATAGCCTTAACAAAGCTTCATTTATTATTTTCCAATAAACTGCAAAACCATTCTATTGAGCCCGGTATACGATTTGGTGATATCGTAACATTGGTGTCAGAATTGGGATACAAGAATGGTTTTGAAATCATTGGATGAGCTTTGGGCGAGTGAAATGAAAGACGAGCTGGAGAAACGTGGCCTGAGCGATACAGGTAAAAAGGACGAACTTATGGAATGCATCTTAGCCGCGTTAGTGAATGAAGGCTATGGGCCTGACGACGATGAATATTTATTCGATATTGACGAAGAAGCTGTGGTTAAGCGAAGGAAATTAAAAAACAAATTGCTGGAGGAAGAAAGACAACAAGCGAGAGAAAACATGGCAGCACAGGGGAAGACAGGAGAAGGAATGATTTTTAGCCACGAAAATAGAGTAGCAGCAGCCGGTACAACTGTTGAGAGTTTCGTCGCAGGGTTGGCTGAGGCAGTGATGGACACTTGACCATGTTGTTTGCGAATTGCGGTCAAAGCAACGAGTAAAGATCAAGGTATTTAGGTGTTCGTGGCCGAGTCGCATTTCACAAAAGCGACTATATATCTTTTAAGCACATTCCGTTAAAAACTATGGCCCACTTGGCGTTTATCAAATTTTTTATGGTGCCCTCGATTTTGCGGTAATTGAAAGACTTGATTCAGATATTTTATTTGGCTTACTGCAGTTTCGGAAATCCTTTTCCATCTTCAGAGCCTAAAGTAATAAACTAAAAGTCAGCGTAAAATAAGAAACGGAAGCAAGACGAATCAAAACAAGTTAAATTAAATTAAATTCCATTAGAGTACGAAACAAATTAAATTAAATTCCATTAGAGTGCAAAAGTAAAACGAAAACGAGATTACTTCAAATTAAGTAAACGAGTGAGCGCTAAGGAACGAACGCGACAACTGAAAGGTGAGAGAGCTAGACGAGGTGAATAACTGTAGTTGTTGGTGTGTGTACCAGTGATTATTTCGTTAACGGTAATAGAAATTAAAACGATAATTATTAATTCTTGTTAACGAAAACTGAAACGAAAACTAGAATAGAAAGTCAAAACGAAACTGAAATAAAAATAAAAATTAGTTAGTTAGAACGAAATAGAAATAAAAATTAATTTTTTTTTCGAAACGAAATAGAAATAGAAATAAAAATTATTTTTTTTTAGAAACAAAATAGAAATAGAAATAAAAAATAATTTGTTAAAACGAAATAAAAACAAAAATTATTAAAAACAAAATAAAAATTAATTTCGCTTCTTATAGTACTTCCTTTTAAATGCCTTTGTCGCTACGAGATTGTTTATTCCTTTTCTATTGTATTCGTGTTTTGGTTTGTCGTTATTTATTGAGTCAGAAATGTCGAAAGCTGACGTTGGTTTGCCAAAAATGTTTGCTGGTCGTAAACGCGAAAGTTTAGTTTGGAATTATTTTAAATAGGATGTCACTACGAATAAAAGTGTTTGTCTAGCAAAAAAAGATAGTAACGTCGATGGTGCTATAAACCAGTGCGGTTTTCAACTGGCCGGTAAAAATCCAACGAACCTAAAGGTTAGTTAGGATATGGAAGACTTGGCAGAAGATGTGATACAGTTTTGGATTGCTCGACAGTCTATATATCCGCAACTTTCCCTCTTGGCTTTGGACATACTGGCAGCACCTGCTTCCCAGGCATATGTGGAGAGGATTTTTCATTATGTGGCCTTTTGAGCGGAGGGAAGAAACTTAGAAATGGGAGGTTTTTAAAATTGAATAAACAGTTTCTCAGTTGACTTGTGTTTAGTTACAACTGCAAAATAGGGAGGTTACAAACGAAACTGAAATTAAAACTAAAACTATTATAAATTCAAAACGAAAACGAAACGGTAATAATAATTACTGATGCAAAACTAAACTGAAATTAAAATTATTGAAAAATTTAAAACGAAAACGAAACGGTAATAATAATTACTGATAATTACTGATTCAAAACTAAACTGAAATTAAAATTATTGAAAAATTCAAAACTAAAACGAAACGGTAATAATAATTCATGTTGCCAAAACTAAACTGAAACTGAAACTAAATTTATTTCTGAAACTAATTAATCACTGGTGTGTACGAATATTGGAAGGGGAGATAGTGTACGAGAAACGTCTTGTAGGTAGAATTGGTGGAATTTATAGGTGTACAAATGGTGTATGGCGCGGGCGGTGTACAAACTAATGAAGAATAAATAGGAAAGAGTAACAGTATGTGTGTGGTAAGAAATAATATTTTATTTGTGTCGATTACGACGCGAAGTAATGTTAGGGTTATTGATAATGTCGGAAGAGATATGTGTATTAGGAGAGCTTGTGTTCGCGGAAACGAGTGAATAATCAACAATACATTGAGTGGTAGTTTGTTCTGTGGAAGTGAAAAGTGAAGAGATATCGACGATCGTGGGGTCGGATGAGTAATCAACGATGCATTTGGTGGTAGTATGGTCTGGGGGAGTGGAAGATGAAGAGATAGCGACGATCGTGGCGTCAGGGTCAGAAGCAGGTGTCGGAGGGTGCGAAGGAAGCGTGGTGGGAAGCTGCGGAGGAAGACAAGGTGCGGTGTTAGAAGCAATAATTGGTTCGAGTGTGGAAGTTTGGTTGGTATCAATGTGTGGGTGTTCTGTGGTCGAACTCGGTTTAGGCTTGCGTAGACTGTAGCCATGAAGTGAAGGGACCGAGGTGAGAACAGTATATGAAGTTGTCGAACTAGAGTGTGTGTAGGGCCGTAACCAGCTATGGGGCCGGGGGGCCCAGGCCCCCCCCCCAGTTTTGTTCAGGCCCTCCCAGTTTTGGTCGGGCCCCCCAGCTCAATCAGGCCCCCCCCCCAGTTTTTTGTATTACAATCCAGTTCAACAAAGCAAATATAGGTGTCTTATTTAATAAGTTGTTTGAATTTGCTATGGCGAAAGATGATAAATTGTGTAGGATTTCACAAAATATGCCTCAAAATGCTAAGTACATGTTGCCTCTTATCCAAAAGGAGGTAATCGAATTGATGGTACAGGTAGTAGAAGTTTTGATTGTCGGAAAAGGCAGAGATTCTGACATTAACTGGTGTTCAATCAAGTGCTACGAAACTCGAGATCAGTGCAATGTCGAGGATATGTCGATTGTCATTCGCTATGTGCGTTGTGGAAAGGCAATAGAGCACATGATCTCAATGATCAAGGTTAGTGAGTTAGATGCTAAAAACCTGACAGAGCTTCGGGCTCAGCAGCTGGACCCCGCTCGAATTTTGAGTCAATATTATGACGGAACCAGTTTAATGAGCGGCGGAAAAGGAGGTGTCCAGAAAATATTGCAAGACACTCTGGGCCGCCAAATTCCGTACGTGCATTGTTATAATCACCAAATCCATCTTGTGGTTGTGCACGCTATGGAATCAGAGATAAAGGTGAAAAACTTTTTCAGCTTATGTGAGCAATTGTATGTGTTTTCCGCCAAAGATGGACTGGCCCTTATCAATCTGCAATGGTTGTCAACAACAACAGAGAGGAAATTTTGCAGACCCTTAAAATTGCTGCCAACTTAGAAAAAGCTCCGGCTGTGTTGGTTGAAGCGGCGGGGCTGCTCAACAAAGTTTCAAAGTCGGAATTTGTTTTTTTTTTTTTAAATGCCATTGCCAAAACACTGAGCTTGCTGTCACCGATCAATGCTTTGTTGCAAGGTCGCTCGTGCAATGTGTCTCTTGGCAAGAGACTTTTTCTATGAAACTGATCTCCACAGCTAAAGAGAGCCTTCTTGCCTTGAGGTCTCAGAACTTTCTTGTTGAGAAGTGCTTGGAACCACTCAGCCAGCTCCTTCGACCAAGATGCCTTCGCTGGCAAATTGCCTATTGCAATGCGACTGTGTCGTAACAAATTCCAGCTAAATTCGTCGTTGGAAGATGCAAAATATGCAATGCTGCAGTACCGTGACGCATTTCCAAATGTCTATCAGCTGTGTGCCGAAGCAATCACCATCGGTAGGTCGACTGCTACGTGCGAGAGCAGTTTCCCCACTCTAGCGCGGATTCTGCGGCCTTATCGTTAATCAATGGGCCTTGAGCGTAAATTTTAACTGGTACTACTAGCTTTTGAGAAGGATTTTACGCTAAAAGTAGATCTGAACACTTTCATAAAAAGTTTGCCCAGAAATTGCGCCGTATTGTTCTCTGACATTATTACCCATTTGATGTGTTTTTATAAAGTTTTTCCGTATAAATTATAATTGTTTTTAAATGTTGTGTTATCGTTTCATTTACATGCTTCGGGAAGTTTTCATGTTGAATCGGAATGTTTTCAAATTCAATTAATTATGGTAGAATAAGATTCAAATTTTAATTGCTAAAGCTCTTTTATATATATATTAGAGCTGCGAATTAATCGCGATTAATTCCGTTAATTAACGCTAGAAAATTAGCGCGCATTAAAAAAATTAACGCCGTTAAATATTTTAACGACTAATCTAAATTTTGCACTAAAATATAATATTAAATCAATATTATGTACCATAGTACTATAATTCTAAGTCTATAGCGTGTACGATATCGGTGGTTCCGTACATTTTCTGCGCCATTTTGCTAGAGAGTTGTGTTGATTGTTTGTGTCTAAACGCGGAGAAGTATCGTTATTAAAATGAATTCAGAAAAATCAATTTTGCAAGGAAAGTTTGTTTTTAAATCGGAAGATGTTGTTGTTTGGGTAATCCTGCAGTATAGCGTCCTGAACCGATTTCGATGAAAAATGGCCGGTTTTTTATCGTAAATGATATTTAAAACAGAAATAAGGGAAATAAAGACTAATTACAACATAAATAACTGAAAAAAACAACAATTATAGCACTTTAGAACATTTATCAATTATTCCCGAAGTTAACGTAGTTCCCGATGAAGATCTATTTGTCAATATAGCGATAGAAGTGAACAGTAGGAATAAAGGTAATAAAAATTAAACACATTTAAAATAAAAATAGACAATTTAGGAAAAAAAATATAAAAATTTTGGAAGTAAAAAATTGAAAAATATTAGTTTGCTTTAGAAGTACGAGTTGCGTAACCCGCTCCATGTCTAAAACCGTTTCTTTAAATGCGACGGTTTATGTCAAATTGCCTTAAGAAAAATTAAAAAAAACATTGAAAACAATAAATTAGCAACAGAACACCAAGAAAAATTAAAATAATATCAAAGTAAAAGTAAATGGCGACTTGGCTGTCTTTGGTACGGTTTCTATCATATTTCTTGGAGCAGAAATTTTGAGTTTTAGAGGTCATGTGGCTAGCAGAATCGTTTGGAGAGCGAAAGAGCGAGCGAGACAGCGACCAGGAAGAGAAGAGCAATCGGGAGTGGGAATGCGGCCGGGAACGGGAAAGCGATCAGGAGCGGGAAAACGATCGGGAGCGGGAAAACGATCGGGAGCGAGAAAACTAGCGGGGAAGGAAACGGGAGCGAGAGAAAAATGATGGGAAAACCCCGGGCAACGCTGGATCCCCTGCTAGTCATAGATAAATTTCCACTCAGCGCTCTGATTTTTTTAAATTTAAATAATTAAAAATTTATTTGTAACTTTTTAAAATGTATTTATTATTTTATTATGTTATTTTATTTGAATATTAACTCTTCCTTGCTTTTCATTCCTTGAATTGTATTATTCCGCGTGTCAACATTTTTTTTTGGATATTTTTGCTTAAAGTCTGTTTTTAGTAAGTTTTTCTGTAAAATACTTGTTCGTAATATGTTTTGATAATGTTCTATGGTTATTCTATTAAACAGTTTTTTGAACCGTTTTTTCATCGAAATCGGTTCAGGACGCTATACTGCAGGATTACCGTTGTTTGTTCAATTTGCGGTAAGAAATTCAAATTTCATCGAAGTTATTCAACGCTCAAGCAAGTATCATCTTCGGAATAAGCATCCATTTGTTGACATGGCAAATAAAACTATTCGACAAGCAAGCACACATTCTTCCGATGTTGAGCTTATCCAAGCTTCAAATGTCTAGCAAGTCCCAGTGTTGCGCCAGCTGAGGATCGATGAAATTGAAAAAAAATGGATAAAGACAAATCGGAAAAAATTACAAAAGCTCTTGCAAGCTGGATGGCTAGAAATGGTAGGCCGATAAATATTATATCAGACGAAGGGCTCCAAGATGTCATACGTGTTGCATCTGATGATAACTCCTATGTGCTACTGACACACCGAACAATTAATTCAAGAATAGATGAATTATTCCAACAGGAAAAGAACAAAATTTTAGTTCTACTAGAAAGTATGGAAAGATCTACAAAGACTTCATGCACGTATGAATAATCAGTTGACACCAAACGATTCAACTTCTGGGTACTATTTTATTTTTTTTTATCAAAGTGTTATCATTTATTTTAGACTAGAATCTAAATATAAAGAGCAAAATTTAATTTAATTTGTTAATTTTTAGAAGTCATTATTTAATCTCGTAAATACTTTTTTATCTAGAACCACCAACAAAGAAACGGAAAATGTTGGAAATGGATGATTCGGATTCTGACGATGAGCTTCTTCGGCCGCGATCGTCGTTTGCTCCTTTCGAACAATATAAAAATGAGCCACAGATTGATCTGTCTGAATGTCCTTTGGAATGGTGGAGAAAGCATGAAGGTGCATATGCTAATTTAGCTAAATTGGCACGAAAATTCTTGGCTTCTCCAGCTACAACTGTCCCGTGCGAACGATTATTTTCATTATCAGGGAACATTGTGACTAAAAAACGTACTTCACTCTCTGCTGACAATATTAACGAACTTGTCTCACTGAGTAGCTGGCTAAGAAATGATGACAATATGAATGATTTTGAATAAATGCACTTGTTATTTCAAATTGTTATTGAATAAATGCACTTATTATTTCAAATTGTTATTGAATAAATGCACTTATTATTTCAAATCAATTTTTAAATTTACAATGATTTGAAATTTTTTTTGCGATTAATCGTAATTAATTTTTGCGATCAATGGATTAATCGCATGCGATTAAGCGATTAAAAATTTTAATCGATTCACAGCTCTAATATATATATAAATCTCGTGTCATAGTGTTTGAAATTGAACTCCTCCGAAACGGCTCACCCGATTTTTCTGAAATTTTTTGTGTACATTTGGTAGGTCTGAGGAGAGGTCCTAGGCTATTTAAAATATTTTTTAAAAATTATTTAACAAATTTAAGAAGGTTTGGACTCCCTACTCCGATCCCCCGGCTCAGGGGCCAAAAAACCTTTCCAGGCCAAAAGTGCCTATGTACGACCATCAAAGGTAATTGCGTAATAAAATTCAAATTTAGTTTACGTACCAACGTTTGAATGCTTCAAGCAAGGATATTTTGATATAACAAGATATCTTGATATCTTGTTATATTAAGACATCCTTGCTTCAAGCAACCAGTTTTAGCAAATCTATTTTACGTTTAATGGGCTAAAAGAAATTAGGAAAAAATGGAAGAATATATATATATATATATATATATATATATATATATATATATATATATATATATATATATATGTGTCCTTTATGCATTGCTACACCATTCATCCGATCGTAATGAAATTTTCACACAACCTTGAGAGTCAAAGGGAATCAAATATAGAGAAAAAAAATTTGAAATCCGTCACAAAATGAGCGGAGCGGGTGAGTGAGCGGGAACTATATATATATATATGTATGTATGTGCATGTATGTGTGTCTGTGTTTATGTATGTATGCATGTATGTATGTATGTTTGTATGTATGTATGTATTTATGTATGTATGTATGTATGTATGTATGTATGTATGTGTTTTTTACAATATTTCGGCACTGAATGCTCATTCAAAGTATGTATGTGTGTGTATGTATCTAGGTATGTATGTATGTATCTATGTAGGTATGTATGTATGTATGTATGTATGTATGTACTAGCAGTGCCCGTAGCGGCTTCGCTCGCATGAAATTAGAGAATTTGAACCGTGCATACATAGTCGAGTACTGCACGGATCAATTTTTTTGGTCTCGGCTCGGCCCGTCGACAACTTGGCCCAAGCCGTTTCAAAAACCGAAATTCCTGGCCCGGCACGGCCCGTCTAATATGGGCCCGGCCCGTTTTTACAGGCCTAGAAGTTCTATCTACTTGATGAAAAACTTCGGCCCGTCCCTCTTTGACTTCAGGTTTAGCCCGGCCCGTCTGAACAGCCTAAAATTACTAAAATGTCTATATACTTGGTTAAAAATCTCGGCCCGTCCCACCTTGATTTAAGGTAGGGGCAGGGCCGTATGAAGACCCTAAAATAACGGCTTGGCCCGTCCGTCCGGTGATAAACTGAACTCATCTACTTTTAACCGGCACAAAACCTCAAAATACTAATTTTCACATCTGTAGCACTTACAGTTTTTGAGTAGCAGTTATTTTAAAATCAAATAACCCCTTTTCCACTTCACATATGAAGTCCTGGAAACCAAATTTTCAAAAAATGGTGAAACACGTATATTATTATTTTTAGAGTAGAAACTAAATACTAATTTTACTTTTGTAGCATTTACAGTTTTTGAGTAGCAGTTACTTTAAAAACCATGTAACCCTATTTTCCACCCCATATTTGAAGTCCTGGAAACCAAATTTTCAAAAAATGGTAAAACACGTATATCATTATTTCTGGAGTAGAAACCAAATACTAATTTTTACTCCTGTAGCATCTACAGTTTTCGAGTAGCAGTTACATTAAAAACCAAATAACCTTATTTTCCACCCCACATTTGAGGTCCTGGAAACCAAATTTAAAAAAATGGTAAAACAAGTATATCTTTGTTTTTAGAATAGAAACTAAATACTAATTTTTACATCTGTGGTATTCACAGTTTTTGAGTAGCAGTTACTTTAAAAAACAAATAACCCTATTTCCACCCCACATTTAAAGTCCTGGAAACCAAATTTTCAAAAAATGCTAAAACACGTATTTCATTATTTTTGGAGTAGAAACTCAATACTAATTTTTACTCCTGTAGCATTCACAGTTTTGAGTAGCAGCTACTTTAAAAACCAAATAACCCAATTTTCCAACCCACATTTGAGGTCCGGGAAACTGAATTTTCAAAAAATGGTGAAACACGTATCTTTTTATTTTCCAAGAAGAATCCATATACCAAATTTCGAAATCTCCTCATTTTTGGTTTTCGAGATATACATTGTTTTAGAAAAAAGTTTGTTTTCCAGTTTCTTCCGCTCAGGAGCAAAATTTTCAAAATTTCTTTCTTAGCGGATGTTTACGCTATAAAAGTAATATAAGTTCCAAATTTCACGTTCCTAGGATGAGGCGTTTGAGCTCGGCGTTGATTATCAGTCAGTCAGTCAGTCAGTCAGGACATGTTCTTATATATATATAGATGTATGTATGTATGTATGTATGTATGTATGTATGTATGTATGTATGTATGTATGTAGAATCGGATCTAGGGGGGGGACTGAGAGCGAAAAAATGAGCGGGAAAGCGACAGGGAACGGATAACGACCTGGAGCGGGAGCGCAAGCGGGAAGGAAACGGGAGCGAAAAAGAAACGCATTAGGTAAACCTCTAAAAACCCCGGGCAACGCCGGGTGCCCCCGCTAGTAACATATAAAAACGAATTTAAGGTTGTAGATTATGGACTTGTAGATCATAAAAGCTTAGGCGAGTTAGTTTTAACAGCCGTAAGATTCTATTGGCTAGAAAGCTTATTGACGTCTTTCTAACTCCAATCAATTTAAAAAATTTTTAAAAATATTTATAATAAGTCAATTTAAATTATAAAATATAAAAAAATAATTTTAAATAATAATAAATTTTGTCCAGCACTTTGACCTTATTAGTGTTTCACATAGGTCGCACCTGATTGGTCTGTGCCAGTTTGTGCATTCGCTTCCACAACTGCTTGTGCTTTCCAAACTGCAATACATCTTAAAAGATAGGCTCATCCTACATATTATTCTATATATATGACTGTTGTTTTCTATTGTAATTAACAATGAGTTGCTGCAACAAAGTGTTGCCTTTTCTCAGGAGGCTGGTTGGTAGCGGTGCTTATCCTGGATTGGTGAGTTCGTATTTACCACGTTTTTCTTATCTTGCCTTCTTGTCTGTAGAATCGGATCTGTTTGTTTGTCCATGTGCATATTTTAGACAGTCGCATAAGGTAAAACCGTATAAGTCGTTGACAGAAATGTAAACAAATTTTTCCCGGTGATAAGCCCCGCCCACGACTAAGAAAAGTGAACTTAAATTATTATTTATGCTAATGATAATAATGAATGCACAGTAAGTAATTCATGTTATTGTTAATAATGAATGGACAGTTTTAATTTTAATTGGTCCTATCTATTCTATATTATCAACGGATGTTAAATGGTGCCGTACGGAGTTGCCGACCTCGAAGTTGCCGACCATCGATTTTCGCCAGTAACGTCAAACTTGCCGACCAGCGTTTTTTTATCAAAGCGTAGGAGGTTGCCGACCACCAATAAAATAAAAACAACTCTTTGTTATTTTGTATTTAAATAATAATAATAATAATACAATTCATTTTTACTACAACAATAATCCCTGTAGTTAACATTTTATAAAAATATAAAATAAACTCACACGATCTGGGTTTAACACGCCTTTGTGAAGAAACAACCGGTCTGAAGAATGCCGTACTTACCAGTGTTATTTCAAGTGCGAAAAAATATATTTAATAAAGACGCTTAATAAATGATATTTGCATTATATTTTCCTAGTAGATTTTGTTCCATCTCAGTTCATCGAGCGCGTCGAACGAGTAACCTGGGATTAGCTAGTAAGTCAGATAAGATGCTAATTAAAAGTTAATTAACGACTCTCTTCTACAGCTCTTGTGTTAGAAATAATTTGTAGTTACAAAACAAACTATACTGGTTACAAATTACCAATCAATTCAAAACTTTAGATTTTTAAACCATTTGAAACCTCTGCTGCACTACTACCCCGTGCTGTTGTTTGTGAATGCGTGGTCATACCTACTCATTTGTAAACATTTCATTTTCATTTGCACTGACATATGCTAAATGGCTATCTCCAGTGAAACATTCTTCTTGCTTGACCAGCGAATTGCTTGATGTCACAGGAGTCATAAAAATTAGATAATGAGTTCATATATATAAAATTAGATAATGAGTTCATATATATATATATACTAGCAGAGCCCGTAGCGGCTTCGCTCACATGAAATTAGAGAGTTTGAACCGTGCATCCATAGTAGAGATCATTTTTTTAGGTCTCGGCTCGGCCCGTCGACAAATTAGCCCAGCCCGTTTTAAAAACCCAAACTCCTGGCCCGGCACAGCCCGTCTGAATTAGGCCCGGCCCATTTTTACAGGCCTAGAAGTTCTATATACTTGATGAAAAACTTCGGCCCGTCCCACCTTGACCTCAGGTTTGGCCCGGCCAAACTGAAGACCATAAAATCACTAAAATATCTATATACTTGGTGAAAAACCTCGGCCCGTCCCACTTTGATTTAAGGTTTGGCCTGGCCCGTGTGAAGACTCTAAAATAACAGTTGGCCCGGCCGATGATAAACTGGACTTAGCTACTTTTAACCGGCACAAAACTTCAAAATACTAATTTTTACATTTGTAGCACTTACAGTTTGAGTAGCAAATAACCTTTATTTCCACCCCACATTTGAGGTCCTGGAAACCAAATTTTCAAAAAATGCTAAAACACGTATTTCATTATTTTTGGAGTAGAAACTAAATACTAATTTTTACTTCTGTAGCATTAACAGTTTTTGAGTAGCAGCTACTTTAAAAACCAAATAACCCAAAAAATGATGAAACACGTTTATCTTTTTTTTTGAGTAGATACTAAGTATTAATTTTTACATCTGTGGCAATTACAGTTGTTGAGTAGCAGTTACTTTAAAAACCAAATAACCCTATTTTCCACCCCACATTTGAAGTCCTGGAAACCAAATTTTCAAAAAATTGTGAAACCCGTATATCATTATTTTTAGAGTAGAAACTAAATACTAATTTTACTTTTGTAGCATTTACAGTTTTTGAGTAGCAGTTACTTTAAAAACCAAGTAACCCCATATTTGAAGTCCTGGAAACCAAATTTTCAAAAAATGGTAAAACACGTATATCATTATTTCTGGAGTAGAAACCAAATACTAATTTTTACTCCTGTAGCATCTAGAAACTAAATACTAATTTTTACTTTTGTAGCATTAACAGTTTTTGAGTAGAAGCTACTTTAAAAACCAAATAACCCAATTTTCCAACCCACATTTGAGGTCCGGGAAACCAAATTTGTAAAAAATGGTGAAACACGTATATCTTTATTTTTAGAAAAGAAACTAAATAATAATTTTTACATCTGTGGTATTTACTGTTTTTGAGTAGCAGTTACTATAAAAGACAATTAGCCCTATTTTCCACCCCACATTTGAAGTCCAAATTTTTCCAAATTTTCAAAGTGATATTTTTCTTGATTTCTTTAATGCAAAATTATCAATGATTTCATCAAATTTAATAGACCTAGCTAGATCACTTTCTATTGCTAGTAACGCTAAACCGCAAAGTCTTTCCCGTCCCATTACTGATCGTTGTACACTATTTATTTGTTTCAATTTTCTGAATGACCGTTCAGCTTCTGCAACAGTCACAGGTATAGTACAACAAATTCTTATCGCAACAGATACATTTTGGAAAAGGCATTCTACTTTCAATTCTCGAAATTTGTTTAGTAAATCCAGTGGTTTTAAGATAGATTAATCAGAATTAACTAAATCATCTCCAAAATTTGATTTGTAAATTGCTTTTAGGTGCTTCATTTCATCAATTATTTCCAGGGAAACATTGTTATTGTATTCTGTACAAATAGCTCTACACATTTGTTCAATTTGTGAATCTGAAAGTTCAAAAAATAACCAGTCAATTATTCAGAGCTGACTATTTCTATGCCCTATCTGCTGCTCTGAATGACTATCCAAAAGGTCTGAACCTCTTGAAAAACCACTGAATAACATGATTCTCCAATCAACATTGCCCGCAGCAATCAGTGCTGTGAGCGTTCGATCAAAGTTTTGCAAGACCTGCATGACTCTTGCCGCAACAGGGGCAACATTCTACTGAGATTCATCCTGTCCAATGACATTATCTTGAATCCAGGGGTTTAATAAATTTCTATGCTTATAGGGACCTCAAAAATGGGCAAAAGAGCTGAAAAATAAACTTTTTAATTTGTACGTGAAGTTTTTTCATCAAATCACCTTGAGAGTTAGATTTTACCTAATCTTTTTTTATAGGGATATGAGGTTGTAAAAAATGCTATATATATATATATATATATATATATATATATATATATATATATATATATATATATATATATATATATATATATATATATATATATATATATATATATATATATATATATATATATATATATATATATATATATATATATATATATATATATATATATATATATATATATATATATATATATATATATATATATATATATATATATATATATATATATATATATATATATATCATATATTCCCATATCAGTAAGGACAGTCTCAGCAAATTTATGGCAGGGGAGCAAATAAAAACTTTGCAATCAGTTTCATTAGAGGTTTGAAGCTTTTTTGTATTCTAAAAAGGCCTAGCAATGAAATACTATCATTTTTTTATTGCCATTGAGGCAATGCTTACTCATACTAATGCACTGCTCCAGAATTGGCCGAATGGACACTTCAGTTGTTAACGTCGACAAACTTTTTTCAAATGTTGCTGCCAGTTTAAATTATAATTTGACCTTGAATTCACTGTATGGCTTATAGAATGATGCAATTGCTTGAGAATGATATGATTTGTTGCTGTACCAATGAATAACAAACTCATTGACATATTTTGAAACACTGCTTCTAATTAAAAACAAGCAAATTTAGTGATGTTTCTTAACAATTGGTTAGCTAATGGTTGAAATAAATTGTTGTATTTTTTCTGATAAATAAAAATGTTGAATGTGCTTGTACATAAGTGCAATTGAAAAATCTGGACTTGAGGACAACAACAATAATGTACTTGTACTTTTAACCCAAATGTCCAAAATAAATGTTTATAAATTTAATATATTGTGAAAGGAAATAAAAAATAAAAGGAATTATACCATGTTTTTATTATATATCTACATACATAATTTGCTATGTATGTATGTATGTTAGCAATTTCGCGTAACACTATATATATATTTTTTTGACGGGATCTCTAGTATATATATATATATATATATATATATATATATATATATATATATATAAATCTTGTGACGGTGTTTGTGTCAAAACTCCTCCGAAGCGGCTGAACTGATTTTTATTAAATTTTTTTTGTATGTTTCGTAGGTCTGAGGATAGGTACACATTTTTTTTTATAAAACTTGGTTCAGCCGTTTCGGAGGAGTTTATATATATATATATATATATATATATATATATATATATATATATATATATATATATATATATATATATATATATATATATATATATATATATATAATATCCTATATTACAATCATAGATGATCAATTTCATGCCTTAAATATAAAATCATTTGAATTTTACTTCCTATCTATATATTGTTGCTTAAAACCTATCTCGTACAGCCTTAATTTTGTGTACATATGTATACCATATTTAATAGTCCCTTTCTTCTAGTTATTCATTTAAATTAATTTTTATAATTTATTGTAATTTATCGTGAATTTATAAACAGAAAAAAATGATAAATTTTATAATGAAAAAAATTAGTAAACATCCTTACTATAAATCCTTAAAAAACTTGAAATTTCATTTTCAATTATCAAACAATAGCTGGGTACCCGGCGTTGCCAGGGGTTTTTAAAGGTTTTTCTCTCTAGCTTCCGTTTTCTTCCCGCATGCTCTCCCGCTCTTGGTCTTTTTCCCGTTCTTGCTTGCTCTCCCGTTTCCGGTCGCTTTCCCTTTCCTGCGAGGCTCTTTCGCTTTTCCGTTTCCGCTTGCTTCTTCATTCCAGTTCCCGCTCATTCTCCAGTTTTCGTTTCCGCTCGCTTATTTTGTGACCGATTTCAATTTTTTTTACAAAAACCTTCCCCCATTGGCTCTCAAGGTTGTGTAAAATTTTTATTACGACCGAAATGCATAGAGGACACGCACACACAGACAGTTATATATATATATATATATATATATATATATATATATATATATATATATATATATATATATATATATATAATATAGAATATAGAAAAATTAATCCTAATAGTTTTAATAGGCAAAAAATTATATCTAAAACAGATCTAAACCAGTTTGATAAACATATATTCAGCTAAAAGTTTAAATCAAATTTGAACATAGAATTCGTTTATTTATTAAATTCAAATAGAATTAGAGTCATCTGTCAAATTGTAAGGTTATGAGCCAATCTTCTAAGGTATTCGGTGTGTGCCACATGCCCATACATTGGTAGTATTGCCTCCAGTCTTCGATTGAGCTGAACGTAATTTCGCTTGGATGCAGCAGGATGTTGAATACCATCTCTGAAACGTTGCAGCTCTAATTCAACATGATCTTGTTCCTTGCGAAAATGATCAACAATTTTATGAATTGAAGGATGGTGGCAATCGACGCACTGTTGGAATGCTTGGTGCCACCCTTCCACGGAATTCTTGTTGTGGGGAAGGCCATCATGTACCCAAGCATGAACATTCCAAATAGATATTGGAAAGCGTGGATTTACCCGAACGTTCACTCTTACTCTGCCAATATAGTTGTCCTCCCAGTAATCGACTACATCACCCATTGCTGGTGGACAAGTTACAGCCAGCTTATCAAATGCTCTGGCTACGTCAACCGGTGGAACAAACATTTTGACATGAATACGAAAGTTTTCATCATTTTTGTATTCATCGGAATGGTTAAGCTGGCTTACTTTCCGATAAACGCTTTGTCCAAGATGAAACAAACATCCAACAATATTAGTAGCTGGAAAAACTCCTATAATTGCATTTTGAGAAGCTTTTTCAAAATCACACATGACGCTCAATGGATTTAAGCCTGGTTGTAACGTCTTTAACTTGTCAAACACTCGAAAATACGTAGTTTCTGTTTTGTTGGTCAGAAGCACGTATATCACTGGCAGAGCTCTGTTGTCAACCAAACAATAAACTGTGAACACTTGCATAAACAGTTCCGGTGCCACTTTAAAAGTACCATCAACAAACCAGTGTGCGTAGGTTACCAATGCCAATGCATTCACATTTTCATTAGTACCGAACATTAGTATTCTATGCTGGTCCAAAGCTCCTGAATCCCACAACAAAAAAGGAAAATTTCTCAATGTTACCTGCTGATCTTGTGGAATGACTATATCCGCAACTGATCTTGGCATTTCATGCGGTTCTTGGATAAGTTTTCGTTCAATAGTTCTCTGACAGGCATTGTACGATGGTAACTGTGCAACTGCTTCTAAAGAAATACCTTGAGTACAGTTCTGAATGATTTGTCTAGGTCTGCCAAACTCTTGTTGTGCTGTTTCCCGCATGTGAACAACTGCCTTTACAACCTCATTTTTTCGGGATCAGGTGCATGGTTGTGTTCTGTCTGATATAACTAGTGTTATACCGTTCAGTACTTTTATTCTGCCACAACAATGCTTCTGCAAGCATTTCCACGAAACACTCTCGTCGACGTTACGTTTTGGAAATTTATAACGGTATCCTTACTATCCTTCATAGATCAACATTTCTTTGCCTTTTTGTGTTTTTGATTTATCCCTTGTTTTAATCCTAACTTGTTATTTGAATACTTTGTAGAATAACACAAAAAATAAATTAATACGCGTTTTCAAATATACAAAATGCAGAGAGAAAAACTTTCGATCGAATAGAAATGAATGCTGTTTGCTAAGTAGTTTAATCTGGGTTAAAATGTGAGCATTTTTTAGGTTTTCGACCGACATTAATTTAAAAATTTATTGTGCTAAGTTCATGGAAGTTATCATAACAAAAGTTTGAAATATGGAATGGGGATGCACTCCAAAGTAAACAACAACGTTAATTAAATTTAATTGTGTTTACACTAACCCATAATCTGAACATGTATGATTCATGCTCGTTTGCTGATCGTTAGCCTAATAGAATTCTTTATGCGAACGAGTCGAAGTTTATTCAGTATATAGTTGTGCAATGGTTGAATTGGTGATAGTGTTTTTTGCAAATTTCATTCTTCGAATGAAATGTTTGTAAAGTTTAAAAATTAAAGGCGTCAAACAGAACGTTTTTTTCGGTTGAAAGAAGCTATGGAACTAATTCTTGATGATAGCATTGGCTTTGACAACCTTGTCATTCTTCCACCCGACTCATCAGAATACGTGACTGATGAAGAGGAACATAAAGAAGGAAATGTGATTTCTTGTGATGTTCCCGGGAAGGTAGAAGTTGATTACACCAGTGATGAGATGGGATTAGACTGTATCGGTTCTTTGGGTGAAGAAATGGAGGTCGCGATTACGGTCTGTTCAGTGCCACGGCAACCAAAACGCCATAAACGATTGAAAATCACTTGGACCAAAAAGGTGAAAAAATAAGGTCGTTACAAGCTAGAAAATTGTGGCAAAAACACTCTGAACGTGTGTACCAAGTGCAGCAAACGACTTTCTCATATGTTTTGGTGCTTTCCACACACTCCAGTTCTGAAAGGACTATCACGAACTACTTGACTGATTTAATGAAATTTAAATTTTTGGGTTTTATTGAACTGTGTTACTGATAAAGTCAGATATGTGTTTTTAGCTTTTTTGTTTATATCTTAAAATTTATTTTATAATTGTTTGCGTTGCGAACAAAAAAAATTGACGTTTGAAAATGTTGTCGTTTTCAGTAGTCTATACGACCACTGTTCGAAAAACGAGCATAGAGAATTTTCTAGGTTTCCTATCAAATACAAAATAAATAAAAATAAATTTGTAAAAACATAAGCAAGTAACTAAGAAATAAAAAATATTAATAGAAATCCCATTAATAAAGTTTTGGTCCTTAACGGGTTTAAGCAGACTAGAAGTGAAATAGAGCTGTAAAGCAGTCACTCTCACAAAAATACTATCCACTTTGATTTGACCTTTTAAATGCAAAAATACACAGTACTCTTTTAATGTAAACTAGAAAGTAAGGAAGCTTTTGTCGGTGTCGTTATGTCGGGAGCCCTGTCGTGCATCAAATTAAGGCTATACGAAGTAGGTTTTGAGCAATACGGCTAAGAATGTGGGCCTTTTGACGGGGGCCCTTTTGACGGGGCCCATTTGTCGGAGGCCCTTTTGTCGGGGGCCCATTTGACGGGTCACCATTATAGTCGAACGATTTAAGAATATTATCTTAAGAGTCATCTATCGTCCACCAAATTCTAATTTTAATGTTTTCAATGAAGAATTTCACAATCTGTTGAATCGACTTATTTTACAAGATAGAAACAGAACTGTGTTTCTAATGGGCGATTTCAATATAAACCTCCTTGAAGCTGGATGTAATCAAGCTACTTCATGAGTGGGAACGAGAAAGCGAACTAAAACGGGAGAATTAATGGGAACGGGAGAGGAAGCGGAATAAGGAGCAGGAGAGTGAGAGGAAGCAGGAGATAGAGAAGGAGCAGAATGAAAGATTAATGTTGATGTTGTAGTTATTGAGAATTTTTTGAGATATGATGGATGAACACTACATGGCCTCAATTTTATAGTTGACAGCCAATGACTAATGTCAGCAATGCAAGCGGGCAATGCTTGTAGATCTGCGTGTCTTCGGGCTACAGGTTGTAATGCAGGTTGGTGTTATCAAACACGTGCAGTTTTTAACCCTAAAATCAAGGCCCAGTCCGTGCATTACTCTAATAAGCAATATGGTGATCATTTTACTTGCAAAGGAAACTGGGACAACATTGTTAAATAATATCTTATTAACACTCCTGAAGTTTTAATAAATATCGGTGTAGTTGGTAACTAATATAATTTGCTTGCCAGACGTCTTCTTTCAGTTATGCCACCCCTAAAAAAATCGTCCAACATTCATTCATTCATTCATTCAGTTCGGAGGCTAATTCTTCTGTGGTTCAGCGAAGAAATGAGTAAGTTCTTTTGTGTAAAGAAGATTTATTTCCTATCTAAAAAATATTTTTCTTTGTAGCTCCATCATAACGAGCCCTATTATTGGAATTGACCTTGGTACAATATATTACACAGCAGCTGTTATGGATGGGAGGACTCCAATTATGCTATATGAAAGAAATGATTTACGATTTCCTGCTTTTGTTGAGTTTGATGGAAAGGATGTAATTGTCGGAGAACCAAATTTTCGTCCTTTTTTTCAGAATGGGAGAATTCATAGCATGAAGAAAATTATTGGACGTAAATTCACAGATCCAGAAGTTCAGAAACTCATGTTAGTAATGATTTTGGTTAATGCTGTGTGTTGTGAATGTGAAAGTAAATATGGGCTCAGGTGAGTCCTAACCCCACTCTATTTTGTGCTGGGTGCATTGTGTACTGCCCCTGTGTTGTACACCTATTTTTTTACTTAGATATAAAAATTATTTAAAAACTAGCAGGGCACCCAGCGTTGCTCGGGGTTTTTAGAGGTTTTTCTAATGTTTGTCTTTATCGCTCCCGTTCGTTCCTGGTAACTTTCGTGCTCCAGGTCGCTTTCCCGATCCCGGAAGCTTTCTCGTTCTTGCTTGCTTTTACGTTTCCTGTCGCTTTCCCGCTCACTCTTTGCTCTCAGTTGCCCCATAGATCCGATACTGCATACATACATACATACATACATACATACATACATACATACATACATACACACACACATACATACATATTCCTGTTTTCGCTCGCGCTCATTTTCTCATTTCCACTCTTTCCTAACTTCTTTTAGCCCATAAAACGTAAAATAGATTTGCTAAAAGTTGTTTGAAGCCTTCAAACGTTGTTACGTAACTAAATTTGAATTTTATTAAACAATTACCTTTGATGGTTGTACATAGGCACTTTTGGCCTGGAAATTTTTTTGGCCCCCCTGAGTCGAGGGATTGGAGTTGGGAGTCCTTGCCAAATTTCATAAATGTCGCCCCAGCAGATTAGATTTCTATAAAAGACAAACAGACTCAAAAACATATACATATATATATATATATATATATATATATATATATATATATATATATATATATATATATATATATATATATATATATATATATATATATATATATACTAGCAGTTTTCATGCGGCTTCGCTTGCATGAAATTAGAGAGTTTGAACCGTGCATCCATAGTAGAGATCAATTTTTTAGGTCTCGGCTCGGCCCGTCGACAACCTAGACCAGCCCGTTTTAAAAACCCAAACTCCTGGCCCGGCACAGCCCTTCTGAATTAGGCCCGGCCCATTCTTACAGGCCTAGAAATTCTATATACTTGATGAAAAACTTCGGCCCGTACCACCTTGACTTCAGGTTTGGCCCGGCCCAACTGAAGACCCTAAAATCACTAAAATATCTATATACTTGGTGAAAAACCTCGGACCGTCCCACTTTGATTTAAGGTTTGGCCTGGCCCGTGTGAAGACTCTAAAATAACGGCTTGGCACGGTCGGTGATAAACTGGACTTAGCTTTTGTCATTACAAATGTTCCCTGCAGTGCTAAATGCACGCTTAACTGTCAACGCTTGAAGGTGGTGTTCCCAAAAAACGAAGGGCAACAACAACAAGATTTGGATACAAATGTCCACACGCTTTCCAGTAAATTATAAGATACTCAGGATAGTTGGTGACTTCCTGTTGACACAGGTGCCCGCCGTCTACTTCCGCAGCTGATGTTGCAATAAGGACAATCACGCCTGATGGGTTTATGCTGGATCAGCCATCGAACGAATGAGGCATTGCAATGATTTTCCTAAACGAGTTTCGTCATATAAAGATGGAGTTTGATTTCAGTCCCAGGACTTTCGAATTTTTGGCGGTGCGACTTTCTTTGAACAGAATCTGTACTGTTATTGTAACCATATACAGACCTGATGGTGGAAACCGAACATTCTACAAGGAATTTAATATTTTACTAGAGCTAGTCACTGCTTCTCATTGCAATATATTGATACTGGGTGATGTCAACATCCAGTTGGACGTTACCAACTGCTCTGACACTTGTAGGTTTAATGCCATATTAGATTGTTTTCTCCTTTCTCAGACTAATGCTATCGATGTAACTACGCATCGAGCTGGACAGACCAGCTAAATTCTGCTAAAACAAATGTACATCCACCGGACTTGATATCCGAACATTTGCTCATCGTGACAGCTTGCCTGTTCGAGAGACCACAACCCTCTGGGTTCAATGTGATAACTCGTGCATGAAAAAAATGGACCTTGATGGTTTCAGAAGTGACTTAACTAAAATAAACAATTCTACAAGAGCCGACAATGGCGAAAGGCAATGAAAATAAGGTTAGAACTCGAGGCTTAACTAGTAAATATGGAGAACGACGAGAACAACAAAGAAAAAGAAGTCGCGAAAGGTGAAAAGGTTGCCACTAGCTAGCGCGAGCTAAGGAGCGTTCACCTGTGACAACCGATGTGTGTGTACGTGTGTAAATGTGGCTTACTACAATAGTCCCCCTGCAGATGGTGGTGCCAATGAAAGGGAAAAATAGTAACAAAGTCATAGATGGAAATGACAAAACGTAAGAGAGAAAACAAACAAAAATCATAACCGAAATGCAATTACATGACAGAGAACAGACAAGTTTCATTCAGCAAATCTAACACGACGCTGAGATCGTTTACTCTACTGTTGCTGTTCTTTAGACTGATCAATAATGTCCGAAGATGGATTTGTTAATGGCTTCGAACGAACAGTATATTTACGAATATCTGCCAATTTAATAGGATCACACGTTAGAATCAAAACTTTATCTTCGGGCATCTTAATTTTCACAATTTTGTCGTTACAATCTAAAACCTCAAAAGTACCTTGATAAGGTGACTCGAGAGGACGACGCACGCGATCAATCCGAAGAAACAAAAAATCGCTCTTATTCAAAGTAACATCATGTAATAAACGAGCAGGTGTGTGATGGACATCTTTAGACAATGAAGAAAAATCTATGTCTGACATACACTGCGATGAACACAAAACTAACTCAGGCATCCTCAACACAGAGCGCCTCGAGGAAGCAGAAAAAAATGTGTCCTGGATAAGAGGCGAAGCGCCAGTAACAGCTGTAAAAGGACAAATACCATGTTCATTTGGCAGACAACGAAGTGCCAGTAGAACAGACGGCAATGCGAAACCAATCATCTTGCCGAGCCTTTAAAGCATTCTTTAGTGTGTGATGAAATCGTTCGATCATACTGTTTGATTGAGGGTGATAAGCTGTAGTTTGTAAACGATGAAAACCTATCAATGAAGAAAGAGGACTCATGAGTTCGGACTCAAATTGACGTCCTCGGTCCGTTACAATATGAAGCGGAACACCAAAACGAGAAACCATTCAGTCAGAAAATTATCGGCAATAGATTCAGCTGTAATGCTAGAAGCTGGTACTACCTCAAACCATCGAGTTGCTCGGTCTATCATGGTGATAATATATCGCTTCTCGGATGGATAAGGTGAAAGGGTATCTTTAGAAGGCTTCAGAGGTTCAAAAATATCTATGTGAACTGTTTGGAACCTATCGGAAGCTGGAAACTGCATATGCTGTACTTGAGTTTTGTTGTACTTGAAGACTTTTGATTTCTGGCAGTTGATACATTGTCGAACCCACTCTTTGATGTTTTTTTTATGTAGGGCCAAAAGTATCATTCGGTCACCAGTTGTGTAGAGCCTTTCACGCCAGGGTGCGAAAAACAGTGCAATCGGCATTTCATAATTATTAATGGATTCCATGTTATTCGATAGGGGCACAATATCGTCGGGGCTAATTGAATACCCAAGAAAATCAACCTTAGATACTGCAAAAACACACTTTTCTAATGCAATACGCTATCTGTTATCACACAAACGATTCATTACGGTTTCTAAATGAATTTTATGCTCATATAAATCCTTAGAAGCAATTAGGATATCATCAATGTGAACAAAAACAAATAATAAATCCCGAAAGATAGAATCTATAAAACGCTGGATAGTTTGCGGTGCATTGCAGAGCCCGAATGGCATATGCTTAAATTTAAATAAACCAAATTACTGCGGTTTTCTTAGCATCCTCAAATAGACAAATAGATGTACCGAAACTAAACAAATGAAACTTATTTCAAGTTTTAAAAAACAAATAAATTTTGTAAATTTTTATAAATTTTTTAATATTTAAATATTTTTTTTCAATGAATTCCTTTAATGTAGTTATTAATATTGTCTGTCGCGTATAGTTCATCATTCTATGTTATCTCGTATTATTCGAGACAAAATTTCCACTTCAGTCGAGATATCGTATCGGAATCGCCTCGTTATTGATCGAGGCGTCTCGTATCGTATCGTTTAATTCGAGACAAATTTCAGAAATCGTATCGTATCGTTCCAAAAAAAATAACGGGACGCAGAAGCTTAGTGGAAATACGCTTTTACAATATCAAGCTTACTATAGATATTTTTACCATAAAAGCGATCAATGCATGAATTAATGTGCGGCAATGGGTAGCAATCCTTTTTGTGATTGCGTTCAATTGATTGGGGTTGTCTGATGATGATGGTATTGATGAAGAGGATGGTGATGATGATGATAATTCATCTGATTTGCCTGTTTGTGATGTTGCTCCCCGCTTTTATTGTCGGCTTAAACGTTGAACTAAACCATTATTTTGCTTCTTGTTTCATTTTTGATTTCGTTTTCTGTTTAGAATTTACTCTTTTTCTGTTTATATTGCCATTCAAATGGTGTAAGTGGCCATTGGCCCTCCTATTTGTGAACGTTATAAATAAATAAATAATCCTTTTTTTCTTTCTAATTATCAAATTCATTTGGGACTGCCTATTCTTAAATGCTTTTATTTAACTTCACTCGTCTCTCAGTTTGTTAGTTAGTTTATCTGTGGTGATTAAATCTAGGTTAGTAGGCGTGGCCAAGTGTATTCATTGGCCTCGTTGAATGCCCATATTTTTTACGAGTCTCCTGATGTAACCAAAGACTATATAGACGCCTGAATTATCGAGATATAAACGGTTCAACTCAAACTCGTACATCTTCATGCAATTTTTAACTGTGCGACTGCCTACCTTAAAGCAATTAAAATTAATCAAAATCAATTTTATATGAAAGTTAGTGTTGTAATAAACAAAATAAAAAATAAAAAATTAAATATAAAGTACAAGATTGAGTTTAAAGGTTGTTTAAGATTCAAAAATTTTTGTTCGTTGACTCAGATAAAGAGGCAAAATAAAAGCATTTTTTTAAAAATTTATTTTTTATCTTCACTTGTTTAGTTGGCCAATTGCTTGCACATAGATTTCTATTAGTTTTTGCAAGGAGCTATAACTCTTTTGTGTGATGAAGTAGAAAAATAGAAATCTTTCTGATCCTCACTGTTGGATCAGGTTGTAATACCATCCTTTATTCTCCTGTTTGTTATTAATTAATTTTTGCTTTGAGGAGCGAAGTACATTTTAAGATAGTTAAAGCTCCTGATGGAGATGCATGGATTGAAGATGAAGGAAATTTGTATTCTCCCAGTGAAATTTGTGCACATATTTTGAGGAACATCAAGAATTTTGCTGGTTTGTTTTTATTTAGGGATGGACCGAGCAGCAAATTTGGCACCGAGTTTTTAAGATCATTTTTCACTGAGTTCAAGTGTATATATAATAATATATAATTGTAACTGGTTTTATTTTCTAACACGTTCGTTATTATAATAAATTTATTTACATTTAAAAATTAAAATAATAAAGAACGTGAAGCTGCTCTATACAATTTAAGTTAGTAGTTAAAGTTCAGTGCATCCAAGCCATTTTTATTGAAAATGCAACATTGCTGTGTTTGAAGCAGGAAGTCACAATCTTTTGTCAGTGCATATTTAGCACCTGCAGTGCTAAATAGACATTCACTGTCAACGCTTGATGGCAGTGTTCCTAAGAAGCGTTGGGCCACGGCGGCAAGATGCGGGAACATATTATTGTTTGATTTCCAATATAAAATTGAATCTTGTGGGATTGCTGGTGGGGCTGGTGCTGGACGAGGTTTGAGACCTTCAAAATATATTTGGATTTCCTGTTCAATCTGAAATTGGATGTTATTATTGTCGCTTGTTGCTACATTAGACTGATGTTCATGCTGCCAATAATCACGAAGTGCAGGTTTAATGGCGATATCTGTTGCCCGGGGTTCATTTATTTTTGCATCCTGGATGATCTCTGTCACTGGTTAGTGCCTACTGATCCCAGGACAACTGATCCCAGTACAACTGATCCCAGGACAACTGATCCCAGGACAACCGATCCCAGTACAACTGACCCCACATACAACTGATCCCATAGACAACTGATCCCATAAGCAACTGATCCCATAAGCAACTCATTTTTTGACGACAATGGTGGTGGTGATAATGCTTACGTAGCCAGCTTACGATGGCCGGCTGCATTCGACAACGGTGGTAGTGATGATAATGATACTGGCTACTCCAGTAAGATTAATCAGTGTCTAATATTTATTGTTATTTTTACTCAAGGACACTAGTGGTACAGTCTTGAAACGATCGCATCACTAAGTAGTTTTTGTTTCGTTGGCCAGATGTTTAACTTATATGAATTTTTCATAGTGCAACTTCCATCCGTTTTGCTGAGAGTCACTAAATGAAGCCACGAGAATTAAAACAACAGTTAGTAAACGGAGAAATAATATCTAGTATAAGCGTACGATACACAGCCGAAATGAAAGTGACAAGTTCGTATTACTTTTCATCATTTCACTCCTTTCTGCGTGAAGTTCATAATGAGAAATGGAACTGTGCCAATCCAAGACTAATAGAGTGTTAGCTCATTTCAGAAGTTGTTTTCTTTCAAAGATATGAATTCATGAAGACACCCCAACATTAATTCTTATCGGCTTATTTAGGAGTCCAAGACTAAGACCATCACTACAGCATCCAAACATACTCATACATACAAATATACATACATACATACATACATACATACATACATACATACAGACATACATACATACATTCATACATATACATACATACCTACATACATACATAGGTACATACAAACAGATATCGGAAATTATGTATGTTAATATCAGTTTATTGATTGCAGAAACAGTGAAATATAAAATGATGCAGATATGGGATCAGTTGTCCGTGGGATCAGTTGTCCCGGGATCAGTTGTCCTGGGATCAGTTGTCCTGGGATCAGTAGTCCTGGGATCAGTTGTCCTGGGATCAGTTGCGATGATCCCCTCTGTCACTGCATCCGATGATGAAATCCTAGTCTGACGTGCTAAGGCCTTTTCGAAAATCCATTTTTTAGCATGCACTTGTGTGTCATCGCTGCTGAAAAAACACATTTTTGTTGTTGGGACAAGACTGTTTTCTATATCAGCATATCTTGCCTTCAAATCCATCAGCATCTGCGATCTTATCTTACTAGTTCCAATATATATATATTATATCTATCTATATGTTTAATCAATAAAAATACTTTTTAAAGACACACATATATTAAAAATTATCTGTAATATTCTGAATTGTAGATGGGAATTTTTTTAAACTCGGCCTCAGCGACTCATTTTTTGCCGAGTAACGCCGAATCGGCCGAGTCCTAGTTGCCGAGACGAGTTCTGGTCCATCCCTATTTTTATTACATAAAGTTTGTTAGTGATCAGCATAATTAATTTATTTTTATATTTCTCAGGATACCACTATAAGACAACTGTCGACAATGCTGTACTGACAGTTCCATTAGACTTCAATCATTACCAGATACAAGTAATTAATTTGTGATGAGTTGTGACATGAGTAGAGGTAATAAGTTTAGGGCAAATAATGACTTTCATTAATGCAAGTGCCCGCTGCCCTTGCATAAGGATATAATGATTATACTATAATCTTTTGTCAGTTATATATATTTTTTCATAATAGTTAATAGTCTTTTACACCAGGTGTTTTGAGACTGAAATGTCTGTATGTTTGAAGCACCTAAGTACTTCCTGTCGTGGATCATATTTTAATCCTTTTAATTTTTCCCTCCTCCTTTCTCTAGGCTTGGGACTGGCTTGCAAGAGCAAGGTGGAGTTTGTCAGTTATAAAAAAAGGGCCTTGCTGAGGCTTTTGTGCCCCTCGTTTAAGTTGCTATATATATATATATATCGTGTTATAGTGTTTGACTTCAAACTCCTCCGAAGGCGATCCTGAGGCTAATTATGTGTAAAAAAATTCTGGGATTGATTGTTCAGAAAAGGATCACATGAAGGACTGCTCACAAGAGACTTAATTGGTCACAGAGATAACTGATGGAGACTGGGAAATCGCTCACAATGGAAATAATCAGGCCAATAGTAAATTTGATAATTTTCATCATCTTCTTGACACTATTAACATTACCACTCGTAGAAGATAATTTGAAAATCTTGTCTACAATGTATTTCCGCATCAATTCATTGGTTGTTGACAGTTTGTAGTTTAACGTTTGTGGTGGCGAGCGTAACTTTAAAGGCATCGTTTTACGAATTGATGGCAGGTTTTGAGCTTTTATTATTTTAACTATGTTTTTCAGTAGTTTCGTATTCGTAAAAATTCTTGACTAAATTTGTGAGGGCGTGGCAAATTGCCTTGTAGATAGATTTTAGATTTAACTTTTCGTTCGGTTATAAACATTTCTTGATTTTACTGTATGGACTCTGATGATGGCACTAGAAGCCGAAACTGGCCAGTTAGTCCAGCGCGGGGCTCAGTGGTTCGAATACTACTTTTGAGCATCTCACTTACAATGATAATATTAATAAGCGGCGACGACGCTAATTGCCGTCCGACCGTATACAATAGCCTTGTCTTAGATTATGTTACTGCCAATATTTTTGTGTCCGTGCTTGTCGTTCTTTGTGTTGTTCACAAGTCGTACAACGCCGCTCTGTATGGTTACGTTTTTCACCTATCGAGCGTTTAACGTGTTTTAACTTGTCTTTCCTGTGTTTTAATTACTTATTTAGTTCTAAATTATTGAAAAAAATATCATCGATTTTGTTGGGCTACTTTTCCTCGAACTCTATTTAATTTCAAAGTGAGTTTCGCTCTTTGTAACTCATTTAATGTGGTCGCTTTTTTTCCTTCTGTTTTTTTAACCTAAATTTCAATGTGTTCCATCTATCAATAGCCGTATTAATTTATTAACTGAAAACTGATTCAGCCTAGCTCTAATTAAATGTCTCCGTCTAAGCCTAAGTATTTCTGATTTTTAACTCTTCCCTTTCAACTTTTATAATATTTAATATTTAATTTATTGTTTAACATAGGGTTCTGAAGATGGCTTTTTATAGCTGAAACTGGCCAGTTAACCCTGATCGTTTTATCATTTAACTATTTTAACCAATAAATTCTTCAATATATGTCTCGTCGTTTCAAATGGATGAAAAGGGCTTTAAAAACTTACTAAGAAAGATGACTAATGTTAAGTGGTCAATTGTGTTTAATAGAGCCTGTTTAAAAGAAAATATTATTCCAAAATATGTTAAAAATATATATATATATATATACTACACATATATATATATATACACATATATATACATCAAGAGGACGGTTCATCATAAGGACTGTTCATCTAATGTCTTTTCATCCAGCAGACTATTCATCAAAAAATTTAATAAAATTGTTTAAGATGTTATTTTCAACCAAAATATGTTACCAAAATGTAGGGCAACATATATCAAGTTTACAGTGCTACTCTGCTTGCATCCAAATACTTTATTCTTTATAATAGAACTAGATAGGTACCTTGTGTTGCCCGGGGTTTTTAGAGGTTTTTCGGTCGTTTTTCTCTCGCTCCCGTTTCCTTCCATGCTTGCTCTCACGCTCCCGGTCGCTCTCTCTTCCCGCTTGTCTCCCGCTTCCGCTCCCAGTCACAGCACCAGAAAAACTAAATTCGACTGTTTCGTAAATGTACACATTTACCAAAGGCCACAAACACGTCAAAACATCACACGTGCCCGCTTTGTCAAATCTGGCATCGGTCGTTTAACACCAAGGGGCCACGCTTCAAAGACACTTTTGCCTAGAGCAATCAGCAAGTTTGTAAAAGACATAGTTGTAATATACAACAATTTTATTCGTCACATGCAGTAAATAAAATAACTGGACAAGAGATAACGTCAAGATCTTAAGATCAAACGAGCAAAAGACAATGGAATAAAGTTTAAAAAAACTGCCTTCAACTGTTCGTACAAACTGTAAGTATATACACACTCAAACAGCACACATACCCCTCGGTGCATACATAATATACGGATGACCTCCAGCTACATTCAGCTTATCATTCGGAAACAGCTCTACTCCACGTCCTTGGTTCTATGCTACGTAACTGAGGTAAACATAAAGCTGTTATGTTGTCTGCCTCGATCTCTCAGGTGCTTTCAACACCAACATCCTCACCACCAGACTTGCCGAGTAATTTGGTTTTGCTGTTCTGCGTTGTCATGAATCTCTTCATATCTCAACAATAGAAAACAAAAATGGCCAAACACTCATCTGCCCTTGATGCGGGTGTTCCACAAGGCTCTGTCTTGGGACCTCTTCTATCCATGAAATACGCCAATTTGCGTTATCATCAAACGATCCAATGTTTCCTTCATCAATATGCTGATGACACCTGCTTTTTTACAGCTAACTCTTGTGTGACTCACTCGATACGATTCACACACAAAATTCAACAGTGCACTGCTTAAACTTCTTACAACTAAACCATATCAAGTCTAAAGTAGTTGCACTTGGCTTACCTCATCATCTCAATAAATTCAAAGAAAATAACTTTAATGGATGTTGCTGGCACCAATCTTCCAATATCTTCACATGTTAAATTAGATAATCATCTCCGCTTTGATATCTTCAACTATAAAGGCCTATAACCTTCATATTTAGTCTTTGAAACATGTACACTCTCTACTGAGACTGAGTTTGCTATTACTCGTGCATGCAGCTCAGTCACATCTAGACGACTACTGCAACTCTGCTCTACGGAAGAGCATCGACTCACTCGGGTAAACTTCAGTTTGTCCAAAATAAACTTGCCAAAGTCACCACCAATCTTTCAACATCAGTCACATTCCCTTCTCATCTCTGCAAACTATATTGGCTCCAGTGTACCAGTACTGGCAAGTGGCAACCCAACTTACTTAGATAAACTTATCGCCACTAGGACTAACAATAAACAACTCTGTTGTTTTAACTATCTCTCACTTTTCTAACCGGTTAGCCGCTCAAAATTCACCAATGGATCATTTAGCTATAATGCCCCAGCCATCTGGAACTCATTTCCACCATCAAATTGCTGACATCATTCAAAAAGCTCCTGCAAATAATCTCCTTTCCAAGGCTTTTGGACTTAATCCTGCATGCCACTGAAGATCAGCTGCTGGCTCTCTATAAATTTTACAAAACTACCATTCAGGTCTCCTTACAACACATCCAGACCACAACATACTAATTTGAATGCTTGGACATATTCTGATACAAAGCACTCTTGGCTTACAAGGATGCCCTTATTTCCAGCTTGTCACACAACACATCAAACTTTGCTGCCAGTTTCACTGATGACAAAATGATATTAATTCTGTTTTAACCTCGGCTGCTTGACTGTTACGGTTTTGTTTGTTCCAAAGTGCTGATTATTTTGAGAAAGTTTGATTTGTCATTTTTTTCAACTGACTGCTCAGTTCGGCAGTAGGCGGGGTGCTTCACAATTCTCATTTTGTGATTTCCTGTTAGTTTCATACTCGTAGCAATAAAAAAGATTTTAAATAATGACTATACTTATGGCAACATGGTACTAGAAAGTCATGGATATATAGTTTGATATCTATGGGTTTAATAATTTACAATGTAAATTTGGTTTATTATTGAAAAAAAACGGTTAGAGAATATTTTCAATAAATTTTTTAGAAAGTGTCGTTGATATCGAAATCGATATTTAATATCAACAACCCTTGGTTATTGTGAAACAAATAAATATGCAAGTATGCCTGTGGAAGCACACCTGGTATATTTGAGGAAACAGAGTGGGTGTTGTTTGATTATTCTATAAAACTATAATTGCCTAGATGTTTAAAAAACACAGGACTTACGCCGACCAAAACCTAGTATAAAATATCTTTTATGATGACATTAATAATTTTTAGAAAATTAACAATGCAGGCCACCAAAAAAGCAGCTAACCTTGCCGGATTGAATGTTGTTGGACTGATAAATGAGACAGAAGCTGTTGCATTGGCATATGGTCTGCACAAACAGGAAGATCATTTGTAAGTTCATGGTTTCATATATTTTGTTCATTTTAGTGGATAGTATTATTTTCTAAATTTTGTCATTTCTTTTTATTAATAGACCAATGAGAGAGACAGGTGCCTGGCATATGGTTCCTTTAAGATTTTCCATAAATGAACTATTAGTTTATTGCATCTTTTTGTCTAAAATAGCAGTATAACATAAATAAATCTATCTCGGTCAGTTTGAATCTCGAAATCAAACTTCAATAGCACTATGTATTACATTTATGGGTTTGTTTGGTTCTCTGCAATGCAGCTGACTTCACTTACTGTTGATTCTCATTTACTGTCGATTTTTGTACAAAACACGCCTTACTTGCTATATTTGAGTGTCTTAAAACTTGATTCCTATTGTGTCTTGAATTGTTTCTCTTGACAGCGACCTCTCTCGCCTCATTTTTGCTGGGAGCCATCTTTAATCTAATTATGCATGCTTCTACTGTGCCTGAGCTATACTTAGAGCTGTGTGCTACTAGCCCGTTGGGCTTTAGGAGCTTCCTCATCATATCTACTCGCGTCTCAACATTGAGAATGCTATGCAGTACTCTAAACTCCCCAACCACTACTTTACAATCCAGTCATAAGGTGCAGAATTGATTTCTTCAGTAACGATATCTTCACCACTGAGAGGAGGTTTTATTCAACCAGAGTCTAACATGAATTTATTTATAACTTTTTTCTATATGCTGTTGCTTTAGATCAAAACTTGTTTAGTTTAGTAAGCCAGGCATTTTTCCAATTAGGTTTAATGAAGGAAAACAAATGTTTTAGTGATTTTTTTATAAATTGTTTTTCCTGTAGACCAATGTGCCATGAAGGGTTTTTGGGTGTATTTGTTTTTGTTAGTGTACAAGGTTTTGGCATGTCCTCCATCAAGAACCACATGTGTAGAAACCTCAGAAGACCAGTCAATCAGCGCTGCAAGTTCCTCGACTCACTCCAGCATCTCTGTCAGTACCTCAGGACAACAGTCTCTACAATCTGCAACAAACAGATTCACAGCAAGTACACTATCTTGGCAGAGTTGAACAGAAGTAGAATAAAAAAGCTTTAATATTGATGGAAAAGTGTCAAATTGTTTATTGATAGAAGGAGCCTGTCTTTTGATGAACGTGTAAAATTATTTTCTTTACAAAGTATTGAAGTATTGTCATTGAGAAGCTTGCGTTTGGGTAAATATTGGTGTGATATATTGAAGTGTTATTTATAGCACCGGTTTTCTGGGTGCATAGTAAACCGTCGAGCGAGACTGGTTCAAGCGTGGCCTATTTGTCATCACTATACAATGTGGAAGCGGGCATTGGAAAATACCAGTGATGGGCACTTCAGCTACTGTAGTTCTAACTACATTTTTACAAATATATGTTAGATGTGACATCTACATCTTACATATCCCCCCTCTTCCGAAAAAAAACAATGGTGTTTTTAAGTCTGCTTATAAATTTCTTAAGTTTGTAAGTACATTCATTTTGAGTACCACTCACTGAAAAGCCACTTAACAATGTTGACCACTTGCAGATAAGACTAACGGTGTATACCATGTGAAAATGGCGCCACTTGCAGCCCCTCATACTACTCGCTAGCTCCACGAGCGCACAAGGAAATTACATGACCGGACCAGAAATCGAACCCAAGTCATCAACACTAGACCAACACGTCTCACCACGCAGTTTCTTGATAGCTTGAATTTTCTTTAAGCTTTCTTTCAATCTCTGGATCTCTAGGCGTTATGTCAACTGGGTGAGCATCTCTGAATATTGATGATATCAATCTATTTTTCTCAAATGCTCCTCCGGACTTGCTTTTTGGAAGAAGATTGGGCCTTGTTCTTTTTTTGGCAAATTCAAATTTTGAACTTTCGCCTCAACTTTATTTCCGAACACTCATGCAACAATTTGATTCTATTGCTCGATTCAGTTATTTTCCACTGTTAATAGTACAGAATTCCTAGCAATTTTTTACAGAAACTTAACAATTAACTTTTTTTACTATAATTAATGTGATGTACTCTCTTAAATTACCTTATTTAATAATTTTAATTTTTAAAGAGCTGCAATTTGTGAATTTGGGTGCCGTGCTTTTAGAGTTTCTATCCTAGAGATAACTAGTGGAGCTATCAAAATCAAGTCAACCAGCTTTGATACGGAGCTTGGAACACATAGTTTTTCTAATGTGTTTTTTGACTACTTAAAAAAAGCTTATGTGAAAAAGGTTAGTAGATCAACTTAAGGGAGATGAAAGATAAATTTTTAAAGAATAAATATTTGAATTTCTTACTATTTTTTGTTGTGGATAAATTATTTTACATAACTAATCAAAATATTATTACAATTGCTTAAAGATATTAATCGACCCAGAAAAACATGGCCATATTTTGAAGTTCCTAAATGATGAGGCCGAGAAATTCCTCGAATACACTTCATACAAATTACTTCGTTGTGCTGAATATTCATTCTCCGATTTTGAAGCATTCACTAAAACAAAGCTTTCCAAAAAGATCCTTAAAAGTTGTAAACATGAGCGCGTGAGAATGAGTCACGAGAAATGTGAAATTCTGTTTAGTCATCTAAAACAAAAAATAATTACCTTGATCGAGAATACTATCAGGGAAGCTGGGATTGACAAAAGCAATGTTAAGAAGGTTACATTGTCTGGACGAGTAACTGAATCATACCTGGTAAGCTAGAAAGTTATTTGACTGTGGTGTATGTATTTGTTTATGCATGAGTTGATTCTTAAAATAGATATGTAAACACCTGCTTTTGATTCCAAAATAATTTGATAAAACACAACAACGGATGCAAATGGAATTTTCAATCAAGAGTTTATACTAGTTGAAATAAATTACATCATAAATATTGTATAATAAATAATAAATACAACATTCTTCAAATCCTTTATGTCAACTTCACTCTGTTTGCTTGCTTTCTTGAGCCATACGTTGGGACCCTTTGACACTTAAAAAACCAACTTCCCATTATCTAATTAAGTGGAAATTTGTTGGGTTTATTTGTTGTCGCAGACTTTACATGAAATACTTTAAATATATTTAAATATTAAATATAGTTAACTATTGTCAAATTTTCACGTTAAATATTGTCAAATTTTCATTTTATTCTATTAAACTTTGAATAAATTATAGAATAAAATTGATTATCAATTGAAACTTTAAATTTTTTTATATTAAGAATTTTCTGTAGAAAAATGAGCTATAAGTTTTTAGTTTATTTAAAGAAAATAATATTTAATTTTTTAATTTAAAAGTTTATAATATAAAATTTTTTTCTCCATATTGATTCAAATGTTTCTTATATTTTCAATTCTCGCATACTTCACAAATCAAGTTTTAAGAAGATTGTGGTTGAGGTTTTTCTTTTTTATAGACTTATTTTATCAACAAAAAATAATCAATCAATCAAACTGAATTTGTATAGCGCTATTTCCGTAGTGTTCAATAGCGCTCGGTCGTGAACTTATTAAACAGATATGTTTTAAGTCCATTACGGAAAGCTGTGAGAGAAGTAGAGTTAGTAAGAGAAGAAGGAAGAGAGTTCCAGAGATAGGGACCAGAGTAGGAGAAAGAGCATTTAGCAAAAGAATGCTTAATAGTGAAGACACGAAAGTGACTAAGAGAAGAAGAACGAAGACCAGACTTAGGAGGGATATGTATTAAATTAGTTAAGTAGAGAGGAGAAAGACAATTTTATTTTATACATTATTAAACAGATTTTAAAAATCACCCTATATCTGAGAGGAAGCGAATGGAGAAGAACAAGAGATGTGAGAGGAGTAGGAGGTGCGAGAAACTAAGCGCGCAGCCGAGTTGAAGGCTTTAGAGAGAGGATAGAGGCTAGTGTCAGGAAGACCATGATATAGTGAATTGCAATAGTCAATTCGAAACAGGACAAGAGAAGAGACTAGAAGTTGCAGAGAAGGGTCATCCAGAAGTGGACGAAGCTGCTTAATACGGCGAATATGGAAGTAACAAGATTTAGTAACAGATGTAATTTGGGGGGTTAGAGACAAGTTGGAGTCAAAGAGAAAACCTAAGCTACGAATCAAAGGAGAAGGAGAAATGGAAAGAGAAGATGGTGGTGGCAAAACCAAAGGAAGGAGATTTAGAGGACTTATTGAAATAGATTAGTTCAAACTTGTCGGGATTAAGTTTGAGACACATGGAAGAACTCCAGGATATAATAGATTGAAGGCAGGCAGCTATTTTATTAAGAACAGACTCAAGAGAAGAGTTAGAGAAAGTAGAATAGACATAAGAGTCATCAGCGTACATTTGACTATTGAGAGAGTGAGAAGATATAATTTGAGGAAGTTCAGAAGTATAGAGAATAAACATTAAAGGACCAAGAATAGACCCTTGAGGCACGCCATAGCTCAAAGATACAGGAGTAGATTTAGAAGATTCAATAGAAACATAGGAATATCTACAAGATAGATAAGATTTAACCCACCGGACAGCATCACTAGTTATATTAAAAGATTTATCAAGTACATCCAACAACAGTGAGTGATCAACTGTATCAAACTGTATCTATTAAATTGAACTTAAAAGAATTAATTTTAACAGAAGTAAAGAAGCATTCAAAAGATGAGAATACAGTAGAAGAATTGAGAGAGACAGAGTAGGAAGACTTGAAGTGAAGGCATATGCCACCATAGGAAGAATGTTGAGCAGAAAAAGGATTAGTAGGAGGCCTAGCCTGCTCAACAAAAGAGAAGCCAGTAGGAACAGAAGCAAGGAGATAAGGAGAAGAAGCAGATTCATGCCAGGTCTCAGCCAGGAGAAAGAGATCAAGATAGTTAGACAGGGCTAGCTCCGAGATA
This sequence comes from Erpobdella octoculata, assembly GCA_963978895.1. Classification (NCBI taxonomy): domain Eukaryota; kingdom Metazoa; phylum Annelida; class Clitellata; order Hirudinida; family Erpobdellidae; genus Erpobdella; species Erpobdella octoculata. The sequence continues at coordinate 20,582,074 of OZ022245.1, forward strand.
AAGAGTGATTTATTATTTAGAGAACGAATATTAAGAGTGGCTATATTAAGGCTAGAACTAGGATTATTATTATTGTTGTTATTATTATTATTATCCTACTCGGATTACAGATTGCCTTTAGACGACAACGTAGTTCTGAGTGCGGAGAGTTTAATTAAAATGCGGTTTTCACTTTAATATGTTCAGATAGGCAAACATAAAAGAATTGATCCAAAAAAAATTTTTTTGAAAGTCAAAATTTTGAATTTTCAGCTTTTGAAAAATTTGCGCGATTTTACATTTTTCGAATAATAAGCCGAATTAAAAGCATTAAAGAGCCGAAATTTTCAGTAACCACTTAAAAAAACGTATTATTTACTATTATTCTAAATAAATTTAATTATTTTAATTATTTTTTGAGTTTCGTAAAAAAAGGCACTCAGACCACTATACTGAAGCATCTGAGACAAAGCTCGAATATGAGTTCTCGATACACTCAAGTTTTATAATTTACTTTTCTCGAATATCTTTTCAACCGCTTGATAGTTTCTTACCAAATTTCATACATTAAAAATATAGCTTCTATTTAAAAAAAAATGTGAATTTACAACCTTGTAGCTCAACAATTAATGCCAAAATAAAGATACTTCATAAACAGTTAGGTCTATATTAGCTTCGTTTCGTCGGTTTTTCATGAATAACGCCCAAACCGCTTGAAATATTTCATCCAAACTTTACATGTTAAAAACTTAACTAATTTGTGAAAAAATCAAAAATTTGAGTTTTGAAAGTCAACATTTACAGCCATGGTAAAGATATTTAAGTAATGGTTAGCACTCGTGCAGTTTTTTGGCTCGATTTTTCGACAATAACATTTTAACCAATTAATATTTCTCAACCAAATTTGAGGCAGTAATAGAAAGGGTAATTTAAGACAGTTATCTGTAACTGTAGTTTTATAGCTCATCCATTAACTGTTTAATTGATAAAAAGACTTTTATTCCGCACAGTGAATATCTTTTTTACCAATTGAAGATTTTTAACCAATTTAATAGTTTTAACTGAATTTATAGTTTTGTAGCTCAACATTTAACAATATAGAGAATTAAAATGTTAACTAAGGTGATTTCATTGCTTTGCTTCAATAATTTTTAAACTAATTAAAAGTTAGTGACCAAATTTTATATTTTTTCAGTCTAGCCTTTTCTGAATGAGTATTTAAAGTTTTAACTTTGTAGTTGCACGACTAGTGCTAAATAAAAACCTTTTCATTTAAGGTATAATTAATCAATTTTGACAAAAAAAGTTTTTTTTTAGAGAGTTAAGCTATCCATCAAATTAAATTGTTTGTACTTAAAATGATAGATCAATTTTATTTATTTAAAGAGATATTAGAAGAAACTCCTGTAAACAATTTTTTTGAAAATTTGAAAATTGTAGCGCGCAAATGTCTCACATTTTAAGAATTATGATGGTTTCCAATAAAATTATGAAAATTAAAAATTAATTAAGATTTCAGAGATACACCCTTCTGTCTATTTATAAACTTTTATGTTAATAATGTCGATTTTTTGGCTTCTGATTCGTTATAAAATATCACGTGCTTATATACGTATAATAAGTCAATAGTTGTTTGCAATATAATATATTTAAATATATTTTTATCGGAACAATTGTTCCGTTAAACATTAAACCACACTTAAAAGAGTTTTTTTTAACAAGTTTTAAAGTAAAATTTAAAGAGCAAGTTGTTTTATTGAATTCAATAACTTTTTGGTGTAACAACCATCCCGGTACCTGGAAAGATGAGACATGGACTACTAGTCAACTAGACTAGTGACTAGTCAGTACTAGTGACTACTTTGAAAAACTTGAAAAAGACATACATAAGGACCTAGTGAACTAGTGACCTAATTTATAGTAGTCTAGTCTAGTGTAGTCCTAAGGACATAAAAGTAAGACTTACATCTTTTATTTAAAAGCATTTGTGTTTTGTTCACCATTAGTCCAAAATGAGATCTTAATAAAGAAAGTTGATGAAAAGGTGAGAAATTATAAGACAAGAACACTTAAGATTGTTTGTGTCGAGGATGTCACGGTATATTATGGTGATAAATAATTTATAACTTAATTTAATGATTGTTACTGGTGATTGAAAATGATGAAACTACTTAGACTTAGTAACTAATATGATGAATGAGTGATAGAAGACAAACTAAGATTAACATGATAAGGGAAATAAATAAAATACTATGATTTAAAATAATTTAGATTTATTGTAAATTAAAATAATTAGATGATAATGTGTCTTAGACAATTGAATCACAGCAATTTGCGATTGATTACATTTTTGATGAGAATTTAAAGTTATCTTTAGTGGTTCTGGAATTGAGAAAGAGCAGGTATTATAAGAATTAGTTCAAAAACTTTGTGACCCGAGTTTCTAGCTTTGAATTTAACCTATGTGCCGCAATTTTCAACTTTTCACAATCTTGCACATACCAGGGAAATAAGTCAAACAATATTGAAATTAAATTATTTCAAAAATGTAAAATCTAACAGTATGTTGAAACAAAATGAAACTCCGCCTTGCATTTGCAAGCCAGTCCCAAGCCTGGAGAAAGGAGGAGGGAAAAGTTAAAAAGAACAAATTATGATCCACGACAGGAAGTACTTAGGTGCTTCCTACATACAGCCATTTCAGTCTTAAAACACCTGGTGTAAAGGACTATAAACTATTATAAAAAAAAAAAAAAATGAAACAAAATGTACAAAAGCAACCCATGAACAAAAAAAAGGTTTACATGCAAAACTTGAACAAGATGCAATAAAAAAATTAAACAACAAAAAATGTACAAAAAGCTTACACGGGAAACTGAAAGAAAATGAAATGTCCAAAAACAATTACACGGGAAGTTGAAAGAAAATAAAATGTACAAAATCGCTTACACGGGAAGCTGAAAGAAGATAAAATGTACAAAATCGCTTACACGGGAAGCTGAAAGAAAATGAAATGTACAAAATCGCTTACTCGGGAAGCTGAAAGAAATTGAAATGTACAAAAGCACTTACACTGGAAAGCTGAAAGAAAATGAAGTGTACAAAAACGATTACACGGAAAGCTGAAAGAAGATAAAATGTACAAAGTCACTTACACTGGAAGCTGAAAGAAAATGAAATGTACAAAAACGATTACATGGGAAGCTGAAAGAAAATAAAATGTACAAAATCGCCTACAAGGAAAGCTGAAAGAAATTGAAATGTACAAAAGCGCTTCTTACACTGGAAAGCTGAAAGAAAATGAAATGTACAAAAACGATTACACGGAAAGCTAAAAGAAGATAAAATGTACAAAGTCGCTTACACGGGAAGCTGAAAGAAAATGAAATGTACAAAATCGCTTACACAGGAAGCTGACAGAAAATAAAATGTACAAAATCGCTTACACAGGAAGCTGAAAGAAATAACTGTACAAAACTGTGGATTGTCTTAAGATAAATTAAATATTGAAAATGTAGAAGAGAAGTATTTTAATCCTTTGTTTCTTAAATGTAAATTGGTTATAGTAAATGGTCGAAGAGTCCGACAAGTTAGACCTTCATCGATAGCAACCTACCTGTATTCCTTTCGACAATTTTATCCTGCATACACCAAAAGTCATGATATCTTACAACTCTATAAAACATTTAGATATCATGACTTTTGGTGTATGCAGGATAAAATTTATTGGTGATTCTGTCTCTATATCTACGACCCTCTAACTCTGCACGACGACGGGAACCCTCCTTGTGGACCGTCTTTATCCAGTTAGGTATTACATGAATCCAATTAGAAAAATTTAATTCATTACTTATTTCGGAGTGTTTATACAATATATACTTTACAAATTGTTGAAAGGAATACAGGTAGGTTGCTATCGATGAAGGTTTAACTTGTCGGACTCCTCGACCATTTACTATAACTAATTTACATTTAAGAAACAAAGGATTAAAGTACTTCTCTTCTACATTTTCAATACTTAATTTATCTAAAGACGATCCACAAGCATCAACTATTGTTTTGCAGTGTTTAACTATTCTTTCGGAACCAAGTTTGTTGCCCCCCCCCCCCGCCGATGCCAAATAGAAAAATTAAAAAACATTTTTTTATCTATAGTTAATTTTTTGCTAGGTCCAGTTATTTTTAAAAAATTGTCATTATTAGGGTGCAGAGTTAGAGGGTTGCATGCATTTATTTCAGTTACATTAGAATCTATGTTATTAACATTCGGATCATTATAAATATTTTCGGAATGACAAAGTTTAACATGCATATCCATTCTGATTACATTCACATTGCAAAATTTACACGTTTTCCTATCTTTTTTATTCCCGGTCTTCCGTCTTTTGTAGTCGGCTGCGGAAGTTACCAGAGCAATGGGATTTTCGACCTTGTGTTTTTTGCTGCGCAAGTGAGGAGGCAACTTAGAAAAAAATTTGTGGCACAGCGGACACTCAATTTTTTCTGTTGTTTTACCTGTAAAAATAATTCTGATTGATGAGAGTCTATATATTATGTTTAAATTTATTCAGTTTTGGCTTATTGTTGTAATATTGGTGGTTTTGCCATATATAATAAATTTTGATGCAGTTGACAACTTTGTTATAACAATTTTTATTAATTGCAGTCTAGCCATAAAACATACAAAAATAAATTAGCTCACCAATGGCAAAGATGCCGACTCTGAATTTCGAACGAGAGAGCTAAAAGTTTTAAGTAAATGCTTTATTTAAGATTTTTAAGGTAAACACTTTTCAAAGGTGAACTGTAATTACTTGACAACAGAAGCCAAATGAGTGGAAGTAGCTTGCTGGCCAAAACGAGCAGGCAAAACCTGCCACATTGGAACGAAAGAGCTGAAAGTGTCAAGTGAATGCTTTAATTAGGATTTTAAATTAAATAACGATTAAGCTCAGCACTTTTAAAAGGTGAACTGTAATTACTTGTCAACAGAAGCCAAATGATCCGAAGGAGCTTGCTATAGATTTTGTTACCAAGGAAACCATGGTGGTATTTCTTAGAGAAAAATGTTAGAAGTTAAAGATGTAATTCACAGTGGTAGAGACAAATTTTTTACTAAAAATTTATGTTTAAATCATAAATAAATTGAATTTTAGATTTCATTTATAAATTTTTAACGGGCACCATCGGCGTCCAAGAACAACCAAACATTAAGTTAAAAATACTTACCTCTATCACTTCACTTTCCAATATTTCACTCAAGAACGTACGAGACATTATTTCTATCAAACTAACAAACTGAAAACCTAACAGCAAATTTGTCAAGCTAAAATGACTAAAGACGGGCTTTGAGAATGCGGGAATGTGGTAAGTTAAGTTAAATATGTGAGATGTGCATGATCTCACCACCCAAAACTAATTATTATAAATTTAATAATTTGGGCATCTTGATGTGTCATTCTTCTAAGTGTTTTATAGGTAAACGTTCATTTTAACCCAAGAAACCGGAAAGTGGTGAAAAAGGCCAGTATTAATTATTTCAATCCCGGCAAAAGATGTAAGATGACATGTATGGTACATTCTTCATCTGCAAGTTAAGCAAGGCCAAGGTGAGGGCTTCACCAAAGTTCTGAAGGATGCAAATATGCTCACAAGAGCCTTGTCAGTTAATCTTACGTTTGAAGATTTCAGTATTTCCCTTTGAAAACAAAATTGAAACAATTTATTGTAAAAAAAACCTAGTTCAGAATGTCTGAAAATGAATTTGTAAACCTTTATCAGAAAGATTATGGCTACGTATATAGATAATTAAATCCAAAAACATAGGAGAAACTACACGGAAATTATTTTCTTTATAAATATCTTTTTTCAATAGATTTATTTTATTTGTTTTATTTAAAAACTAATTTGGACAAGCGAACTCATTTAATTTAGCGCGCATCAAAACCAGGAAATGCCAATTGTTCGTCTCAAAGCAAAAACGGCGTCTCAAGGCAGAAAAACGGCGTCTCACAGCAACTATTCGGCGTCTCAAGGCACGTTGCCTTTAAACGAAGCGTCTAACAGCTAAAAATGGCGTCTCAAGGCAGAGTAGAATCATTATTATTATTATGACTATTATTAGTTTTAAGATTGTTTATTTTAAGAAGAGGATTTGATATAGAGAGATCAGGGGAAGAAGAATTGCACTTAGCAATACATTTAAATTTCCTGATATAATTTAGGTTAAGAATATCAAGATAATAAATCTTACGGCGAACAGTGCGAGTGGGCAGAGTAGAAGATTGAGAGAGGCTTAATAAGAAATCCCTAGAGTACATTATTAGAGAAAGAAAGGTTTAGAAAAGGGAATACAGAAGAAAAGAAAAAACTCACAGTTTCCACGTGAAACAATAAAACAAATCAAATTTGATTTCGCTCACGAACCGAAACGCCATGACACCACGGCGCTGCACAATAATTTGCCAACAATTATTAGCTGCCAAATCACAAAATTATAAAGGATTAAAAAAAACCCATTTTTATGGTTATTCATCTTCAACTTGGCTTCTCACTAGTACTTTGTACAGACAAATGAAAGACCCCTTATCCATCAAATCAAAGTTTCTTTTTATCAATCCCAGTATTTTGTATGCTCTACTGGTGATGGTATGAATGTGCTCTCTAAAGGATAGTTCATTGTCAAAGATGACACCTAAGTCACTTGCTGGTTTGACGTCTTCTAATGCTTTAAGATGTGAAATTTTGTTTCTGTTTAATTTCATTATACTACAATTATCTGCATTTATCTTCATATCCCACTTTTCGAACCATTCTATTACTTTATTTAGACAGTTCTGTAGCTCTGCACAATCTTCTACTTTTGTTATCCTTTTGTATATCTTTGAATCATCCTCAAATAATAAAATGCTACCTTTTTGTTCAGGTTTTATCATATTAATGTATATAATGAATAGCAAAAGTCCAAGTATGCCTTCTTGCTTTCCTTGGAACACCACTCCATACATCATACCACTCTGATACTGATTCATTTACTCTTACTCTGAACTTCCAGCCTGTAAGGAAACTTTCAACCCACGTTATTACTTTCTTTTCAACTTTATACATTTAAAGCTTATGTAGCAATTTTCAATATCTGTATATATAACATGAAACGCTTCCCCTTTGTCTATACTTTCAGTCATTTCATCCACAAATTTTAAAAGTTGTAATGTAGTTGATCTCTTCTTAAGAAAATCTTATTGCCTGCAACTAAACAAGTTATTTCTTTCAAAATAAACTAATAAATTATCCTTTATAATTGATTCCATCACTTTGCAAATTATACATGTAAGAGTTTTGACCCTTTTTTGAACAGTGATACGACCTCGCTGCGTTTCCAGTCATGAGGTAATTTTCCATCCAAGTGTTTTTGTGAAAATATCAGTTATCAAAGAGCTTGTTTCCTCTCTCAATTCGTGCCATACTCTAGGATGTGTTTTGTCAGAGCCTGGGCTTTTTTCACATTTTAATCCTTTAGTTTATTATATATGATTTGTGAGTTGATGGTTACTTGCTCCATTTTGTAATTGACAACCAGGGTGCTTAATATCATTTCTTCTAGATTTACTTTTTTTTCTATTACATATACTTGTTATTAGCACTTTAATTTCCAAATCACAGCGATTTGAAGAGATCAATTAATTAGCATGATCTGCTGATTATTTATTTATTACTAACGTTTAGCACACACCTTTATCGAGAGAAGTCTTGCTCAAAGGCGAGAAAGGGTCCTTGCAAAGGCAGCCATTTATAAGCGCCTACCCCTTCAGCAATGCGAATGAACTCCTTGCTGGTTAAGCTCGAACTGCCGACCTAACGACATAGCTCTACCACTATGACACAATGACACCAGCGCCTATTGAACGTGACTCTAAAAAAATGTTATTATTTACAAAACAAAAGGTCTGAAAATAATTTTTAATACTATATCTGAGTAAATGTACCAACATTTAAAAACTTCAGGTTTGTGTTTGTGTTTATGCTTTTCAAAGCTTGGGGTTCGGGAATTAATTTTTTAAAACACTGGCTCTATGTATTTTTCAGTGTTTTAAGACCTTGTGAAATAATTTGTTAAAATTATTTACTATCTGAAATTATTAATTTTTTTATTCCAATTAATAAAAAAAATGACATTTATCCAGATTGAGTCCATCATTAAAGAAGCATTTCATCAGTGTCCTGTAATTGCATTTAGTTCAATTTCACCTGTTGCCATTGGAGCTGCAATTCAGGTAATTTTAATGAGCTCATTTGAAAAATATGTCCTCTTAATTGTAATACTTTTTCTTTAGGGTGGTATTTTGTCAGATTACCCTACATTCTATGATGAGAAAAAATGGGAAGACTTTTCACAAGAGAGCCTTCGGCTTGACAGATATTTTCATTTTTGTGACCAACTTGTGCTTTTTCAAAATGGTTCTTATAACTGCAAAGATGGTGATGATGAAGCATTTCCACAACATTTTCTTCACTATCATAAAGTACCTACGTGGTCTTTTTGGTCTGACGATTGACAAAAATGAGACATTCTTAACTTTGTAATCGATTTTCACTTCCCGTTTAATTTGATTATCAAAAATGAATTACTTTAGAGTTTGTTTTTTTTTTAAGATATTTCGCTGCAGCGTTCATTTCTGCTGGCGTGGTCTTGGTTTTGTCACGAAGGTATATGTAGAAATTAAAAATGGCGGTTGTGGCTGGTTCTCGGTAGAGTTTTGTAAACCCTGTTTAGGATGTAACGGTTTCCTATTGTCTGGATCCTGTTTTCATTTGCTGATAAAACAAACAATGGAAACGGCGTAACTCAGTGGGGGGGTGAAAAAAGCTAATTCATGACACTCGACTAGCGTTGTTCTTGAGATTAACTGTACGCCTGCCAGCTAGCAGGTTTAACGATTGTCTTAGTGAAAATAAACACTGATTTCTCGAGTTCTCACATCGTTTTGCTCAAAGATAATTTTGGTTTCGCTATTGGAATAATAACTCAAAGCTAAAATTCTAGAACTAAGAAACTTATAATGTTTATTAATTTATTGCTAACTTTGTCATTAAAAATGCTGGCTCGTTGTTAATGTTGTAACTACTTTCGAAGTGTGTACTGTACACATAATATAATAGAAATTTTCCATCGTCTATTGAAATTCAATCGATTCTATTCTTTTGAACTTTTGAGTGGTAATTTATACCATGCTAATTATAATATTTGTTCGTTGTGTGTTTTTAACATGAACTTATTAATATTAGTAAATATTATAAAGTGTTAAATGTATTGACAGTTTATGATACAAGAAATTGTTTAGATCTTAAATTTAGAGTTAAATGATGATTCATTGGATCAAATCTTCAAGTTCAACAGTTCAAATTTGGGACAAGAAGCTCAAAAAAGACTCTATGAGAATCCTGTGTTTATGTAAAATATATATAAATAACTTTTGAATCTTTTTTTAGTTAAAAATGGCATATAAGCAAGTGCATTTTTAAATTATGTCTACAGTATCTAAAAAATTTTTGTATTGATTTGTATTTAGGTAGGAAATGGATTATTTTATTAGGGACAGATTTTCAAAATTGTTTCTTATAATATTTTGTCAACTGCTTGGAAATGTATGATCAAATATTTTAAATAAACATGTTTCAAATGAAACAACTGCGTCTTGATTTACTTTTACTGGTTCTGATTTGCATTAGAGTTACTGTTATGTTTGCACACAGTGGATTATTTGTTGTAGGTAAAAAATAATATTACAAATCTGATGTAGGTGAAAAAATGATTAGTTATAATGGACCTTTCTCAAAAATAGTCCCATATTACAAGAGGTACATAGCTGATCTCCGGTTGCATTGTTTTTGTTTGTGTTGAATTCGTTCCGCTTGTTTTATTTAGTAACTAAATTTTAGTTCGAAATTAATTGAGAAAGTATAACAATATTTTGATACATAAAATCTAAGTTAATTACAGTTAAATATGCCAAGAAATTGTTGCGTTCCTCTGTGCACTGCTAATGTTGCTAAATGTCGAGGAGTTTCGTTCCACAAATTCCCTACAGACGATACATTATTAAAGAAATTATGGATCACAAAAATTAGAAGGGATGTTGGAAAAGATTTCAAAGTAATTTTTTATTCTGATTCTAAATTTTTTAAAGCTATCTCTATAGTCTATATAAATTATTTAGTATGCTAAAAAACACTTGATAAGTATATCATATCTATTATAGACTAATATTAGACTGGTAGACCTAGCAGTTTTTATTTAAAGTGATATATAGATATTCATAAAATTCTTGGGAAAATGTCTTCTGCTGGTTTTTTATGTTTGTTAAAATAGCACTTGTATCTTTCCTCCAGTTCCACATCTATTATTGCTGTAACGAGTTCTGCACATGAGGATATTGCTAATCATTGTCTCAATGTCAAAACTGTTTGCTTGTGTATTATAATAAACAGCAAACACTTTGACTATGATATGATGTGCCTATACCTACCAAATCCTCATAATCTACACTTACCAGTTTACTTCAGCTGGCAAGGCAAAAGTTGCTAACAGTGTCCTTGAATTGAATGTTGACAACATTTTAAGTGGCATTAGTGACTTCTATACCATGGAACAAATATCTCTTCGGAAGCACTGAAGCAGGCCCGTAGGCAGGATTTAATGAGTGGGGGGGCTATGAAAATTAGTAGGGGGGCTACTGATGAACGAAGGCACCGAAGAAGCTACTTTTTGGGAATGGTGCATAGTTATTGAAAAAATATCTCCAGCAGGGAGCTGGGCTATGAAAGTCCTCTGGGAAAAGAATAATTTTTATGAATGATTTCAGCGTTTTTAATTAATTTTGCGACATTATACTAGAATTATTTTCTGATTAATTTTGTATATACATGTGTATTATAGAGTTTAAAATAATATTAGAATCTCCTGTTTAGGACAATTAGATTTGATGATAATGAATTTTTTTTAAACTTTTTTTAATTTCAATAAATTGATGACAAGAGTGTACTTGTTGTAAATTGCTTAACATACTTGATGATTTTTTATTTTCCTGCACGAGGTCGGTAGAAGCGGCTGCAGGACTTTACGCTCCTTTGAATTATAGATAAAAAAAACTAATTTAAAAACTGTAATTGATTGAAATTCTAAAATAATTAAATTGAAAATAATCTTCTGCTTCTTTTAAGTTAGTTTAATTATTAAATTTTGTTAAAAATTAGAAGTTGTTTGTTGTTTGCCTGCCACCGATTTATTGGTGAGTCTCTTTAAAAGAAATACCTGGAAAAAGAAAGAAATCACATCTTTGATCAAACAATCTGACCACAGACAGGTTGAATCTTTTGGCAGGACCACCAAACTTAAGCGAGATCATCATCAACATTTTGAATTCTTGAAACGTTGACGCTACAAATTCTCAGCTTGGTCATACTAAAGAATTGGTTCGAATTTATCAAAAGTTTCAACGACAATTTTATGTATAACATTTTATGCAGTAAATTGCTAAAGTTTTACATTTAAAAAAAAGCTAATTAAAGCAGAAACTTCAAAATTATACAATCTGAAAAGTCTCAAGAACTATTTCATCTCAACGTTGATATTCTCTACTTAATATCTCTAATAAAATTAGTAATTAAACTCGAAAAACTCATGAAAATTAAAATAAAGAAAAAATGAAAAGAAGAAATTCAATGCTAATGATTTTTAACAAATAAATACAAATTAAACAATTGAAATTCTTCTACTGTATCTTCAACGACAATTCTGCTCCAAAGAAGACGTCATAAACGCATTCAGCAAATCAGAAAGCTCAGAAGAAACCAACTCAACCAATCAGCAAAGCCCGTACAACTCAAGCGTGTAGTAACACCATCTTTTGATTTCAATCGCCATTATTTTATTTCAAAATTCAGTCGTGATTTTTAAAAATTTTAATTATTTAATTTACCTCTTCAATTATAATTTCATTCTACTGGTCATTTTACTTTAATTTATGTTATAGTTTTTATTACCAATGCTTTTATTAACTCGTCGGCTCTGTTTCTCTGTCTGTCTGTTTCTCTGTCTGTTTCAAATCTTGCAATCAATTTTTGAGTCACTTCCTGATGATAGATTTTTTTCAAATTTTGCATACATGCTCAAGATAGAAGACAATGCAATATTCAATTATTAGTTTTACAATAAGTCAATTAATTTAGTTAATTTTCTTGAGGATTTTATCGAGGGGTTTCTTGAGGGTTTTCTTGAGGGTTTTCTTGAGGGTTTTCTTGACCACAAAACGCTAACCGACTGGCAGACTATTTTACCAAGTTAACACGAACCACACTCACTGACCGCGATTCTCAAGCGTGTACGAAATTTTCATGAAAATAGTTGAGATATTTAAATTCGATGCTTTTTGATGATATTTTTATTATTATTACCAATGCTTTTATTAACTCGTCGTCTCTGTTTCTCTGTCTGTCTGTTTGTTTTTCTGTCTGTTTCAAATCTTGCAATCAATTTTTGAGTCACTTCCTGTCAGGAAGTTCCTGATGATAGATTTTTTCAAATTTTGCATACAAGCTCAAAATAGAAGACAATGCAATATTCAATTATTAGTTTTACAATAAGTCAATTAATTTAGATAATTTTAATTAATTTCGGTATTTCGATATAATTAAGATATTTCGACTTTAACATAAAATAAAAGAGTAATATAAGAAAAAATTGATTGCAAAATTTGTGTTTTAATTACATATAAGAGCATTGGTTTTAAAAATTCGTTTTTAATTTACTTGTTATATTTTAAGTGTGCATACATTACATTATAATTGTCCATAATTCTACAGTAGTGATTCTCAAAATCTATTTTCCAATTCACAATGGTTTAAAAACCGTTATTATTTATTCTGTACTAAATTTACAAATTATTTACTTCAGTGTTTCATTTATTTCGCGTTGATTTATTTTCGGTGATTTATTTTTCAAAAATGTGAGATATGTGAGATGTACGGAGGAGTTGACAGTTTTGCCGGACATATATGCAAAGGTTGTGAAAGAACTACTGTGTTGGAAAAGAATGTTGAAAAGTAACAGGAAATGGTTGATATGTTGGAAGAAAAATTGGAGGAACTGCTTAGAAATAAGGAAATAGTGGAAAAAGAAGAGGTCAAGCATTATGAGGAACATAAATCACCGATTGAAGAAATGGAGGAGAGGTTGAACAGAATTAAGATGACAGAAGAAAAGATGATAAAAATTACTTTAGGGAAAAAAACTGAAGAGTGGAGCACTGTTGTTAAAAGAAATGTTGACAAAGATCTGAAGGCAATAAATGAAAAAGTGAAAAAAATAGAGGAATCAATTGAACGCAATATAGAAGAGAAAAAACTGAGAGAAAGAAAAAAAAACATTATCTTACATTGATTGGCTGAAAAAGAAGACATGGAGCACGGTGAGAGAATAGGTGAAGACAAAAGAATGGTGTTAAGCCTCTTGAATGATGTTTTGGAGGGGCCTTGCGATGAAAAGTTGGACATAAAAAACATCTACAGATTAGGAAAATACAAAGGAGAAAAGGAAAGACCGTTACTTATAGAGTTCCGTAATGTTACAATCAAAAACAGAGCTCTAGAGTCATTGTCCAGACTTCAAAAAGCAGAAGAAAAATTCAAAAGAATCTCAGTCACTCATGACTTGACAAGAACTGAAAGAGAACAGTGCAGAAAGCTGGTTGAACAATGCAGAGAGAAGCAGAATGGAGAAACAACGGGAAACTGGCTATACAGGGTAAAGGTCTTGCCGGGGGACATGAGGATAGTAAAGCTGAAAAGAAACTGAATATAGTGGAGCATGGTAAAAAGAAGAAGGTGGCACTCAAGAAAATGGAAAGAAGAAACTATGAAAAAAAAGATAGGAGAGATTTTACTACGGTGGACGAAAGCAAAAAAATATGTCAATGTTTTTATGCTAATGTAAGAAGTCTGGCTAATAGGATAAAAATGGCTGAATTGGAAATATATGTGAAAAATGAAAACCCAGACATTATTGGTTTAACAGAAACCTGGACAAACAATAAAATCAGTGATGATGAACTAAAGTTAGTAGGCTATGATATGTTTAGAAAAGACAGAGAAAATCAAAAGAATACTGGCCATGGTGCTGGGGGTGTGCTGTTGTATGTGAAAAATGATTTGAATGCAATGCAAAGAGAGGACCTAAACAACAGAAAATTTAAAGAAAGCGTGTGGTTTGAATTGAAGCTGAAAACATATAAATTAATAATTGGGGTTTGCTACAGAACTCCGAGTTCTAATGAAGATGCAGACAAGGGATTGTGTGAATTGATTTCCAAGGCAAATGAAAAGCAAGTGATCATTATAGGAGATTTTAATTACCACGTTAATTGGGATACTCTTGAGGGTCAGACACACAAAGACGAGCAATTTCTACACTTCATTAATGATGAATTTTTGACAGCTGATCAGAGCACCAACAAGAGGAAGAAATACTCTTGACTTATTATTAACTTCTGAAGAAAATATAGTTAAAAATATAATAGTGGATGAATGTTTTGGTACAAGTGACCACCAGATTATCAGATGGGATTTGACAATAAGTGATATTAAGCAAAGAACATCAAAAGATGTTAGATACAACTACTTCAAGGCTGATTATGATAACATAAGAAAATGTATCATAAATAAAAATTTAATAAGCAAAATAACTGGATTGAATGTAGAAAATAGCTGGAAAGTGTTTATTCAAAGCATGCAAGAAGTCATTGAGGGACAGGTTCCAATTCAGAAAAACTGGAATAATAAAAATCCATGGATGACGAGACTGATAATTAAAAAGCAAAGAGCAAAATGTAAAGTATGGAAAAAATATCGAGATCTAAATTGTACCATTGGAAGGGATAATTCAAACACAGAAAAATTAAAGGAATTAAAAGAAAAATACAAAAAGAAAAGAAATGAAGTGAAAAAAACAATTAAAATGGCCATATTGGAGTATGAACAGAAACTGGCAAACAATATAAAAATAGATTGCAAATGTTTTTACAAATATGTGAGAAGTAGACAGAAGAAAAAAGACAAAGTAGGTCCATTAAAAGATGACAAAGGGCAGGTAATAACGAACGATGAAGACATAGCAGACATTCTAAATAACTACTTTGGATCTGTTTTTACTAAAGAAGATATCCAAAATATCCCTAAGGCTAAAGATTTGTTTCAAAGTGATACAGACGAATTAATAACTGAAGTTGTTTTTACAAAAATGAAAGTTGTTGAAATGCTAAGAAAATTGAAAACTGATAAAAGCCCTGGGATGGATGAGCTGCACCCAAAGTTCTTGCTTGAGGTCAGAAATGAGATCGGAGATGTGCTGGCAGAATTGATGAATATGTCAATGCAAACTGGGGAGGTCCCCCAAGACTGGAGGGATGCTGTTGTGGTGCCACTGTTCAAAAAAGACAACAAAAGCGAAGCATGCAATTACAGACCAGTTAGTCTTACCAGTATTGCTTGCAAAATTGTGGAAAAAATGATTAAAAATGAAATTGTGATTCATCTGGAGAAATATAAATTAATTAAAGATAGTCAGCATGGATTTGTGAAGAAAAGATCGTGTTTGTCAAATTTTTTGGATTTTTTTGAAGAGGTTTATGGAGGTATGGATGCATGTCAGTCGGTGGATGTGATTTATTTAGATTTTGCCAAGGCCTTCGGCCTTCGACACGGTTCCTCATCAAAGGTTGTCTTCAAAGTTGAAAGCAGTTGGTATAGGTGGATAGATTGTTGGTTGCTGGATAGAAGACAAAAAGTGGGAGTGAGAGAAAGTTTCTCTAAATGGATGAAAATAACCAGTGGAGTGCCTCAAGGTTCTGTGCTTGGACCACTTTTTTTTGTTGTCTATATAAATGACCTTGATGAAGGAATAGCAGTTAAAATATCAAAATTTGCCGACGACACTAAATTATGCAAAACAGTGTGCAATAGTTACGATGTCGAAGTGCTGAGAAACGATCTTGTGCAGTTATTCAAATGGTCGCAGGAATGGCAGATGCGGTTCAATGTTGACAAGTGTCATGTTATGCACATGGGTAGAAGAAATCCAAGATATAAATACGAGTTAGAAGGGATACAGCTAAAAGAAACGAAAGAAGAAAAAGATCTTGGCGTATTAGTAAATAAAGATGCTAAACAGTCTAGACAATGTGCAGAGGTTGCAAAGAAGGGAAACAGAATTTTGGGCATGATCAAAAGAACCATAGTCAGCAGAGATAAAGATACAGTTTTAAGATTGTTTAAATCTCTAGTTAGGCCACACTTGGAATACTGTGTGCAGGCATGAAGCCCTTGTCTTAAAAAAGATATCTACATAATTGAAAAAGTGCAAAGACGAGCTACAAAGATGATTGCTGAGTTAAAAGGACTGAATTATGAACAACGTTTGAGTAGATGTAATCTGACAACACTTGAAAAGAGGAGGACTAGAGGAGAATTAATTGAGACTTACAAATTATTTAACGGATTGGTTGACCTAAATCCGGAAAGATTTTTTGAGAGATCGAGATACAAAAGTACCAGAGGGCACAACTTTAAGCTATATAAGAAAAGGGAGAGTTCAATGAAACATAAATTCTTTAGTGCAAGAGTGACGAATGAATGGAATAAATTGGAGAATGAAGTTGTGAATGCTGAAACTGTTGAAGAATTTAAAATTAAATTATGTAAATATGGTTTTTAAATGTTTGATGGTGGATCTCACACACGATTATTATTAATTGTTCTGATTCACTTTGAAATAAACGTTATGTTATGTTATGTTATGTTATGTTAATTGTGACAGCTTTATGACAACAAGAGTATACTTGTTGGAAAGTTGCTTATATTTGTTATTTCTATTGAGATATGAGGTAAATTGATATATTTTGAGGATTAAAAGTTTCAATTAATTTAAGTTGTATTTATTAATTTAGTAAATTAAGTTTTAACGAAGATGTTGAACAGTCTTTCAATATCTTAAATGTTGGCTATCACAGTACTGGATGAAGAATGGGTGTTCGTAGATGTATCGTGTCTACCAGGGCTTCAAGATCATGAGATAATGGTCGACTTCAAACTGGTGATGTCCTTCCTGAAAGTAACTTTTACTCCCCCAAGTAAAACCACTCATACAACCAGCTCGACCCATCTAAGTTCAATTCCATACCGGTCTGAATTGTATTAACTAAGGAATCATTATCACGTCATATCAAAGAAGTTCATCTATTCCAACAATATCATTAATTATAGAATAGTATAACGATCTGCAACTAAGACAACAAAAAGAAAACCTATGCACCATAGAAATAGAACTAGTACAATGTGCCACTGGGCTTATGCTCGAGAACAAAAATTCAAAATTTATAACAGTAGATAATAAACATAATTACGACAAACAAACAAAATGTCCAGCTCTCCGTGTTGAGAGACTACTCCCCTATCCGGAGAGGAAATAGACGGCTCCGTGATATAAAAGAGGGGGTTATGATCAGAATATATGGTCACCATGGATAACATTATCCAAAACTTATATTTCTTACGGGTGTTATAATGACGCTCATAGGTATCTTGTTCGTCTCCATGTAAAGTTTTTCTGGCTTTCTCTGAAGCTGCCAGATTTATTTTTTCCTGAAGTTGGAAAAGTTCGGTTTCAAGCTGCTTGTATCTTTTGTTTCTCTCTTTACTGGCATTTGACATCTCTTCTTTGGTTACATTGTTAGATTCGATCTCGTGCATGAATTCTTTGATCTGGATCTGGTGACGTTTGAATTGCTTCACAGCTTCATCTTTGGCTTTCAGAGCATCAGCCAGTTTTTCCTCCATAGCTCTGAAGTCACCTTCAACCTTTTTCCAGGAATTCGTTGCAAGCTGCCTTTGTCTCCTCTCTTCTTCAAGTTCAGCTTCCATGTCTCTTATCTTTTAAAAAAAAACCTTCCTCTCTTCTTCACCCTTCTGCGCCTCTCATCAACTGATCTTTTAAGGCTTGCATATTCACTTCCAGTCTCAACTTTGCATCTTCGGTTCCATGAACTTCCTCTTCGATCATCTGCTTCGAGGCTTCCACCTGAGTTTCAAGAGCTCTCATGTCTTTTTCTAATTCGTGAACATTCTTTTCGACGTCATGTTTATAACAAACCAGGTCATCAAGTTCTCTCTGCAGTTGACTTCTCGCTCTGTTTGATTCGGTCAAATCTTCGTTCAGCCCATCAACTTGTCTAGTCAGGTTGAAAAATTTTGTTTCTCTTTCCCTGAGATCCCTCCCCAAGTTATCTTTTTCAATTGTCAAAACTCGAAAAGAAACTCAAACCTTGAGCACGGATGGGTCGGCAGATTCTAGCCACGGAAAGTCTCGTCGAAATTTGCTGGCGAACTGACACCTGTACGGAGAGCACTTCTTTCTTCCTGAGATTTGATTCCACCGCTGCCACCAAAAATGTCACTGTCTTCCATGCTGGAATGACGTGAACACAAGAAAGAAAAAGGCAACTCGGAACGACAACAAAAACTTTAATAAAGCGCAGTTAAGGACAAGAAATCTTATTTATAAAAGGCAATGTTTGTATGTATGTATGTATGTATGTATGTATGTATTTATGTATGTATGTATGTATGTATGTATGTATGTATGTATGTATGTATGTATGTGAAAACTCTTCTTCGAGCAAGTTCGTCAGAGGTCTTCAGAGGAAGACCCTCCCAGCGTTTCGGCCCTTTTCCTGACGCTACCACGGGAGGGCGGGCCACGACCGTTGATCAGACGGCCGCCCCCTGACGAAATTTGTGTATCACATGCCGTTTCCGACCAGAACCAGATAACCGGCAATTCTTCAAAGTACCAGAACCAAGAAGTCATTTTGAAACCGTCAAGCAACTGTAACAAAATGAGAAACTGTCTTTCAAACGCCGGAACTTGAGCATGTAGTAACTGTAGTATCCACCAAACCGCCAGATTCCGAGACCGAAAGAAACATTCACCTCCGGAACTTCGAGCCATGCCACCACTTTCACCAAACGAGAAACACCACAAACCATAATGGCAGGAAACATTGTTTCGATTATTTTCTAAACGCCAGCAACTTTCCTTCTATTGCAAACAACCGAAACTTTCGCCGGCAGCCATAACGCGACTTCGTCCCTGAACTTGTAAACAAAGGAGGAGCTAACACTGATGTACGGAAGCCAGAAGTGGCTGTTTAAATTTATTATCTCCTTTTTCATTCCTTTGCATCCATATCCAAAAAGAAGCTGTTTCTGCTCTTTCAGCTATTTTCTTGATAGCTTGAGTTTTTTTCCGACCCGACATTCCGAGAGCCACAAGCAATTTGACGAGTGAGCGACCGGCTAAACCCCTGGCGCCTACTTCAACTGGAAAAATCTCGACTCTATACCCCGCACGCTCCAAATCTTGGGCAAGGATTCTGTAACGTTCTTCTTTCAAGATATTTGAGGCTTCCATGTTGCTTTCCCATGGCACTGTCAATTCGATGAACAGCAACGTCTTGGCCAAACTGGAAAAAATGACAATGTCCGGTCTCAATCCGCTGCTGCGAACCAATTCCGGAAAGCAGTCTTCATCTTTTAAGTCTGCTGATATCCTCCAGTCATTTGCCGCATCAAGCAACGATTCTCTTCTCGTACTTGCCTTTCTGCGGCCCAAGTGCTGCAAACCTTCTCTCAAGAAATAAACTTTTCTTCTGGGGCACAACTGCATCGAAAATGTCACTGTCTTCCATGCTGGAATGACGTGAACACAAGAAAGAAAAAGGCAACTCGGAACGACAACAAAAACTTTAATAAAGCGCAGTTAAGGACAAGAAATCTTATTTATAAAAGGCAATGTTTGTATGTATGTATGTTTTTTTTTTTTTTTTATTTTTTTTATAATAGTTTATAGTCCTTTACACCAGGTGTTTTAAGACTCTAATGGCTGTATGTAGGAAGCACTTAAGTACTTCCTGTCGTGGATCAGAATTTGATCCTTTTTACTTTTCCTTCCTCCTTTCTCCAGGCTTGGGACTGGCTCGCAATTAGCGAGGCGGAGTTATGTATGTATGTATGTATGTATGTATTTATGTATGTATGTATGTATGTATGTATGTATGTATGTATGTATGTATGTATGTATGTGAAAACTCTTCTTCGAGCAAGTTCGTCAGAGGTCTTCAGAGGAAGACCCTCCCAGCGTTTCGGCCCTTTTCCTGACGCTACCACGGGAGGGCGGGCCACGACCGTTGATCAGACGGCCGCCCCCTGACGAAATTTGTGTATCACATGCCGTTTCCGACCAGAACCAGATAACCGGCAAATCTTCAAAGTACCAGAACCAAGAAGTCATTTTGAAACCGTCAAGCAACTGTAACAAGATGAGAAACTGTCTTTCAAACGCCGGAACTTGAGCATGTAGTAACTGTAGCATCCACCAAACCGCCAGATTCCGATACCGAAAGAAACATTCACCTCCGGAACTTCGAGCCATGCCATCACTTTCACCAAACGAGAAACACCACAAACCATGATGGCAGGAAACATTGTTTCGATTATTTTCTAAACGCCAGCAACTTTCCTTCTATTGCAAACAACCGAAACTTTCGCCGGCAGCCATAACGCGACTTCGTCCCTGAACTTGTAAACAAAGGAGGAGCTAACACTGTTGTACGGAAGCCAGAAGTGGCTGTTTAAATTTATTATCTCCTTTTTCATTCCTTTGCATCCATATCCAAAAAGAAGCTGTTTCTGCTCTTTCAGCTATTTTCTTGATAGCTTGAGTTTTTTTCCGACCCGACATTCCGAGAGCCACAAGCAATTTGACGAGTGAGCGACCGGCTAAACCCCTGGCGCCTACTTCAACTGGAAAAATCTCGACTCTATATCCCGCACGCTCCAAATCTTGGGCAAGGATTCTGTAACGCTCTTCTTTCAAGATATTTGAGGCTTCCATGTTGCTTTCCCATGGCACTGTCAATTCGATGAACAGCAACGTCTTGGCCAAACTGGAAAAAATGACAATGTCCGGTCTCAATCCGCTGCTGCGAACCAATTCCGGAAAGCAGTCTTCATCTTTTAAGTCTGCTGATATCCTCCAGCATATCATATGTATGTATGTATGTATGTATGTATGTATGTATGTATGTATGTATGTATGTATGTATGTATGTATGTATGTATGTATGTATGTATGTATGTATGTATGTATGTATGTATGTATGTATGTATGTATGTATGTATGTATGTATGTATGTATGTATGTATGTATGTATGTATGTATGTATGTATGTATGTATGTATGTATGTATGTATGTATGTATGTATGCATGCATGCATGCATGCATGCATGCATGTATGTATGTATGTATGTATGTATGTATGTATGTATGTATGTATGTATGTATGTATGTATGTATGTATGTATGTATGTATGTATGTATGTATGTATGTATGTATGTATGTATTTATGTATGTATGTATGTATGTATGTATGTATGTATGTTTGTTTGTTTGTATATTCAAGCATCAAATGAAAACCGCCAAACCAATTTTATTGACATTTGGCACACTTATGGAAAATAACCAGCCGGTGGTTTATGCAAAGTTTAAAAAAAATCTGTTTATCCGTTGGTGTTTTATAAAAAAAATCGTTTTGACCAGCGGTTGTAAGTTGTTTATATATATATATACTAGCGGACCCGGCGAACTTCGTTTCACCTTAAAGAGTGTATTTTTAAGCAATAAAGAACAAAAATAAGAAATATATATATATAAGTTTAAAAGAAAACGAAATAAAAAAACGTTCACTTTAATAGTTTATTAGAAAAACATTGGTTGAACTCGGGTCGATTCTGTTTAATCCAGCACTTTATGATACACTATGTTTTTTGTTTTATTATCAAGCGAAAAAACAAATAAATCTGATGGTCTGCCGACACGTGAACACGCCACATACAATTGACCATGAGAAAAACATTATCCAAGTTCAGACCACAAACACTCAAAGATTGGCCTTGTGATTTGTTAATCGTCTTAGCAATTGCTAGGCGAATCGGAAATTGAATTCTTTTAAAACTGCACTGCCTTGCTTCCGACGTTGACATTTCTTTGATGAAGCGTTCCAAGTGTAATAACGTGGCATCTCCGAGTAAAGCAACGTTTGTGCAAATGGATCGCTTTGGCAAATCGCAAAAAACTCGTTAATGTTGTTGCTGGAGGTGTTTCAGCACGTTGAATAATATTCGATGCGTTAAAATAAACTCGTTGACCATTCTCCAGATGCACAGCCAAATGGACAACAGTGGGATGACGTTCATGAAATAGAATGAGAATATACGCCAAATTGCTTCATTGCAGTTCACATATCTACCAATTTGATAGCGTCTAATCTCGTCATTATCTGAGCTTTGAATGCCAAAGACTGCCATATCGCTGCCTTTCGTTACATATTTGCAGATGTACTTAATTGACTTTAAAGAATTGCAATACTCAGCATTGCGATGTATCTTGAATGTTTTGGAAAGAAGTGGCGAATATGGAACAATCCAACTGTTGTCAACCACGAAATCGTTTCCTTTCACTTTCTTTGTTACAGTTCGACCGTTATCATCGGGTGATCGACGTTGATATAATGGATAGCCATCAGTGCCAGTGGTGGTCTCTGTCGTAAATTTTCGTGGATAACGTTTGGAGCACTTGCCGTCGACCATGCACGGTGATTGGCGGTTGATGGCGACACACGGTCCATGAATCATATTCATAACTACAACATCATGTAGGTCTGGATCGATTTCGGGATCAGCAATCTCGGCATTTATGATATCATCTATTTGGTCAGGTCTAATTTTTTCAACTAACCAAATGAGAATGTGTGCATGAGGCAAGTCTCGTTTTAGCCATTCGATTGAATACATCCAGCATCGAGTATCACCAAAAACGAGTTGCTTTACAATGTAGTTCATCAGCGACCGAATTTTTTGTTTGAAGACACATGCGGTGAAGTCGTGCCGATCACTTGATGTTTGTCCGGGAAGCAGCATTTGAACAATTTCAATCCACTTTGGATTACAGGTGAAGGTAATGAATAGATCTGGCCGACCGTAATGACGAACATATGTCATTGCATCCTGCGCATATTCATGCATATGACGCGGACTACCTATATAAGTAGCCGGTAGAATAGTTAATCGACCAATGTTAGCTGCATCTCCTTCGGTGCTCTTGTCTTCGAGAAGCACGAAGCCGGGCCATACTAACGCGGCGCCTTTCTCGCGCTAATTCCAGTTCTTCCGCGGTGGATTGGTTAACAACATTGTTCCGATGCCTAATTGCCTGACGGCTAATTTGGGAAAGATTAGATCTTCTGGGTCGCGGCATTGTTTTGTTATTAATAATGTTTTTGTTAAAAGTAATAAAATTTTAAAACTCGCAAATTAATTCCAACGAACGAAAATATAATATTGACAGAACAGCATTGACACTTTCTTAATGCCAAATGGAAAACGGAAATTGCGAAACTAAAAATCATATATCTATGCTAAAAATATCTTTTATATTTTTATGACCCATAAACAATAATTTTATTTTATATTTTAATTGAAAAAGATATTTACTTAATTTTTTCTGTGAGATTTTCAATTGTAAACAATGAAATAGTCAGAAAATTTAATAACATGCGCTCTACCCCATTTGCGCATAAATGTCATGTCGCGGAAAATTAAACATCTGTATATCTCGATAACTCAAACTCCAAATTAAAAATTTATTGGGTCCGTAAGACCAAATAGAGGGTGCTCTACAACTTTGCCATTTGAAGTTTTTTTCTAGGACGCACTGTTAAGGCTGTATAGCTACCGGGGTACATACTGCGGTCCCCATGGGCCACTCCATGATTCAATGTCAATTTTTTTTAGTTATTCTGTTAATAGGAGCTGAGAAAAATTCAATAAATCAAAAATCTCTAAAATCGGTTCAGCCGTTCTTGAGTTATAAGTGTCGTAACACAAACCCGACTTCCTTTTATATATATATATATATATATATATATATATATATATATATATATATATATATATATATATATATATATATATATATATATATATATATATATATATATATATAACGGAAAACCCAGTGTGAGCGAAAGAGCGAGCAGAAAAAGTGACCCGGAAGAGGAGAGCAAGCTAGAGCGGGGAAATGTAAAAAGGAGCGGGAAAGCGAACGAGAGCGGAAAAGCGACCGGGAGTGGGAAAGCGAACGGGAAGGGGAAAGCAAGCGGTGAAGGAAACCGGAGCAAGAGAAAAACAGTAGAAAAACCTCTAAAATCCCCGAGCAACCGCTGACTAAAACGTTTTTTGTCCTTAAAACACCAACGTATTAACAAATTGTTGTCAAACTTAAAACTAACCGCCGCCTGATTATCTTACTTGAATGTGAGCGGAAAAGCAACCGAGATCGAAAAAAGCAAGAAGGAAAAGTGACCAGGAAGAGAAGAGCAAGCTGGAGCAGGAAAACGTAAAAGCGACCTGGAGCGGGAAAGCGACTGGGAGCGGGAAAGCGGCTGGGAGCGAGAAAACGACCGAGAACAGGAAAGCGACCGAGAGCGGGAAAGCGACCGGGAGCGGGAAAGCGACCAGGAGCGGGAAAGCGACCGGGAGCGGGAAAGCGACCGGGAGCGGGAAAGCGACCGGGAGCGGGAAAGCGACCGGGAGCGGGAAAGCGACCGGGAGCGGGAAAGCGACCGGGAGCGGGAAAGCGATCGGGAGCGGGAAAGCGACCGTGAACGGGAAAGCGACCGGGAGCGAGAAAGCGACCGGGAGCGGGAAAGCGATCGGGAGCGGGAAAGCGACCGGGAGTGGGAAAGCTGTTGTCAAACTTGAAACAAACCGCCGCCTGATTATCTTACTTGAATGTGAGCGGAAAAGCAACCGAGATCGAAAAAAGCAAAAAGGAAAAGTGACCAGGAAGAGAAGAGCAAGCTGGAGCAGGAAAACGTAAAAGCGACCTGGAGCGGGAAAGCGTCTGGGAGCGGGAAAGCGACTGGGAGCGAGAAAACGACCGAGAACAGGAAAGCGACCGAGAGCGGGAAAGCGACCGGGAGCGGGAAACGACCGGGAGTGGGAAAGCAACCGAGAACGGGAAAACGGCCGGGAGCGGGAGAGCAAGCGGTGAAGGAAACGGGAGCAAGAGAGATAAACGATAGAAAAACCTCTAAAAACCTCGGGCAACGCCGGGTACCCCGCTAGTCAAATATAAAACGCGCAGGACTTCGCCTGATAAAGAGATAGACTATCCTGACCGACTTCAAATCGCTATATATATAGCCTAAGAAACCCGCGCAAAAGAATGTCTGAAAATGTTCCATAGGTTCCTGTCTAGACCGGTAACCATGACGACGCCGGATGTCAGACGATGACGACGAATCAGAAGAGAGTAACCATGGTGACGACGAAGGCAAGTGAACTTACTGGACCAGATCGACGAGTGCAGGAGATGAGGAAGATGAAGACGATGAGGATATACCTTGTCAGGAGGTCCGTAGAGTGACCCCTGACAGGAGGGTTGTTGTTGTTTGCAGTTGATGCAAAATCATTCAAGAAAATTTCAGGAAGAGAAGATTTCCTCAAGCTGCAGAGGAGTATAGAAAAATTGTTGGCATGGTTCAACGATTGGTTGATGAGTGTAAATGTCGACAAATGCAAGATATTGAGGTTTGGTGGAAGAAACACAAAAGATTACAAATATTACATGAATAACAATTTAGTAAATGAAGTGAAGTCTATTCGGGATCTTGGTGTAATCATGCGGTCAGATCTGAATTTCAAGGACCGCATCCATGAAATAATTAACAGAGCTTTGAATCTTTGATTAGCAGTCGCCATAATGGCGGCTGTTTAAGCGTCTCCAATAAATTCCCTAATTTCAATGTTCTTCTTAATGAAATAGTTTATATTTTTTAAAATAATTTAAATTTTTTAAAATAATTATTATTAACTTTGATAAATGTAAAAGTTTTTTGTCGTTTTGACGACCAGAATCTCTTCGACGCTTTCAGCTCTCCGGCGTCTAGCAAATTTGGATGGCTGTTCAACATCAGCATTGTGTTTTCTGTCAGCTGTGATAATTCGTTTCAGCACTCATATCTGCCTCTGGTGGTCAAAGGCTCTCGCCTGCCGGTGTCTTTCTCATCTGATTGCACCATGCTTCCAGCTCTTGCCAGGACTTATGTTCTCATTTTTGACTTTGTGAATGAATGGTTGTTTTTTAGTCAATTGTTTTTTGTATAGTTTTGCTATACAAAAATAAACTATTGTTTGAATGGTTCCTGGTTTGAAGTGTTATTTTTTGTGGAGTTTTCTTCACTGATTGATTTGTTGGTTTACATTTTTTTTATAAGGGCTTTGTTGTATTTTAATTTGACTTAATATTTGATGTGTTAGGATTTTTTATCCCCCTGATTATTATTTTTCAGAATGTTTGTCATCACCATTGATGTTTTTTCATAGTGTGTTTTCCTGTTAGTGTTTGAAAAAAGGTTTTTTTGTAGTTTTAGTATGGTATCATGTTAGTGATTGAAAAAGGGGCCATTCACACATTACCAGTGTTGTTTCAGTTAGGGTTTTTTAGTTAGAGTATCAGTTCAAGTTAGCCAATTTAATATTTTTTAGTTAGTATTACAGTTAAAGTTAATTTTTTCCAGTTAATATTAGAGTTAATAATTTTTTCAGTTACTATTACAGTTAGTATAACACTTATTAATATAACCCAGTACTGATATTACTAAGCAAACGCTGTATCAGTTTCACTTCTTGTGCATCTGAATTCCATTCTTTTTTTGGTTAATAAAAGCATGCAAGTAGTCTGTGCGCTATTCTGGTTAACCGTGTTTCCTATATCATTTTCGATTAGTTTGCGCTTGGCCTTTAGCTTTTTGCGATTTGTCTCCAAAACCTTAAGTTTTTTTGCCACTTCATTATGTCTATGACTTAAATGATTTACTTTTCAAAAGAGCTACGCAAGTTTCGACCACGTGAGCTTCCGAATCTATAAGTTCGTACCGTTTTTCTGCCGTTTAACGTTTAACTATTTAATTTAATTCTCAATTCTAAAGTTCATTCTCAATATTATCTACGAAATTTGCGTTTTGTTCTGTTTTCGGACTAAAAAGATTAAATGCGATATTATATTGTCAGACTAATTGTTTCCATAGCTGCCGGTTATGCGCTCGCCTGTTACATGGTTTAAAGCCGTGTCAACTGTTATAATATAAAATTAAATTGCGATATTTATTAGAAAAACCAAACTTAAATCGAATATTAAGCTTCGTACACTGGTACACTGCACAGACAATGGCGTTAAACAACAATGGCGTCGTACGTCGTACATCAATCAACGGAAGAAGAACCAAAGAACTAAATAAACATGCTACAAAAATAAATCGTTGAAATAAATGCATTCCAACAGCAGCATCAGCATGTGTAAACCCACTCTACATACTTATTCTCGAAGTGAACTTCTTTCGGTCAATTTTCAGAACAACTGTTACCCAACTAGAGTTTTTCTCCTCACTCTTAAGAAAATGCATTTGCGGTGTCACGACAAAACGTTCACAGACAAAATGTTCAACGACAAAATGTTCACGACAAAACGTTCACGACACAACGTTCACGACAAAATGTTCACGACAAAATATTTACAGACAAAATGTTTACAGACAAAATGTTCACAGACAAAATGTTCAACGACAAAATGTTCACGACAAAACGTTCACGACACAACGTTCACGACAAAATGTTCACGATTGCAACTTTTAAGTTTAGTTTAGTTTTAAATGATAAAATATTTTGTGTTTCACAAAATGAGCGCAAATAAAACGTTAACAATAGTAAATGCAATGTTAATTTCCTCTTTGATACCCCTAACGCAAACGGCAACCAGATGAGTATGGATCGGAGGACTGTAAACTGTTTCAGCAAGAAGGAAAAAACAGATGAAATGAGATAGCTATAATAGGAAAATACAATTTGTTACGAATTTGAGATCGTTTAAATTTTTAATTTCAATTAAGCAAACGACGTAAATGAGGTTTGATGGCTGTATTCTAAAGATTAAAAAGTTAAGAGTATCCAAGAGAAAATTAACCAACCCGGATTAACTAGTTAATAAATGGAAGGATGATTAAAAGGGTGAAAATATGAAATCTTTATTAACTCCAATTAAAAAGAAAAAGAAATGCAATTAGTTATTAATTGAGATTTATTTGATGTTTCAATTTTAATTAAGTGAACGACAGAAAGAAGCCTTGATTGTTGTAGCCTAGCGATAAGAAGTTATCGGCTTCCAAGAGCAATATAGCTCCCGTAATGGACTTTGTCGATAAGGGAGCGCCTAATCAAATGATTCTTTGATTTGATTTGATTTGATTTGATTTGATTTGATTTGATTTGATTTGATTTGATTTGATTTGATTTGATTTTGATTTGATTTGATTTGATTTGATTTGATTTGATTTGATTTGATTTGATTTGATTTGATTTGATTTGATTTGATTTGATTTGATTTGATTTGATTTGATTTGATTTGATTTGATTTGATTTGATTTGATTTGATTTGATTTGATTTGATTTGATTTGATTTGATTTGATTTGATTTGATTTGATTTGATTTGATTTGATTTGATTTGATTTGATTTGATTTGATTTGATTTGATTTGATTTGATTTGATTTGATTTGATTTGATTTGATTTGATTTGATTTGATTTGATTTGATTTGATTTGATTTGATTTGATTTGATTTGATTTGATTTGATTTGATTTGATTTGATTTGATTTGATTTGATTTGATTTGATTTGATTTAATTAGCAAATTAACGTAACGGTGACTTGGGTAAAGCAGCATGCAGCTACTTGCGTTTTTCAACTAGAATTGAAAATACATTTCTAGCAATTAAAAACTAAAAGGTTAGGGTATCCAAAAGCAAATTAACCGGCATTAACTAGTTAATAAATGGAACGATGATAAAAAGGATAAAAATATGGATGAAAAAGAAAAAAGCCAAATAGCTATAACTCCATACAATTATTTATTAATTGGAGATCAATTGATGTTGCTAATACTTATTAGTTTCATGCTGTCATGAACATATACTTTGCCTAGGTAAATAAAATGGTGAATAGACACATCACAAAAAATGACTTAATAATTAGTTTGCAAGCGATCTTGACATAATAAAACAAAATTTTTATTTTTCAGTGTGAACATTTTGTCGTGAACGTTGTGTCGTGAACGTTTTGTCGTGAACGTTTTGTCGTGAACGTTTTGTCGTTGAACATATTGTCTGTGAGCATTTTGTCTGTGAACATTTTGTCTGTGAACATTTTGTGCGTGAACATTTTTCGTGAACGTTTTGTCGTGAACGTTTTGTCGTGAACATTTTGTCGTTGAACATTTTGTCGTTGAACATTTTGTCTGTGAACGTTTTGTCGGTGTTCATTTTGTCGTGAACATTTTGTCGTGAATGTTTAGTCGTGGAACCTGCATTTGCTCAAATGTACGACAATACCACTACAGGGGGCGACGGGCTGGCCATCGTTCTCGAACCTCCTTCAGACCGAGACTTCTGGCTCCTTCGGCTGGTGACGCCCGTGTATATGATCACAAGTGACTGAATTTTTTTTTCAACAAAATGTCTGATACAGAAATATTCATTGCGATGGGACAGGCTGTGGGCTATTCCGGAGATGAATTGAAGATATTTGTCAAAGAATTGAAGAATGAAAAAAGAGTTAGGAGAATGGAGGAACGGGAGGAGAAAAAGGCTCAACAGGAGCAGTAGCAGGAAGAAAAAAAAGCTCAACGAGAACATGAAGAACGGGAGAGACAGAGACAGCACGAGATACAACTTAAGAAGTTGGAAATCGAATCTCAGAAACCAAAAAAGAGCAAGGGGTCAATGGAAGGAACAAAAATTCCATATCTAAAATTCTCGGAAGGTGACGATGTGGACGCGTTTCTGTTTCGTTTTGAGGCATTGGCCACGACAAATGATCACCCACGAAAGGGTTGGGGAATACTTCTGGGGTCGCTATTAAGTTCCAAAACTTTGGACGTCTTTGGACAAATGGATAGCGACCAAATGAGAGATTACGAAATGGTCAAAGAGGCGCTGTTGCGTCGTTTTGGTAAATCAGCAGAAGATTATTGGTTGAAATTTCGAAGGGAAAAACTAAATTCAGAAGAAACATGGGAACAATACTTGATGAGGCTAAACAGCTATCTCAAGCGGTGGGTAGATCTCGCAGGTGAAGAAGATTTCCAATTTTTGATTCTGAGGGAACAATTTTTTAGGAAATGCCCACCTGAGATGGTCGAGTACCTATTAGAGAAGGAGGCCCACGATGTTAACGTTTTGAGTCGTTGGGTTAATAAATACAACCAGGCTCATCCGGGAAACTATTACCCTGCTCAAGAAGAAAAAAGAAATGGAGTATGGTTCATTCTACGACTGGAATGGTTGGACCCCGTTGTTACAATTGTCATCAAATTGGACATTTCGTGAAGGACTGCAGACAACGCACTCAGGCAAGTCCCGTCATGTGCC
The DNA here is from genome assembly GCA_963978895.1 of Erpobdella octoculata. Classification (NCBI taxonomy): domain Eukaryota; kingdom Metazoa; phylum Annelida; class Clitellata; order Hirudinida; family Erpobdellidae; genus Erpobdella; species Erpobdella octoculata. The sequence goes on from OZ022245.1 coordinate 20,612,703, forward strand.
AAACACGTAGAGAGGCCACCATGACACCGTCATGCAAAGATTCTGGAGTAGTGAATGCATGCGCGGCCATGGTGATGGAAGGTAAAATGAATGAGGTCAAATTAAAATGTGGCTGCGTTTCACGGTAATAGCGGATAGCTGTCTTCATTCAGGAGGAAGACTTAAGTTTACCAGAGGTTTTGTGAATAAAAAACCTGTAAATGTTTTGAGGGACACTGGCTGTACAGCAATTATGGTCGACGGCACAGTACGTGAAGCTCCAACAGCAGTAGTTAAAATTAAAACAAACTGGTTCAAAGGAACCACAGAAGTGGTATGTATGGAGAATCTGTTTTGTGATCTGGTGTTGGGAAATGTCGATGTGGTAGGAACTTCAAATGCAATGGCTGCAGGAAAACGTATTCGCCGGCAACCACAGAAACCCACTCCTGACTACGACAACAAACAGAGAAATAAAAGGGCAAATTTTACGAAAAAGTCTGCCAACTCGGATTTGTATCAAAGCAAGAAAAAGAACACGTGTGCCATTTCAAAGCTGGGAAATAAAATTGAGGCAAACGTTCAAGCTTTGAATCCGCCAAAAGAAAGACCAAAGCTATGTCTCCTGTCAAAAAACAAATTGGGAGAAGAAATTGAAAAAAATAGTTTGAGATCATCAATCTTTGGAGATGCTCGCCCAATCGACACATCTCACAAAGATCAAAAATTGAAAGAAGGCTTAAAGAAAATTCAAGCGATCAAGGAACTGATTGTAAACCAAAATTTATGAGCAATCTTAAAAATACCAAGTGTTTTCTTTTGAAGAGAGGGGATATGTAAGATGAAGATGGCTCATCTTACATATATTTGTGGAAATAGCTTATTTTATTATCTTTTATTACGTTAATTTGTGTATATGTATATATATGTTTGTTTATATATGTGTATATATACATCTGTATTTTGTATATATATGTGTATATATACATCTGTATTTTGTATATATATGTATATATAAATATATATATACATATATATTTATATTCAAATAATTAGGTGTTAATTTTTCGTCGATACAGGCTCGGTTAAATTTTATTGACCAAGTATATATTTATATATAAATATATATATATTTATATATAAATATATATCTGTTGTTTATATATATATATATACACATATACATATATGTATATGTGTATATATATATACATATATACACATATACATATATATATATATATATATATATATATATATATATATATATATATATATATATATATATATATATACATATACACATATATATACACATATACATATATATATATATATATTTATATATATATATATATATGTGTGTGTGTGTGTGTATCTATATATATATATATAAAAATGAATGTTTGTATGTATGTTCTTTATGCATTGCTACACCATTCATCCGATCGTAATGAAATTTTCATACAACCTTGAGAGTCAAGGGGAATCAAATATAGAGAAAAAAATTTGAAATCCGTCACAAAATGAGCCGAGCGGAGCGGGAACTATATATATATATATATATATATATATATATATATATATATATAATATATATATATATATATATATATATATATATATATATATATATATATATATATATATATATATATATATATATATATATATATATATATATATATATATATATATATATATTAGCGGAGGCACCCGGCGTGTCCCGGGGTTTTTTAGAGGTTTTTCTAATGTTTGTTTCTCGCTCCCGTTTCCTTCTCGCTTTCCCGTTCCCGGTCGCTTTTCCGCTTCCGGTCGTTTTCCAGCTCCCGGTCGCATTACCGCTCCCAATTGCTTTCCCGTTCTCGGTCCCTTTCCCTTTCCCGCTCTATCTTTCGCTCTCAGTTGGCTTCCCGTTCCCGTTTTTGCTCATTTATGTATGTATATGTATGTGTATATATGTATGTATATAGTTCCCGCTCACTAACCCGCTCCGCTCCGCTCATTTTGTGACGGATTTCAAATTTTTTTTTCTATCTTTGATTCCCTTTGACTCTCAATGTTGTGTTAAAATTTCATTACGATCGGATGAATGATGTAGCAATGCATAAAGAACATACATACAAACATTCATTTATATATATATAACGTTTTTTAAGACGCTAAAAACGTAGTTTATTAAAATACTAAAGAACTCAATTCAGCCATAATTTAGCTCGTGCCCGGTCAATGTCAACATGGCCGCCCTCCACGTGTGCATACCAAAGATCATACAATATATTGCCTAGATATATATATATAATATGAGATACGTCACATTTCCCTTGTCAAAAAAAATTAAATACAATAAAACAAAACGAGTTAGTCCTTGTTCACATATCGAAGCTGCTTCTTGATGATTCGCCCATATCTCGTTGTGACGGGCTGTTCAGGATGGCTTTCCACAGTACCTCCTGGTGGGATCTCTCTGTTGGAAGTTTCTTGCTGATGATGAAGAGGAAGACTGGTTGATGTATGACCATCTGCATGTATGTCTTCAAAAACAACTTGAGGTTCATTCGAAAGCCTAACATGCCTGGCATTACGAGGAAGACTGGTTGATGTTTGACAATCTGGATTTCTGTCTTCAAATACAACTGGAGGCTCATTCGAAAGCCTAACATGTTTGGCATTACGTCTGTAGTTCGATCCATCGTAAGTTTGCAATTTGTAGGAACGAAAAGGCAACACCTTTGTAACCTCCGCTTTGGTCCAGGGACTGTTGTCATTCAGTTTTACGCGGACTGTTTGACCTTTGAGAATCGGCTTCTTTATTCTTGTATGCCTGTCGTAATAGAATGCTTGTTTGTTCTTTGCCTCTTCAATTTTTCTCTGTACATCCAAACTCGCTGAAGGAGAAGCCCGTAGTAGCAAATCATTTGTGGGCAGTAGCGTTCTTCCTCGTCGACCATGTATCATTTGGGCGGGGGATTCTTTCAGATTTTCAGAAGGTGTGTTTCTCCAATCGAGTAAGGCAAGGAAAGGATCTGCTTTCGCTTCTAATGCTTTAGCCATTAATCTTTTTATCGTTTTAACTGAGTTTTCAACCTTTCCATTTGATTGCGGGTATCTAGGTGAAGAGGTGAGATGTTGAAACTCATACCTTTCAGCAAAAAGTCTGAATTCTTCTGAGTTGAACGGTGGTCCGTTGTCTGAAAAAACGACTTCCGGCAGTCCATAGCGTGCAAAATGATGTTTGACTCTGTAAATAATTTCTGCCGACTTTTTGTCATTCAACCGATCAATTTCAAAGAAGTTACTAAAGTAATCTGTGCAGATAAGATAACTTCTTCCTTGAAATTCAAATAAATCGACACCTACCTTTTGCCATGGTCGGGATGGCGTTCAGACCACAAACACTCAAAGATTGGCCTTGTGATTTGTTAATCGTCTTAGCAATTGCTAGGCGAATCGGAAATTGAATTCTTTTAAAACTGCACTGCCTTGCTTCCGACGTTGACATTTCTTTGATGAAGCGTTCCAAGTGTAATAACGTGGCATCTCCGAGTAAAGCAACGTTTGTGCAAATGGATCGCTTTGGCAAATCGCAAAAAACTCGTTAATGTTGTTGCTGGAGGTGTTTCAGCACGTTGAATAATATTCGATGCGTTAAAATAAACTCGTTGACCATTCTCCAGATGCACAGCCAAATGGACAACAGTGGGATGACGTTCATGAAATAGAATGAGAATATACGCCAAATTGCTTCATTGCAGTTCACATATCTATTAATTTGATAGCGTCTAATCTCGTCATTATCTGAGCTTTGAATGCCAAAGACTGCCATATCGCTGCCTTTCGTTACATATTTGCAGATGTACTTAATTGACTTTAAAGAATTGCAATACTCAGCATTGCGATGTATCTTGAATGTTTTGGAAAGAAGTGGCGAATATGGAACAATCCAACTGTTGTCAACCACGAAATCGTTTCCTTTCACTTTCTTTGTTACAGTTCGACCGTTATCATCGGGTGATCGACGTCGATATAATGGATAGCCATCAGTGCCAGTGGTGGTCTCTGTCGTAAATTTTCGTGGATAACGTTTGGAGCACTTGCCGTCGACCATGCACGGTGATTGGCGGTTGATGGCGACACACGGTCCATGAATCATATTCATAACTACAACATCATGTAGGTCTGGATCGATTTCGGGATCAGCAATCTCGGCATTTATGATATCATCTATTTGGTCAGGTCTAATTTTTTCAACTAACCAAATGAGAATGTGTGCATGAGGCAAGTCTCGTTTTAGCCATTCGATTGAATACATCCAGCATCGAGTATCACCAAAAACGTGTTGCTTTACAATGTAGTTCATCAGCGACCGAATTTTTTGTTTGAAGACACATGCGGTGAAGTCGTGCCGATCACTTGATGTTTGTCCGGGAAGCAGCATTTGAACAATTTCAATCCACTTTGGATTACAGGTGAAGGTAATGAATAGATCTGGCCGACCGTAATGACGAACATATGTCATTGCATCCTGCGCATATTCATGCATATGACGCGGACTACCTATATAAGTAGCCGGTAGAATAGTTAATCGACCAATGTTAGCTGCATCTCCTTCGGTGCTCTTGTCTTCGAGAAGCACGAAGCCGGGCCATACTAACGCGGCGCCTTTCTCGCGCTAATTCCAGTTCTTCCGCGGTGGATTGGTTAACAACATTGTTCCGATGCCTAATTGCCTGACGGCTAATTTGGGAAAGATTAGATCTTCTGGGTCGCGGCATTGTTTTGTTATTAATAATGTTTTTGTTAAAAGTAATAAAATTTTAAAACTCGCAAATTAATTCCAACGAACGAAAATATAATATTGACAGAACAGCATTGACACTTTCTTAATGCCAAATGGAAAACGGAAATTGCGAAACTAAAAATCATATATCTATGCTAAAAATATCTTTTATATTTTTATGACCCATAAACAATAATTTTATTTTATATTTTAATTGAAAAAGATATTTACTTAATTTTTTCTGTGAGATTTTCAATTGTAAACAATGAAATAGTCAGAAAATTTAATAACATGCGCTCTACCCCATTTGCGCATAAATGTCATGTCGCGGAAAATTAAACATCTGTATATCTCGATAACTCAAACTCCAAATTAAAAATTTATTGGGTCCGTAAGACCAAATAGAGGGTGCTCTACAACTTTGCCATTTGAAGTTTTTTTCTAGGACGCACTGTTAAGGCTGTATAGCTACCGGGGTACATACTGCGGTCCCCATGGGCCACTCCATGATTCAATGTCAATTTTTTTTAGTTATTCTGTTAATAGGAGCTGAGAAAAATTCAATAAATCAAAAATCTCTAAAATCGGTTCAGCCGTTCTTGAGTTATAAGTGTCGTAACACAAACCCGACTTCCTTTTATATATATATATATATATATATATATATATATATATATATATATATATATATATATATATATATATAACGGAAAACCCAGTGTGAGCGAAAGAGCGAGCAGAAAAAGTGACCCGGAAGAGGAGAGCAAGCTAGAGCGGGGAAATGTAAAAAGGAGCGGGAAAGCGAACGAGAGCGGAAAAGCGACCGGGAGTGGGAAAGCGAACGGGAAGGGGAAAGCAAGCGGTGAAGGAAACCGGAGCAAGAGAAAAACAGTAGAAAAACCTCTAAAATCCCCGAGCAACCGCTGACTAAAACGTTTTTTGTCCTTAAAACACCAACGTATTAACAAATTGTTGTCAAACTTAAAACTAACCGCCGCCTGATTATCTTACTTGAATGTGAGCGGAAAAGCAACCGAGATCGAAAAAAGCAAGAAGGAAAAGTGACCAGGAAGAGAAGAGCAAGCTGGAGCAGGAAAACGTAAAAGCGACCTGGAGCGGGAAAGCGACTGGGAGCGGGAAAGCGGCTGGGAGCGAGAAAACGACCGAGAACAGGAAAGCGACCGAGAGCGGGAAAGCGACCGGGGCGGGAAAGCGACCGGGAGCGGGAAAGCGACCGGGAGCGGGAAAGCGACCGGGAGCGGGAAAGCGACCGGGAGCGGGAAAGCGACCGGGAGCGGGAAAGCGATCGGGAGCGGGAAAGCGACCGTGAACGGGAAAGCGACCGGGAGCGAGAAAGCGACCGGGAGCGGGAAAGCGATCGGGAGCGGGAAAGCGACCGTGAACGGGAATGCAACGGGAGCGGGAAACGACCGGGAGTGGGAAAGCTGTTGTCAAACTTGAAACAAACCGCCGCCTGATTATCTTACTTGAATGTGAGCGGAAAAGCAACCGAGATCGAAAAAAGCAAAAAGGAAAAGTGACCAGGAAGAGAAGAGCAAGCTGGAGCAGGAAAACGTAAAAGCGACCTGGAGCGGGAAAGCGTCTGGGAGCGGGAAAGCGACTGGGAGCGAGAAAACGACCGAGAACAGGAAAGCGACCGAGAGCGGGAAAGCGACCGGGAGCGGGAAAGCGACCGGGAGCGGGAAAGCGACCGGGAGCGGGAAAGCGACCGGGAGCGGGAAAGCGATCGGGAGCGGGAAAGCGACCGTGAACGGGAATGCAACGGGAGCGGGAAACGACCGGGAGTGGGAAAGCAACCGAGAACGGGAAAACGGCCGGGAGCGGGAGAGCAAGCGGTGAAGGAAACGGGAGCAAGAGAGATAAACGATAGAAAAACCTCTAAAAACCTCGGGCAACGCCGGGTACCCCGCTAGTCAAATATAAAACGCGCAGGACTTCGCCTGATAAAGAGATAGACTATCCTGACCGACTTCAAATCGCTATATATATAGCCTAAGAAACCCGCGCAAAAGAATGTCTGAAAATGTTCCATAGGTTCCTGTCTAGACCGGTAACCATGACGACGCCGGATGTCAGACGATGACGACGAATCAGAAGAGAGTAACCATGGTGACGACGAAGGCAAGTGAACTTACTGGACCAGATCGACGAGTGCAGGAGATGAGGAAGATGAAGACGATGAGGATATACCTTGTCAGGAGGTCCGTAGAGTGACCCCTGACAGGAGGGTTGTTGTTGTTTGCAGTTGATGCAAAATCATTCAAGAAAATTTCAGGAAGAGAAGATTTCCTCAAGCTGCAGAGGAGTATAGAAAAATTGTTGGCATGGTTCAACGATTGGTTGATGAGTGTAAATGTCGACAAATGCAAGATATTGAGGTTTGGTGGAAGAAACACAAAAGATTACAAATATTACATGAATAACAATTTAGTAAATGAAGTGAAGTCTATTCGGGATCTTGGTGTAATCATGCGGTCAGATCTGAATTTCAAGGACCGCATCCATGAAATAATTAACAGAGCTTTGAATCTTTGATTAGCAGTCGCCATAATGGCGGCTGTTTAAGCGTCTCCAATAAATTCCCTAATTTCAATGTTCTTCTTAATGAAATAGTTTATATTTTTTAAAATAATTTAAATTTTTTAAAATAATTATTATTAACTTTGATAAATGTAAAAGTTTTTTGTCGTTTTGACGACCAGAATCTCTTCGACGCTTTCAGCTCTCCGGCGTCTAGCAAATTTGGATGGCTGTTCAACATCAGCATTGTGTTTTCTGTCAGCTGTGATAATTCGTTTCAGCACTCATATCTGCCTCTGGTGGTCAAAGGCTCTCGCCTGCCGGTGTCTTTCTCATCTGATTGCACCATGCTTCCAGCTCTTGCCAGGACTTATGTTCTCATTTTTGACTTTGTGAATGAATGGTTGTTTTTTAGTCAATTGTTTTTTGTATAGTTTTGCTATACAAAAATAAACTATTGTTTGAATGGTTCCTGGTTTGAAGTGTTATTTTTTGTGGAGTTTTCTTCACTGATTGATTTGTTGGTTTACATTTTTTTTATAAGGGCTTTGTTGTATTTTAATTTGACTTAATATTTGATGTGTTAGGATTTTTTATCCCCCTGATTATTATTTTTCAGAATGTTTGTCATCACCATTGATGTTTTTTCATAGTGTGTTTTCCTGTTAGTGTTTGAAAAAAGGTTTTTTTGTAGTTTTAGTATGGTATCATGTTAGTGATTGAAAAAGGGGCCATTCACACATTACCAGTGTTGTTTCAGTTAGGGTTTTTTAGTTAGAGTATCAGTTCAAGTTAGCCAATTTAATATTTTTTAGTTAGTATTACAGTTAAAGTTAATTTTTTCCAGTTAATATTAGAGTTAATAATTTTTTCAGTTACTATTACAGTTAGTATAACACTTATTAATATAACCCAGTACTGATATTACTAAGCAAACGCTGTATCAGTTTCACTTCTTGTGCATCTGAATTCCATTCTTTTTTTGGTTAATAAAAGCATGCAAGTAGTCTGTGCGCTATTCTGGTTAACCGTGTTTCCTATATCATTTTCGATTAGTTTGCGCTTGGCCTTTAGCTTTTTGCGATTTGTCTCCAAAACCTTAAGTTTTTTTGCCACTTCATTATGTCTATGACTTAAATGATTTACTTTTCAAAAGAGCTACGCAAGTTTCGACCACGTGAGCTTCCGAATCTATAAGTTCGTACCGTTTTTCTGCCGTTTAACGTTTAACTATTTAATTTAATTCTCAATTCTAAAGTTCATTCTCAATATTATCTACGAAATTTGCGTTTTGTTCTGTTTTCGGACTAAAAAGATTAAATGCGATATTATATTGTCAGACTAATTGTTTCCATAGCTGCCGGTTATGCGCTCGCCTGTTACATGGTTTAAAGCCGTGTCAACTGTTATAATATAAAATTAAATTGCGATATTTATTAGAAAAACCAAACTTAAATCGAATATTAAGCTTCGTACACTGGTACACTGCACAGACAATGGCGTTAAACAACAATGGCGTCGTACGTCGTACATCAATCAACGGAAGAAGAACCAAAGAACTAAATAAACATGCTACAAAAATAAATCGTTGAAATAAATGCATTCCAACAGCAGCATCAGCATGTGTAAACCCACTCTACATACTTATTCTCGAAGTGAACTTCTTTCGGTCAATTTTCAGAACAACTGTTACCCAACTAGAGTTTTTCTCCTCACTCTTAAGAAAATGCATTTGCGGTGTCACGACAAAACGTTCACAGACAAAATGTTCAACGACAAAATGTTCACGACAAAACGTTCACGACACAACGTTCACGACAAAATGTTCACGACAAAATATTTACAGACAAAATGTTTACAGACAAAATGTTCACAGACAAAATGTTCAACGACAAAATGTTCACGACAAAACGTTCACGACACAACGTTCACGACAAAATGTTCACGATTGCAACTTTTAAGTTTAGTTTAGTTTTAAATGATAAAATATTTTGTGTTTCACAAAATGAGCGCAAATAAAACGTTAACAATAGTAAATGCAATGTTAATTTCCTCTTTGATACCCCTAACGCAAACGGCAACCAGATGAGTATGGATCGGAGGACTGTAAACTGTTTCAGCAAGAAGGAAAAAACAGATGAAATGAGATAGCTATAATAGGAAAATACAATTTGTTACGAATTTGAGATCGTTTAAATTTTTAATTTCAATTAAGCAAACGACGTAAATGAGGTTTGATGGCTGTATTCTAAAGATTAAAAAGTTAAGAGTATCCAAGAGAAAATTAACCAACCCGGATTAACTAGTTAATAAATGGAAGGATGATTAAAAGGGTGAAAATATGAAATCTTTATTAACTCCAATTAAAAAGAAAAAGAAATGCAATTAGTTATTAATTGAGATTTATTTGATGTTTCAATTTTAATTAAGTGAACGACAGAAAGAAGCCTTGATTGTTGTAGCCTAGCGATAAGAAGTTATCGGCTTCCAAGAGCAATATAGCTCCCGTAATGGACTTTGTCGATAAGGGAGCGCCTAATCAAATGATTCTTTGATTTGATTTGATTTGATTTGATTTGATTTGATTTGATTTGATTTGATTTGATTTTGATTTGATTTGATTTGATTTGATTTGATTTGATTTGATTTGATTTGATTTGATTTGATTTGATTTGATTTGATTTGATTTGATTTGATTTGATTTGATTTGATTTGATTTGATTTGATTTGATTTGATTTGATTTGATTTGATTTGATTTGATTTGATTTGATTTGATTTGATTTGATTTGATTTGATTTGATTTGATTTGATTTGATTTGATTTGATTTGATTTGATTTGATTTGATTTGATTTGATTTGATTTGATTTGATTTGATTTGATTTGATTTGATTTGATTTGATTTGATTTGATTTGATTTGATTTGATTTGATTTGATTTGATTTGATTTAATTAGCAAATTAACGTAACGGTGACTTGGGTAAAGCAGCATGCAGCTACTTGCGTTTTTCAACTAGAATTGAAAATACATTTCTAGCAATTAAAAACTAAAAGGTTAGGGTATCCAAAAGCAAATTAACCGGCATTAACTAGTTAATAAATGGAACGATGATAAAAAGGATAAAAATATGGATGAAAAAGAAAAAAGCCAAATAGCTATAACTCCATACAATTATTTATTAATTGGAGATCAATTGATGTTGCTAATACTTATTAGTTTCATGCTGTCATGAACATATACTTTGCCTAGGTAAATAAAATGGTGAATAGACACATCACAAAAAATGACTTAATAATTAGTTTGCAAGCGATCTTGACATAATAAAACAAAATTTTTATTTTTCAGTGTGAACATTTTGTCGTGAACGTTGTGTCGTGAACGTTTTGTCGTGAACGTTTTGTCGTGAACGTTTTGTCGTTGAACATATTGTCTGTGAGCATTTTGTCTGTGAACATTTTGTCTGTGAACATTTTGTGCGTGAACATTTTTCGTGAACGTTTTGTCGTGAACGTTTTGTCGTGAACATTTTGTCGTTGAACATTTTGTCGTTGAACATTTTGTCTGTGAACGTTTTGTCGGTGTTCATTTTGTCGTGAACATTTTGTCGTGAATGTTTAGTCGTGGAACCTGCATTTGCTCAAATGTACGACAATACCACTACAGGGGGCGACGGGCTGGCCATCGTTCTCGAACCTCCTTCAGACCGAGACTTCTGGCTCCTTCGGCTGGTGACGCCCGTGTATATGATCACAAGTGACTGAATTTTTTTTTCAACAAAATGTCTGATACAGAAATATTCATTGCGATGGGACAGGCTGTGGGCTATTCCGGAGATGAATTGAAGATATTTGTCAAAGAATTGAAGAATGAAAAAAGAGTTAGGAGAATGGAGGAACGGGAGGAGAAAAAGGCTCAACAGGAGCAGTAGCAGGAAGAAAAAAAAGCTCAACGAGAACATGAAGAACGGGAGAGACAGAGACAGCACGAGATACAACTTAAGAAGTTGGAAATCGAATCTCAGAAACCAAAAAAGAGCAAGGGGTCAATGGAAGGAACAAAAATTCCATATCTAAAATTCTCGGAAGGTGACGATGTGGACGCGTTTCTGTTTCGTTTTGAGGCATTGGCCACGACAAATGATCACCCACGAAAGGGTTGGGGAATACTTCTGGGGTCGCTATTAAGTTCCAAAACTTTGGACGTCTTTGGACAAATGGATAGCGACCAAATGAGAGATTACGAAATGGTCAAAGAGGCGCTGTTGCGTCGTTTTGGTAAATCAGCAGAAGATTATTGGTTGAAATTTCGAAGGGAAAAACTAAATTCAGAAGAAACATGGGAACAATACTTGATGAGGCTAAACAGCTATCTCAAGCGGTGGGTAGATCTCGCAGGTGAAGAAGATTTCCAATTTTTGATTCTGAGGGAACAATTTTTTAGGAAATGCCCACCTGAGATGGTCGAGTACCTATTAGAGAAGGAGGCCCACGATGTTAACGTTTTGAGTCGTTGGGTTAATAAATACAACCAGGCTCATCCGGGAAACTATTACCCTGCTCAAGAAGAAAAAAGAAATGGAGTATGGTTCATTCTACGACTGGAATGGTTGGACCCCGTTGTTACAATTGTCATCAAATTGGACATTTCGTGAAGGACTGCAGACAACGCACTCAGGCAAGTCCCGTCATGTGCCAAACACGTAGAGAGGCCACCATGACACCGTCATGCAAAGATTCTGGAGTAGTGAATGCATGCGCGGCCATGGTGATGGAAGGTAAAATGAATGAGGTCAAATTAAAATGTGGCTGCGTTTCACGGTAATAGCGGATAGCTGTCTTCATTCAGGAGGAAGACTTAAGTTTACCAGAGGTTTTGTGAATAAAAAACCTGTAAATGTTTTGAGGGACACTGGCTGTACAGCAATTATGGTCGACGGCACAGTACGTGAAGCTCCAACAGCAGTAGTTAAAATTAAAACAAACTGGTTCAAAGGAACCACAGAAGTGGTATGTATGGAGAATCTGTTTTGTGATCTGGTGTTGGGAAATGTCGATGTGGTAGGAACTTCAAATGCAATGGCTGCAGGAAAACGTATTCGCCGGCAACCACAGAAACCCACTCCTGACTACGACAACAAACAGAGAAATAAAAGGGCAAATTTTACGAAAAAGTCTGCCAACTCGGATTTGTATCAAAGCAAGAAAAAGAACACGTGTGCCATTTCAAAGCTGGGAAATAAAATTGAGGCAAACGTTCAAGCTTTGAATCCGCCAAAAGAAAGACCAAAGCTATGTCTCCTGTCAAAAAACAAATTGGGAGAAGAAATTGAAAAAAATAGTTTGAGATCATCAATCTTTGGAGATGCTCGCCCAATCGACACATCTCACAAAGATCAAAAATTGAAAGAAGGCTTAAAGAAAATTCAAGCGATCAAGGAACTGATTGTAAACCAAAATTTATGAGCAATCTTAAAAATACCAAGTGTTTTCTTTTGAAGAGAGGGGATATGTAAGATGAAGATGGCTCATCTTACATATATTTGTGGAAATAGCTTATTTTATTATCTTTTATTACGTTAATTTGTGTATATGTATATATATGTTTGTTTATATATGTGTATATATACATCTGTATTTTGTATATATATGTGTATATATACATCTGTATTTTGTATATATATGTATATATAAATATATATATACATATATATTTATATTCAAATAATTAGGTGTTAATTTTTCGTCGATACAGGCTCGGTTAAATTTTATTGACCAAGTATATATTTATATATAAATATATATATATTTATATATAAATATATATCTGTTGTTTATATATATATATATACACATATACATATATGTATATGTGTATATATATATACATATATACACATATACATATATATATATATATATATATATATATATATATATATATATATATATATATACATATACACATATATATACACATATACATATATATATATATATATTTATATATATATATATATATATGTGTGTGTGTGTATCTATATATATATATATAAAAATGAATGTTTGTATGTATGTTCTTTATGCATTGCTACACCATTCATCCGATCGTAATGAAATTTTCATACAACCTTGAGAGTCAAGGGGAATCAAATATAGAGAAAAAAATTTGAAATCCGTCACAAAATGAGCCGAGCGGAGCGGGAACTATATATATATATATATATATATATATATATATATATATATAATATATATATATATATATATATATATATATATATATATATATATATATATATATATATATATATATATATATATATATATATATATATATATATATATATATATATATATTAGCGGAGGCACCCGGCGTGTCCCGGGGTTTTTTAGAGGTTTTTCTAATGTTTGTTTCTCGCTCCCGTTTCCTTCTCGCTTTCCCGTTCCCGGTCGCTTTTCCGCTTCCGGTCGTTTTCCAGCTCCCGGTCGCATTACCGCTCCCAATTGCTTTCCCGTTCTCGGTCCCTTTCCCTTTCCCGCTCTATCTTTCGCTCTCAGTTGGCTTCCCGTTCCCGTTTTTGCTCATTTATGTATGTATATGTATGTGTATATATGTATGTATATAGTTCCCGCTCACTAACCCGCTCCGCTCCGCTCATTTTGTGACGGATTTCAAATTTTTTTTTCTATCTTTGATTCCCTTTGACTCTCAATGTTGTGTTAAAATTTCATTACGATCGGATGAATGATGTAGCAATGCATAAAGAACATACATACAAACATTCATTTATATATATATAACGTTTTTTAAGACGCTAAAAACGTAGTTTATTAAAATACTAAAGAACTCAATTCAGCCATAATTTAGCTCGTGCCCGGTCAATGTCAACATGGCCGCCCTCCACGTGTGCATACCAAAGATCATACAATATATTGCCTAGATATATATATATAATATGAGATACGTCACATTTCCCTTGTCAAAAAAAATTAAATACAATAAAACAAAACGAGTTAGTCCTTGTTCACATATCGAAGCTGCTTCTTGATGATTCGCCCATATCTCGTTGTGACGGGCTGTTCAGGATGGCTTTCCACAGTACCTCCTGGTGGGATCTCTCTGTTGGAAGTTTCTTGCTGATGATGAAGAGGAAGACTGGTTGATGTATGACCATCTGCATGTATGTCTTCAAAAACAACTTGAGGTTCATTCGAAAGCCTAACATGCCTGGCATTACGAGGAAGACTGGTTGATGTTTGACAATCTGGATTTCTGTCTTCAAATACAACTGGAGGCTCATTCGAAAGCCTAACATGTTTGGCATTACGTCTGTAGTTCGATCCATCGTAAGTTTGCAATTTGTAGGAACGAAAAGGCAACACCTTTGTAACCTCCGCTTTGGTCCAGGGACTGTTGTCATTCAGTTTTACGCGGACTGTTTGACCTTTGAGAATCGGCTTCTTTATTCTTGTATGCCTGTCGTAATAGAATGCTTGTTTGTTCTTTGCCTCTTCAATTTTTCTCTGTACATCCAAACTCGCTGAAGGAGAAGCCCGTAGTAGCAAATCATTTGTGGGCAGTAGCGTTCTTCCTCGTCGACCATGTATCATTTGGGCGGGGGATTCTTTCAGATTTTCAGAAGGTGTGTTTCTCCAATCGAGTAAGGCAAGGAAAGGATCTGCTTTCGCTTCTAATGCTTTAGCCATTAATCTTTTTATCGTTTTAACTGAGTTTTCAACCTTTCCATTTGATTGCGGGTATCTAGGTGAAGAGGTGAGATGTTGAAACTCATACCTTTCAGCAAAAAGTCTGAATTCTTCTGAGTTGAACGGTGGTCCGTTGTCTGAAAAAACGACTTCCGGCAGTCCATAGCGTGCAAAATGATGTTTGACTCTGTAAATAATTTCTGCCGACTTTTTGTCATTCAACCGATCAATTTCAAAGAAGTTACTAAAGTAATCTGTGCAGATAAGATAACTTCTTCCTTGAAATTCAAATAAATCGACACCTACCTTTTGCCATGGTCGGGATGGCGTTCAGACCACAAACACTCAAAGATTGGCCTTGTGATTTGTTAATCGTCTTAGCAATTGCTAGGCGAATCGGAAATTGAATTCTTTTAAAACTGCACTGCCTTGCTTCCGACGTTGACATTTCTTTGATGAAGCGTTCCAAGTGTAATAACGTGGCATCTCCGAGTAAAGCAACGTTTGTGCAAATGGATCGCTTTGGCAAATCGCAAAAAACTCGTTAATGTTGTTGCTGGAGGTGTTTCAGCACGTTGAATAATATTCGATGCGTTAAAATAAACTCGTTGACCATTCTCCAGATGCACAGCCAAATGGACAACAGTGGGATGACGTTCATGAAATAGAATGAGAATATACGCCAAATTGCTTCATTGCAGTTCACATATCTACCAATTTGATAGCGTCTAATCTCGTCATTATCTGAGCTTTGAATGCCAAAGACTGCCATATCGCTGCCTTTCGTTACATATTTGCAGATGTACTTAATTGACTTTAAAGATATGCAATACTCAGCATTGCGATGTATCTTGAATGTTTTGGAAAGAAGTGGCGAATATGGAACAATCCAACTGTTGTCAACCACGAAATCGTTTCCTTTCACTTTCTTTGTTACAGTTCGACCGTTATCATCGGGTGATCGACGTCGATATAATGGATAGCCATCAGTGCCAGTGGTGGTCTCTGTCGTAAATTTTCGTGGATAACGTTTGGAGCACTTGCCGTCGACCATGCACGGTGATTGGCGGTTGATGGCGACACACGGTCCATGAATCATATTCATAACTACAACATCATGTAGGTCTGGATCGATTTCGGGATCAGCAATCTCGGCATTTATGATATCATCTATTTGGTCAGGTCTAATTTTTTCAACTAACCAAATGAGAATGTGTGCATGAGGCAAGTCTCGTTTTAGCCATTCGATTGAATACATCCAGCATCGAGTATCACCAAAAACGTGTTGCTTTACAATGTAGTTCATCAGCGACCGAATTTTTTGTTTGAAGACACATGCGGTGAAGTCGTGCCGATCACTTGATGTTTGTCCGGGAAGCAGCATTTGAACAATTTCAATCCACTTTGGATTACAGGTGAAGGTAATGAATAGATCTGGCCGACCGTAATGACGAACATATGTCATTGCATCCTGCGCATATTCATGCATATGACGCGGACTACCTATATAAGTAGCCGGTAGAATAGTTAATCGACCAATGTTAGCTGCATCTCCTTCGGTGCTCTTGTCTTCGAGAAGCACGAAGCCGGGCCATACTAACGCGGCGCCTTTCTCGCGCTAATTCCAGTTCTTCCGCGGTGGATTGGTTAACAACATTGTTCCGATGCCTAATTGCCTGACGGCTAATTTGGGAAAGATTAGATCTTCTGGGTCGCGGCATTGTTTTGTTATTAATAATGTTTTTGTTAAAAGTAATAAAATTTTAAAACTCGCAAATTAATTCCAACGAACGAAAATATAATATTGACAGAACAGCATTGACACTTTCTTAATGCCAAATGGAAAACGGAAATTGCGAAACTAAAAATCATATATCTATGCTAAAAATATCTTTTATATTTTTATGACCCATAAACAATAATTTTATTTTATATTTTAATTGAAAAAGATATTTACTTAATTTTTTCTGTGAGATTTTCAATTGTAAACAATGAAATAGTCAGAAAATTTAATAACATGCGCTCTACCCCATTTGCGCATAAATGTCATGTCGCGGAAAATTAAACATCTGTATATCTCGATAACTCAAACTCCAAATTAAAAATTTATTGGGTCCGTAAGACCAAATAGAGGGTGCTCTACAACTTTGCCATTTGAAGTTTTTTTCTAGGACGCACTGTTAAGGCTGTATAGCTACCGGGGTACATACTGCGGTCCCCATGGGCCACTCCATGATTCAATGTCAATTTTTTTTAGTTATTCTGTTAATAGGAGCTGAGAAAAATTCAATAAATCAAAAATCTCTAAAATCGGTTCAGCCGTTCTTGAGTTATAAGTGTCGTAACACAAACCCGACTTCCTTTTATATATATATATATATATATATATATATATATATATATATATATATATATATATATATATATATATATATATATATAACGGAAAACCCAGTGTGAGCGAAAGAGCGAGCAGAAAAAGTGACCCGGAAGAGGAGAGCAAGCTAGAGCGGGGAAATGTAAAAAGGAGCGGGAAAGCGAACGAGAGCGGAAAAGCGACCGGGAGTGGGAAAGCGAACGGGAAGGGGAAAGCAAGCGGTGAAGGAAACCGGAGCAAGAGAAAAACAGTAGAAAAACCTCTAAAATCCCCGAGCAACCGCTGACTAAAACGTTTTTTGTCCTTAAAACACCAACGTATTAACAAATTGTTGTCAAACTTAAAACTAACCGCCGCCTGATTATCTTACTTGAATGTGAGCGGAAAAGCAACCGAGATCGAAAAAAGCAAGAAGGAAAAGTGACCAGGAAGAGAAGAGCAAGCTGGAGCAGGAAAACGTAAAAGCGACCTGGAGCGGGAAAGCGACTGGGAGCGGGAAAGCGGCTGGGAGCGAGAAAACGACCGAGAACAGGAAAGCGACCGAGAGCGGGAAAGCGACCGGGGCGGGAAAGCGACCGGGAGCGGGAAAGCGACCGGGAGCGGGAAAGCGACCGGGAGCGGGAAAGCGACCGGGAGCGGGAAAGCGACCGGGAGCGGGAAAGCGACCGGGAGCGGGAAAGCGATCGGGAGCGGGAAAGCGACCGTGAACGGGAAAGCGACCGGGAGCGAGAAAGCGACCGGGAGCGGGAAAGCGATCGGGAGCGGGAAAGCGACCGTGAACGGGAATGCAACGGGAGCGGGAAACGACCGGGAGTGGGAAAGCTGTTGTCAAACTTGAAACAAACCGCCGCCTGATTATCTTACTTGAATGTGAGCGGAAAAGCAACCGAGATCGAAAAAAGCAAAAAGGAAAAGTGACCAGGAAGAGAAGAGCAAGCTGGAGCAGGAAAACGTAAAAGCGACCTGGAGCGGGAAAGCGTCTGGGAGCGGGAAAGCGACTGGGAGCGAGAAAACGACCGAGAACAGGAAAGCGACCGAGAGCGGGAAAGCGACCGGGAGCGGGAAAGCGACCGGGAGCGGGAAAGCGACCGGGAGCGGGAAAGCGACCGGGAGCGGGAAAGCGATCGGGAGCGGGAAAGCGACCGTGAACGGGAATGCAACGGGAGCGGGAAACGACCGGGAGTGGGAAAGCAACCGAGAACGGGAAAACGGCCGGGAGCGGGAGAGCAAGCGGTGAAGGAAACGGGAGCAAGAGAGATAAACGATAGAAAAACCTCTAAAAACCTCGGGCAACGCCGGGTACCCCGCTAGTCAAATATAAAACGCGCAGGACTTCGCCTGATAAAGAGATAGACTATCCTGACCGACTTCAAATCGCTATATATATAGCCTAAGAAACCCGCGCAAAAGAATGTCTGAAAATGTTCCATAGGTTCCTGTCTAGACCGGTAACCATGACGACGCCGGATGTCAGACGATGACGACGAATCAGAAGAGAGTAACCATGGTGACGACGAAGGCAAGTGAACTTACTGGACCAGATCGACGAGTGCAGGAGATGAGGAAGATGAAGACGATGAGGATATACCTTGTCAGGAGGTCCGTAGAGTGACCCCTGACAGGAGGGTTGTTGTTGTTTGCAGTTGATGCAAAATCATTCAAGAAAATTTCAGGAAGAGAAGATTTCCTCAAGCTGCAGAGGAGTATAGAAAAATTGTTGGCATGGTTCAACGATTGGTTGATGAGTGTAAATGTCGACAAATGCAAGATATTGAGGTTTGGTGGAAGAAACACAAAAGATTACAAATATTACATGAATAACAATTTAGTAAATGAAGTGAAGTCTATTCGGGATCTTGGTGTAATCATGCGGTCAGATCTGAATTTCAAGGACCGCATCCATGAAATAATTAACAGAGCTTTGAATCTTTGATTAGCAGTCGCCATAATGGCGGCTGTTTAAGCGTCTCCAATAAATTCCCTAATTTCAATGTTCTTCTTAATGAAATAGTTTATATTTTTTAAAATAATTTAAATTTTTTAAAATAATTATTATTAACTTTGATAAATGTAAAAGTTTTTTGTCGTTTTGACGACCAGAATCTCTTCGACGCTTTCAGCTCTCCGGCGTCTAGCAAATTTGGATGGCTGTTCAACATCAGCATTGTGTTTTCTGTCAGCTGTGATAATTCGTTTCAGCACTCATATCTGCCTCTGGTGGTCAAAGGCTCTCGCCTGCCGGTGTCTTTCTCATCTGATTGCACCATGCTTCCAGCTCTTGCCAGGACTTATGTTCTCATTTTTGACTTTGTGAATGAATGGTTGTTTTTTAGTCAATTGTTTTTTGTATAGTTTTGCTATACAAAAATAAACTATTGTTTGAATGGTTCCTGGTTTGAAGTGTTATTTTTTGTGGAGTTTTCTTCACTGATTGATTTGTTGGTTTACATTTTTTTTATAAGGGCTTTGTTGTATTTTAATTTGACTTAATATTTGATGTGTTAGGATTTTTTATCCCCCTGATTATTATTTTTCAGAATGTTTGTCATCACCATTGATGTTTTTTCATAGTGTGTTTTCCTGTTAGTGTTTGAAAAAAGGTTTTTTTGTAGTTTTAGTATGGTATCATGTTAGTGATTGAAAAAGGGGCCATTCACACATTACCAGTGTTGTTTCAGTTAGGGTTTTTTAGTTAGAGTATCAGTTCAAGTTAGCCAATTTAATATTTTTTAGTTAGTATTACAGTTAAAGTTAATTTTTTCCAGTTAATATTAGAGTTAATAATTTTTTCAGTTACTATTACAGTTAGTATAACACTTATTAATATAACCCAGTACTGATATTACTAAGCAAACGCTGTATCAGTTTCACTTCTTGTGCATCTGAATTCCATTCTTTTTTTGGTTAATAAAAGCATGCAAGTAGTCTGTGCGCTATTCTGGTTAACCGTGTTTCCTATATCATTTTCGATTAGTTTGCGCTTGGCCTTTAGCTTTTTGCGATTTGTCTCCAAAACCTTAAGTTTTTTTGCCACTTCATTATGTCTATGACTTAAATGATTTACTTTTCAAAAGAGCTACGCAAGTTTCGACCACGTGAGCTTCCGAATCTATAAGTTCGTACCGTTTTTCTGCCGTTTAACGTTTAACTATTTAATTTAATTCTCAATTCTAAAGTTCATTCTCAATATTATCTACGAAATTTGCGTTTTGTTCTGTTTTCGGACTAAAAAGATTAAATGCGATATTATATTGTCAGACTAATTGTTTCCATAGCTGCCGGTTATGCGCTCGCCTGTTACATGGTTTAAAGCCGTGTCAACTGTTATAATATAAAATTAAATTGCGATATTTATTAGAAAAACCAAACTTAAATCGAATATTAAGCTTCGTACACTGGTACACTGCACAGACAATGGCGTTAAACAACAATGGCGTCGTACGTCGTACATCAATCAACGGAAGAAGAACCAAAGAACTAAATAAACATGCTACAAAAATAAATCGTTGAAATAAATGCATTCCAACAGCAGCATCAGCATGTGTAAACCCACTCTACATACTTATTCTCGAAGTGAACTTCTTTCGGTCAATTTTCAGAACAACTGTTACCCAACTAGAGTTTTTCTCCTCACTCTTAAGAAAATGCATTTGCGGTGTCACGACAAAACGTTCACAGACAAAATGTTCAACGACAAAATGTTCACGACAAAACGTTCACGACACAACGTTCACGACAAAATGTTCACGACAAAATATTTACAGACAAAATGTTTACAGACAAAATGTTCACAGACAAAATGTTCAACGACAAAATGTTCACGACAAAACGTTCACGACACAACGTTCACGACAAAATGTTCACGATTGCAACTTTTAAGTTTAGTTTAGTTTTAAATGATAAAATATTTTGTGTTTCACAAAATGAGCGCAAATAAAACGTTAACAATAGTAAATGCAATGTTAATTTCCTCTTTGATACCCCTAACGCAAACGGCAACCAGATGAGTATGGATCGGAGGACTGTAAACTGTTTCAGCAAGAAGGAAAAAACAGATGAAATGAGATAGCTATAATAGGAAAATACAATTTGTTACGAATTTGAGATCGTTTAAATTTTTAATTTCAATTAAGCAAACGACGTAAATGAGGTTTGATGGCTGTATTCTAAAGATTAAAAAGTTAAGAGTATCCAAGAGAAAATTAACCAACCCGGATTAACTAGTTAATAAATGGAAGGATGATTAAAAGGGTGAAAATATGAAATCTTTATTAACTCCAATTAAAAAGAAAAAGAAATGCAATTAGTTATTAATTGAGATTTATTTGATGTTTCAATTTTAATTAAGTGAACGACAGAAAGAAGCCTTGATTGTTGTAGCCTAGCGATAAGAAGTTATCGGCTTCCAAGAGCAATATAGCTCCCGTAATGGACTTTGTCGATAAGGGAGCGCCTAATCAAATGATTCTTTGATTTGATTTGATTTGATTTGATTTGATTTGATTTGATTTTGATTTGATTTGATTTGATTTGATTTGATTTGATTTGATTTGATTTGATTTGATTTGATTTGATTTGATTTGATTTGATTTGATTTGATTTGATTTGATTTGATTTGATTTGATTTGATTTGATTTGATTTGATTTGATTTGATTTGATTTGATTTGATTTGATTTGATTTGATTTGATTTGATTTGATTTGATTTGATTTGATTTGATTTGATTTGATTTGATTTGATTTGATTTGATTTGATTTGATTTGATTTGATTTGATTTGATTTGATTTGATTTGATTTAATTAGCAAATTAACGTAACGGTGACTTGGGTAAAGCAGCATGCAGCTACTTGCGTTTTTCAACTAGAATTGAAAATACATTTCTAGCAATTAAAAACTAAAAGGTTAGGGTATCCAAAAGCAAATTAACCGGCATTAACTAGTTAATAAATGGAACGATGATAAAAAGGATAAAAATATGGATGAAAAAGAAAAAAGCCAAATAGCTATAACTCCATACAATTATTTATTAATTGGAGATCAATTGATGTTGCTAATACTTATTAGTTTCATGCTGTCATGAACATATACTTTGCCTAGGTAAATAAAATGGTGAATAGACACATCACAAAAAATGACTTAATAATTAGTTTGCAAGCGATCTTGACATAATAAAACAAAATTTTTATTTTTCAGTGTGAACATTTTGTCGTGAACGTTGTGTCGTGAACGTTTTGTCGTGAACGTTTTGTCGTGAACGTTTTGTCGTTGAACATATTGTCTGTGAGCATTTTGTCTGTGAACATTTTGTCTGTGAACATTTTGTGCGTGAACATTTTTCGTGAACGTTTTGTCGTGAACGTTTTGTCGTGAACATTTTGTCGTTGAACATTTTGTCGTTGAACATTTTGTCTGTGAACGTTTTGTCGGTGTTCATTTTGTCGTGAACATTTTGTCGTGAATGTTTAGTCGTGGAACCTGCATTTGCTCAAATGTACGACAATACCACTACAGGGGGCGACGGGCTGGCCATCGTTCTCGAACCTCCTTCAGACCGAGACTTCTGGCTCCTTCGGCTGGTGACGCCCGTGTATATGATCACAAGTGACTGAATTTTTTTTTCAACAAAATGTCTGATACAGAAATATTCATTGCGATGGGACAGGCTGTGGGCTATTCCGGAGATGAATTGAAGATATTTGTCAAAGAATTGAAGAATGAAAAAAGAGTTAGGAGAATGGAGGAACGGGAGGAGAAAAAGGCTCAACAGGAGCAGTAGCAGGAAGAAAAAAAAGCTCAACGAGAACATGAAGAACGGGAGAGACAGAGACAGCACGAGATACAACTTAAGAAGTTGGAAATCGAATCTCAGAAACCAAAAAAGAGCAAGGGGTCAATGGAAGGAACAAAAATTCCATATCTAAAATTCTCGGAAGGTGACGATGTGGACGCGTTTCTGTTTCGTTTTGAGGCATTGGCCACGACAAATGATCACCCACGAAAGGGTTGGGGAATACTTCTGGGGTCGCTATTAAGTTCCAAAACTTTGGACGTCATTTGGACAAATGGATAGCGACCAAATGACAGATTACGAAATGGTCAAAGAGGCGCTGTTGCGTCGTTTTGGTAAATCAGCAGAAGATTATTGGTTGAAATTCCGAAGGGAAAAACTAAATTCAGAAGAAACATGGGAACAATACTTGATGAGGCTAAACAGCTATCTCAAGCGGTGGGTAGATCTCGCAGGTGAAGAAGATTTCCAATTTTTGATTCTGAGGGAACAATTTTTTAGGAAATGCCCACCTGAGATGGTCGAGTACCTATTAGAGAAGGAGGCCCACGATGTTAACGTTTTGAGTCGTTGGGTTAATAAATACAACCAGGCTCATCCGGGAAACTATTACCCTGCTCAAGAAGAAAAAAGAAATGGAGTATGGTTCATTCTACGACTGGAATGGTTGGACCCCGTTGTTACAATTGTCATCAAATTGGACATTTCGTGAAGGACTGCAGACAACGCACTCAGGCAAGTCCCGTCATGTGCCAAACACGTAGAGAGGCCACCATGACACCGTCATGCAAAGATTCTGGAGTAGTGAATGCATGCGCGGCCATGGTGATGGAAGGTAAAATGAATGAGGTCAAATTAAAATGTGGCTGCGTTTCACGGTAATAGCGGATAGCTGTCTTCATTCAGGAGGAAGACTTAAGTTTACCAGAGGTTTTGTGAATAAAAAACCTGTAAATGTTTTGAGGGACACTGGCTGTACAGCAATTATGGTCGACGGCACAGTACGTGAAGCTCCAACAGCAGTAGTTAAAATTAAAACAAACTGGTTCAAAGGAACCACAGAAGTGGTATGTATGGAGAATCTGTTTTGTGATCTGGTGTTGGGAAATGTCGATGTGGTAGGAACTTCAAATGCAATGGCTGCAGGAAAACGTATTCGCCGGCAACCACAGAAACCCACTCCTGACTACGACAACAAACAGAGAAATAAAAGGGCAAATTTTACGAAAAAGTCTGCCAACTCGGATTTGTATCAAAGCAAGAAAAAGAACACGTGTGCCATTTCAAAGCTGGGAAATAAAATTGAGGCAAACGTTCAAGCTTTGAATCCGCCAAAAGAAAGACCAAAGCTATGTCTCCTGTCAAAAAACAAATTGGGAGAAGAAATTGAAAAAAATAGTTTGAGATCATCAATCTTTGGAGATGCTCGCCCAATCGACACATCTCACAAAGATCAAAAATTGAAAGAAGGCTTAAAGAAAATTCAAGCGATCAAGGAACTGATTGTAAACCAAAATTTATGAGCAATCTTAAAAATACCAAGTGTTTTCTTTTGAAGAGAGGGGATATGTAAGATGAAGATGGCTCATCTTACATATAATTGTGGAAATAGCTTATTTTATTATCTTTTATTACGTTAATTTGTGTATATGTATATATATGTTTGTTTATATATGTGTATATATACATCTGTATTTTGTATATATATGTGTATATATACATCTGTATTTTGTATATATATGTATATATAAATATATATATACATATATATTTATATTCAAATAATTAGGTGTTAATTTTTCGTCGATACAGGCTCGGTTAAATTTTATTGACCAAGTATATATTTATATATAAATATATATATATATTTATATATAAATATATATCTGTTGTTTATATATATATATATACACATATACATATATGTATATGTTTATATATATATACATATATACACATATACATATATATATATATATATATATATATATATATATATATATATATATATATATATATATATATATACATATACACATATATATACACATATACATATATATATATATATATATTTATATATATATATATATATGTGTGTGTGTGTGTATCTATATATATATATATATAAAAATGAATGTTTGTATGTATGTTCTTTATGCATTGCTACACCATTCATCCGATCGTAATGAAATTTTCATACAACCTTGAGAGTCAAGGGGAATCAAATATAGAGAAAAAAATTTGAAATCCGTCACAAAATGAGCCGAGCGGAGCGGGAACTATATATATATATATATATATATATATATATATATATATATATATATATATATATTAGCGGAGGCACCCGGCGTGTCCCGGGGTTTTTTAGAGGTTTTTCTAATGTTTGTTTCTCGCTCCCGTTTCCTTCTCGCTTTCCCGTTCCCGGTCGCTTTTCCGCTTCCGGTCGTTTTCCAGCTCCCGGTCGCATTACCGCTCCCAATTGCTTTCCCGTTCTCGGTCCCTTTCCCTTTCCCGCTCTATCTTTCGCTCTCAGTTGGCTTCCCGTTCCCGTTTTTGCTCATTTATGTATGTATATGTATGTGTATATATGTATGTATATAGTTCCCGCTCACTAACCCGCTCCGCTCCGCTCATTTTGTGACGGATTTCAAATTTTTTTTTCTATCTTTGATTCCCTTTGACTCTCAATGTTGTGTTAAAATTTCATTACGATCGGATGAATGATGTAGCAATGCATAAAGAACATACATACAAACATTCATTTATATATATATAACGTTTTTTAAGACGCTAAAAACGTAGTTTATTAAAATACTAAAGAACTCAATTCAGCCATAATTTAGCTCGTGCCCGGTCAATGTCAACATGGCCGCCCTCCACGTGTGCATACCAAAGATCATACAATATATTGCCTAGATATATATATATAATATGAGATACGTCACATTTCCCTTGTCAAAAAAAATTAAATACAATAAAACAAAACGAGTTAGTCCTTGTTCACATATCGAAGCGGCTTCTTGATGATTCGCCCATATCTCGTTGTGACGGGCTGTTCAGGATGGCTTTCCACAGTACCTCCTGGTGGGATCTCTCTGTTGGAAGTTTCTTGCTGATGATGAAGAGGAAGACTGGTTGATGTATGACCATCTGCATGTATGTCTTCAAAAACAACTTGAGGTTCATTCGAAAGCCTAACATGCCTGGCATTACGAGGAAGACTGGTTGATGTTTGACAATCTGGATTTCTGTCTTCAAATACAACTGGAGGCTCATTCGAAAGCCTAACATGTTTGGCATTACGTCTGTAGTTCGATCCATCGTAAGTTTGCAATTTGTAGGAACGAAAAGGCAACACCTTTGTAACCTCCGCTTTGGTCCAGGGACTGTTGTCATTCAGTTTTACGCGGACTGTTTGACCTTTGAGAATCGGCTTCTTTATTCTTGTATGCCTGTCGTAATAGAATGCTTGTTTGTTCTTTGCCTCTTCAATTTTTCTCTGTACATCCAAACTCGCTGAAGGAGAAGCCCGTAGTAGCAAATCATTTGTGGGCAGTAGCGTTCTTCCTCGTCGACCATGTATCATTTGGGCGGGGGATTCTTTCAGATTTTCAGAAGGTGTGTTTCTCCAATCGAGTAAGGCAAGGAAAGGATCTGCTTTCGCTTCTAATGCTTTAGCCATTAATCTTTTTATCGTTTTAACTGAGTTTTCAACCTTTCCATTTGATTGCGGGTATCTAGGTGAAGAGGTGAGATGTTGAAACTCATACCTTTCAGCAAAAAGTCTGAATTCTTCTGAGTTGAACGGTGGTCCGTTGTCTGAAAAAACGACTTCCGGCAGTCCATAGCGTGCAAAATGATGTTTGACTCTGTAAATAATTTCTGCCGACTTTTTGTCATTCAACCGATCAATTTCAAAGAAGTTACTAAAGTAATCTGTGCAGATAAGATAACTTCTTCCTTGAAATTCAAATAAATCGACACCTACCTTTTGCCATGGTCGGGATGGCGTTGGATGTGGTAATAAAGGTTCTCTTTGTGTTTCCGCTTGTAACTTGGCGCAAACTGCACATTGACTAACGTAATCAGTGATGTGCTTTGTTAGTCCCGGCCAAAACACTGATTCTTTAGCTCTTCTGATGCAACCATTAATGCCAATGTGGCTTGAATGAGCTCGTTCAATTATTAGCCGTCGAGCGCTCGGTGGTACAAAAAGACGAGATCCCTTGAAAATTAAATCGTTCTCGATTACCATTTCATCGCAAAAAGGGTAAAATTCTTTTAAATCATTTGGTAGATCAGAGATTTTTTCTGGCCAGCCAACATGAATCTGATGAACCAGTGCATCGTAAGAGTCATCATACTTTGCTGCTGACTTTACTATCTCTTTAACTTTGTCTGACGCTATAAGTACTGCAACAGTGCCATCATCGCCATCTTCATTCACTGAAGCCACATCTTCTGAAAAGTGTTCGGATTGAGAATGTTTCATATTTCTGGACGGGTATGCTCGGCTAAGAGTATCTGCAACGACAACTTGAGTACCCGGTTTAAAAACTAAATCAAATGTGTAGTTTTGCAGTCTCAGTAACATTCGTTGTAGTCGTCGTGGGGCACTGGTTAGAGCTTTCTTGAAGATAGAAATTAGTGGCTTGTGATCTGTCTGAACCACAACATGACGACCATAAACATAAGTATGAAACTTTTCCATTGCAAAAAGTATTGAAAGGTTTTCCTTTTCTATCTGAGCGTAGTTTAGCTCAGTCTGCGTTAAAGCCCGAGAGGCATATGCTACCGGAGATCCGTTCTGGAGCAAACATGCCCCAAGGCCAGATTGTGATGAATCGCATTGCACAGTGGTAGGTTGTTTTGGATCAAAATACTGCAACACCGGGGCAGTTCGAAGAAGCAACTTCAAGGTTTCCAGTGCCCTACCATGCACGTCCGGGTCCCAATAAAATTCAGATTCTTTGTTCAATAGCTCTCTTAGCGGTGCAGTAACTTCAGAAAAACTTGGAACAAACTTAGCAAGGTAGGTTGCTGTAACGGTTGTTACTAATTCGTAAATAATTATTTTTATTTTTTTTATTATTTATTTTTTTATCTGGGGTATTAAATTAAATATCTATTATTTTATCTTTTATTTCTATGCTATGTGACGATAGGACGGATTTGTTTTAAAAAGATTATTTTTTGGTTTTGGTGCTTCGTGCTTTGCTTTGTGCTAATAAATTGTTGCTGTGTGCTTAGTGCTTTGCTTTGTGCTATTAAATAATTGTTTCGTGCTTCGTGCCTGACTTCGTGCTAAGTTGTTAATTTGATTTCTCTGTGTGTTGTACCTTGGGAGCTGATAAAGTTTGTGGGTACCTCAGAACTTGTGGTGTCTAAATAAATAAGAACCTGAACGCCGGCTCCTGTTGAAGATTTTCCTCATCGGACAACCGACGTTACATTTCTGGCGCAGTCGACAGGGTCAGCATCAACATCGCTGATCTTCACCACAAGGAACGGGCCTACTCAACCAAAGTCTCGCCGAAAAAATCAAGGAAATTTTCTGTGTGGATTCTGTTAGTTTCTTTTTTTTTTTTTCATTAGGAAGTTATTGTCAGTGCTGTAGGTTAGTGATCAATTAAGGTAGTTAGGATAATGAATACACCGATATCAATGGTGGCGGAGAAAAACTCACGGATTGATTCTGAAAATGAATCGCAGGGAGAGGAGTCGCCACTAAGGCGTAACATAAGTTTTACAGGAATACAATACGAGAGAGATTTAGCGGAGAGGATAAGACAGGAGGAGCGTGAGGACCGCAAAGAAAGAGAGGAGCGTGAGGACCGCAAAGAAAGAGAGGAGCGTGCGATGCGTATAAAATTAGCTGAGATAGAGAAGGAAGTGAAGTTGGCGGAGTCACAATCACGGCACGCACGCGATGATGGTTATGGCGTGTATAATAATTCCGAACGCGAGACCTATATTCGCAAGGTAAACATTGTTAAGGCAGGATTAATGCCATTCCCTACGGAAAAGATCGAGTTACCGGCGTTTTTTAAATATCTGGAGGACGAATGCCATTGCCAAGGGATCGATATATCTGACCAAGGGGAAATGCTTAAAGGCATCGTGGCGGCGCGAGCGGATAATTTATTATATCGTATACCCGTAGAACAGCGGTATAATTACCATTTCCTAAAACAAGCGATTCTTCGGGAATATGGTATTCATCCTGCCACACTTAAGAACGCCTTCGATAACGCGCAGCGCATGCGCGACGAATCATTTACAACGTTTGCCACCAGAATACACAACCTCTGCACATATTATTTAGATAGCTGTGGTGCAGATGGCATTTACGACCGAGTAGTAAGCATCTTATGTGCCGATAAGATCAAGCAAATACTTCCCCGGGACTGTTTAAATTATGTCATTGATCGTCCAGGTGAAGTCGATAATTGCCACAAGCAAGTTGCTGAGCACGCAGACAACTATGTTCTGCTACATAAAAACATATTACATAACACAGCATTCAAAATTCATTCTCGGTCAAGGGACGAAGAGGAATCGACTGGCCTACAACGAGATAGACCACCTGTAGCTCCTCCGACTTGTGCACGGCCTATTCCTCAACCCTCGAAAACTAGCGCAAGCGGTAACATTCGAAAGTGCTACAACTGTGGTAAACTAGGTCACGAGGCACGCGAGTGTCGAGGAACTAAGGTATATACTAATTGCCAGGAAGTGGGTCATGCAAGTCAGCTCTGCCCACGCAACCCCACTAGAGCTAATATATGTCACGTAGATCCTCTAGGAGTAGATAATGAGGCGTTTGAAAGTTATTTCCTTAATGTAAGGATCGGTGATGCTGCACCAGTGAGAGCCCTCAACGACAGTGGAGCTAACCGTTGCTGTATAAGGGCCAGTTTGGTTGATATTCATCAATGCCCCATACAACGTCAAGGCGTGTTACGGGGAGCGATAGTGGGTATTGAGCAACCGGTTACTCTGGTTGAACTAACTATAAGGCCTTATTTCTCTGATGACCAATATGTTAGCATAGCCCCGACGATTAAAGAGTGGTTTGCAGTGGTAGATAACCTCCGGGAGGAAGCCCTCTTAACTCCTAGCGTAGTCAAAAGAATTCAAGCATTGGAATCCTACGAAATGATTACAGCTAGCGCAGCAACCATACATATAGAAAAGGACGGCGGTACGTCGCCAACAGATGTTGAAAGTGTAAGGCCAGACAATACGAACGGGACGATTCAGGACATTATGCCGGTACAGAGCGGTCCGGCCTCAGCAGATCCGACCCACTTCCGCCAGGAACAAAAATTATGTGGCACCCTTAAACAGGTGTGGAAGTTTGGGGAAAAGGAAAAAAAAAGTTTTATGGTGAGAGACGGGCTGTTATATCATAAGGAAAATCTGTGGGGATTACAGTTACACCAGCTATGCCTCCCCGAGGTGAGGGTTCCCCTGGTATTAAAAATGGCGCATGACTCAGTTTGTGCGGGTCATCTGGCTGCCAAGTCGACTAGTCAGCGTATTCGACTCAACTTTTGGTTCCCAGATATAGAGAGTAAAGTCAAAACCTATTGCGAATCGTGTGAGATCTGTCAAAAGCGAGCACCTTCTCGGGTCAAGGATCGGGTTCCCATCCAACCCATTCCGCGAGGTGACGAGCGACCTTTCTCGCATTTAATGATCGACTGCATCGGTCCTCTCATCACTGAATCAGATCCCGTTAAAGCAAAACCATTAGTTAATTACGCTTTGGTAATAATTGATAAGTTTTCTCGCTGGCCAGCGGCGTACCCCTTACGATCACTAGAAGCAAAGGCGGTATGTGAAGTCTTACTTCAGTTTTTTATGAATTTTTCTATACCGAACGTCATAAGTTCGGATCGTGGAACTAATTTCACGAGTAAGCTGACTCAGGAGTTTTTACGAGTATTGGGTTGCTCTCCACGTTTTAATACTCCTGGTCACCCGGAAGCAACAGGACTGGTGGAGAGATGCAACAAAACCTTGAAGCAGATGTTGTTCAAGTTAGTCTTTGAACATCCCAAGGAGTGGCCAAAGATCCTACCCTTTGTGATGTGGAGTCTGCGGGAAAAGCCGTCATCGACCACTCACGTAAGTCCGTATACCTTAGTGTTTGGTGGTGTTCCTCGTGGCCCCCTATACATTTTAAAAGAGACTTGGTGTGGTCGCGAAGCCCCGGTCTTTTCGATTGGGAGAAATCCGAGTGACTATCTTAGTGATTTGCGTCGTAATCTTGCTATAGCCAGTGAGTACGCAAACAAGTATAGCCAGCACGAACAAGATCGTTATACCACAAATTATAATTTGCGTAGTTCACAGCGCGAATACGAGGTAGGTGACATAGTATTAATACTCGCACCTGATAGCGGTCGCAGTAAATGGCTAAACCGCTGGCAAGGTCCTGGGACCATTGTGGGCAAGCATGGTGTCGGGTCATATATTGTCGATATCAACGGTGCTCAGCGACATATCCACATCAATAAAATACGACGGTACCATCCTCGTATAGAGGAAGCCATCACAAACAATTGTTCCGTCGTATATGACAAAGACCAAGACTTTGGACAGATTAATCTAAATGATACTTGTAATAATTTCACAGAGCTATCCACCTTGAGTTTAGGGCACCTTTCATCTTCTCAGATATTAGATATTCAGGAGATAGTTAACCGCTATCCCAATGTTTTTTCCAAAAAATTAGGTAGATGCGAATTAGCAAGTCATCGCATCCGGATTAGTTCAAACTTCCAACCCAAACGTTTCAAAGCGTATAAAATTCCGGAGTTGTTGAAACCAGACGTCGCTCGTCAGCTCGACGATATGTTAGCTCAGGGGATAATCCAGCCGTCTAGAAGCGAGATGGTGAGTCCGGTGGTTTGTGTCCTTAAAGGACAGGACAAAACAAAAGGGGTCCGGCTCGCCATTGATTTTCGATACATTAATAAACATTCTGAAGGGGATGCCTTTCCTTTACCTGATGTTCAGGATATCTTACAGAAGGTGGGAGCAGCACAATACATCAGCTGCTTCGACGCTCAAAGCGGATATTGGCAGGTGCCGATACATCCCGAATCTCAATGGCTCACAGCATTCATTTGCAATGATAGCTTATATGAGTTCACCCGAATGCCATTCGGACTAAAATCGGCTGGCAATACTTTTATGCGTCTTATGAAAGAAATTTTGCAACCGATTAATACTTTTGTTGCACCTTTCGTAGATGACGTCGCTGTCTATTCATCAACGTGGGAGGAACACCTGGATCATCTTAATAAGTTTTTTAAGATCATTAATTCTTCAGGTTTAACATTAAATATGAGTAAGTGTCATTTTGGGAAACCAAAAGTGATATACCTAGGTCACCTCATTGGATCCGGAACCATTGCCCCCGATCCCGAGAAGGTCCGAAGCCTCCATAAGTTGAGACCCGTTCAAACGACGCGAGACGTGAGAAGTATCATTGGTTTTTTTAGTTATTTTCGAGGATTTATTCCACAATTTGCAGAGGTAGCTGGGGTCATCATCAACTTAATGCGGGGTGGAAAAAACCAAAAGGTAGAATGGCTGGACATACATGAAGAGGCGCTTAACAAGCTAAAAAGACTCCTAGTAGAATCCGTCACCCTTCGCACAATTGACTACCAACGAGAGTTTGGTTTGGCTGTCGATGCAAGCGCGGGAGCCGTTGGATGCTGCCTCTTCCAGTGGAACGCGAACCGAGAGGAACAACCCATCGCCTTTGCCAGTGCTAAACTCAGTGACACACAACAAAGGTGGGCAACCATCGAAAGAGAAGCCTATGCTGTGGTGTGGGCACTCCAAAAGTTCAAAGGGTGGTTACTGCTTTCACAGGTCACGGTCTTCTCCGACCATAATCCCCTTACGTTTCTAACGGAAGTATCGACAAAAAGTTCAAAACTCACAAGATGGGCCCTTGCACTTCAAGAGTTTGATCTTCAGTTCAAGTACCGGGCGGGACGAACCAACATTCCTGCCGATTTCATGTCACGGTCCATAGAAGACGACGGCGCTGAGGTTCCCTCCACAACGATCAAGAAAACTATACAATAATGTAACGTGAGTTACGGGTGTTGATAACATTGCATTCCACCCTTAACTACACTCTTTTTGGGTAGGGAGGTGTAACGGTTGTTACTAATTCGTAAATAATTATTTTTATTTTTTTTATTATTTATTTTTTTATCTGGGGTATTAAATTAAATATCTATTATTTTATCTTTTATTTCTATGCTATGTGACGATAGGACGGATTTGTTTTAAAAAGATTATTTTTTGGTTTTGGTGCTTCGTGCTTTGCTTTGTGCTAATAAATTGTTGCTGTGTGCTTAGTGTTTTGCTTTGTGCTATTAAATAATTGTTTCGTGCTTCGTGCCTGACTTCGTGCTAAGTTGTTAATTTGATTTCTCTGTGTGTTGTACCTTGGGAGCTGATAAAGTTTGTGGGTACCTCAGAACTTGTGGTGTCTAAATAAATAAGAACCTGAACGCCGGCTCCTGTTGAAGATTTTCCTCATCGGACAACCGACGTTACAGTTGCCATACCCAATAGTCTCTGAACTCCTTTTGCATCATCTGGAGGTGACATGTTGTCAATTGCCTCGAGTTTCTCACTGTCTGCTTCCAAACCCTTCTCAGTAAGACGATGGCCCATGAACTCAATTGATTTCCTTCGCAATTTCAATTTTTCTTTATTCAAACGAATGCCTGCAAAACGACATCTGTTGAGTAGAGCAATCATT
The DNA here is from genome assembly GCA_963978895.1 of Erpobdella octoculata. Lineage (NCBI taxonomy): Eukaryota > Metazoa > Annelida > Clitellata > Hirudinida > Erpobdellidae > Erpobdella > Erpobdella octoculata. Next base: position 20,646,681 of record OZ022245.1, read on the forward strand.
TTCTTGTCATGGTCAATAGTGGCTTCTAAGATATTCTTTCCTGAACCGTAAACAAGAATATCATCGGCAATGCACGCAACTCCCTCTAAACCTGCTAAAGCACTGTGAATTCTTCTCTGAAATTCCTCTGGTGCTATGGAAATTCCAAATGGAAGCCGGAGCCAGCGAAACTTTCCAAATGGTGTCTGAAACGTAGTTAGTTTGCTGCTTGCTTCATCCAACTCAACATGCCAGAAAGCATCCTTGGCATCTACTGTTGAAAACACTCTTGCATTTTTCAAGTCGGGTAGAATATCATCAATAGTTGGTAAGGGGTAGTGGTTTCGTTTCAATGCTTTGTTCAATGGTTTAGGGTCAATACAAATACGAATCTTACCATTGGATTTCGCTACCACTAGCAATGCCGAAATCCATGCCGATGGCTCCTGTTCCATAACAATTATGCCGTTTTTTACCATCTGTTCGAGTTCCAGCCTTACTTTATCTTTTATGGCAATTGGAAGTCTTCGAAGCGGCATCCTAACTGGAGGAATAGATAAGTCAATCTCGAAATGCAGAGTACCCTCTAGTTTTCCTATGCCAGAGAACAAATCACTGTAATGTTTTAAGACTTGCTCTATTGTTATTGGAGTTTGTGTACAGCAAAGAGTCAATATATTTTCTCGGTTGACTGATGAGATGTAGTTGCTGACAAGCCTGAGAACCCAATATTGGTTGTTTATGATTTTCAGTAACGTAGAAATCGATTAAGTAACTTTTGCTCGTCTTAGGATTTTTGACTTCTACATTAATCATTCCGAGTGTTTTTAGTTCTGTGTTGTCGAACATACGAAGATTCGTCTCCGGTCTGCGTAGTTTGAATTTGTCTAAGGTTTTACACAAAATGTCGTGTGGAAGAAGATTTACTGTGGCTCCAGAGTCCAAAAGAAATCGGATGTGCTGCTTTCCCAGCTGAAGATTTGCAAATAGCTTTTTTGGGAAGTTTGAATGCTTTTCATTTAAAATTAGGACGTCATCTAATTCAGTTTTAAGACAATTGCAGTCACGTTCCGACTGTGATCGACAAACACTGGAGAAGTGATTCATTTTTTCGCAGATGTTACATTTCTTTCCGAATGCCGGACAGATTTCTTTCCTGAATTCATGAAAACGCCCACAATATCTACATTTCTCCGCTTTTCTCGATGTTTGGAATTTACAACTATTATAATTTTCTTGTCGCTTTGTTGACGTCAATCTGTGTTCCTTCGTGCTTGCTGTCAGTTTTCGAATGTCTTCTGAAGCAGTGAAATCTCGCATCTGCCTGCAGGCAATTTCGCTGGCCCGACAGATATCAATAGCTGCTGTTAAAGTCAACTGGCGTATTTGCAGCATCTTCTTTCTGGTTGCGTCATCTCGTATGCCGATAACTAGTTTGTCCCTCAGAATGGAATCTTCCAACGTTCCATACTCACATGTTTTGATAAGGCTTCGCAAAACTGTAAGATATGCATCAAAACTTTCGTTTTCTTCTTGAACTCTTTTGTTCAATATGTAGCGTTCATACGTAACATTGACTTCACCAACACAATATTGTTCAAATGATAAAATAACCTGATCGATGTCTTTTCTTTCGTCGTCGGACATATCAAGAGATTCGTAGACGTCGTACGCATCATTGCTTAGGCATGCTAAAAATATCGCCGTTCTTTTCGCTTTCGGTTCTCTATTGAGATCTGTCACAATTTCATAGTTCATCCATTGAGCTTTAAAACGTTTCCAATTACTGGCAATATTCCCAACAGTCGTTAGTGCAACAGGTAAAGGAATTTGTGTCGCGGCCATCTTTCCTTCTCGAAAAGCAAGTTCACTTTTTTTTTCGAAACGTTAGTTCACTTTTTTTTAAAAAACTTCTGACACCATGTAACGTTTTTTAAGACGCTAAAAACGTAGTTTATTAAAATACTAAAGAACTCAATTCAGCCATAATTTAGCTCGTGCCCGGTCAATGTCAACATGGCCGCCCTCCACGTGTGCATACCAAAGATCATACAATATATTGCCTAGATATATATATAATATGAGATACGTCACAATATATATATATATATATATATATATATATATATATATATATATATATATATTTATATATAAGAATATGTATGTAAATATAGATGTCCTTTATGCATTGCTACACCATTCATTTAATCGTAGTGCAATTTTTACACAAGCTTGAAATGCAATGGTAGGTTTTTGTGAAAAAAATTGAAATCGGTCACAAAATGAGCAGAGCGGGAGAGCGATCTTGATGAAATTTGGCAAGGAGGTAGTTTTCATACAGGGGATAAATGTTAAGAATGTTAGGACTCCCAACTCCGATCTCCCGGCTCAGGTAGGCTAAAAAACTTTCCAGGCCAAAAGTGCCTATGTACCGGGAGCGGGAGTGTGTATGTATCTATGTATGTATGTATGTGTGTGTGTATGTATGTATGTATGTATGTATGTATGTATGTATGTATGTATGTATGTATGTATGTATGTATGTATGTATGTATGTATGTATGTATGTATGTATGTATGTATGTATGTATGTATGTATGTATGTATGTAGAATCGGATCTAGGTGGAGGGGACTGAGAGCGAAAAAATGAGCGGGAAATATATATATATATAAGCCTTATCCTATTTTGTAACCTCAGGAGTTAATTAAGTTAAGTTAAGGAAATGAGGACAGCAAAAGAGAACCATTGGCGAACATTCTGTAGCTCTCTTAACTCACACTCTAGTCAGACTACCATGTGGAAGCGGTGAAACATATGGTCCTGTAAACGTGGAGGAATATGCTTTCTAGCGATTCGTAACGTTAAAGTCGAAGTTATTTTTATCACAATATTTCTCGAATTTATTTTAACTTAATTATTCTTCCTTGAATATAATCTTTTAACTGGACTCAAATAAAACTGAATTTTCTCACTTTGTTGAATTTCGCACGGTTCTAACAAATCTTTTGTTAATTCCAATTTCTCTCTGCAGCACGTCTCTTTAAATTTTTATTTTCTTCTCGAACACTCAACTTTAAAACACACTGTCTCAATTCTCAAAACTCATGCACAAAATAATATTTACATTCTTACCAATAAAAATCCGGAAAAAGATATATATATATATATATATATATATATATATATATATATATATATATATATATATATATATATATATAATTTCTAGATAAAAAAATAATAAACACGCACACACGTACACACATACATATATATAAAAACATATATAAATATATACATATATATATATATATATATATACATAAATATATATGACCTATTGTTACGAAATATCCAATCCTAATAAAATGCACACATAATAAAATAAAATAAACAAATACTATGAAAAATACGTAAGATGAATCATCTTCATCTTACAGGTCCACACACATGCAGGTTTTAACGTTCCAGCGCTGAAACTGAATGAAAATGAAACCGCTTATTCTGACAAAGACAAAGCGAATGCGTTAGCAACTGCCATCGCAAAAAACTCATCAGACAAAAATCTTGACCTAAGATTTATTCAAAGGAAAGAGGCTCTGAAAAAAGAAATTACCTTTACCATCAGATCTGGCTTTTCTTGCGAAAACGACCCACATGATTTAAACACAGAAATTTCCTTAAAAGAATTTACGGAAGCTCTGATGCAGAGTGCAAACGGCAAATCTCCAGGTCCAGACAATCTCTGCTATGAGATGCTAAGACAAATTGACGAGATAGGTCTCAATAAGCTCTTGGATCCTATAAACTTATCTTGGTCCAAAGGAGAGGTAGCAAAACTATGGAAGCAATCCATAATTGTTCCGCTACTAAAACCGGGAAAAAATTCTGCAGACACCAACTCATATCGATCCATTTCCCTAACATCTTCATTGTGCAAGATTACTGAAAGAATTATTGCAAATCGGTTAAGGTTCTACCTGGAGCAAAATAATCTCTTAAATCGTGAACAATCAGGCTTTAGAAAAGGAAGAGGATGCACAGATCACATCCTTAGACTACAAAACGATATTAAACGCTCGATGTGGAATAAGGGTGGGACACTGGCGGTCTTTTTGGACTTAGAAAAAGCCTTCGATCTAATGTAGCGAGAGGGGCTTTTGTTGAAGCTTGAAAAGCTTGGTGTCAGAGGAAAGATTTTAAAATGGATCCATAGCTTCTTGAATAATCGAGAGGCCATGGTTCGTGTGGGATCCACGTTGTCAGACCCGGTATTGCTGGAAAATGGTACCCCGCAGGGTTCTGTCCTGAGCCCCCTTTTGTTCATTGTTATGATGAGCGACATCCCTTGTCAAGAAATCCATCGAATTCGGACATCTATATTTGCGGACGATGTAGCGATATGGATTTCAGGAAAAGACCCACATATTATGCGAAACTGCTTACAGACTCGACTAAACGAAATCCAAACATTCTTCCTCAATTGGGGATTCAAACTGTCAACCGAGAAATCGGTAGCAGTCTGTTTTACAAAATACAATGAATTCCGAACAAATTCTCTACCTATTTGTATGGATGACAAAAAAATCAGCTGGAAGAGCGAAGCTACATTTCTCGGTATAATATTTGACTCAAAATTAACCTGGAAAAAACACATTGATAAGATCGTTGATCGTTGCAAAAAAAGATTAAATATCATGCGATGCCTAACAGGACAAAGCTGGGGATGCGGCAAAGAAACACTGATGCTTTTCTACCGATGCGCCATACGGTCAGTGATGGAGTTTGGCTGCGAAGAATTTGACAGTGCATCAGAATCTCAAAAACAAAGACTCGAAAAAATCCAATATAGTGCCTTAAAAACAGCTTGCGGGGCAATGGTTGGAACTAGTTTGGCCGCTCTACAAATAGAATGCGGAGATCCTCCACTCGATATACAACGAAAGATGTTAATTACAAACCTTGCCACTAAAACCAAGATCATTCCAAACCATCCGACAAAAGACGTCTTTGTACCTCGCAGAGGACAAGAAGGGGTTAAATGGCGATGGTTCTTTCACAGAAAAGTGAAAGAAGCTGAACATCCAGCAGCCAAAAGAAAAGCGGCATTGAACAAAATAGTTGACAAATTCAATCCAGTCCCCTTAACTCCTTCTCTAACTCCACCATGGAAACTTATTCCACCTCTTTTTAACGAAGGGCTGGTGGGGTTAAAGAAGGATGATCCGTCAATTGTCCAAAGAGCTAAGGAACTGATTGCTACATATACAGATTCGATACATATGTACACAGATGCATCTAAGATAGACAATGTAGCAGCTGTGGGAATTTATATCCCGGAAAAAGATATGAAAATAGCTAAGAGAGTCACGAATGACGTTAGTATTTATACGGCTGAGCTAACAGGTATAAAATGCGGCTTGGAGTGGATGGCACAACCAGATGGTCCACATAAAATAGCCCTATTTACGGATTCATATAACTCTATGATATCATTGAAAAATTCCGCAAATGCTCAAAAATCTGCTCTTGTGGAATCAGTCCTAACACTAGCATCCAACCTCTCAAAAGAAGGGAAAACAATTACCTTGATTTGGGTACCTAGCAACGTGGGCATACGTGGAAATGAAATGGCAGACTGCCTTGCCAAAGAAGCTACCAAACATCCCGAAATAGAGATTGAGATTATGCCAGAGATATTTGACATAAAAAGAACAATACGCAGAGAGCTTTTGAACGAATGGCAGACCAGATGGGACTTTGCTCAAGAAAGTCGACACTACTGGTCTCTCGAAAAAAAGTCTCAAATAAAATTAAATTCAAGACAACAAACAGAAAAAAGGAAGTCATCATTTCCCGACTCCGACTTGGAAAGTGTCGGCTAAAACAAAATTTGAAGAGAATGAATCTTCATGAGACAGGTTTGTGCGAAACCTGCGGAACAGAGGAAACAATCGAGCACTGGTTGCTACACTGCGAAGAAACGACACAACTAGGAATGGAACTTGGGAACTTTTGTAAAAGGATCCAAAAACCAACTACACTCCAAACCATACTGAACTCGGAAATATGCCACGACATCATCTATAAATGGATACAAAATAATCCTAAAGAACTGTAAATATAGAGAAAAATTATTTAGTGTAAATAAGTATTTTTTTCATTTTGATTTTCTTTTCGCGTCTTAAAACACATGGTGTAAAAGACTATAAACTATAATAAAAAAAAAAAAAAAATAATAAGTTAAGGAAAGCCACGTGGGCATACGTGGAAATGAAATGGCAGACTGCCTTGCCAAAGAAGCCACCAAACATCCCGAAATAGAGATTGAGATTATGCCAGAGATATTTGACATAAAAAGAACAATACGCAGAGAGCTTTTGAACGAATGGCAGACCAGATGGGATTCTGCTCAAGAAAGTCGACACTACTGGTCTCTCGAAAAAAAAGTTTCAAATAAATTAAATTCAAGACAACAAACAGAAAAGGAAGTCATCATTTCCCGACTCCGACTTGGAAAGTGTCGGCTGAAACAAAATTTGAAGAGAATGAATCTTCATGAGACAGGTTTGTGCGAAACCTGCGGAACAGAGGAAACAATCGAGCACTGGTTGCTGCACTGCGAAGAAACGACACAACTAGGAATGGAACTTGGGAACTTTTGTAAAAGGATCCAAAAACCAACTACACTCCAAACCATACTGAACTCGGAAATATGCCACGACATCATCTATAAATGGATACAAAATAATCCTAAAGAACTGTAAATATAGAGAAAAATTATTTAGTGTAAATAAGTATTTTTTTCATTTTGATTTTGTTTTTGCGTCTTAAAACACATGGTGTAAAAGACTATAAACTATAATAAAAAAAAAAAAATAAGTTGAGGAACTCCGCCTCGCTAATTGCGAGCCAGTCCCAAGCCTGGAGAAAAAAGGAGGGAAAAGTTAAAAGGATCAAATTATGATCCACAACAGGAAGTACTTAGCTGCTTCCTACATACAGACATTTCAGTCTTAAAACACATGGTGTAAAGGACTATAAACTATTATAAAAAAAAAAAATAAGTTAAGGAATCACATCTCATTAGATAGATATATTTTTAGATATATTCAAGTACAGATAAGCTAGAGAAATTTAAAATGGCAATTTCTATGCAGAAAGTGAAAAAAGAAAGAAGAAAACGCCTGTCACACAAACTCATAAAAAGGGAAAGCAAGCTATTGCTGAAAACAAGGAAGAAGAAAAGAAAGCATCAAAGGATGAAAAAAAGACAGAAAAACGTGAAGAACCAATGAGCATGCCAACGATACAGGGGCTTGTCGAGGAGATTCAGGAAATAACAAAAGACATACCACAAATGCCCTTGGAAGCTGTAATGAAAGTCATTATAAAAATGTTCAATAACATCCTTAAATACAATGGCTTTCAGGCGTACCCTGGAGATATGGAGGTTTCCGAATCTTAAAATTTGAATCCTCTAGAAAACGGTATAAACCAGTTCAAAAAACCAAACATGGACAACAACATTACCATTTTACAGTGGAACTGTCAAAGTATTCGTGCAAGAGTCAACGAACTAAATATTTTTATCGGAAAAATGGTGAAGGTTCCCGACATCATTGCCCTGCAGGAAACATGGCTGAAAGAGGGCAATAACTTCAGTATTTCAGGATATAATATTGTCAGGCTGGATAGAGGTCGCCATCAAGGAGGAGGGGTCGCAACACTCCTCCGAGAAGGCATCTCATACACCTCGCAAACCATAGAACAAAACGAATATGAGTCACTACTTGTGACCATTTCTTCTGAAAAGGGATCAAACATCACCATTATCAATGCATACGTTCCACCAAATGCCAATCATCAAACACTGCTAACTACACTGGAAAAGTCATTCAGTTATACCAACTCAATTGTATTAGGTGACTTCAATGCATACTCTGTTGTTTTCGGTGCTGAAACTTCAGATAACAGAGGTAAATTAATTGAGAAATTGTTAGATCAGTATGGCCTTGTTGCCCTTTTTCCGGATCAGGTACCGCCCTGACTCCCAGCGGAAGGACAACTCCTATAGATCTGGCAATGTGCTCTCCTTCTTTATCTCAAAAAGCCTTGTGTAAGGTGTTAGATGAAAATCTGGGCAGTGACCACTACCCGGTTTTGATCACACTAAATAAAAAGATCAATTACGAGGTAAACAACAGAAAGGTATGGAACCTGGAGAAAGCCGATTGGTACAAATACCAACGGCTTTCAACAGGAATGTTAAATGAACTCCAAACTTTCACAAATGATGACGAAGCAACAAACCTGTTAACGCAAGGTCTGAACAAAGCAGCCATAGCATCAATACCAACCAAAAATGGAAGACGATCAGGACTTAGGCCAGTACCATGGTGGAATGATGAATGTGAAAGCGCAATCAAAGCAAGAAACCAAGTCTTATACTCACTTCGGAAAGAGTATACTACGACTGGCTTTGAACGGTATCGAGAACTCAAACAAATCGCACAGAAGATAGTGAGGACAGCAAAAGAGAACCATTGGCGAACATTTTGTAGCTCTCTTAACTCACACTCTAGTCAGACTACCATGTGGAAAGCGGTGAAAAATATGGTCCACACACATGCAGGTTTTAACGTTCCAGCGCTGAAACTGAGTGAAAATAAACCCGCTTATTCTGACAAAGACAAAGCGAATGCGTTAGCAAATGCCATCGCAAAAAACTCATCAGACAAAAATCTTGACCTAAGATTTATTCAAAGGAAAGAGGCTCTGAAAAGAGAAATTACCTTTACCATCAGATCAGGCTTTTCTTGCGAAAACGACCCACATGATTTAAACACAGAAATTTCCTTAAAAGAATTTACGGAAGCTCTGATGCAGAGTGCAAACGGCAAATCTCCAGGTCCAGACAATCTCTGCTATGAGATGCTAAGACAAATTGACGAGATAGGTCTCAATAGGCTCTTGGATCTTATAAACTTATCTTGGTCCAAAGGAGAGGTAGCAAAACTATGGAAGCAATCCATAATTGTTCCGCTACTAAAACCGAGAAAAAATTCTGCAGACACCAACTCATATCGACCCATTTCCCTAACATCTTCATTGTGCAAGATTACTGAAAGAATTATTGCAAATCGGTTAAGGTTCTACCTGGAGCAAAATAATCTCTTAAACCGTAAACAATCAGGCTTTAGAAAAGGAAGAGGATGTACAGATCACATCCTTAGACTACAAAACGATATTAAACGCTCGATGTGGAATAAGGGTGGGACACTGGCGGTTTTTCTGGACTTAGAAAAAGCCTTCGATCTAATGTGGCGAGAGGGGCTTTTGTTGAAGCTTGAAAAGATTGGTGTCAGAGGAAAGATTTAAAAATGGATCCATAGCTTCTTGAATAATCGAGAGGCCATGGTTCGTGTGGGATCCACGTTGTCAGACCCGGTATTGTTGGAAAATGGTACCCCGCAGGGTTCTGTCCTGAGCCCCCTTTTGTTCATTGTTATGATGAGCGACATCCCTTGTCAAGAAATCCATGGAATTCGGACATCTATATTTGCGGACGATGTAGCAATATGGATTTCAGGAAAAGACCCACATACTATGCGAAACTGCTTGCAGACTCGACTAAACGAAATCCAAACATTCTTCCTCAATTAGGGATTCAAATTGTCAACCGAGAAATCGGTAGCAGTCTGTTTTACAAAATACAATGAATTCCGAACAAATTCCCTACCTATTTGTATGGATGACAAAAAAATCAGCTGGAAGAGCGAAGCTACATTTCTCGGTATAATATTTGACTCAAAATTAACCTGGAAAAAACACATTGATAAGATCGTTGATCGTTGCAAAAAAAGATTAAATATCATGCGATGCCTAACAGGACAAAGCTGGGGATGCGGCAAAGAAACACTGATGCTTTTCTACCGATGCGCCATACGGTCAGTGATGGAGTTTGGCTGCGAAGCATTTGACAGTGCATCAGAATCTCAAAAACAAAGACTCGAGAAAATCCAATATAGTGCCTTAAAAACAGCTTGTGGGGCAATGGTTGGAACCAGTTTGGCCGCTCTACAAATAGAATGCGGAGATCCTCCACCCGATATACGACGAAAGATGTTAATTACAAACCTTGCCACTAAAACCAAGATCATTCCAAACCATCCGACAAAAGACGTCTTTGTACCCCCCAGAGGACAAGAAGGGGTTAAATGGCGATGGTTCTTTCACAGAAAAGTGAAAGAAGCTGAACATCCAGCAGCGAAAAAAAACAGCGGCATTGAACAAAATAGTTGACAAATTCAATCCAGTCCCCTTAACTCCTTCTCTAACTCCACCATGGAAACTTATTCCACCTCTTTTTAACGAAGGGCTGGTGGGGTTAAAGAAGGATGATCCGTCAATTGTCCAAAGAGCTAAGGAACTGATTGCTACATATACAGATTCGACACATATGTACACAGATGCATCTAAGATAGACAATGTAGCAGCTGTGGGAATTTATATCCCGGAAAAAGATATGAAAATAGCTAAGAGAGTCACGAATGACGTTAGTATTTATACGGCTGAGCTAACAGCTATAAAATGCGGCTTGGAGTGGATGGCACAACCAGACGGTCCACATAAAATAGCCCTATTTACGGATTCATATAGCTCTATGATATCATTGAAAAATTCCGCAAATGCTCAAAAATCTGCTCTTGTGGAATCAGTCCTAACACTAGCATCCAACCTCTCAAAAGAAGGGAAAACAATTACCCTGATTTGGGTACCTAGCCACGTGGGCATACGTGGAAATGAAATGGCAGACTGCCTTGCCAAAGAAACCACCAAATATCCCGAAATAGAGATTGAGATTATGCCAGAGATATTTGACATAAAAAGAACAATACGCAGAGAGCTCTTGAACGAATGGCAGACCAGATGGGACTCTGCTCAAATAAGTCGACACTACTGGTCTCTCGAAAAAAAAGTCTCAAATAAAATTAAATTCAAGACAACAAACAGAAAAAAGGAAGTCATCATTTCCCGACTCCGACTTGGAAAGTGTCGGCTGAAACAAAATTTGAAGAGAATGAATCTGAATGAGACAGGTTTGTGCGAAACCTGCGGAACAGAGGAAACAATCGAGCACTGGTTGCTGCACTGCAAAGAAACGACACAACTAGGAATGGAACTTGGGAACTTTTGTAAAAGGATTCAAAAACCAACTACACTCCAAACCATACTGAACTCGGAAATATGCCACGACATCATCTATAAATGGATACAAAATAATCCGAAAGAACTGTAAATATAGAGAAAAATTATTCAGTGTAAATAAGTATTTTTTTCATTTTGATTTTGTTTTCGCGTCTGAAAACACATGGTGTAAAAGACTATAAACTATAATATAAAAAAAATAAGTTAAGGAAGTTAGGGAAAAAACTCCGCCTTGCATTTGCAAGCCAGTCCCAAGCCTGGAGAAAAGAGGAGGAAAAAGTTAAAAAGAACAAATTATGATCCACGACAGGAAGTATTTAGGTGTTTCCTACATACAGCCATTTCAGTCTTAAAACACCTGGTGTAAAGGACTATAAACTATTATAAAAAAAAAAGTTAGGGATGGCAGACCAGATGGGACTCTGTTCAAGAAAGTCGACACTACTGGTCTCTCGAAAAAAAGTCTCAAATAAAATTAAATTCAAGACAACAAACAGAAAAAAGGAAGTCATAATTTCCCGACTCCGACTTGGAAAGTGTCGGCTGAAACAAAATTTGAAGAGAATGAATCTTCATGAGACAGGTTTGTGCGAAACCTGCGGAACAGAGGAAACAATCGAGCACTGGTTGCTGCACTGCAATGAAACGACACAACTAGGAATGGAACTTGGGAACTTTTGTAAAAGGATCCAAAAACCAACTACACTCCAAACCATACTGAACTCGGAAATATGCCACGACATCATCTATAAATGGATACAAAATAATCCTAAAGAACTGTAAATATAGAGAAAAATTATTTAGTGTAAATAGGTATTTTTTTCATTTTGATTTTGTTTTCGCATCTTAAAACACATGGTGTAAAAGACTATAAACTATAATAAAAAAAAAAAGTTAGGGATAACTCCGCCTCGCTAATTGCGAGCCAGTCCCAAGCCTGGATAAAGGAAGAAGGACAGTTGAAAAGATCAAATATGTGCTACGACAGAAAGTACTTAGATGCTTCCTACACAGCCATTTCAGTCTTAAAACACCTGGTTTAAAGGACTATTGTGACGACTGTTGCCTTTGCGACAGTCACTGCTGCTGGAGAAACTTCGAACGACTAACTACAAAAACAAAGCCAAACACACTCTTGTTGACTACTAGATTATTTAGTATCGAATAAAGCCCAAAATTATCGAAATCAATTATCGAATAAAATACGACAGAACACTAAAGGTCCTCACACTAGGTGAAACAGGCGCAAAAACTTAAACAAAGAGTCCAAGCAGCCTTATATAAGTCCCCAGGCCGACGTGATGACCCGTTCGTACGTTCCACGCGGCGATTCTTATTTCATTCTTTTGTTTGATAAATTTAGTCGTTCGGCCATTAGTACATCTACTTAAAAAATTAAAAGCCAAGTATAGTATAAAAGCTTTAGAATATATTTATGTCTATAAAAAAAGTGAAAAAATGTCTAAAATGTTTAGAAATTATGCACATCTACTTAAAAAATCAAAGCAAAGTATATGAATGTTCAAAATTCAGCAATGAAACCATTTCATTATTGAATAAATGTGATCAGAAAAAGGTCTTGCAGAAATTAATTCAGCATTTCCTTCTAAATTTGTGTTGCTGCTTTTTCTAGGTTTTTTGTTGATCTGAAAGATCTCTGATTTTTTAGTTTTATTATTTGATAGACTGGGAAAAGAAAGTTTAGGAATATTTAAAACAGAATTTAATTCTGAGCAAATGTATATACAATCTGAAGATTTTAGGCTTTGATACATATAACACAGATTTTTGACGTTGATTTTGATTTTTTAAGTACATACATGTACTCATAATTTAAAGTTTAAAATTCTTATAATTTTTTTGTTATAAAAAGATGTACTTATAGTTTAAGAATCTTAGACTTTGCGTTGATTTTTTCATAGATAGATGTACATTTAATGTAAATATTTTATACTTTTTTCTCCGTAGATTTTAAAGATGTTGAGCTTTCTTCTGACTTTATTCAATTTTTTGTAGATACTTGTACAATACACTAAACAGGTTTTGAAATTAGAATTTTTATAGCTTTTCTGGCAAATCAAACAAATATAAGATACTCGTTTTTAAATTGGATTTTTTCATAGCATTTTTAGCAAATCAGAGAAATAATATATTGCGAAATGTTGCAGTAAATATTTTAAGCTAGCTGTGAACAAATTTCAAAATCAGCCCATCTTTTAATTATTATTATTATTGCCAAATGCTGTATTAAATTTAAAATCTCCCCATTTCTTTATCGGTTTATATCGGTAAAGTTATTGCCGATTAATGTAAATAATGAATATTCATGTCACCGAAAAGACTCTAAATCGTTTTCGGGAGGCCATCTTGACATCTCACTCAAAACTTGCTTATCTCCGATATACCTATTCTATATATATGTTCAAGCTTTAAAGTTACGAATCGCTAGAAAGCATATTCGTCTATGTTTACACAGTAAAACCAGGCAAGAAACCAAGGATCTACAACGAACGAATTTATCGATAAATACTACCTCAACTGGGGCAGCCGATGTCTCAGCATTGGGGACCCATGGTGCGACAAAAAGTGGACTAATGGCCGAACGACTAAATTTATCAAACGAAAGAATGAAATAAGAATCGCCGCGTGGAACGTACGAACGGGTCATCACGTCGGCCAAAAGGAGATTATCGCCACCAAAATTACCAATTGCAAAATATCGATCGCCGCCATATGGAACTACGACTCACGGATCCGGAACGATGACGATTAGTCCGCCGACGACCGACGAGACTAATACGCTCTTCTACTCCGGTGGGGACACACGAGAGGCGGGTGTTGGATTTATGGTTGGCCAGCGGGCTGTCCACAGCGTCGTCGCCTTCCAATCAGTTTCGGAACGTCTGGCAGTTCTTTCCATCGATGGCACAATCAAGACGCACATCCTATCCGTCTATGCGCCGACCGAAACAAGCTCAGATGCAGCAAAAACGCTTTCTACGCCGATCTACAAGTTGCGACTGATTCTATACCGCAAACCGAAATTACCATATTGGCAGGCGATTTATACGCTCACGTCGGCGACAACTGTAGTGGCTTGGAAGAAACGCTTGGACGATTCGGCCATAGAAAAATCACCGACAATGGGCAGCGACTGTTGTCGTTTGCGTCAGTAAACAACCTCGTCATTGGCAGCAGCCTCTCCCAACACCCGAAGAAGCATCGGCTCACGTGGAGAAACCCGTCGGGGAAAGATTCGGCCATGCTTGACTACGTTCTGATCAACAAGCGTTTTTGATCGAAGCTCAACGACGTTCGAGCAATGCGTGGCCCTGATTGCAAATCTGATCACTACCTCGTGCAGTCCAAAATACAACTTCGACTCCAAAAAGCAAAGAAGAAGACGCCGGCGGCTGTAAAGAGAAACTGGACGTGCCTACGCGATCCGGCAGTTCGACATAAATTCCAGCTGGCTTTATCAAACAAGTTTGCGATCCTCAATACATTGGACGATGTCAACGATGAAGAAAAACAAATAACCAAATCCGTCATCGAATGTGCGGCGCCGTTATGTCCGCCGATCCGTCGACGAACGCAGACATGGATTTCGGATGAGGGTCTGGATTTGGTTGCTGAGCGGAAAAGAATCAAGCACGTCGATTTCGAATAATACCGGCGACTTAATCAAGAAGTAAGGTGGAAAATGAAGATTGAGCGAGAGGCGTATTTGAACGATGTTGCAGCCGAAATGGAAGACTACAACGTTTAGGCGGAAAAACAAAATCGATCAACGATAACATCAGGAAAACGGATGGAAAGTTTGTTAGTTCGTCCTCCGATCGATTACAGAGGTTGCGGGAATTCTTCAACTAACTATACAACCAGGATCCGCCTGCCGGACCAGCCGCGGACTCGCCACAAATCGATCAACCGCAGATCCCATTTCCCGTCGACGTACCAACAATCGCCGAAGTGAAAGCGGCCGTCAAATCGCTCAAGAACGGAAAAGCGTCGGACATTGATCAAATTACAGCCGAGATGATCAAAGCTGGTGGTGACAATCTGTTGCAACGTCTACACGTCCTATTGACATGCATTTGGGACACGGAGGGCGTACCATCAGCGTAGAAGAAAGCGATCGTTGTTCGCATTTTGAAGAAAGGAGACAGTCGAGAATGCAAAAACTACCGCGGCATTAGTCTCCTTTCAATCGTTGGGAATGTATTTAGGAAGATCATTCTGTCACGACTACAAAAACATTGCGAACAATCGTGCCATGAGGAACAGGCCGGATTTCGACCGAATCGTGGATGCATCGATCAAATCTTCGCACTACGCCAACTCGTAGAAAAGAGGGTTCGACGTGGCCGGCGGACTGTTGTTGTCTTCATTGACTTCAAATTGGCTTTCGACTGCATCCATTGGCCATCAATGTGGACGGCATTGGAAAGAGAAACATACCACCGAAAGTCATTCGTTTGTTACAAGATTGTATTGTGGTTTGACCACTTGCATCCGAATTCGAAACGACCTATCCGACGAGTTTACCATTCAAACCGGTGTCCGGCAGGAATACGTAGCCTCTCCGCTTTTATTTAACGTCGTGATCGATGCGATCATGAGGAAATCGTTCGAAGGAAGGCGTGGTGTTCAATACAACAAAAACAACTTTATCACTGATCTGATGTTCGCGGACGATAGCGCCGTATTCGCCGACGTGGAAGCTACAGATTGCCTATACGACATCGCCGATATTGCCAAGTCATACGGCTTAAAGATCAACGCCGAGAAGACCAAGGTATTAATTAACAACGAACGGGTCGCCAGCTCATGTCCACCTAAATGATGTCCAGATCGAGCAAGTGACGAAATTTAAATACCTTGGATCGATCGTGCAGGAAAAGAAGACGTCGTCGTCGGCCCACGTCCACAGCCGCGTTGGCCAGGCGACTGCGGCATTTACGACGCTCAAATGGTGCGTCTGGAAAAGAACAAACATTGCAATCAAGACAAAAATTTGTCTTTACCGAACATTGGTTCTTCCGATCATCCTATATGGCATGGAGACATGGACATTGTTTAAATCCGATGTTAATAGACTTGAAGTATTCCAAATGCAATGCCTGCGGCGAATACTTGGAGTCTCCATCCGCGACCGCATTCGAAACGAGACGATCCGTGAACGGTGTGATCGACAACCACCGATCGACGAACACGTCCAAAAACGGTGACTGATTGTTCGGGCACGTCTGCCGAATGGATGGTAAACGGCTTCCCAATAGTTTACTTTGGCAGGAGCAACGCCTGGCTGGCGCATCCATGGTTGAAAATTATTGATGGGGACCTCAAAAGAAAGCGACTGACCGCCGATGGGGCAAGAGGGGTTTCAGCCGACCGAGGAAAATGGAAGATTGTCGTGGAAGACGTTTGTGGTCCCGTGGCACCGACAGCAGCGTATTGGCTTCGAGGACATCCTCCTTCCCAAGCGCCGGCTACGGACTAAAATGACTAAATAATAAAATAATAAATAATAGCATTATTACTATTAGGCTGGAGGACGCTATTTCGATACGCCAAATTCAAACATTCAGCCACGCTTTTCTTGACACGTCATCGTTGATAGTTGATATTATTGAGCCCTTGAATTTTTGAAAAAGGCGCGATACAAGTTTGTTTGTTTAATTGATTGATCTTAAATACTAGTCGATAATATTTATTATTCAATCAATTCAACTGAGTTAAAACAACAATAAGCACTATTAGAAAAAATAATATTTACATTTTTTTGCGTACATACGCATTTCTTGGAGACCCCCTTCCCTCCCCATACGCACGTATACGCAAAACATTCACTTTGTATACACACCCTCCCCCAAAAGGTTTTTTTTATAGTTGTTAGTTTTAGAGTCATTGGTAGTGCTGCCTTATAGAGACCATTTAGAAAGCATTTTCATATAATAATTGTTTCTTTTCTTTAGTTATCTATGCTCTTGCTGAATGTTTGTTTCCTTGTGTCGGTAAATTATGCTGATAGTCTTCAGTTTTCTAATTAAGAATGCATGTTCTTATTCATTGTTGGTTTTCGTGTTTTTTTAGAAATTTTTTATTTAGCGATATTATTGGTGAAAAGTAAGCTGGAATATGCTGTCGGTCTATGGTCTCCACAGGTAACACAGGTTAAAGGTTTGCAGAGAGATCTCAAGAAAGTTCAAATTTGAGTTATGAAGAAAGATTGAAGTGCCTCAACCTTCCTTTGCTGATGTACCAAAGAAACAGAGAAGACATGATCGAAACGTTCAAGATTCTGCCCGCATATTACAACATGATGTGTATTCCAGGACCAACATTACAAAGGCTCCGCTGTGTTTGTTTACGTTTCGTTTAGCTGGGAAAAATTGGTATATGATCTGACGTTTTATTCGATAACTTTTTTATTTATTATGTTACTAGCGGGGGCACCAGCGTTGCCCGGGGTTTTTAGAGGTTTACCTAATGCGTTTCTTTTTCGCTCCCGTTTCCTTCCCGCTTGCGCTACCGCTCCCGGTCGTTATCCGTTCCCTGTCGCTTTCCCGCTCATTTTTTCGCTCTCAGTTCCCCCCCCCCCCTAAATCCGATTCTACATTCATACATACATACATACATACATACATACATACATACATACATACATACATACATACATACATACATACATACATACATACATACATACATACATACATACATACATACATACATACATACATACATACATACATACATACATACATACATACATACATACATACATACATACATACATACATACATACATACATACATACATACATACATACATACATACATACATACATACATACATACATACATACATACATACATACATACATACATACCTCAGCGGATCAGAGAGTCGCTGAGGTAAAACCAACTTTAATCTCAGGAACCAAATGGAATGCTAGAGTTGAAATAGAGAATGCCACGGTTTCTCTCCAGTGGACTGAAAGGACCGGAGCAGTTCAGTTGGGGCGGCATGGTGTTGGATGGAACCACCATCTCTGGTGGTCCAAGGCAAACGCTCAGGAAAGATCAGACTTGATTGTTCAGGACAGAAAGCAAGCGATAGAAAGCGAGAGAGTTGTGAAGAGCGCACAATTGTCACAGCAAGGCGACTGGACCAGATGGGAGGAGTCAGTTCAGCGGTCTCTGTCATGGGAAGATATATGGCGCTATGCTCCAGTGCGGCTATCGTTCCTCATTAGATCGATGTATGATCAGCTGCCAACAGCCAGCAATTTAAAGAAATGGAAATTAATTGAGAACGACGAGTGTCAGCTCTGCGGTCAGTCGCAGTCATTGATTCATATTCTTTCCTCCTGCTCCTATTCCCTTTCTCATGGTAGATATACGTGGCGCCACAACCTTGTTCTCCAAAAGCTGCTGGGATTTGTAAAAGAAGCCTGCCGAAAAGCCAACTCAATGGAGGTGAAACCTAGGAGGAGGATTTATTTTTTGAGAGAGGGATTGCCGCAGCTAAATCGCCCAAAGAGAACCCTCATGGAAGGAGAGAATGTTTTCCATGCGGCGAACGACTGGAGGGTCTCTGCCGATCTGAAAACGGAAAAGTGCTTCCCAGTTTCAATAAAGGAAAGTGGAAAAAGGCCAGACATAGTTGTTTTTTCGAGTCTGGCCAAGACATTTCTTCTCATCGAGTTGACAGTGCCTTGGGAAAGCAACATGGAGGCCAGTAACATCATGAAATTAGAAAAATACAGAGAATTGGTGTTGGATTTGGAAGCAAATGGCTCAAGAGCTGAGCTTTTTGCTGTTGAAGTCGGAGCACGCGGTTTGGTTGGTAAATCTTTGCTAAAGTTGCTGCGGGCCCTGGGAATGTCTAACAGAGAGCGGACCCGTGCAATTAAACAGATTTTTGAAGCAGCAGAATCGGCTTCATTCTGGATTTGGTCTCAAAAAGAGAAAAAAGAAGATTTTCCAAATTTAGAAGCCGCTCTCTCCGCTCCGCAAGAATAGAATTGCTTCGTCTTTGTTTACGTGGCGATATTAAGTACCGCTACGAAAGCGAAGCTGTTATGTCGTCGAAGGTTTTCTCACTTGAATAGTTTGAATTTCTTTAACGTCGCGAGTTTATTTGCATGATAAATATCTGCCACGATGCAAGGAATGATAGAAATTCGATGTCGGAAAAGAACAAAGACATTTTCTGCCGGAGGACGTTCGTCCGTCGAACGTGGCTCGCCCCCCTTAGAACGTCAAGAAATTAAAGAGCCGAAACGTTTGCTCGAGGGGGGGTTTTCTTCTGATGACCTCCACAGAAAAGCTCTTCAGGAGTGCACACACATTTTCGAGGCGTTAGCCATTTGACCCCTGGGAAAGACCGGGTGACTCTCGGGAAAGACCTTGTGGCAACTGGGAAAGACCGGTGACACCGTGGAAAAACAGGTGGCAACTCGGAAAGACGAGTATTACGGGTATCCTGGCCCAGCTTAGCCGGGATACAAAAAACACCGTTCATCTAGCTGCGACAACGAAATCGGATTTATGCCCCCAGAGCTCCAACCGAAAGGAGGGGGAGTATGATGAGCTCGCAATCGGACCTACGGCCATCGACCCTGCTCTTCCAACAGACCCTAATGGGGGAACACTTCACGAGTGTGTGTGCGGTAGAGGTTTCACAACAAGCCGCGGTATGAAGGTTCACCGTACGAAGATGGGTTGCCTGTTTAAAACTGTAAAGGATCATCGTTCTGTAGCAAGCATTGCTTCAGGTAAGACGCCGGGCCAAGTCGGGCCGGATGCCAACCACAGCCCCGACAGGTTCCACGATCCTGATAGTGACGAGAATAGGCAACCTCGGGCTAGAATTAACTTCCCCGCTGCTGCTAGCAAAGCGGATTGGTCGAAGCTCTACGAGATACTTTCCAAGCTTCTCAAAGTGCAGATGAAAGAACTTCCAATGTTTCAAGTGAACAATCTAACTGACACCATTTACAACAAGTGTTTAGAGATGTTCGGTTCCAAGGAAAAAGTTTTCATGGACAGAGGCGAAAAAACTCATATTTCAAGGCGACAACGAGAGATTGCTAGACTCAAAAAAGAAAAAAAACGACTTCGTCAACAATGGAGGAGACAACGAGAAACCAGGGCTCTCAGCATTACGACATGACTTGAGGCAACGATTGAGTGCACTCTTGCGAGCAGAACGTTTGCGGGTAAAGAAAAAAGAACAAAGGAAGGCAAGATTCCAGTTTGTCAGAGATCCATTCCGTTATGGTAAAAGCTTGCTCGATCCACCAAAGTCAGGTACTCTGCAAGTCAGTAAAGAGCAGCTTGATCATCACTTCAGAGCTGCTTTCATTGACCCCTTGGGCAACAAAGAACTAGCTGAAAGATCAGATCTTCCCGAGATTCCTCTTCCAAAGGTTGCTTTCAACGAGGGAGTAATTTCAATTTTTGACATATCCCAATTCCTCCGAAAAACAAGAAATAGATCTGCTCCAGGTCCAAATGGTTTACCATACCTGGTGTATAAAAAATGTCCGGGTGTGTTGAAAGTTTTACACTCATTGCTCAAGTCTGCTTGGACGTCTGGGTCTGTTGATAAAGAGTGGCAAAAAGCTGAAGGCATTTTTATACCAAAGGAGAAAGTTTCAGTCGACATCAATCAGTTCAGACCAATTTCTCTTCTCAATGTTGAAGGAAAAATATTTTTTGCTGTGCTTGCCAAGAGGTTGACGAGCTATCTAACACAAAACGACTACATAGACAAGTCAATTCAGAAAGGAGGAATCCCTGGTGTTCCTGGTTGCATCGAACATTCTACCATGATATGGGAGTCTATAAAAAGAGCAAAACAGAATCGACTCAGTTTGCACGTCATTTGGCTTGATCTTGCAAATGCCTATGGAGCGGTTCGTCACCAGCTGATTTGGAGAGCTTTGACGATGCACCATGTTCCAAAGTTCGTTATGGATATTCTACGACAGTATTTTCAAGATTTTCACCTGAGATTATCGACAAAGACGTGTTCAACCGATTGGTTTCGTCTTCAGGTCGGTATCGCCATGGGGTGCTCTATTTCTCCCATATTATTCGTGCTAGCAATGCAACTACTTCTGAATTCAGTTGGTGCAAGGGTAGAAGATGTTTATGTCGGCCGAGGTATTTTCATGCCACCTCTGAGAGCTTTCATGGACGACACGACAATTATTTTGAATAAGTGTATTTCAATGAGACGGACACTCGATGTCTTCAGCGATCTACTCAAATGGTGCGGAATGAGTTTTAAAGCATCCAAATCGAGAAGTCTCTCCCTGCGTCGCGGTAAAATTGACGAATACACCGTTTTCTCTGTTGATGGTAACAAGATTCCAACAGTGAGCGACGAACCAGTGAAAAGTCTCGGGAGATGGTACTGTAAATCCCTGAATGATGTTGATCAGGGTGCTTCTATTCTCCGTATGGCAACTGTCTCCATGGAAAGCATTAATTCTGCTCCGCTTCAGAGCAGGTTCAAAGTGTGGATTTTGCAATTTGTTTTAGTGCCAAGACTGCTTTGGCCTCTGACAGTCTATGAAATTGGTCTGCAAGTTGTGGAGAAACTAGAAAGAAAGATAGCTCGTTTTACACGTCAATGGTTGGGTCTGCCTCCGGGATTGACGTCTGTGGCTCTCTACGGCAAAACAGCCAAGCTGAGACTTCCATTGCGGTCTTTTGTTGAACATTTCAAGATCAGCAAAAGGAGAACTCAGTTGATGCTCGATAATTCAACGGATCAGAGAGTCGCTGAGGTAAAACCAACTCTAATCTCAGGAACCAAATGGAATGCTAGAGTTGAAATAGAGAATGCCACGGTTTCTCTCCAGTGGACTGAAAGGACCGGAGCAGTTCAGTTGGGGCGGCATGGTGTTGGATGGAACCACCATCTCTGGTGGTCCAAGGCAAACGCTCAGGAAAGATCAGACTTGATTGTTCAGGACAGAAAGCAAGCGAGAGAGTTGTGAAGAGCGCACAATTGTCACAGCAAGGCGACTAGACCAGATGGGAGGAGACAGTTCAGCGGTCTCTGTCATGGGAAGATATATGGCGCTATGCTCCAGTGCGGCTATCGTTCCTCATTAGATCGATGTATGATCAGCTGCCAACAGCCAGCAATTTAAAGAAATGGAAATTAATTGAGAAAGATGAGTGTCAGCTCTGCGGTCAGTAGCAGTCATTGATTCATATTCTTTCCTCCTGCTCCTATTCCCTTTCTCATGGTAGATACACGTGGCGCCACAACCTTGTTCTCCAAAAGCTGCTGGGATTTGTAAAAGAGGCCTGCCGAAAAGCCAACTCAATGGAGGTGAAACCTAGGAGGAGGATTTATTTTTTGAGAGAGGGATTGCCGCAGCTAAATCGCCCAAAGAGAACCCTCACGGAAGGAGAGAATGTTTTCCATGCGGCGAACGACTGGAGGGTCTCTGCCGATCTGAAAACGGAAAAGTGCTTCCCAGTTTCAATAAAGGAAAGTGGAAAAAGGCCAGACATAGTTGTTTTTTCGAGTCTGGCCAAGACATTTTTTCTCATCGAGTTGACAGTGCCTTGGGAAAGCAACATGGAGGCCAGTAACATCATGAAATTAGGAAAATACAGAGAATTGGTGTTGGATTTGGAAGCAAATGGCTCAAGAGCTGAGCTTTTTGCTGTTGAATGTTCGATGCATCCTGGTACTCCTCCCTTCTGAACAGACCTGTTGATGTAATTGTTTTGAATTACATAGCTTGTCAGTCTCCGAGCAAGGACAGCAAAAAATATCTTTCCCTCGACGTTTAACAATGAAATTGGGCGAAACTGATGTATTGCCTTCGAGTCTTTTTCTTTCGGAATAAAGATACCTTCTGCTCTTTGCCATTCGCTTTCAATTCTTCTTCTTTCCCAAGAGCCCACGAGTAGAGAATGCAATAATCTCAATACTTCTGGGCATTTTTTGTAGACGAGATATGGCACCCCATTTGGTCCAGGAGCAGATCTGTTTCTTGTTCTGTAGAGAAGTTGAGTAACTTCAAGTAACGAAATCATGCCTTCTCTGAAAGAAAAGTTTGGAAGTGGGATTTCTGGAAGATCGGTTCTTTCTTCTAACTGCTGATCTCCACGCGGGTCACGGAATGCAGACCGAAAATATTCATCGAGCGTTGCTTTGTCTGCTTGAAGCGTTCCTGACTTGGGTGGGTCCAGTAAATTTTTTCCATATTTGAATGGGTCTTTGATGAACTGAAACCTGGCATTTCTCTCATCTCTTTTCTTTATCCGAAAACGCTCGGCCTTCATTAGGGCAGACAAACGACGCCCCAAACTCTGCCGCAGCTCTGCGAGACCAGCTTTTTCATTTTCCTGGGCTCTTTTCCACCGCTTTCGTAACAATTTCTTTTCTCTCTTCAGCTGATTGATTTCTCTTTGTCGTCTAGAAATCATGCCTTCATTGTTTCGAACCTGACGTTTTTCATTGAAAAGAGCTAAAGACAGTCGTCTCAGCTTACACATTGTCTGGTTAGACTTTGCCAATGCTTATGGAGCTGTTCGTCACCAAATGTTGTGGAAAACTCTCAGATCGCATCATGTTCCAAATTTTGTGATAGAAATGTTGCAACAGTATTTCGGACATTTCAAATTGAGGTTGTCAACGTTTTCATGTTCAACAGAATGGTTCCAGTTAGAAGTTGGTATAGCAATGGGTTGCTCAATTTCACCCATTCTCTTTGTCTTAGTGATGCAGCTGCTTCTGAATGCAGTGGGTTCTCGCGTGGAGGAAGCTTACGTTGGCAAGGGTATCTTGATGCCATCGGTGAAGGCCTTCATGGATGATACAACTTTGGTTCTAAACAAATGTATCTCAAAGAGACGAGCTCTTGCTGCATTCAGCGGGCTGCTATCATGGTGCGGCATGAGTTTCAAGGCAACCAAGTCAAGAAGCTTATCTCTGCGACGAGGCAAGATCGACGACAACGTGACGTTTTCAGTTGCTGGCAACAGGATCCCAACATTGAGAGAAGAACCGGTTAAGAGCCTGGGAAGGTGGTATGACGATTCGCTTAACAACACTGGGCGGTGTTCCGAAGTTCTCCGATCGGCATTTGAAGATATGAAGAAAATTGATGCGGCCCCACTCCAGAGCAGGTTCAAATTGTGGTTGCTTCAGTTTGTTCTGTTGCCGAGATTGCTGTGGCCTCTATCAATGTATGAGATGAGCTTACCATTGGTGGAAAAGCTAGAAAGGAGGATGAATAAATTTACAAGGAAATGGTTGGGTCTGCCTCCGGGATTTACTTCGGTAGCTTTGTACAGCAAGACTGCCAAACTGAGGTTGCCACTGAAGTCTTTGGTTGAGGAGTTTAAGATAAACAAGATCAGTACGCAACTAATGCTGGATAACTCTTCGGATCAAAGAATTGTGGAGATGGGACCTCTTGTAAAGTCCGGAAAGAAATGGGTAGCCAGAAAGGAGATTGCAGAAGCTGAAGCCTCTTTACGTTGGACAGAAAAAGTTGGGGCAGTTCAACAGGACAAACGGGGTCTCGGGTCAACCCATCGAATTTGGTGGTCAAAAGCCAGCACCAGTGAACGAACAAGTCTGGTCATTCAGGAAAGAAAGAAAGCTATTGAGTCCCAGAGAATGATTAAATTTGTTCAGTTATCTCAACAAGGAGATTGGACGACATGGGAAAATGCTGTTCAGCGTTCGCTTTCTTGGAAAGACATTTGGCAATACACACCACTACGTTTGTCTTTTTTGATTAGATCTGTTTATGATCAACTGCCGTCATCCAGCAATCTTCGAAGATGGAAGTTGAAAGACGATGATTCGTGCATGTTATGTGGGCACTCGGAGACTCTCATTCACGTTCTTTCCTGTTGTTCGTTTTCACTTTCACACGGGAGGTACACTTGGCGCCATAACCAAGTACTCCGAAAATTGCTTGACTTCGTCAAAGAAGCGTGTAAGAAAGCAAAAACAAGAGGAATACAGCAGAAAAGGAAAATCTACTTTTTGAGAGAAGGCAATCTGAAGTTCCACAGGTTCAGATCTACTAGAAACTTTGAATGTGTGATGGGTGCTGCCGACGATTGGTCGGTTTTGGCTGATTTGGATGGCGAAAGAAAATTTCCAGAAGCTGTGAGATCTAGCGGTTTAAAACCGGATATAATTATATATTCTGACTTGGCCAAGACAATGCTCCTGATTGAACTCTCTGTGCCATGGGAAAGTAACATGGAATCTAGCAATATTTTCAAAGAGGAGAGATATAGGGATTTAGCATGTGATTTGAATGCCAAAGGGTTCAGGACTGAAATTTTTGCAGTCGAGGTTACATACATACATACATACACACTTCCGCTCCCGGTCGTTATCCGTTCCCTGTCGCTTTCCCGCTCATTCTTTCGCTCTCAGTTGACCCCCCTAGATCCGATTCTACATACATACATACATACATGCATACATACATACATACATACATACATACATACATACACATACATACTTTGAATGCGCAATTAGTGCCGAAATTTTGTAAGAAACACATACATACATACATAAACACAGACACACATACACATACATACATACACACATACATACGGACAAATATCTATATATATATATATATAGTTCCCGCTCGCTCACCCGCTCCGCTCCGCTCATTTTGTGAAGGATTTCAAAAAAAATTTCTCTATATTTGATTCCCCTTAACTCTCAAGGTTGTGTGTGTGTGAAAATTTCATTACGATCGGATGTATGATGTAGCAATGCATAAAGAACATACATACAAACATTCATTTATATACATACATACATACATACATACATACATACATACATACTAGGGATGTCACGGGTACCCAAACCCGAGTTCGGTACTACCCGGTCTTTTTCTGATACCCGAACTCGAACCCGAAAGTGTGAAAACTTGATACCCGAACCCGAACCCGAAAATGTGAAAACTTGATACCCGAACCCGAAAATGAGAAAACTTGATACCCGAACTCGAACCCGAAAATGTGAAAACTTGATACCCGAACCCGAACCCGAAAATTCATAAGCCTAATACCCGAACTCGGAGTTATGAACAAATAAATTTTTTTAGTAAATAAATATTTAATCCAGTTTTAAAAATAGCAACACAAACAGAGTTTTCATAACTTTTCTAGTTTATTAAAAATGAAATAGTATTAGGAACCGATTTATTAGTGATTGTGTAAGCTAGACCACTAATCCGTTTGATTATCAGGCGGACCGAGCCGCGAACGAACTAAAATAATTAAGTCTTCTTCGGTCGAAGAAATCGCGGATAGCCATGACTCTAAACAATTTACTTCAGTTATATTACCTTATATTTATTCATTCATATACTCAAAGTTTTTCTGATATAACAAAGACCCTTTGTTATAAAGATAATCTTGCATAATCCTAAACTTTAACTGGCAAAGTCTATAAATGATCTATGCGTCACAGTCATTTTATTGGCAAATATGTAAGCTAGAACACTAATCCGCCTGATTACCCGACCGGACCGAGCCGCGAAAAAAATTAATAAATTAGAATAATTTAAGAGGTAACGTATTATACTAATCGTAAGCTATACAAGTATTGTATTATCACCTTTGCGTAACAAATAACAAATAGGTCATTTTATTGGTGAGTGTGTAAGCTAGACCACTAATCCGTCTGATTATCTGGCCGGACCGAGCCACGATCGAACTAAAACAATTAAGCCTCCTTCGGCCAAAGAAATCACATTATTTGGAAAGCTAAAAAATAACTTGTTAGAGTTTATTCAATACGTGTAATGTCCAATGGATGAATTGATCGCTCTCGTTTGTATATTTATATACACTAGGTAAATTTAAAATCAATCCAGGAATTTTAAATCATAAGCCAGTACCCGAACCCGAACCCGGTTTTTTGAAAACTACAAACCCGAACCCGAAAACCTGAGTTTCACAAACCCGAACCCGAAAACTCGAGTTTTACAAATACGAACCCGAACCCGAAAACTCTAGTTTCACAAACCCGAACCCGAAAACTCTAGTTTCACAAACCCGAACCCGAAAACTCCAAAAAGTACTACCCGTGACATCCCTAATACATACATACATACATACATACATACATACATACATACATACATACATACATACATACATACATACATACATACATACATACATACATACATACATACATACATACATACACATACATACTTTGAATGAGCAATTAGTGCCGAAATTTTGTAAGAAACACATACATACATACATACATAAACACACACACAGACACACATACATGCACATACACATACATACGGACATATATATATATATATATATATATATATATATATATATATAGTTCCCGCTCGCTCACCCGCTCCGCTCCGCTCATTTTGTGACGGATTTCAAAAAAATTGTTTCTATATTTGATTCCCCTTGACTCTCAAGGTTGTGTGAAAATTTCATAACGATCGGATGAATGGTGTAGCAATGCATAAATAACATACTATATACATACATACATACATACATACATATATACAAGCATTCATTTATATATATACTAGCGGGGTTACCCGGCGTTGCCCGGGGTTTTTAGAGGTTTTTCTAATGTTTGTCTCTCTCGCTCACGTTTCCTTCTCCACTTTCCCGTTTTCGTCGCGTTCCCGGTTGCTTTTCCGCTCTCGGTCGTTTTACAGCTCCCGGTCGCTTTCCTGCTCAGAAGTTTTGTTATCGATTTTCTCTCTTGCTCGCGTTTCCTTCCAAGCTTGCTCTTCCGATTCCAGTCGCTTTCCGCGTTCCCGGTCGCTTTCCGCGTTCCCGGTCGCTTTCCCGTTCCCGGTCGCTTTCCGGTTCCCGGTCGCTTTCCCGTTCCCGGTCGCTTTCCTGTTCCCGCTTGCTCTCCCGTTCCCGTTCACGCTCATTTTATCTTTTCCATTCTTTCATAACTTCTGTTAGCCTATAAAACGTAAAATAGATTTGCTAAGACTATATATATATATATATATATATATATATATATATATATATATATATATATATATATATATATATATATATATATATATATATATATATATATATATATATATATATATATATATATATATATATATATATATATATATATATATATATATATATATATATATATATATATATATATATATATATATATATATATATATATATATGAATGTTTGTGGGTTAGTTTGTCTATTATAGAAACGGGAAAGCGACCCGGAACTGACAGCGAGCGAGAACGGAAAAGCAAGCGTGAGCGGGAACCGGACAGCGACCGGGAACGGGAAAACGACCGGGAGCGGGAAAGCGACCGGCAGCGGGAAAAAGACCGAAAACGGGAAAGCGAACAGGAGTGGGAAAGCATGTGGGAAAGGAAACGGGAGAGAAAGAGACAAACATTAGAAAAACCTCTAAAAAACGCCGGGTATCTCCGCTAGTACATACATAAACACACACACAGACACACATACATGCACATACACATACATACATACACACATACATACGCACATACATATATATATATAGTTCCCGCTCGCTCACCCGCTCCGCTCCGCTCATTTTGTGACGGATTTCAAAAAAAATTTCTCTATATTTGATTCCCCTTGACTCTCAAGGTTGTGTGAAAATTTCATTACGATCGGATGAATGGTGTAGCAATGCATAAAGGACATGAATATATATATACATATACATACAAACATTCATTTTTATTACCAATGCTTTTATTAACTCGTCGTCTCTGTTTCTCTGTCTGTTTCAAATCTTGCAATCAATTTTTGAGTCACTTCCTGATAGATTTTTTTCAAATTTTGCATACATGCTCAAAATAGAAGACAATGAAATATTCAATTATTAGTTTTACAATAAGTCAATTAATTTAGTTAATTTTAATTAATTTCGATTTATTAAAATATTTCGACTTTAATATAAAATAAAAGAGTAATATAAGAAAAAATTGATTGCAAAATTTGTGTTTTAATTACATATAAGAGCATTGGTTTTAAAAATTCGTTTTTAATTTACTTGTTATATATATAGATAGAAGCAGGAAATACATCGTTGGATTTGTAATTGCATTCTCTAAAAACAAGCGTCTCGGATATTCCCAGTGCAGCAATTAAAAAAAGTAATATTTCAAGAAGAGCTAACATTTATTTTCATCGGAAAATCGTTGTTTTTGGCTTATAAATTTTTTATTTGTTGAACCAAAGAAAAACCAAATTTTACCATTAGATTCAATTTTTAAACTTTTATAAAGCAGCTGGCTTTATAAGGGCAGAAATTAGAAAAGTGACAGCATAAGCCTTTCTTTGACGTCACATTGTTTACAAACAAAAAATTTGGTAGGCAAAACATTTATTAGAACGGTGAAAATCCAGTTAAGAATTTCAATTTTAGGTAATCTTGTCATGAAGCATAAAAACTTGTTGTCAAGATTTAGAAATTTATAACTCAAAAAACATTTACATTTGAAGTACAATGCCTGGGTGAGCGATATAGAGTTCGTCCAGCACACGTTTACGTCCTTTTGCTGGTATTACTACCCTACTGCCCCAGAGTAAACAGTGCTTGTGTATGGAAAGCTCAGGCTGCTTCACTGAGTAAGGATGGAACTGAGCTTCAGGTTTTTGTGGACATCCCATCTCCACCCAAGTGGAGTAAATGTGCAGTAATGCACATAGGAGCAAGAAATAAGAAATTTGAC
Organism: Erpobdella octoculata; assembly: GCA_963978895.1. Classification (NCBI taxonomy): domain Eukaryota; kingdom Metazoa; phylum Annelida; class Clitellata; order Hirudinida; family Erpobdellidae; genus Erpobdella; species Erpobdella octoculata. Next base: position 20,676,657 of record OZ022245.1, read on the forward strand.
TACCAACTTAGAGAAAAACAGCTGAGATCAACAGAAGAAGAAAGGGACCTGGGAATCATCATCCACCAAGACATCAAACCATCAAGACAATGTCATACAGCTGCGGCCAAGGCAAACAGAATGCTAGGCTTTATCAAAAGAACTGTGGTAAGCAGAGAAAAAAACATTATTTTGAACCTGTACAAAACTCTAGTTCGGCTTCATCTAGAATACTGTGTCCAAGCATGGAACCCACACTTAAAAAAAGACAGAAATTCTAGAAAAAGTTCAGCGAAGAGCAACAAAAATGATTAAGGGATTTCAAGCATTAAAGAACGCGTATAGGCTGTCCAAGTGTGGCTTAACAACGTTGGAAATAAGAAGAAGCAGAGGAGATCTCATTGAAACATTCAAGCTGATGAAAAACAAGGAAGATATTCCAGCATCAAGATACTTCCAGACAGCGAATAGAGTAGGACTACGGGGTCACAGGCACAAGATCTTTAAACAATCGGAGGGGAAATTTAAGCAGAGATTCTTCAGCAGCAGAGTCATCAATGCCTGGAACCAGCTGAGTGAAGAAGCAGTTTCTGTTGAATCGATTGAACATTTTAAAGTGATGCTTGGGCAAATTGGTTTTTAACCAGTAGTGGTTCTCACCCAGGCTATTTAGTCTTCTGAACCACTTTAAACCATGTTATTATTATAATTATTATTATTATTATTATAATTATTATTATTATTATTATTATTATTATTATTATTATTATTATTATTATTATTATTACAAAAAGTTTGTCTTCTCAGTTTTCAAAAACTGGTTTAAGATGAATTCAGACTTCAACAAGAAATCAAAGTTATTCATCCCAACACTCTTCGGAGGATGTGAGCCGTTCCCATTAATGCTATTTTTTGTATTTCGGAGATGTTTGGTTTTCCAGGAAGCATCATCAGTTTGTCTTGAGCATTTTTCCTGATTGTTCCTAGCGCCCCAATCACCACTGGTATCACTCTTGTTTTTAAATTCCACATTCGGTTTATTTCTATTTCTAGGTCCTTATACTTGCATATTTTTTCTGATTCTTTCAATATAATATTTGCATCATCTGGAACAGACACCTCAACCAACAAGCATTCTTTTTTTCTTTTGTTGTAAATTACTATATCAGGTCTGTTAGCTGGAATTGCTCGGTCTGTGATGATCGGCAGATCCCATGTGATTGTAACATCATCGTCTACATTGATAACTTTTTCTGGTTGATGTTCATAATATTTTTTGGATGCCTTAGCTCCAAAGTGTTTACACAACTTCCAGTGGATGTAATTTGCTACATTGTTGTGTCTTTTTGTGTACTCAGTTGGAGCTAGAATTGTGCATCCTGAAACAATGTGGCTGATGTGTTCCTCTGCCTTGTTGCATAATCTGCACCGACTATCAACTTCTTGCTTCAAAATGTGTTTTTGAAAGTATCTGGTGTTGAGTGCCTGATCTTGGGCAGCTATTATGAGACTCTCTGTTTCACCTTTGAGACCCGAGCTCTTTAGCCATGACATGGTTTGCTCTTTATCTGTTGTTGGATTGTCAAGATTTCTAAAAAATTGTCCATGAAGAGGTTTCGTTTTTAAATTATTAGTTTTTTCGATGAATAATTTGTTTTTTAGCTGGTTTTTTTACAAATATCAGAGGTTGGATTTAAAATAGAGTACTTATTCTTTATTTTAGCAGCTTCTTTTTGAATTGAGTATTTAGTGGCTTGTTGGTCAAGGAACTTTGCAACGTTTGTGATTTTGTCTGGTTCTGTCTGAATGTAATCACAGAGATCAACAATAGCAAGGTTGTAAGCTGAAACCAAATCGACTAGACCTCTTCCACCATCACATCTCTTGATGTAAAGTCTCTCAACATCAGCCTTTGGGTGATGAATTCCTCCTATCATTAGGAGCTTTCTCGTCTTTCTATTAATTTTTTCAATTTCATCAGTCAACCAGTTTATAATGCCAAAACTGTAAGTCAGAACTGGAACTGCTAAAGAATTGATGGCACTAAATTTATTTTTGGAATTTAGTTCAGTATTAAGGACTTGTCTTACACGTCTGTAGTACTCTTTTTTTATTTTGTCTTTCATTAGAGAGTGTTGTATGCCATCTTTTTCTTCCACACCAAGATATTTGTAAGTTTCGTTAGGTTCTAAGTTTGTAATGATTATATCATTGTCCAGTTTGATGTTTTGGTTGGATTGTACTTTACCATGTTTGATGGTGATTTTGGAACATTTTTCTAAACCAAATTCCATTTTTATATCATCACTAAACTTTTTTACTAAAGTTAATGCATCATTTAATTGTGATTCACTATTTGAGAACAGTTTTAAATCATCCATGTAGAAAAGATGGTTTATCATTGTTTGATTTACTTTAAAACCTAAGTTGTGGTTATTTAAAATGCTAGTTAAAGGAATTAGTGTTAGGCAAAACAGAAGAGGAGATAAGGAGTCACCTTGGAAAATTCCACGTTTTACAGCAATTTTTTTTGTTTTCAAATGTCCTTCTTTGTAAAACAACCACATTTCTGTCTGCCATTTTTTCATGGTGTTTGCTACAAAATTAAGAATAACTGGATCAACTCTGTAAATTTTCATTGTTTCTAGAATCCAAGAGTGAGGAACACTATCAAAGGCTTTTCTGTAATCAATCCATGCCATACTCAAGTCTTTTTTTTGTTTTTTGGCTTGCCACACTATTAGTTTATTTATTAATAATTGATCCTTGCAGCCTTTAGATTTTTTCTTGCATCCTTTTTGTTCACATGGGTAAATATTATTTTGGATAAGATGAGAATACATTCTGTTTGTAATGGCAGCAGTCAATATTTTATACATTGTCGGCAGGCAGGTGATTGGTCTATAATTTTTGGCTTCTTTAGTGAATTTGTTTTTGGGAATCAGAAATGTGACTCCAGTTGTGAGCCATTCAGGAACTGTTTCTGGTTTATTAATTATTTCATTGAATGATTTAGTCAAAACTTGATGTGCTGCAGTAAACTGTTTCAGCCAGAAATTTTGCAGTTGATCTGGCCCAGGAGACTTCCAGTTGTGGATTTGTTTGATGATTTCTGCTATCTCTTTCTCACTAAATTCTTCCCACTTTTCATTTTGTATTCCTGCAAAGGTTCTTCTTTCTCTCTCAATCCAGCTTGCTTCTTCATTATGCTTCACACTATTACTTACAATATCTTGCCAAAAGTTTTCTATTTCATCTTGAGTTGGAGGTTCTAAAATTTCTATTGATTGGTTGTTTATTTGGTTGTAAAACTTATGTTGATCATTATTGAAAAGTTTATTTTGGTGAAAATAGTTGCTTCTTTTTATATACCTTCTTAATCGTTGGGCTTTTGCTTGTATTTTCATTTTAATGTTGAATTGAAGTTCTTCCACCTGTTCTTTATTTAATTTATACTTTTCAAGAATTTTCTTAGCTTTTAGTTCAGTTTTGTGTGAAACAGTTTCTTTTTTAAGTTCATTTAGAACAGCAAGGTCTTTCCTAAGCCATTCTATGTTTTTCTTAATTCTCATCTGCCAGGCTGGTTCTTGTTTAGTCTGCTTTAAACTTCTCCTTGATTCCTTTTCACCTGCAATAACAGCTGCAGTTGCATACAGTATTTCATTCAGTTCTGTAATGTTTAAATTCTTAGTTAATTTTGTTAAAACTGTGTTTGCTACTTGAATTTCTTCTTTAATATATTTTGTTTCTTTAACTTTATTTATTTGACTTCTTTCATTTATTTTACACATCTTTATTTGAATTAGTTTACTGATTATTTTATTTTCCATTTTTAAAAATTCATCATTTTTATCTGATTTAATTGGTTCATTCGAGGAAATTTGAAAGTTTTCGGTTTTTGTTGGTTTATTGGTAGAAGGTTGAATATTTTCAGTTTCTAATGGTTCATTGAGGGAAGGATGTAAACTGTCATCTGTTATTAAATTCAAGTTTTTTTTTACATCTATTAAAATGCTGTCAAGTTCCAAATCGGTGAGTTTATGTTCTCGTTCAATGAACCTTCGTTGATTAGACAAAGTGATGACACCTATGTGAGGAAACAAGACAGGGTTTCTGGTTCTCCAAATGTCGTATGTTGCTTCGGTTACATTTCTAACTTTTCTTTCTCGAGCACAGTAGAAAGCCCACATCAACTCTTTATACTGCTCTTTAGTCCATTTTGTTTTGAAAGTTGGTTTGGACAAATTAGTTGTCACATCATCAGGGAAGCCAGTTTGATGAGTTCTCATCTCGGTTGGAGTGTTCCCTTTCTGAATCTGAGCAGTTTGTGTGAATGTTTTTGGAGGATTTTTTGTGAAAGCAACTTGGGGTACCTCGTTTTGCCCCTTGTCGTGCGTGGTTTTGTCTTTTGAGTTTTCAAAATGACCGCCGTCGCAATTCCATTTCTTTTTATTTTTCGATTCCATTTTGTTTATTTCAGGTTCGGACGCTTAGGGCGTGTTTTTTTATTCACCGGGTTATCAACCACACTCACCAAAGCTTTTTTAAATTTATCAAATATCTCAGTTACGAGTTTTTTTATTCACTTAGATGAGCCACTGGTTTAAACCACATTCACCGTGGTTTAGTTCAGTGGCTCTTTTCTCGAATATCTTTTCAACCGCTTGATAGTTTCTTACCAAATTTCATACAATAAACATATTGCTACTATTTAAAATAAATGTGAATTTACAACTTTGTAGCTCAACGATTAATGCCAAAATAAAGATATTTCATAAACGGTTAGGTCTATATTAGCTTCGTTTCGTCGGTTTTTCACGAATAACGCCCAAACCGCTTGAAATATTTCATCCAAACTTTACATGTTAAAACCTTAACTAATTCGTAAAAAAAAGCCAAAAATTTGAGTTTTGAAGGTCAACGTTTACAGCCATGGTAAAGATATTTAAGTAATGGTTAGCACTCGTGCAATTTTTTGGCTCGATTTTTCGCCAATAAAATTTTAACCAATTAATATTTCTCAACCAAATTTGAGGCAGTAATAGAAAGGGTAATTTAAGACAGTTATCTGTAACTGTAGTTTTATAGGTCATCCATTAACTGTTTAATTGATAAAAATACTTTTATTCCGTACAGTGAATATCTTTTTTACCAATTGAAGATTTTTAACCATAATTGATATTCGAAAAATGATAGTAATTTTTAATACGTTTCTTTAGATTATTAAATTTTAACGTTGTAGCTAAACGTTTAATGTTAAATTTAAGCTACAGTATATTTTGTAAAGTGTACGGTTTCAATGAAGCTTTCGGTCCTTTGTTTTAAGTAAATAAGTTTTAAACAAAAGCGAATTTTTTAACCAAACTTCATAGGATGAAACTTTAGATAATTTTGGACAATTATCTGAATTTATTGTTTTGTAGCTCAACATTTAACAATATAGGGAATTAAAATGTTAACAAAGGTGATTTCATTGCTTTGCTTCAATAATTTTTAAACTAATTAAAAGTTAGTGACCAAATTTTATATTTTTTCAACCTAGCTTTTTCTGAATGAGTATTTAAAGTTTTAACTTTATAGTTGCACGACTAGTGCTAAATAAAAACCTTTTCATTTAAGGTATAATTAATAAATTTTGAGAAAAAAAATTTTTTTTTTAGAGAGTTAAGCTATTCATCAAATTAAACTGTTTGTACTTAAAATGATAGATCAATTTTATCTATTTAAAGAGATATTAGAAGAAACTCCTGTAAACAATTTTTTTGAAAATTTAAAAATTGTAGCGCTCAAATATCTCACATTTTAAGAATTATGATGGTTTCCAATAAAATTATGAAAATTAAAAATTAATTAAGATTTCAGAGATACACCCTTCTGTCTATTTATAAACTTTATGTTAATAATGTCGATTTTTGGCTTCTGATTCGTTATAAAATATCACGTGCTTATATACGTATGATAAGTCAATAGTTGCTTGCAATATAATATATTTTTATCGGAAAAAATGTTCCGTTAAACTTTAAACCCCACTTAAAAGAGTTTTTTAACAAGTTTTAAAGTAAAATTTAAAGAGCAAGTTGTTTTATTGAATTCAATAACTTTTTGGTGTAACAACCCTCCCGGTACCTGGAAAGATGAGACATGGACTACTAGTCAACTAGACTAGTCTAGGCAGTCGCACGGTCTGAATTTTGTGCTGTTGTGCGCTTGTGAAGATGGCTCGGTACAGCTTGAGCGCGGTTTTGGACTTTCGCGCGAAAGTAGTGTTACTTCTTTGTTAATAACTCTTGACCAATAAGATTTCATCAATAGTGATTAGACAAAAGGATGCCAGAAGATTCTAGGCTACATTTTGGCACCTATAAATACCCGATTCGACTTAGCGATTTCTTTCCTATTGCTGTTTATGGTGAGTGTAGTTTTCATGGTCATAAATCTTTTTTATTACGCATATTGAGTTAACCTCCATTTGTATAAATATACTATCAACATTAATCTATAACATATCCAAATTTCATGATCATAAGTTGAAGCATAAGATAGCAGTCGAAGTTTAATAAGTGGTATATTTTCGGTCATTCCGAGTCGGCCGGGCGCGTAATTTTCTTATGCGCGTTGATAGATCAATCTTTGTTTCCGTATAACTTTATAAAAAAAGCTTTAATTAATTTTGTTTTTTTTATTAACCTAATATATATATATTAAATTATAGTATCTAGAATTTCCATGAATAATGGTACACGCATAACGCCTAAAATAAATCATTATCATGACTCGAATTTACGACGCACGCATATTATTGACCCCCAAAAATCAGTTATGTTTTGTGGAGCTTATAAATTTTTTATTACGCGGATTTAAGTAACAAGAATTGGTATATATTTTCTATCAACATTAATCTATAACATATCCAAAAATTATAACAGTAAGTTTAAGCATAAGTTGGCAGTCGAGGTTTTAAAGTATGGAAATTTCCTACGATCGCGCGCCGAGTTTGCTTATGCGCGTATAATCAGTTATGTTTTGTGGAGCTTATAAATTTTTTATTACGCGGATTTAAGTAACAAGAATTGGTATATGTATTCTATCAACATTAGTCTATAACATATCCAAAAATTATAACAGTAAGTTTAAGCATAAGTTGGCAGTCAAGGTTTTAAAGTATGGAAATTTCCTACGAGCGTGCGCCGAGTTTGCTTATGCGCGTATAATCAGTTATGTTTTGTGGAGCTTATAAATTTTTTATTACGCGGATTTAAGTAACAAGAATTGGTATATATTTTCTATCAACATTAATCTATAACATATCCAAAAATTATAACAGTAAGTTTAAGCATAAGTTGGCAGTCGAGGTTTTAAAGTATGGTCATTTTTACGATATCTTTCACTTTCACTCTCAGTAAATTTTTTTTTGATTTTCTTACAGATTCAAAATTCACGAGACAGAATGCAGAGATTATGATTATAACCTAATAATAAACAAAATCAAAAACATCTTTGTTTTACTTTCTGTTGCATAAATAAAGATAATTTTCTCATGAGTAAAACTCATAAAAAGACAGGCAGTTGGAAGAACTGGTACCCTGGGAAAAGCAAGAAGCAGTTTGTTTGTTTAAGTTTAACAATAAATGAGTGCCTGTTAATTAAAATGTCTCATAGGAAGCTAGTGAAGTTTATTTAAAACATGATGTGGGACCCTGGATATTGATTGAAACAAAATTTGACCTAGTAATTGGGAATTTAGCCATGAAGCAGTTTGTTTATTCAACGTTCATAGCTCTGATAGCCTGGATAAATAAGATAACTTTATGCTAAAACTCGTCTCTGCACAAACCATGTAAATGTGTCTAATATTTATTTATCAATTCGTGTTTCTTGTTAAATTAGCTTTTAGTCAGTACTAGTACTAGTGACTACTTTGAAAAACTTGAGAAAGACATACATAAGGACCTAGTGACATAATCTATAGTAGTCTAGTCTAGTCTAGTGTAAGTGTAGTAGTGTAGTCCTAAAGACATAAAAATTTTATTTAAATAAAAGCATTTGTGTTTTGTTCACCATTGGTCCAAAATGAGATTTTAATAAAGAAAGTTGATGAAAAGGTGAGAGATTATAAGACAAGAACACATGATTGTTTGTATCGAGGATGTCACGGTATATTATGGTGATAAATAATTTATAACTTAATTTAATGATGGTTACTGGTGATTGAAAATGATGAAACTACTTAGACTTAGTAACTGATATGATGAATGAGTGTTAGAAGACAAACTAAGATTAACATGATAAGGGAAATAAAATACTATGATTTAAAATAATTTAGATTTATTGTAAATTAAAATAATTAGATGATAATGTGTCTTAGACAATTGAATCACAGCAATTTGTGATTGATAACATTTTTGATGAGAATTTAAAGTTATCTTTAGTGGTTCTGGAATTGAGAAAGAGCAGGTATTATAAGAATTAGTTCAAAAACTTTGTGACAGTTTTATAGTTTATTTACTGAAGTGAAAAAATTGATATTTTACATTACCATCTTTTGATTTTTTTTCTTATACTTTTCCCATAATTTTGACAGCATCTTATTCTCACCCAAGTTTCTAGCTTTGAATTTAACCTATGTGCCACAATTTTCAACTTTTCACAATCTTGCACATACCAGGGAAATAAGTCAA